>OX637586.1:2500-1222256 GCA_951800085.1 Comarum palustre | reverse complement strand
AGAATCATCCGATGAGTCTTCTTCGGTGTCAGAATTAATTTCCGGTAATCTATGCATTTCTACATCACAAGAGTCGTCGTCTGTTTCTTGATTTGGATCCACATCAATAAGGTGAGCGTCTAAATCACGAATTCGAACCGAACGACCCGGTTTAAAATTATTAAGGCGAATTGTAGAGGAGTCAGGAATATCTATTGCACTGTGTTCTTGATACGCAACATTTTCTTCCTCGTCTTCGGCCTCTCCAAGTGTAGCCGCCCGGTAAATGTTTCGAGGGTGCACAAGATTGACTACTTTCCACGCGTCACCCTTAACAAGGTCATCAAGATAAAACACTTGTTTCACCGATGTCGCAAAAACAAAGGGGTCATCTTCGTAACAGCTTGTGCCAGTGTTCACCGATAAAATCCCGTACTGATCAATCTTCATGCTCTGCGAGCTTCTAGTATCAAACCATCTACACTTGAACAGGTGCACGGTCATGCCTTGCCCATAAACGAGTTCCACCACTGAATCAAGAACACCATAATAATCAACTCCATTCCGGCCACCATGCGCCATAACCCCAGAATTATGTGTTCTTCGTCTGTTGTCTCTCATTTCACATATAAATTGCACGCCATTGACCTTGCACATCGGGTAAACTCTTGACATTATCGGCTTCATAGCTAGAAGTCTTAGTTCGTGAGACCAATTTGGGTGACCATCAAATTGAATATGGTTCATCTGCAACCAAAGATTCAATGTATTATAAATTAATATGAATAATTATGCAATCAAGGAGACTTGCAACATACAAAATTGGAGAATTACATACCCAATCGCCAAAATAGTTCGCGAACTCCTTGTTGTGGTAGTCGAGATCACCTTGAATGTCTGGACAGTGTAGATGGATGTCTTTCCAGTATTCAACTTCTTGACAGTTAATCAATACCCACCAATGGGCTATGACGAGCTCATGGGGTTGCAACTTGTAGGACTCTGGTAAAATTCCATAAACTTCAACATCATTTGAGAGTATGGAAAGGTTAAACTTCGGTTCATCAACCGGCATGGTCTGTGGAGTTTCCTTCAATGCTCCTAGATACAACTTCATGTAGGTGACGCACTCGTGCGCAATATATGCTTCTGCTATACATCCTTCAGGCGCGGATTTGTTAGCCACATAAGCTTTGTAGTCTCCAAGTTGTCTGTAAATAAATAAATTTGTTGTCATATGTTACGATTATACAATGAACATGTACAATAAAAACATTAGGTGTAAAAAACATACCTTTCCATAGGATACATCCAAGTATAGTGTACTGGACCGGTAAGCAACAATTGCTCGGGAAGATGGATCATCAGGTGCGGCATGATGTCAAAAAAATTTGGAGGAAATATTCTCTCAAATTTACACATGATATAAATAATGTCCTGTTGCATTTCCCGGAGATCAGATTTTGTCACTTCCCTTGTGCATAACTTCTGGAAGAATCTTGACAACGCTACTAACGGCTCCACCACCTGACGGGGAAGGAATGGTCGAATGAAAATAGGGAAGAGCCGTTGTAGCAGAATATGACAGTCATGACTCTTTAACCCGTACATTTTATTGTCCCGAATGTTTACACACCGGGCTATATTTCCTGCGTAGCCTGAAGGATACTTCACAGAACTCAACCACCTGAAAATTACGTTCTTCTGTTCAGGCTTCACGGTGTACGGAGCTTGAGGCATTTTTTTCTTCCCTTCTTTCAACCACAAATGTCTTCGTATCTCCATTTTTTTAAGATCAATGCGTGCCTTCGGACCGTCTTTCGTCTTTCCCTCCAAGTTCAGCACGGTTCCCACCACACTGTCACACACATTCTTTTCTATGTGCATCACATCTAGGTAGTGCCTGATCAACAACTTACTCCAGTATGGGAGTTCCCATAATATGCTCTTATGTGTCCAAAATTTATACCTGTCGGGTCTGTCAGGTATTGCCGCCACTATATTGGGATGATTGCTGAGCTGCCCAAAATCATACTCATTAAGCACTGCTAAAATTTCTTCCCCTGTCCATCTTCTAGGAGGCACACCAAGTTCTACAGTCCCATCAAATGCCTTGTCATCGAACCGCCATTCGTGATCATACGGAAGGAGAGTACGGTGACCCAATCTACATATCTTGTTGCAATGACTACTGCTCCCCTCATCGCTTAGGCACTCTGGACAAGCCTTGTATCCCCTAACAACGTTGCCCGACAACATCCCACGAGCAGGAAAATCACTAATGGTACCAACAACCATAGCATGCATCTGGAACATCTCGTGCATGAACTTATCATAAGTGGGATGACCAACGTCCCAAAAAAACTTAAGCTCTTCAATCAAGGGTCTCAAATACACATCGAGACACTTCCCTGGATAACCGGGTCCCGGAATCAACAAACTCAACATATTGTATTCCTTCTTCATGCACATCCATGGAGGAAGATTGTATGGTACCAAAATCACCGGCCATACACTGTATTGAAGACTCATGTTGCCAAAAGGATTGAACCCGTCGGATGAGAGCCCGAGCCTCACATTTCGGACCTCAGACGCAAAATGAGGAAACTCCCTGTCTATATGCTTCCAGGCCTCCCCGTCAGCAGGGTGTATAAGGGTATCTTCGCCTTGCAATTCCCTATCAGCGTGCCATCTCATAGATTTGGCCGTGTGTGATGACATGTACAACCGTTCCAGCCTATCCCTCAACGGAAAATACCGAAGTACCTTCATAGGTTTCCTATTGCCTGCAGGAGTCAACTTATACCTGTCACTCTGACATACTGGACATGTGTCAAGGTCACCAAGGTCATTCCCTTCTGGATCTTTACCCCAGAAGAGAACACAATCATATCTGCATGCATGGATCTTGATGTAGGAAAGCCCAAGATCTTTCAGTATACATCGGACCTTATGATGAGTGGTAGGAAGACGATGACCGTGGGGCAGCATCGAAGCAGTGTACTGTAGATACTCATCAACAGCCTTCACAGTCGATTTTGTCTCAACTTTAATCTTCATAACGTCCATCACACTTTCAAGAACCGTTTTCTGACAACCGGGGTACACAGGGGTCTGTTGGAAAGCAAGTAGTTTGTTGTACCTGTCAATACCAGCAGTGTTGACAACTCTAGGGAAGGGCTGCACCGGGTCAGACATATACGGTCCTTCAGAGCATACACCCCTCTCATAAGGAAACATATCGTTGATGAAGGCCGTTGTTGGATCGTTGGATGTACTGCCCGTCTCAGAAAATTGCCCATGATCATGCGGACCCCTTGATGATGTTTCACCGTGATATATCCAACATGTGTACTTCTCCCAAAACCCATTACTTTGAAGGTGCTGCCAAACCTTGTCAATTGGAAATTGATACATATCGCTGCGACACTGACATTTAGTGCACGGACAATAGAAAATTGTATTCCCTTTAGCATTATTGATCACATATTCAATAAAACTAACAACTCCTTTAGCATATCTTTTGTCCCATTTTGGAAGCGAAATCCAACTCTTATCCATATCCTGAGAAAATAACATAATATATATGTATAAACGCTAATTAATTAAATTTACGAATCATTCAATTTATATTATATCTGAGTTAACGTACAATTAATATATATAATAATTACTAATTAATATATATATATATATATATATATATATATCAACAACTTCATATATATTATCAAACCCAAATCGATCAACTCAATCACACTCAAAACACAATATAATCAACTCTAATTAAAACACAATATAATCAACTCTAATTAAAACACAATATAATCAACTCTAATTAAAACTCAAAATCAATGTGCATAACGAAAATAAAACTCTTAAATCAACTCAAAAACAAGATATATACATATACGTACCTATATATAGCGCCACAAACTAATTTCGGACAGATTTCGACAACACCCAACAATTTCGCCAACCCCAAAACTTTTTCTCTCGTTTTTTCTTTCAAATCAGCTACTGTCTAGATCTGGAAATATAAAGCATTTTAGCCGACGAAATTATATATATCGTCGGCCAAAGTTTTAAAATTTCGTCGGCTATAGTTCACAGACTATAGCCGACGAAAAAAACTATTTTAGCCGACGACACAACATTTCGTCGGCTAAAGTGGACTTTTAGCCGACGAAAATTTAACTTAGGCGACGAAAGTTTTTTTCGTCGGCTAAAAGTCCACTTTAGCCGACGAAAATTTCACTTAGGCGACGAAATTTTTTTTCGTCGGCTAAAATGGACTTTAGCCGACGAAAAAAAATTTCGTCGGCCTGCTAATTAAATATTCGTCGGCTATGATACTTATTCTGGTAGTGAAAGCTTGGTTCAATGTAATTTGATATAATTGGTTGGAATGTTTCAAATGGTATTTATATAGAGAAAGAGATCGATGATCGTATGTGCGGAAAAAGAAACCAGGTGCTTAGTTATTTGTATTTGTTGGAAAAAGTTTGTTATTATTGGTTAATTCGGATTTGAATATGATATGATTGTGTTTTTACATATGGATGACATGACATGATTTTTAAAATTAATATCATGTCTATGTGACATAAGATTAAAGTCATAAATGGTAGGCTCATAGTTAGTAAAATACGGTACACAAATTATACGTTAAAAATTTGTACGTGTATAATTTGAAAATTATAAATGAAAAATAAGTTTAAAAATTTGGCCAAAAAATACGGATACGACAAATTTTAAAATACGATACGTACGTGCGTGTTTAATTCAGGATTTAACGAAAAATACAAACGGAAAAATACAAATATATTTGTCATTTCTAGTAGTTATACGTATTTTTATGATATATCAAATATAAATAATCATGGTTTTATATATAAAAAAAACATCAATACATGCTAAATATTTAATGAATAAGAAATGTACATATATAGTACTATAATAATAATAATAAAGGATTCAAAATTTTTTTTTTCTTAATTGACTTTCATAGTTCAAAAAAAATCATTTGACCCAAAAAAAATTGAACAATTTGTTTTTTAATTTTGGCATTTTTGTTTTGTTTTAAAATACAGAAAATACGTTTTTGGGGTTGTTTTTTAATTATACATTGACTAGACCAAGATTAACTCAATAATCTGATTACCGGGCAATCTTGTGTATGATTCATATAATGAATGAGACTTGTAGAGTGAGTCTAGTGTGGGAGCTAAAGACACATAGTAGTGAATAAGAATTAGACTGGTTTTAAGGATTTTTGGTATCTGAAAATAGGCTGGGTTTGAAGAATAAGTTTTGGAGAAATGGCTAATATGTGGGGTTTATGGTTTGAAGACATGAAAGCTTGAAGGTTTGGGGGTTTTCTGGGTTTGTTGCTTGAAAGCATGAAGGTTTGAAGGTCTGGGTGTGTTTTCTGGGTTTGTTGCTTGATGGTGATTCGTTGATCCCTACAGCCCCAAGTCCTCCAATTTATAGAACTCAAATTGTGGGTTTTCATATGCTCTGGAATGCTTTATCTCCTGGGTAAAAGACTCCACCTTCAGATCCATGATATTCGCCTCAAATTATGGAAAAGAAAAGTTGTAGAGACTAAAAATGAGCTGCAGAAAACAAGATTGACAAGAAAGTTTGGGAGTCGTGATCTCAAGATGCGAGGATGAAGAAAACATTTGTTAACTAGTCTTAAGGGTTTTCCAACAAAAGCAAGACAAAGATCTTGACAAATTTGGGTTTTGTCTGTGTATTTATGTGCTGCGGAGAAAATGAAGTGGAAGAAACTGAGTAATTGACTGTTGTGGGGGACAAAAATGAATAATAAGATGAAGAACATGAGGAATTGTTTCATGAAGATGAAGGAAAAGATATGCGTATATGCTAAAGAGATGAGTTTGGGCCTTTTGAAACAAAAGGCGTTGAGCTTTGGATATTTTTGAGTTTAAAGGGTGAATGATCCAATTCTTTTATTTTCACTGATTCATCATCGATTAAGTCATCGAGCTTGAGTTTCGGGTCTAAGACCGAAATTATTTAACGACATTAAATCAATGGACGAATGTTATGTGTCTCCGTAACCTTCTACACTATACTCATTTCTACAAGACCCAAGGATACGTGGATGTGACTTGGGTCCACATCAATGAACATGTATTTTTGATATGTTAAAATCTAGAATGTAGCCTAAGATTATAATAGTTTGCATGAATTACGTTGCGTGAGCAATTGCATGATTTTTCAGGTATCAACATACATACGTTAGGCGAATAATTCAGTTAATATCAAAAATACGTGATTTTTTTAAAAATTTGAAACAATTCAGAAATAATACGTATAAATATATAATTCATAACTTATACGCTAATTAACCAAGTATGACACAATGTCATATTCAAAAATATAAATTTTAGTGTTTGTTGGAGTGATGAAATATGTCTTATCCATTACTAAAATGATTTGTTAATATACGAAGCTGATATACATAAACAATGAACTCCGCCAGTTCCCAACATCCATATTTTTCTTGTATTGCTCGGATAATGATTGTGTGAGTGGTTCTTTTTGTTTCCCCACACCATGACGCTAGTTTTCTTATCCATAGTTAATGAAGGTCAGGAAGGTTGGCGGCGTCATGAGATTTATATCAAACGATACTCTTAGTCAGTTAATGATATGCGCGAGCGAACACTATAGGATTAGAGATTAAACGAGGGGAAGAGCCGTAGAAACAGATTGGAAAAAGTCCGAATTAAAGAAGGCTTGGTCAAATGCATCAACTTTGTGAAATTTTTGCCCTAACATGAGTAAGATGGGAAAACTCCAAGGCATCACGTGAAGGCATCACAAATTTGGCCAAAAAAAGCTTGTGTGTTCTCATCCATAACCAAAAGGAAAGCAAAGCATGCAGAGAGATTATATCAAAGAAAGATCGATAACCCTTTTCTGGGTAACCTGTTCATATATTGCTGTAAAAAAACAACTAGCTCCTCCAGTCCTCCCCTTTTGGCCCTTTCCAAAGACTCGAACGCATTCTTGATTTCATCCCTCCTACGTACCCAGCAACATATATATCATCCATGTTGCAGAAAAGACACCCAGATAGATGTAGTAAAGCGGTCGCAATTCAACTCTGCTATGAGAAAATGGAAGATGACCTTTCGTTCTTGGCTAGCTAGCCTGTAAATTGTAAACATTTTTCCTTCACCATCATCAGCAACAGTACCCCTTTCATAATCATCACCCATCACCATCGTAAATAAAGTGAAATTGGACAACCAATTCCCAACTAGTATATACTGGTCCACTTATAAAGCTGTATTCAATCGTCCTTAAAAAGGGTTTGATTTCTAGCTTTGTTTGGTTTAGTTAATCAGATTGATTTGAGTTTGGAAACCACAAGCCAAAACTTAGATTTGAATTGCACTTTCTGTTCAGGAAGTTAATGAAACCTCAAACCCTAGTTCCATTTTTTTCATTTGGTGTTAAGCTTAGCCATTCTTTTGAAGAAATTTCATCAAACATTTTACTGTACGTAATTGATCTCACTCGTTTTACTTCATCAAATACGTCACCGGCCATAACTATAATGTATTTGCGCTTGTTTACTTTCTCGATGGGCATGCGTTTGTTTAAACTTCTTCAAAACATTTTTTTCGCTTGTAAATTAATGAATATTCCAAAAGAAAGTTGATGAGAGATAATCGATCGATAGAGTTGGGTATATAGGGGAAGCACGAGAAAATATTATGCGGATATGCATGTACATTAGACCGTGCATGGCATGGAATTAATTAGGTTGACAATTATATTGTGTTAGTCTACTAATTAGGGGGATTGGTTATGTTTTATATATATAGACCGATTAAGGGAATCGAAGTGAGATATGTATTTGCATGGGTGGCCATGATTGCATCCATTGGAGTGGGGTTAAAGGAATGCTGTTTGCCTCTTTAGATAACAGAGGACCGAAAAGGACAAACAATCATAGAGAAATGGAAGGCATCTTTAAATTTGAAGCTCTATAGTTGAAGACAACGTGACTGAGATTTTTGTGGGGTTGGTAAAGGTGGGTAAGGTATATGCAAGCAGCAGCTGATAAGTGAGATAGATAGGGACATGGTGATCAGATCGCACAGAAAGTGCTCCTCCTCAAGTCCTCAACGGTCTTTTTTCTTCTCACTTCGACATTTTTACCCAGTGAGATTACATATACGCATGTAAAAAGATATATACAAGAGAGACTAAACTCACTAAAGCTGCTGAAGTAGTAGATCGAGTATGGAATCTTTTTATTACCATGCGCCCAGTTGGTATTATTCAAGTAAATGTGAAGCTATCCTTGTCTCTTTACAGTTGGCATAAGATACATGAAGGCATGGGTGCATACTGTAACTGAGATGCTCCTTGTTCTCTACTTTCTAAGCATGAACAGGATTATGAGGATATGAATTTGGGTGTTTATTGGAGACCCTAAACAACAGTACGAGCAATCCAATCCAACCCAATTGTTCAGAATTTCGGATTGGATTGCTAGAACTGTTGTTTCGGATCTCGATCACATACAGGTTCAATGTTGAGATTTCCTTCCTCGAAGTCGTGAGATCGAGATAATCGAAATGTGAAAGAACTGTCTATCACCAAAGAGGGAAAGGAATCGAACTAAATAATCAAAAGTTAGAAAAAATGTGAAACATGTTGAGCTTCTAGTAGGTGCAATATTCCGAGGAAGGATATGCATGTCCAGTAACGCCGATAACCTTGTGGACCAAGAAACCAAAGGAAAGAAGAAGCAACATGTATGTGATTATTCACGTATACTAATTTTTTTCGGATTTTAAAACAAAAAACGCCAATTTTTTTTTAAAATATTTTTTGTTCAATTTATTTGGCCAAATGAATTTTTTGTTCAACTATAAAAGTCAATTTAGAAAAAAATGAATTTTGAATCATTTATTATTATAATACTATTTACATTTTTTATTCATTAAATATTTAACATGTATTGATGTTTTATATATAAAAATATGTCTATTTATATTTCAGATGTTATAAAATATGTGAATTAACTAACTAGGATGTATAACTACTAGAAATGACAAATACATGTCCGTATTTTTTATTACATCCTGAATTAAACACGTTTTCTCTGCTAGTAATAACTATGAGAAAATTGATGTACGTAACCGTATTTACAATTTACATTTCTGATATTTTTACAATTACAATTTACATTTTTATCGTATTTTTAAATTTGTCGTATCCGTATTTTTAGACCAAATTTTTAAAGATATTTTTTTATTTATAATCTCTGAATTATACACGTACCAATTTTTAATAATTGGCGTACCTAATTTTACTAACCATGCTTTCAAGTCCCAACGGTCATCATTCTAGATTGTCGGTGTTTATGGCCCTGCTGTGGTTAGGTAACAGTCAATTTCCAATTCTGAAAATCGAGCACTCTCCAATTAGTATTTCAAAACTATTACAGGGTCAATCATCATTTTATTTAATTTCTGGAAACTCGATCATTAGCTCCTTTGAATTGCAGACGTACCATGATCAGAGATTCAGAGAGAAGCATCATTTAAGTTGTAAAATGAATGGAGATCCAGTGAAATGCCACTATCAGAATCTCAGAGGCAATGAGAGGGAGAGAAGCTAGGACCCTCAAATGTGTTTGTACAGTAGTAACAGTACTGTGCTTCTTCTGCGCGATCTGTGGTTTTCCTTTGGAAGTTTTTATTTCTTTATCTGCATCATTGGTAGGTAGTCAGTCGGAGAAGGAAATAAGAGAGGATGGAAATGTACTTGGTACTCGCATCCAATAAGTTGGACTGACTTGCCCTTCTCCGACGTCCCCTCTGCTAGTATTAACTTACAGATGGAAATTTGCATGTACTATAGAAGTTAGCACGTTCCTGAATAATCCTGGGGAATGATTTGCATGAAATTAGCTAGCTCAACAAAGACAGGCCTCCAAGGTGTATTCACATTCCTGCTACGGTAACTTAGACTCATGCCCATCTCAGCTCAAACTTTAATCCATTTATAAAAGGAAAGTATAAGTGCATATAATTACTTCTTGCATTCTAGCTATACATGGATGCTAGCTACTTGTCTTTCACTGCAGCTGCGCGCAGACATGCATGTACGTATAGCAAGAACAGTAATGCTCTCAGGGAGCGTTTACTAGCTAAGCATGAATGGTATTGAGAGGGAACCGGAGAGATGAAGAATGAGAAACAGAAAATGAGTCATTTACATCCCTTTGTTTACTAGTCATTCCAATAACTTATCTGACCTGGCCCCCTCAATCTCTTACTGCACTCAGATTCATAGCACTAACTAGAACATTTCATAAGTCTCGTGTAGTCATATTTTTGGTTTGCCAATGCAAAAATTCTAGCTGAATAGTATTAGTAATTAACTTGGATTTGTAAGTTATTACTACTACTTAAAAAGAAAGCTAAAAAAATTAATTTAAAAGTTTTGATACTTGATAGGGCTCATTGTATCTATTGTTGTATTGGGCTGGATCTCAGACAATGAGGTTAATCCAACTTTTTGGAGTGACATTCTTTTAATAAGCCCAATACATGCATCCTCTTCAGAAAAGAAACAAAAAACAGATTTTCTTCCTCTATATACAGCGGTTCAGTATATATCACTGTACGACCATGTCTGCAACCAATAATTCAGTGGCTTCATAATTTCATCCACAAGGAAAAAGCTCGCTGTGATCTCTCTGTCGATCTCTATCTCAGATAGATCGAGATGATCTAGTTAGTATGGAGAAATTACTGGCATTTGGTGGAATGGTTATGGCAATTGTGGCTCAAGCTAGGAATATGATAGTAACAGGGCTGCTCAAGCGCTGGATAGCCGTGCGGGATGAAACAGCGACAGCCGTCCGATCTTTAATGAATTGATCATGTCCATTTTATACAGTTTGATCAATTGCTATAGTTATTTATTTTATTTAACTTTAACAGACATTTAGTTATTTTATTTTTTTATATTTCTTGTATTTTTGATAAAATAACTATAGCCGATGAAATTTAATAAAATTTCGTAGGCTAAGGTCTAAAAATTCGTCGCTTAAAGTCTAGACTTTAAGCGACGAAAGATTTCTTCGTCGACTAAATAAATGACTTTAGCCGATGATGAACAGTAATTTCGTCAACTAAAGTCTTGGCCGATGGTTTCTTAGTCGACGAAACGTCGTCAGCTAAGACTTTAACCGACAAAATTTTTTACTTAGCCGACGAAAAAAATTTGTCGGCTAAAGTAGTTGTTCTGGTAGTGATATAATTAAACCCAAACAAGTTTATATCTTCTGTATTGAAGCTATGAATTCGTCACAAAGTGATCTTTCACTCCAAACAAGAACCTTTAAGAAAGCTGCATATTTTCTTCCACCATCTTGATGTAGATGTAACATTAAATGCACCGTGACTTCTTCTGATTTCCTTTGCTGCCACCATGAAATTTGAAGCCCCTCAGTGTTAGAATTTAAACATAGGCCTCAGGAATAGGCCTTTGTTCCATTATGTTGTTGTTAGCTAGACATCTGCTATGTGTAAGGCCTTACAAGTACTTCCATCAACGCCCAAGCACCAAGCTATCCAAGAAAATTATTCCCATAGGTTCCTCATTTATAAGCTCAAGTTAATTTATGTGTGCCTTCACTGCAATTTCAGTCTTGATGCAGATCTCCGCTTCTGCTAAGAAACTTCGAGCTGTCAATTGGAACTACATGCCACAGTGAATGGCATTAATAAAATTTCAAACAAGCTAAATACGACAGAACTTGGTCTGAAGTATAAGAACCATAAAAGTCTTGTATAATGACAATTCCACAGACCATCTCAAATATGCGCCTCATGTAACCGTGCTATTTTTACTTGTGCTAAAAAGATGATGATCTGCTAATCTGCTGTTGAACTTCTTCGGACAACATAAATATTTGAGAATTTAAGGCCACGGGAATTAGCCCAAGAGAACATATGCAAAAGCATATTACAACCATTGTATGGTCTTCTTCTCTTCATATTTTGGAGCTGCTACTCATGTAATTGTACTATCATGTGAATGCGCTAACGTAACTGTTCTTCAAATATGCCAGTGGTTGGCCTGAACTCTAGCTTTGTCGTGGTCTAGCTTGCAATGATTCCATCCATGCTTAAACAGCCTCTGAAGAACTTGGAAGCCCGCATGTATCTCTGCCTCATGAATGAAGCCGCCCCCCAAAGAGTATATGCGGTGCTAAATGCATAAAACCCATGGCAACGCAAAACGGAAGATGATGTTATAAATACCTCAGATCCCTTCAGGAACTCTATTAGCATGCACGCCATGTATCTGTTTGCATATACACCGCAATTTTACGAGGTAACCTCCACATTTGTTTCTTTTGTACCTAATGGATGAAGGTCTGCTCCAGTGTTTCTTTGACCAAACAAAAGTATTTAAGGCCACAGATATTGGCCTAAGAAAATGAAGCATGCTAGCCCTAAGTAAATCATGAACTCACCACTGTTGGTTTTCTCTCTTCTTATAAAACCTCAAAGCAATTCATGTAGTTATTATGACAAAGGCTCAGCCCCCGTGTGAAAACATTCGCAATGCATATAGAAGAATCATATGAACATGCCATGTCTTTAAACCACCAATCAGATGAGTTGATGATGGTCATCTCTTCTGTGCTCGGACACTCGAATCCTACAATATGTAATGATCATATTTTGGGTTTGCATTGGCTAAAGCCCAATTCATTTTTGAAACTTTCGAGATGGGCCTAGGAAGAGATGGGTCACAGTGGGGTCCACCATTTAAAAAAAGGAAAAAAATACAACTCTTGGTCGTTGAAATTGCACTAGAACTCTTGAGTTACGAACCAAGCTCACTTCTTGTGTCAGATACCAAACTCTATTCAGCTCTGGAATTTCAGAGAAGAAAGGGAAAGTGATTATTATGGCGAAGATTGCGGCACTACCAATACTTGGGATGGTGTTAGCTGAGTGTGCCCAAGCTGGGCTAATGATAGTAAGCAAAGCAGCCATGTCTACTGGCATGAACATGCTCATTTTTGTCTGCTACTCTAATGCTCTTGCCGCCTTTGTTCTTCTTCCAACTTCTCTATTCTTTCACAGGTTGACTTGAATCTCATCATTCAACAATTTAGATTGAATTTATGAGCAGCAATGTTGTAAAGTTGATTCCTTTGTTTGTTTTTGTGCTCTTGGCAGATCAACAGAGCGGCCTCCGATCACTTTCTCTGTTCTCTGTTGGTTTTTCTTGCTTGGTATACTTGGGTAAGTTTATACTAATGTTTGTGATGAAATTTAGATAGGGAATTCAATCAAAGATTGCAGCTTTGGGGTTGGTAGTGAATTGTGTTTGGTGGGTTTGATTGAAATGTGTGTTTTACAGGTTTATGGCTCAATTGATTGGGTATGCTGGGATTAACTACAGCTCTCCTACTCTTGGCACGGCTATGCTCAACCTTGTTCCTGCTTTCACTTTTGTACTTGCAGTTTTATTCAGGTTTAGCCCTCCTCTGATGACTTTGGTGTAATATTGGAGGTTGTTTTTCCATTCTTTTAGGAAAATTGCGTATGCATTGGGAAAAAACATTCATGGAGATTGAGAATCAGGGTTATTTCCTTGTTTTGGAGTGTGATCATTATCTTGTTAATGTGTTTTAGATTAGTTTTGTGGAAGATTTGGTTATGGTGGTGTTGCATGACATTTCGGACTCTGTAGTATGTTCCTAGAGGTTTGTGTAGAAGAACTAGTGTGACTATGAAATAGTTTAGTTGTCTTGGTTTATTGTAGTATGCTGATGAGCTCTCTCATTCCAGATAAGAGTTGTGCAAAGCAATTTTGAATCACTTGCACAGTACCACCCAATTCTAAATTATTCAATTGGGTGATTTCAGAATGGAAAACATTGATGGGAGAAGCTGCAGTACCCTAGCTAAAACCTTGGGAACAATAGTTTCAATATCCGGGGCTTTCATTGTGACTCTTTACAAGGGACCCCCACTTTTGATGACAGCCTCAGTTGATATGTTGTCTCACAATCAACTTTTCTTGCCACAGTCGAATTGGGTCATTGGAGGAACGCTCCTTGGACTTCATTGTGTGGTGGCCGCAGCATGGATTATCATACAGGTGAAATTTGTAAACTTCGCTATCTTCATGAAACATTGAAACTGCTGTAGTCGGATAGTTATGATTATTTACTGTACTTTATCTGTATTTCAGGCATCAGTACTAAAACAATACCCAGCAGAGCTCATTATAGTCTTTTACTACTGCTTCTTTGTGGCTATTCAATCTGTAGTGGTGTTATGGTTTGTGGAGAGAGACTTACGTGCTTGGGCTTTAAATCCTAGATTAAGGTTGTTTGCTGTTCTATACTCGGTAAGTAGACAACCTAAATTGACGACAATATATTGCTCACTTCGAGACTTGCTCAAACTTTAAGTCACACTATTGCAGGGAGTTTTTGGCTCAGCCTTCCAGGTTGGTGTATCTACATGGTGTCTTAACAGGACAGGGCCGGTTTTCGTATCTATGTTCAAGCCTCTGGGAATTGTAGTTGCGGTTGCCATAAGTGTTATCTTCTTGGGGGATACTTTCTACCTTGGAAGGTAGGGTTCATATTATATCTGTGTTTTGGCTTTACTCTAAATGTTCTTGTTTAAGAGGCATCAAACTTGTTTATGTTGTTAAATTAGTAAGGTTAGCATCATAGTTTGCACTTTCTGAATACTGCAGTTTGATAGGAGCAATTGTAATTGTCACTGGATTTTACTCTGTGATATGGGGTAAAGCCAACGAGGAGAAGATGGATGATGAAGCAGGAGCTAGGAGTTTGACATCAAAAAAACAACAGGTTCCATTACTGCAAAACATTATCGACGAAATCTAGAAGTTTTTACAGCATATACACTGTAAGCTCTCTCCTGCCAACAAATGGGATCTCTCTCTCCATTTGTTTTATTTATATTTTTTATGTTGGTTCATTAATGCTACCCTTTCCACCATTCTGAAAGATTGGTATAGGTTATTGTGGCAATTAGTTTGTTCAGGCCCATTGATGAATAAGAAATGGCAGTAAAGCAGGGCACTTGGCCTAACCATTTGTTATAGTCCAACTGAGATCAATCATTTGGCACCAAAAGTTCCTTTTTCTTCTTAGTAAAGCAGAATTCTGTCCGCTAGTTTTGTAACGCAAGTTTGAAGGTCTTCTTGATCACTAAATTGGCTGAAATTTTGCAGAGATGATCTACACAAGATGATCTAGATATGTCTAGAAGGAAGCTTGAGGAAATTCGATCGGGATGTGGTCTAAAAATGGAAGTCCGCACCAAAAAAATTGGTGCAGACGTCCGCACCTGATTCTGACCGTGTGTGTGTGTATATATATATAGTCCACAACACCCAACAAGTCTGGTTGATTAGAAGTTTAGAACTCTATATTTAAGCTTGCCATGTGGTTAAATACGTGTATATATATTCATGTAAACTTATAAGACAAAACAACTGAAGAAATGACGATGGGGATGATCATGAGCGGTGTTAAGCTTATGGAAATGTTGCCGTTTTCGGTGATGGTGGTTATGGAAGGTTGTACGATTGTGTTAACAATCTGGGCTAAAACTGCCATGAGAATATGACGAGCCCTTTTGTGTTTGTTGTTAACACATGCTCTATCCTCCATCCTCCTCTATACCTTCGTCTTTCACTGCAAGTATAGGTTCTGACTTCTGAGAAGATACTATGCAAGGGAGAAGACAGCCTCTATTATAGAGAAGATACTCGAGAGATGCAGATTGCAGAGCAAGAAGGCACAAAACTATGCAAATTTACAGTATTTACTGATAGCAATAAAGGTGATAAATGGTATGTACTGGAAATGATAATGGGCCAATCAAATATCATGTCCGGTACTTGGCCCACAACAGTGCTAATGGTCCCAGAAGTCGAACTCCATATCCCAAGGTGAAAACTGAATAGTACGTCATTTCAGAATAAAAAGAAAAAAGAGGTTATAAATTACGTAAAACTAGAAAAAGAAAATTGTAGAACCAATGAGATTGCCATTATTTATGCTTTTCGATATTCTTTTATAAAAGAAAAACATTTATAAATATTCAATATTAACTGGTCTATAGTTTCCAGTAACTGTGATCTTGCTTGGTAGGTAAGTTGGACAACAAATTAAATAGTTTGATGATATTTGATAGGTTTTTTAACCAATTTGTTACACTAGCTTTTATTATATTGTTAATTTGCTACCATACTTTTTTTTGTCATTTTGCTACCCTAACTTTTATAAATTTGTCAAATTGCTACCCAACCGTCATATATGCATTTTTCTGTTAGGTGTTCCATCAATTTTTTTTCCTGTTAGGTGTGATTTTCACGTGAGAGAATTTTTATAATTTTGAATTCAAATTGAATTTTCTGTTTTAATCGGAATACATATATTATTTTATTTTTTCTGAATGAAGTTCAAAATTTAAAGAGACAAATTCAATTGTTAGAAAAAACCCTATTTAAATTTAAAATTATGAAAATTCTCTCACGTGAAAGACACATAACAGGAAAAAAAATTGACGGAACACTTAACAGAAAAGGCCTATATGACGGTTGGGTAGCAATTTAGCAAATTTATGAAAGTTATGGTAGCAAAATGACAGAAAAAAAAAGATAAAGTAGCAAATTGACAATATAATGAAATATATGGTAACAAATTGGATAAAACGCATATTTGATATGATAATGCACATATGGTATATGTTTGTTCTCTTTTGCTAAATATCAGTAGCTCTTAGTAATCATAGAATTTGAATTTGGGTTCTCCACGCCAGTTGTGACTAATAATTAAGTATGTATATAATCACAATGTTAAATATGGAAATGAAACATCGGCATTATGATGGAGATCGACCTATACTTGAGTAGTTACTATCTGATCAAAATATATATCTAGGCCTAGGTTTGACACTGGGTGAATATATTTCCAATGTTTGATCATCGAAGAGAATGTAATTTAAGCTCTTTTTTCTTTTGTATATATTTTAGAGATTTCTGTTGATGGATACTTGGATACCCTTAACTTCGATGCTTAAATTTAGCTCATGGTGGCATGCATACATTTTTGTATCAATGGTCATTCAATTTTAATTCGAACAAACAATACAAAGATGATGCATCTTTGTGGAGTAGTCAGAAAAGATACATAAAATCGCAGGTATTATACTAAATAATTACAGCATAACCTATGATACATAATCACTTTGTAACAGTTGAACATTTTTATTTTACAAGTGCAATTAGGTTTCACAGAAAAGTATCACTCACGAAAACATTAGTTACTTGGATCAAAAACTTTTTCTAAAATTAAGGGTCTAAATCCGGATTCATCGGCTAAAACCCAATCACATGAAGCCTTAGTTGATCCAAGACAAGCCCATCCAAGCCCAATTCCTAGGGAAATCTTGAGACTAACAACCTTCCTCTCCCCCCTGCCGTCATCACCTTTGGACATTCCTGGCACCACCGGCGTAGCCATTCCTGGCACCAAAGCAGCAACACCGTCGCTTGCTCCGTCCACATCACCATCGCTCTTCCCAAAAGCAAAAACAAGAGCGCAGGTGTACCGCCACCAGATGAGATCTGAAACTCAACAACCAGAGAAGGCTCCCAGCCACCGTCACTGCAACCGCCTAGCACTCCTGTCCCCTTCAATATCTCCAAATCATTCGGTTCCCTAATCGAATCCAAATCTGATTTGACGAGAGAAAAAGGGAATAGATCCCTCTTTCAATCGAAGGTACAAGGCTATCACCAGTAGAGAATCACCGCCGCCGCCAAAAATTCTCTCTTTCGAGAGGCCAGTTATAATGGTGGCATGCATACATAATAAGACTTCAGCTAGCTCATCATCACTTTATTTATTTTGCCCAAATTTATACAAGGACTCGTGATTAAGTAGGAAAAGTGCTCCAATCTTCAAAGCTTAATTTGGCCAGTTACTTCTAATGAGCGAGGACATAGTCATCGAGCTCTTTAAAGTTATTGACAGCAAAGTCCTTGATGATGCTTGGCGCAGGAACTTGCTCGTGAGCTTTCTCATACTCGCACGACCACTTGACCAAGCTCCCCTCTCCCTTGGGAGTCACGGTCAGGATGCAATTGAAGCTCTAGTAGTACTTGAGCAGATCACCGTCGATCACCTGGTAAGCCACCGCCTTGTTTGCTTTATCCACCATGTCGACCGTCTCCTTCGACACCTTCACAATCGGGAGAACCTACACATAACACATGCCTTATCGATCACCTATGTAATCTAGTACGTACGTAAAACATATAATGAGAATGTTAGGTTTACCTTCAGAGTAAGTTATGAGGTGAACGGATCCAACAACCTTGCCATCGCCTTCAAGGACATCGATGCTCTTGTAGTCATGAGGGAAAGCCTATGGGAAGACTTCGGTCGAGTCGTCGAGGCTTACCCAGCCTCGACTTCCACATGAAGCTTTCTAATAGGAGCAAAATGCAGAAAACAAGGAAATAAACTAAATTGGACAGATATTCATTGATTGATCTCCACAAAGGAAAACAACACGTATAGGACCCAGTTACAATTTGAATTGGACAGTTGTGGCTCAGGACCACCACTAACTGGATACAACTAAGATTGGAGCTCTTGCAAAAGGATAAGACAACTTGGAGATGCAGGCGTTGTGTTGAGTTTCATGGGAATAAACTTGCTTGTACTAGCAGCACGTATTGGTCTATTGGGCTGGAGAGCTGGGCCTTAGAGGAAATGTGCTAACATAGAACTAGGTTAGGTACTGATCCTAACACTCCAACATCGGAAGGGGCCATTGATATGATTCAAAGGGAAGGGAATGCAGTGATAGTGGTAGAGAGCAGGGAGATCAGAGTGAGATGCAAGTGAGGTAGAGAGGCATGTATATATTAGAGTTGTGGGGATGACTTAAATGGAGTAGAAGTGATAGTTTCAAGAGTGATGAGGTACCAGAACTAGTTGCTCCATAATGGGCAGCCATTATGAACTGGAAAACACTGATCGATATGTTCTTCTCCATTAGCTAAATTCAGTCGATGGAGAAGAGAACTCCTCATTAATGTGAGCTTAATTAAACTTTACGAGATAGGTTTTGTGTTTGATTGTCGTCGTTCATAGTAGGTTTACTCAATTTAATATCCGCCAAGACAAGTGCTCGATCTTTATTAAGAAATAGAACTTGTTCTATATTTTTTCATTTCGTACTGTTTTCTTGATCATACTAACGATGCCTATGTTCATGATTATACAAGAGAGGCTAATGGTGTCGGTGCAAACGTGGTTAAACATATTGAAACAAGTTGACCATACATAGCAAAAAATAACAATAATTTTACTGCTTCAACGATGGTTAGCTAGGGCGTGCTGGTTGAGCCGGCCGCCTCAGACCACACTTTTCGGTGGTCTGAGGCCAGTTTCAATTTAAAATCTCTAGAACGTAAATATATTATATATAATATGGTTGATCAAAATAACATGTGCAGTTGCTTTAGTCTAACGAAATGGTTACTTGTTTTCTTCAAACAATACAAAGGTTCATATCTTGATGTTATAATTTTTTTCACATCTCCAATTTAACTTTTTTAAAGGCCACCTTGTGGCCCCGTCCAAGTATGACAAAATTCTAATATTCTTACGTGTTTATAAAAATAAACTATATTCATTTATATACCACAATACATTTTTTATATTGCTATTTATTGTAAAAAAACAAATTATATATATGTTTACGAGACCATATTTTTATTGTTCGCCTCAAACTGTTAGAATCTCAGAGTCGGTCACGTCCTCATACTTAGTATATGTAATCGTTGGCTTCAAACACCATCACCGGTATGTTCATTGATTACAAATAGGCCTTCTTATATATGAGCCTGCAACAACAAAAAAGTAAAAGCCTAGTTATCTAATTCCTTGAGAAAAGTAAAGTTAATTCACGAAATTGTGCTTGTAATCAAATCAATCCCTTAACAACGAGTTGTGTCCTCATCGTACCCCAGAATGAATTGCAATTGTCATCAGCACACAAGCAGTTTTGTGATTCTGTAGAGCGCCCCTTTAGAATCCAAGCGAGATATGTGATGCACGCCTTTTAGAAACTTCAAATTCAAAATGATAGGACGTAACTTCAAAATGGAAGATTGGAATATACAAGCCAGGTCCCATATAATTCAATATACTATTAACCCTTCTCATTTCGCTATCCGGCCATTTCAGTACGTGGAATGCAGAAATGGCAAGAAACAAAAATTCCTAACCAAAAACATTATTACATAAACAACAAATGAAAGCACCATCTCAACGGCTATTCCATTTTTTTTGTTGAGCAATTCTGAAAATGTAAACGAGAAGTGAGAAGAAAAAGAGATGTAGCAACAGCAGCTTCTCTTTCGTTATCAAGCAACTTCCCCCATCCAAAATGCTAAGCAAGCAATACCAACTTTTCCTTTTCCTCTTCTCTTTCTTTTTCTTCAAGCACAACCTCTCTCTCTCTGAACCTCTACTGTTACTGCATTAGGTTGTTGAAGAAGATGTTATGTTGAGTACTCTCTCCCAATAATCCAAACTACAGTTGCTCTATACGTACTCCATTTCACAATTCCCATTACCTTCCACTCTTGCAAATCTCAGTTTTAGCTCCATATACTCTTTTTCATCTGTGAGAAGCATCACAGAACCAACTTTCTCCATCACCTTATGTCTGTTACACATACCATAACCAGTCATTTCAAACAATAAAAAGAGAGATATTAGATCAAATTTAAGGGATTAAGAACCGTAATGCCTTTCGGCTTAGTCTCAGCATGGAACAAACGCAGAAGGTCCAAATCCCGTGATCATATAGACCCTTGTATGTTCTTCCAATCTTTCTTCTCCTCTTCCTCTGCAAACTTATTTTGCAGGGTCCTCACCATCTTTGGATGCTGATCTACCTACTCTTTTTCAGGGGAATATAAGCCGGTGGAGTTCTGGCAACTCGATGATCAAACACCTCAACAGAAGAAAACGCAACATCATGGCTCAGCAGTATTTACACTGAAAGAAATGGAAGAGGCAACATCTTCATTCAGTGACAAGAATTTTCTGGGGAAAGGAGGATTTGGCCGCGTATACGGAGGAACTTTGCGCACAGGAGAGGTATGTGAATCTCTATAATACAATGGTAAATACTAAAGAGTACAATCCAGTTTTTCAGCACATACTGATATCTGTTTGGAAATTTGAAGGTTGTAGCAATAAAAAAGATGGAGCTGCCTCCCTTAAAAGCAGCAGATGGAGAACGAGAATTTCGGGTAGAAGTAGACATCTTGAGCAGACTTGATCACCCAAATCTTGTTTCTCTGATAGGTTATTGTGCGGATGGCAAGCACCGGTTTTTAGTATATGAATATCTGCAGAAAGGGAACCTGCAAGATCACTTAAATGGTAATTCTCACCTCATCAAATATGCATGCTTCTATGTTCTAACCCTATCAGTTTTGTGACCATCAGACCAATCTAATGTCTTATAGGAATCAATGAGAAACACAAAATGGGTTGGCCTCAAAGGCTCCGAGTGGCACTTGGAGCAGCAAGGGGCTTAGCATATTTACATTCGAGTTCTGCCGTTGGAACTCCTATTGTTCACAGAGATTTCAAATCCACCAACATTCTTTTAGATGCCAACTTTGAAGCAAAGGTATGAAAACTGAAACATTGCTTGATGTTACCTCTTGCTTTGTTAAACTTGGACAAACGGATACAAGCTGAAATGTTGGCAAATGTTCTGCAGATATCTGATTTTGGGCTTGCCAAGTTGATGCCAGAGGGAAAGGAAATGCATGTGACTGCCAGAGTACTTGGTACATTCGGCTATTTTGATCCGGAGTATACATCGGTACGTAAAATTAACACTTGTTATTGTTGTTTAATGCTTCACCATCAAATATAGTTGCACTTAAGATCACGTAATCCAAGTAATCCAAATATCCAATCAAACATTATAAGTATGACCAAGTTTTACCAACTTCATGACGTAATATTCCTATATCTTGTGAGAGGTGTAGTTATGTTTTCTATCATCCTAACTCAAACACGAGAAATGAAATATTTGTATAACATTTTCATCATTCTCTAAAAGAACGTTACACTTATATGACAAGCGCATTTGGCAATAGACAGGAAAACTCACTTTACAAAGTGATGTTTATGCATTTGGAGTGGTTCTGCTTGAACTTCTGACTGGACGTCAAGCCCTGGACCTAAACCAAGGACCAAATGATCAAAATCTTGTACTACAGGTACGAAAAATTTCCTGTTAGTTTCTACTAGTTATGCCGCACTCGCAATGAAATTGACTGTAGTTCATATGTCTCAGGTAAGGCACATACAAAATGATCGGAAGAAGCTGCGTAAGGTCATAGATCCTGAGCTGGGTCGAAGTTCATACACCATGGAATCTATAGTTATGTTTGCAAACCTGGCATCACGATGTGTGCGTCCTGACAGCAGTGAAAGACCATCCATGGCTGAATGTGTACAAGAACTGCAGTTGATTATCATTACAAATGCCAAAGGATTGTGAGTGTCCAGCTAAAGAACAGATGTACTAATTGCAGGGTGGAGACTGGACAGACATAATGGAGATCTTTACTTCTTTTAGTAAAAGAGCTCTTGAATCTTCAAAACTTGTCGACCTATGATCCTAAAAACAATACTCCAGAGCTTTGATAAGGATTCAAAAGAGTCATAATGCAGTGAACATATCAGACAGAAAATAAGATTGCACAGAATTTGATTTTTTTGTACAAGATCAAGAGAGCTAATAAGTGAACACCTAATAAATGATGTAAGAAAGGAAAATCATTTTGTTGTATGATTGTTTTTTTTAAAATGCTTTTGTAACCTTTCCCTTTATAAGTTATAAACTGTTAAGAACACAAAAATTTATTAGTATTCTATATACAGGATCTCTTGCTGAGTTTTATGAAGCATATCACTATTACAGTGAGGACAGGAATTGAAGACTTCAAGCCTCTGGCACCAAAGCTAGAAAACAGAAAGGAGGAAGGTAGGAATTCTTTGAGGGAACAAATTGAGAACTCCAGGAAGAGTACAATTATTCAACTTTTAAATATATCTTTCAACCAAATACAGATGTAACAAGTTAGAGCACATAGTTGATTAAAATCTATGCAATTCAAAGTTTCAAACTAGAGTTTGTATCAAGACAACAGTTCTGCTATTAAAATATATAGAGCATCTGAATCACATGTATCAAAATAGGACTGGAATAGTCCAAAATGTATGTTTGCAATAGCATCAGGACTACGGACCACATACATAAAACGGAAAATGCCTGATAAGATTACCTGCAACAAAACAAGTCTCTACCATACGTGAACACAAAGGAAAGCACGACTTGCTGGAACATAGGGTCAAGCAGCCTCTAGCCAAACTTCAATTAGCTGGATAATCTTCACCCTCAAAGACCTCTGACCAGTTATCCTGGACAAACTAACCAATAAATGGAGTTAGGAACATGCAATCGGACTAGATTTCAATACATAGCTATTTATGAGTACACTTATATAAAATCTTCAAAAACACAACTGAGATCAAGACATGTGAGGGAGGGGGAGATGTATATGAGCTAATCGAATGAGTAATGTGGTACTAAGTGCATTTACCTAGAAAGCACACATCACGTACTTCACATATTCAATAATGATTTTCATCGTCTTCAGAACACAGTTTCTGATTCTGAAAAGCTAGTCAAGACTGGAAGTTTCTTGTACATTAAGTGCTTACGCCTCTGCAATGTCAGCAGAATCAGAATGTTATCTGTGTTTACAACGTCATAACCTGCTTTTGTATACATGTTGAATGGAGCTGTATCGATCCTTCTGCAATACAAGTACGCCTCTCTTGAAGAACTCATCTGAGAAATCAGTTCCTCACTTGCCTTCAAAAGATGCCAGCCAATTCCCCTCCTGAAAATCACAATATCAGATATCCAGTCTGACACAAATTGTGAATCTCATCTTTTTCTTATGATTCTAGTACTATACCGAGAAGCACTTTCTGATGATCCTAATTCATAAAATAATAGAGGTTAAACATGAAAGCATCCAATTTTGGTCCAGCCAACCTCAGCCTGGCTTAAATTTTCTTGAATTTAGCTAGTGACTAGTTTGTGAGAGCTCAAATGCTCTACTGCTTAAGGTTTAGATGCAAATTACTAAGCAATACAGAATCGTAACTAGTTTTTTCATACCATTCTAATGGTTAATACCATCATACTAATAGAACCAGACAGATTAATAAACCACACAAGTATCCAAAATTTTCCAATTACACCAATGCCTTACTATAAATCCTATCATAATGCTATCATTGAAAGCAAATCAGACAGTCACACATTGCCAATACCTAACATATCTCTATAAATCCTATTAATATATCAATGAAAGCAAAACAAGCAGTCACACATTCCCAATCACAAAATGCTATTCAGGTAACAAAGCCTCATCAGAATAATAAAAAAAACACAAACCTCCGAAGCAACTTCCTCACGGCCATGTTGCTTATATAAGGCGAATTCTTCGGCGGAGTTGGCGTCGGAGCAGAAGCATTAGCAACCATTTTGTCAAAGCAAACCTCCACAGTCCCCGCCAAAACTCCACCTTCATCTTCTCCTCCAAACCCTCCATCTTTCTCCTCGAAGCTCTCACCTTTACCCTCAAAGCTCTCACCTTTAACCTCAAAGCTCTCATCATTACATTCATCTTTGTTGCTTCTGTAAAACCCAATAAGGGTAGCTGTATGGGGCATGAGCTCTCTTCTCTCCGTCAAGTACTGCTTGACCAAGAAACCCAAAAGAGCAACATACCCAGAAGGCAGAAGCATCGACTCGGCAAAAGACTCAGATAAAAGCCCAACAGTGATGTCCAACCCCTCTGACCTCATGACCCGAACACACATCGACCCGGATTCAAGTTCTTGATAGTAGCTGAAATTCTCGAGGGACTAGAGCTTCTCGAGGTCTTCATCGCTGAGGAACCTTCCTGTTCTTAGTGGGGCTTCGAGAAAAGAAGAAGATTTAAGAGTGTAAGGTTTGGAGTTGTGGACGAATCTGGAAGGGTGTTTGGGGATGAGAAGAGAGGTTGAGGAGGGAGTGAAGTGGGGAGTGGAGAAGAGATGGTGGTGTGGATCCAAAGAGAGAGAGAGAGAGTGAAGCTATTGCAGCCATAGAAGTCTAAAACAGACGTGATCACTGTGGATGTGGAGCGGTGGACTAATAGTGTAGTAGATGAGAACAACTTAGAGAAGGAATTTTGATAAATAACCAGATTTTGATTTTCAAAATGATTTTTAACCTACATTTAGTAAATAATTGAAAAATAACCATTTGGTGTGGTACCTCAATTCCTTCAATCGTTCCAGTACAACCATATTGAAGAACCAACGAAACATCACTGAAACTCTCAACCGCCAGAACTCAACACATAGAGAGATGCTAACGCACTCCATTTTGCGTCCCAACCGTCATCATCGTCAGGTAGCTTCTTCACAACTCTCTCTTTGCACCGTCCAGGTTGTCTCAAATATTCTCACGAACACAAGCTCCAAGCTTCTCTCACTAACTCAAATCCCACAAGCAAAGGTTTCAAAGAATTCAACATTCTAGCTTTAGGGGTGGGCATATTCGGATCGGATCGGATCGGTTTTTGGTCCAAACCGTATCCAATCCGAATTATTCGGATTTGTAAAACTTCTATCCGGAACTAAATTTTAAAATCGGATCAACCGTTATTCGGATCAACCAGATCAGGTTGGATCGGTTTCGTATTTAACCCGAATTTAAAACAATAAGATGAGACATTTAAAAAAAAAATTATTATTTTGTCTTTTTTCCATATAAAAATTAAAACGTATATAGTTCTAGGTTTTTCTCTCAATTATTATTTTTTCACGAATTTACAGTCATGCTTAAATTATATGTCAAAGTATATATATATTTTTAATAGTATACTTGTTCAAGAATGTGAGTTATATAGTATGTGTATATAAATACGTATAATTTGATAAATAAATTTTGTCTTCTTAAGGTGACACATAATAAGAAATATATTGACTAATAATAAAGTAACACGTATTAAAAAAATATAACACCAAATATAAAAATATTCGGTTAATTCAGACCGGTTTTTAGGTTAAACCGGAACCAATCCGATTCAAACCGGTTCGGACCGGTTTACGTTATTTTTTGACCCGTTTTAATCGGTTCGGTTATCCGATCTGGTTTTTCGGATGATTTTTTCGGTTTTCGGTTGAAAACCAGATATTTGTCCACCCCTGCTTTACATGACCCAAGTCTCGGAGAGGAGATTTTAGTTTTGAGTTATACAACCGTTTGTTACAGACAAGATTTTTGTAGAGGTGGGCATGTTGATAAATAAGGCCATGACTGTTCTTGCTCAATTGGTCAAGACACCCAATTCGATATCGTACACTCATTTGATTGATTCCTTAATTAGTAAGTATATATACGTATAGACAGAACTTTGGGGTTAATTGAAAAATGGGGCTGCGTCGAGGATGAACTTAAGAAGTTGAAAGTAGATGATCAATCAGGACATACTGATATTTGAGAAACAATAATCTATTGAATTGATGTGGGGTTATATGTCATTTCATCCCACCAAAAGGTTATTTTTTTAACTATTTTTAAAATATAGGTCAAAAATCATTTTCAAGACTAAATGTTGGGCAGTGAAGATGATAAGGCAAGGATATCGCCCTATCGAATTCATTGAAGAAGAAGAGCATGTCGTTAATGGTCCATGCGATAATTCCTTCATTTGTGATATTGTTATCGCCGAGGAGTTCAGCCTGGGAAGCGTGATAATAGACAACGGTTCAACAATCAATATCATGTCCTACCATTGCCATAAGAAGTTGGAGTGATCTGAGAAGAAGTTGATACAAGACTACAAATCGTTGCTTAGCTTCTCAGGAGACGTTGTACAACATTTGAGGTTAGATATGATGGTCGTTCAAATAAGAACCGCCCCTATAGAGCCAAGTTGGATTGTCTGTTCATTGTGGTGGATTGTTACAGTTCCTATAACGCCATCTTGGGACACCCAACTCTGAATAAGATGAAATGGATTGTAATGGGATACATGTTACTCATAAAGTTCCCTACCCCCTATGGCACCTGGATTGTCAAAGAAAGCCATACGGTGGCCAGAGAATGTTGTATGACCTCCATCCTCCAATCCAAAAGGCAGAGATAGATCTTATCGGTCTCAGTTGGGAAGGAGTTAACCGACAGAGTTGACGACCCAAGGGAACATGACAAGAAGTATGCCTCTAAAAAGCCAGCTGATCTACAAACTTCAGTGAGAGCAATAAGCATTTCTGACGAATTTCTTGAAAGAACGGTGAAGATTGAGGCTCAGCTAGACCCCACCATTGTTGAAGAGTCGACCCAATTCCTAAGAGAAAACGCTTCGGTCTTTTCTTAGTCATATATAGTGACATGTTGGGCATTTCAAGAGAGGTAATCAAGCACGAATGTCGCATCCCGGGACTATTTTCAGCCCCGGAACACGACGGTAACCGCAGTAATCCCGGACTAGCGAGTAATCAATACGTCATTTGACGTATTAACTACCCTCCAAACCGAAATTACAAGGCTATGAATAAAATAATCAACACACAATAATATGGATGTCAAATATGAAATGACAAATGTGCAGATAAGCATACAAATATTTTACAAGCGGAATGTAGCAAATGAAAATACTCGAGACGAATATAATACAAGGAATATCTCAGAATAAACAAGCCTGAAAATGTCTCAAAGTACGCAACAGATTATTAAGAACACCAATACGGAAATCACAAGATGTGGAGTCCACACCACAATGGATGTCCTCAAAAACGAAAGTGCACTATAACCGACGCTACTCCACGAGCTCCTAGTCCAGCTCCTCTAGTGATGGGTGCTGAAGACCTGAAAAGATGTAGAGGTGAGCAACTCGTCCTCGCTAACCCAAATGGGGCCGAAGCCCAACCAAATCAGGGTTTAAAACCCATGAGAAAACATATAACTCATATATGTAGACATACATATAAGTATACGTCCAGGGCATTTGAAACATATGCAATAGCCACGCACACAAAGCTCGAGTAAAACATGTTAACCACACATGAAAGAACTCTCTGGATCCACGCGACCGAAATCTAGGGTTTGTCTTCATAGCAAACCGGGTCAACTACCTATACGTCTGAAAACGAATAGTAGCGAGAGCGTCCATTTACAGCTAATGCCCAACTAATCTCTTATAACAACACACCGCACTTAGGTTTCGCTTAACTCTGTGTGAGACGAGCGTAAGTGAGATAAATAAAATAAACAGGGCATTGCCCTTCCGGAGGTTCACGGTCATCGACACCGTGGGAAGCGTAGTCTAAACACTAGGTCCAGTCGCTCTCACTCGAAGCACCGGGAATCAGGACAACGGTACTACTTTTTGATCCAACACACACGCACACCAATGCTATAAGAAACGTGTGATCATACAGTAAAACAATGCAGCTATACTTATATATATAGAAAAGTCACCAACCCAGGAGGGTTACGGCTCACCCATTGGGCGTGCCCTCTGATATGACGATACAGATGGCTGCGCTCCAACTCCCGATCCTCCTGAAGCCGAAGTCGATGCACTCCTGCATAGTCAGACAAATGTAATTCGAGGATTTACTATCTACACTTTACGACTTGATAAACATTTTCTGTTTACCTTTCCGATATTAGAGTCTAATTTATTTGACACTCCGATTCTCAAACCGACGAGAATTCAGGATTATTTCCTATTCGGTACTTACGTCGTTTTCGTCACATTTTTAATTTAAAAACATTTAAATTTTTTAACCGTAGCGATTAAAAACGTAAAAGTAAGCATTCTACGGTAAAAGTCAACAGTCAACTTTGGAATAGTAAAATTAAACGATCAATAGTCAAAGTCAAAGTCAACTAGTGAATAGTAAAAATCAACCAATGAAATAGTAAAAGTCAGCATTAAATAGTACAGTAACTGTAAATGGTAAAAGTACAACAGTAAATCTGTAAAATGTAAATAGTAAAACAGTCAGGGGCAATTAGGTAACTTTACCTCTCGGTAAAAGGTAAAACTAACGCGGTTTTTATACCTCAAAGCTTCTCCTGGGTTTTTCGGCAGACCTCCTTCGGCAGAGCTCCGCTGGCCTCCTCCTTGCTCCTGGGCAGCTCCTGATAGTGCCTGGGAGCTGCCTTGCTCCTCTGGTGGACTTGTTTGATTCGATGGTGAATGTACAATACCGAGCTCGCTTCTCCTCTCTGTTGGGCGGTGCTGGCTTGGCTGGTGGTCTGAGTTGGGTCACCGAGAAAGTGCGAGGCCGTTGGTGGTGGCGGTGAGGGTCGACGCATGTCGGAGCTGGAGCAACTGGGTCAACTCAGTGTTGCTCGAAGGAGAAGAAAGAAAAGTCTCGAAGAGGAAAGGAGAAGAAAGGGGAAAGAAAGAGAAAGAGGAAAGGAGAAAAAGAAGGGAAAGAAGATAAGAAGATAAGAGTGGATAAGGGTTTTTATAGAAAAATCGATGGCCACGAATCAACGGTCACGATTCAACCAAACTTTTTAAAATAATGTTTAAACTAAATTTATTTTTGATAAATTATTTAAATGCAACCGAACATCAAATTGAATCGTAAAAATTGTACAAAAAATACGTGGAGTGCCAGAAAATATCCCGTAAATACTCTCACGCATGTGGCGACGTGTGTTATAACGTAAAAGTGTTAGACAAAATTTATGACGTATCGAAAAGTAACTGGAATTAAACCCTAAGTATGTCGGAAAATTAAATAAAATTAACAGGGTGTCACACTCTACCCCCCTTAAATTGAATTTTGTTCTCAAAATTTACCTGACATCAGAAGAGGTGCGGATGAGCCTGCCGGATGACTGACTCAAGCTCCTAAGTAGCCTCTTCCTCACTATGATGATCCCACTGCACTTTTACAACTAGAACCTCACGATTCCTGAGCTTCCACACATCACGATCCAAGATGCGATACGGTCTCTCCTCGTAAGAAGCATCACTGTGCAGCTGCACATCTGGCCAAACAATATTCTGTGGGGCTCCTGATGGGCTTTTCCGTAACTGTGAGATGTGAAACACGTCATGTATATGCTACAGTCATGGTGGCAGGTGAATCCGATAAGCAACGAATCCAACTCTCTGAGCTATCTGGAAGGGCCCTACAAATCTTGGGGTCAACTTCCCTTTAACCCCAAAACGTCTAATTCCTTTGTGGGGACTGACTTTCAAGTACACAAAGTCTCCCACTGCAAACTCAAGAGGTGTTCGACGTGTATCTGCATATGACTTGCTCCTACTCTGGGCTGCCCTAAGCCTCTCCTGGACAATCAGAAGTTTCTCCGAAGTCTCCTATATCACATCAGGACCAAGTAAAACCTTGTCATCTCTGTCCAACCAACACGTAAGGGACCTACATGATCGACCATAAAGTGTCTCAAATGGAGCCATATCAATGCTACGATGGTAGCTATTATTATATGCAAACTCTGCAAGTGAGAGACACTCATGTCACTTTTCACCAAAATCAACTATGCACGCACGAAGCATGTTCTCCAAGGTACGAATCTTACGCTCGGACTGTCCATCTGTCTGAGGATGATATGTTGAACTCAAATGTAACTCAGTGCCCAACTCTTTATGCAATGACTTCCAGAGCTTGGAAGTGAAATGTGAGTCACGATCTGAGATGATGCTCTTTAGTATCCTATGAAGTCTGATCACCTCACTAATGTACAAATCTGCAAAATACTGAGTAGGCGAGTTCATCTTGATAGAAAGAAAGTGTGTAGATTTAGTCAATTTATCAACTATCACCCATATCCCGTCATGACATTCCCGTGAACGGGGTAAGCCAGTGACGAAATCCATGGTGATGTGGTCACGCTTTCACTGTGGAACTGCTAAAGGTTCAAGAAGTCCTGTTGGATGTCTGTTCTCTGCCGTTACTTGCTTACACACATCACATCTAGCTACATACTCTCCAATGCTCTATTTCATGCATTTCCACCAAAACTGGCGCTTCATGTCCTGATACATCTTTGTACTTCCAGGATGCATGGTGAAACTGGTTCGGTGTGACTCATCCAACACAAGTCTCTGGATATAATCATCACTAGGGACAAATACACGTCTCTTATATCTTATAAATCCATCTCTACTAACACTTCACTTGCCATTGGCTTCACCTAAATAAACTTGGGCTCGAAGCAAGTGACTCTCTGGATCATTCCATTGATCTTCTCCCACCTGCTGAAGGATGTGGGGCCTGAATGATACACTAGCCAAGAATCCATAAGAATCCCCAAACTGCACATCTAAATCATAGTCCTCAAGTGTTTCCAAAGCCTCCATGCGAGAAACAAAAATACTCGCAAGCTCATACATCGGTTTTCTGCTCAAAGCATCTGCAACAACATTTCCTTTGCCTGGATGGTATTGTAGAGTGAACTCATAATCAGTAAGATACTTCATTCATCTCCGCTGTCATAGATTAAGATCACATTGAGTGAAGATATACTGCAGACTCTTGTGATCCATGTAGATCTCAAAGGTGGCTCCATAGAGATAACACCTCCAGATCTTCAAAGCATAAACAACAGCTGCCAACTCCAAATCATGAGTTGGATAATTCTTCTCATGTGGCTTCAACTGTCTGTAGCCATAACACACAACTCTGCCATTTTGCATAAGCACACAACCCAAACCAGTCCCTGAAGCGTCCGTATACACTTGGTATGGATCCACACTGTTAGGGAGAACGAGGACTGAAGCGGTAGTCAAACAGCTCTTAAATTCTACAAAGGCCTCTTTACACGTGTCACTACACTCAAACTTGAATCCTTTCTTTGTCAGACTGGTTAGTGGCATGACAATCTTTGAGAAGTCCTTGACAAATCGACGGTAATATCCAGCTAGACCAAGAAAACTCCTCACTTCTGTAACATAACGAGGATGTTCCCAATCTAGAATTACCTCGATCTTTGTCGGATCCACTGACAACCTTGAAGCTGAAACTACATGACCAAGAAACTACATCTCGGAAAGCCAAAACTCGTATTTTGACTTTTTAGCGAAAAGCTGGTGATTCCACAAAGTCTGTAGAATGGTGCAAAGATGATACTCATGCTCTGCTTGTGTCTTGGAGTAGACTAGAATGTCGACGATGAACACGATCACAAACTGATCCAGATAAGGTCTGAAGACTCTGTTCATGAGATCCATGAAATCTGCTAGGGCATTTGTTAATCCGAATGACATGACAAGAAACTCGAAGTGCCCGTAGCGTGTGCGAAATACTGTCTTCTCAATGTCACAATCTCGTACTCGAAGTTGATGATAACCAGACCTCAGATCAATCTTAGAAAAGAACTGAGCTCCTGCAAGCTGATCGAACAAATCATCAATTCTCAGAAGTGGATACTTATTCTTCACAGTGACACTGTTCAACTTCCGATAATCTATACAGAGTCGAAGGGTCCCATCATGTTTTCTGGCAAATAACACCGGTGCTTCCTACGGTGATGAACTATACCTGATAAAACCCTTGCTCATAAGATCTTCCAACTGTAACTTCAACTCTTGTATTTCAGCTAGGGCCATATGGTAAAGTGGAATCGAAATCGGTGTGGCTCCTGGGACCAAGTCGATCTGAAACTCTACCTCACGGTGTGGCAGTAAACCAGGTAAATCTTCAGGAAACACTCCGGGATACTCATCAACTACCAGAATATATCTTTCACCACTAGATCCACCTGTTTCCTTCGTTGATCTCACAATACTGTAGCAAGTCAAAGTCCTCCTCCCACGAAAACAAGGTCGCAAGAGTGGGCTCGGCTATGTGAGTCGCTCATCCATCCTGATCACCATAACTCAATCCTTGCCTGGAGTTCTCACTGTAAATGTTCTCCTCTCACAATCAATGAGGGCTTGATGTTTCTCAAGCCAAACCATACCAAGAATCAAATCATACCCTTCAATATCTAACGGGTATACATCGGCTAGTAGCTTCTCATCCTTAACTAGCAACTGACACTTGCGAAAGATTCTATCTGTAACTGTCCCCTTCCCAAGGGCATAGCTGAAACAGTAAATACTACCAGTGGACTCTGACTCAAGCCCAACGCATTAGCGAACCTAGTGGCATTCAAAGAATGTGAAGCTCCTATATCAAACAAAACTCTAGCCTCTAAATTAGATACAAGAATTGTACCATCTAGAGCTGTCGACGTGTCAAGAGCTAGTTGTCATCCTGCAAATGCATAGACCTATCCACATCCTCCAATATTACGACCACTAAGACCTCTGGTATGTGAACCCTGACTAGCCTGGCTGCCTTGACTTTGGGCAGGCTGCTACTGTGAGGCCTGCTGATATGGTTCCTGCTGAGGAGCCTGTGGATAAGGTTGCTGAACCTGTGGCTGGGCACAGCTAGAGGAACCTGATGCTGAAGCCGCACCATGATCCCTGTTGGGGAAGTGCCAACGAGTATGTCCTGGCTGACCGTAGCTATAGCAATAGTAAGATACTGACCGACCGCCTGAGGACCCACTACCACTGCTACCAGCACTGGCATTACCACCAAAAGTCCTCCTATTGCTCTTCCTGGTCGATCTCATATCCCTTCTCTGAGAGTAAAATCCGCTACCCTGCCCATCTCTGGCCCGAAAGTGTGTCGCCTGATCACTCTCAATCTTGTAGGCGACACTAACAATATCCTGATAAGTGTGAATGGCGTTGGAGAGCAACTCGTGGGATTGAATCTCGGAGACTGGACTCAAATCTCTGGGCATTCACCTTCTTGGGTTCGCAAGATACTGGGTTCGCAAATATGTAGTTTGATGAACTCGTCTTCCCACTACCTTGCAAGTGCTTTGTCACCTTATCGCCTTCTGTCTGTTTCTGATAGCGCTCGTGACCGTCAAGGTGTGAAACATACTCTTCTATAGGATCACTCGTTATTATTGGAGTTGGTTCGTTGAACACTTGCCCACGTTTCGCCATTTCTTCACGCACAAATAGCTCCAACCCTTCGTTGAAAATATGTTCAGTAAGAGATGGCTGAAAACAAGTTCGCTACTGGATTTGACGGTGATATCTTATTCTCCACAGGGCTCACAATAGGAGATGTCGCTCTCTCGTCAACTGGCACCGTGTCGTGCTCTTCTGACATTCGCCAAAAACGCGCCTAACCTAGAAATGTTAGCAGTTAGTTAGATCTAGCCTAGCATTCACTTCCATTCTCCTCAAGAACAATCGAGAACAGTCAAAGAACAGTCCCCTAAAACCTAGAAATTTCAGCCATCCAACGACAGTCAAACTCCGTTTCTCACCTAATATACATTCTCAATACACTCTAAACATTACCACAACCCTTTATACCCAGAATGACCAGAACATGGACATGAATCTAAAAATTCCAAAACCCAAATTCTGACATTACAACCACACTCTACATAGGATATTGAAAACAGACCTGTAAATTTAATGTAGTCAACCAGATCGAACGAATCGATGGTAGATGTAACAACACCTTGATCTCTTAGATTCACTTGGGAGACTGAAAGTTGGAAGACTCTCATAGTTTCGGTAGAGTTTCAAATTTTCAAAATGAGGGAAGAACTGAAACCTTACCACCAACTGCTCCTTTTATAGTGACCTCGGAGCAAGGACATTCGTTGCGTGTTTTTGCCTCAACCGTTGGATGCTCGCCACATGTCCACCCTCATAATAATTGACACATAAACTGAGAAGGCGCATCCATTACCACAGTCATTATGATGCACGGTTATGCACGTCATAAAACTACAAACTGAACGGTCGCCCACTGCATGTATGACACCTGGCAAGGGAAAAGCAAGAGCTGAAATACCATCAAAGCCAAATCTCTTTGAATTTCTTTCTTACTAGGTCATGCCAATGCTCAAGAATTTCCTTATCGTCATAAGAGTTCAACTACCTTACGTGATAAGTTTTCGGATAAATCTCCAGTCACCTTGTTGTCATAATAGTGCAACTACTTTACGAGATAAGACTCTAGATAAATCTCTAGACACCTTATCGTCGTAAGAGTGTAACTGCCTTACGCTATAGGTCTCCGGATAAATTTTCAACCACCTTATCGCAGTAAGAGTGTAACTACCTTACGAGATAAGTCTTCGGATAAATCTCTCGACACTGTATCATCATAAAAGTGCAACTACCTTACGGCATAAGTCTCCGGATCAATCTCCGGAATTACTCTGCCATCGTAAGAGATAAAACCTTGTAGCGGTAGGGGAACAACAGAATTTCCTTATTGTCGTAAGAGTGTAACTACCTTACGCGATAAATCTCCAGTCACATTATCGTCTTAAGAGTGCAACTACCTTACGCGATAAGTCTTCGGATAAATCTTCAGTCATCATATCGTCGTAAGAGTGCAACTACCTTACAAGATAAGTCTCTGGATCAATCTCTAGTCACCTTATCGTCGTAAGAGTGCAACTACCTTACGAGATAAGTATTTGAAAAAAAAATCTCCAATTACCTTTTAGATGTAACAATAAAACTACTAGTCAAGAGAGTTGGGGGACTCCAGGGTATGCCACCAGCGAATTCACCACTTATGGTCAGCATAAAGTGTTTAACTCCTAAGCCAAGAAGCCCCTCTTATCTGGGAACTTGGGGGACTTATAGGCATATATGTCTAAATAGCATGCTTTGACTGCACTTTGACCAACCATAACCGTTAAATCTGCTACAACCAAGACATGTAACAGACAGATGGCGGTGTCAGATATTATTAATCATGACTCGCCACCCAAATGGTACAGTGACGAGTCTTCACGCGCGGTCCGGATATCGCTCTCTGATAACGGAATAAGCTAAAGTATCAACTATAAATAGTAACTCTCTCTCTTCATTTATTACACAATTACTTCTTACCCACTGTTATTATGTCAACATCAGTACTGACTTACACGTTAGAGAGTCAAAGATCGCCCCTTGGCGGTCTAGACTTCTAAATGATTTGCGCTCTTGTGAATAGACTAACATAAGAGGAAAAGAAGACGTTGTGGACTATATTGATATCAACGACCATACATTGCTATCTAAACAATATCTAACAAAAACATAATTTTGATTTGGAATTTGAGTTACTAAGTCGAGCATTTTCTTTGGCATCTTGTTCTTAAAACCCCTCACCCCTGACCCACTTGGGTTCCAAAGTTCACATATATAGGTGAAACAGATTCAAACCGAAAAAAAAACTCATAACAGAAAGAGAAACTTAACCATTGAAAAATTCAGAAGATAACATATTCTCGGACATGAAATAGTGAATTGCCGTGAAAGTTTTTAACAAGTCTGTATTGACTATTGAGTAGCTTTACATTCCGGTAAATTACAACACACGGTGAGAAATATGGCGTTAAAGCTTTTCTTAGGACCAGTCAACTGCAGTACACAGACAGCTAACTGAGCTCAGTACCAAGTGTCATGCAAAACCGTGAAGGCAAAAACTCCAAAAAGACCTGAATGTTTTGACAATAGTGGAACAGAAAGGGAGTGGTCAAATATAACCAGAGCCTTTCTTAGGAGCTCTCATTTCTGCAACAAGGTATGAAAATTTTGAATGAAAATGAGCAATTCAACACTGTAGTTTCCTCTCTGCAAAAAAGTTTAAATCTTTGGAGATATTTCACTGTTTTACGTCCTGAAAGTATCTAAAGCTCAAAGCTTTATCTTTTGTTTACAATAAATAAGACTCTACTTGGGTAGTAAAATCTGGTAAAGGTGATAGCTTTAGACAAAAACTTCTTCCTTACGCGATTGAAGAGTGATGACCCACATTGCTGAGTTTGAAATATGCATTAGAAAATGATAAAGACATAGATATGGAGGAGGAGGAGCAGGAGGAAGAGGAGGAGGAGATTCCTCTTTGGGAGTCAGAGTAGGGTTCTCTCTGGTTTCTTTTTCCTAGCTTTAAGAAGGGAAGGCTCTCAATTCTTTCCTGCTTTTGCTTTTTTTCACATCCTCACACTCGCTTTATGTTTCATGTGTTCCAAGTGGGATTTGGGTTGTAAATCTATTACCATGTTGGCATTCACATTTTCATTTGCAACCCTTCAGTGATTTTTCATTCTTCCTGTGTTTAGCTTGAGCCAAACTTTCAGTGGTTTTTTCCAAGTTTTGGGCTTTCCTTTGGAATTTGCTACTTTGTTTCATCAGAAGTAAGGATTTTGTTTGGTTTTGCCTAGCCTTATAATCTTGTAACTCCCTTTATGTGTTTCTGTTTTAGTTGGATTTGCCATTTAGTTGGGGATTTGAGTCCTGGTTTTCAGTAGCATCTTTTTTTCTACTGATAGTTTCTTTTGTGTGTTTTGATCATGAAATTGGGTTATTATGCTGAGTTACTAATAATTAAGTGAACTGTGGATGTTTTATAGAGAGCAGGAGCAGGAGAAAACAAGAGAGGAACATGGCTGGAGGTGGACATGCACCACCGCCGAAACAGGAGGAGCTGCAGCCTCATCCTATAAAGGATCAGCTACCAAACATTTCCTACTGCATTACCAGTCCTCCTCCTTGGCGTGAGTGCATAATTCTCTTTGCTCCTTGTTGACATTTTATCTGTCATGAAGATTCACATTGCAAGTTATAGTCTTTTGGTTTTAACTTCATCCTTTGTTATTTTCTGTTTTGCTGATACTCTATATATTATGCTACTAGTGAAGTCAGTCCTTAAACTCTATTAGTTACTCGGTTACTCCTTATATATTTCCTGGAACCAGTTTTTGTTCTCAATGTGATTGGTTGTCTGTAACTGTGAGATTATTGCTTTATGCAGCTGAGGCTATTCTACTTGGTTTCCAACATTACTTGGTGATGCTCGGCACAGCAGTTCTCATTCCCACCTATCTCGTTCCTCAGATGGGAGGAGGAAACGTAAGGGTTTCTGAGAATTGTAGCAGTTGATGATTCTGTAGGATATGCTGATATAAGTACATGACTCTTTCCTGTCTGATTATGTTGAGTACTATCTTCTTAGGAGGAGAAAGCAAAAATGGTCCAGACTATACTGTTTGTTGCCGGAATCAACACATTGCAGCAGACATTTTTTGGGACTCGTTTACCTGCAGTAATTGGAGCATCTTTTACCTATGTCCCAACAACCATTTCGATTATTTTGGCTGGTCGATATAGTGATGTTGTGAATCCCCAGGAGGTAGTTTCAATGGAATCGCATCATGTATTCTTCAATGACTATTACTTTTATGTCAGCAGTTGACATGTTCTACTATGGTATGCAGAAATTCGAGAAGATAATGCGTGGAACCCAGGGTGCACTTATTGTTGCCTCTATACTGCAGATTGTTGTTGGTTTCAGTGGCCTCTGGCGTAATGTGGCAAGGTTGGTTAAGGAATCTTCCATATGATTGAAGTTCTCCGAAGTCTTTTTGGTTGTTTTGTGGTCTTTTAGCTTGTCTATGCTTTTCTTCCATCTGTCCTCATATAAATGCTTTACTGAGAACTTCCTTGAAGTTGTGCTTAGTCATTGTCCTGTAGTATAACAAATTCAACCTGAAATTTCATTTTGACTTTGAACTTCACTCATTTTCTTCATTATTACTCTTAATTCTGTGTTGTTCATCAATTTTATTTATCATTATACCTGTGCAGGTTCCTAAGTCCACTTTCTGCTGTTCCTTTGGTTGCTTTGTCAGGCTTTGGGCTATATGAGCTTGGATTTCCTGTGGTATGTGTCTACATGTCCCCTTCAGGGATGAAAGTTTCTTTTCTTTCCCTCACCCTACTCTTGTTCTGTTTTTTTGTGGACCATGGCACTGACTTGGATTTGGGTGTCTAGTTTTCAAAATGTGTGGAGATTGGTTTACCGCAACTCATCCTTCTACTGATATTTTCGCAGGTAGTCTCATAAGTCATTTGATACTGTGTTCCTTCTTCCTTGATAGGGCACTCATAAGTCATAACAGTCTACATAATATTACGAGATTGATCACCCCTACTTAAACATTTCTATGGAAGCTTATTAATCTAATAAATTTCTCCAGTACATACCTCATCTGATGTACAGTGAGACACATGTCTTTGATCGCTTTGCTGTTTTATTTTCGGTGGCAATTGTCTGGATTTATGCTCACCTGCTCACTGTGGGTGGGGCTTATAAGCACACACCAGAAGCAACTCAGTTAAGCTGTCGAACTGATCGTGCTGGCATCATACATGCTGCTCCATGGTAATTCTTTTATGCCACTACCTTCAGACATGTAATTTCTTTTCCCGTTTAGTAAAGGAATGTATTCGTGAAGTGGTGTTAATAATGCATACTGCAGTAGTCTCAGTTGTTTTCTTTTCAATAAAGTATGCAAGACACATAAGTGAATCAATTTGGTGTAGTGCATCTAATTGTTTCAGACAGTACAAGAGTTCATATATCTTCCAATAGGAAGTCCAACTTTGATGATGATTCTTGGATTTGTGCACAGGATAAGAATTCCATATCCTTTTCAATGGGGAGCTCCCACTTTTGATGCTGGAGAAGCTTTTGCAATGATGACTGCTTCATTTGTTGCTCTTGTTGAGGTTCGCATCCCTCTATTCCTGTTCTTATGAACTCTTATCAAATATTATTAATCCATGACATTTTCAATTAATCATAGTAAAATCATCAATTTGATCTTGTAACACAAGCTAGTTTTATGATTGAACAGTCCACCGGTGTCTTTATTGCTGTGTCGAGGTATGCAAGTGCAACTCCGCTCCCACCTGCTATTTTAAGTCGTGGAATTGGTTGGCAGGTAACTACAACTACTTGTTTTTACATCTGTCCCCTATGGACCTATAATCTACAGTCCTGCACAGACAAAAGGGAAGGAAATTAAGGATAACTAGACTCTCTGACCTAAGAAATTATGCACAACACAATAGTTGAGATGGTACAAATACATGCGTGATGTGTTTCGCCTCTGGTGTTTCTGTCATTCGTTAATGCAACAGCAGGATACCGTTTTAGATTTAGTTCCCAGTTGGTTCCATATAGTTGTAAATATATCTTGCTTTCTATTTTATTTTCTTAACATGTTCTTAGTTTTCTGATTGTAGGGTGTGGGCATTCTTTTCTCTGGTATATTTGGCACTGGGAATGGATCATCAGTATCTGTGTAAGATTCTTTTGCAGCTTGAAAAATTTAGTAATTACATTTCAAGTTATCATTGCTGCACATTTCCCTCAATTGGCATGAACACCGTTCTTTGATTATTTTTCTCCAGTGAAAATGCTGGTTTGTTAGCTTTGACACGGGTTGGCAGCCGAAGAGTTGTCCAAATTTCAGCCAGCTTCATGATCTTCTTTTCCATACTTGGTAAGTTATACATATACAGTCTCATACTGTGAATTCCCTCCTTTTCCCCTTGTGATTGTGTTAAACGAAACATGGCTTTTCAGGAAAATTTGGAGCTGTCTTTGCCTCGATACCAGCACCCATTGTTGCTGCAATGTATTGCTTCTTCTTCGCTTATGTTGGTATGTCTTGTCAACTGATGTATACTGATGTGCTAATAAACCTCAGAGGGAAGCCAATTGACACATTCTACCGTAATTGTGCATGAGTGCAGGTTCAGCAGGTCTTAGCTTGCTTCAGTTTTGCAATCTAAACAGTTTCAGGACAAAGTTTATCATAGGCTTCTCAATTTTCATGGGCTTTTCAATACCACAGTACTTCAATGAATATACTCTTGTCAAAGGCTATGGTCCGGCGCACACAGGAGCAAGATGGGTAATGCTACCTTTCCTATTCTCCATTCTAAACTTGTTAAAAGCTCATGCAAGAGATTATTACTTCATGTTGCTTGTGTTTTTGCAGTTCAATGACATGATCAATGTTCCTTTTTCATCGGAGCCATTTGTTGCTGGTTTATTGGCATTTGTCTTAGACACCACACTGCATCGAAAGGACAGTGCGACCCGGAAAGACAGAGGTCTGCCTTGGTGGGATAGATTCCGATCATACAAGACAGATGCAAGAAGTGAGGAATTTTATTCCTTGCCTTTCAACCTCAACAAGTTCTTCCCTTCAGTGTGATTTTCACACTGGGGTTGCTTTTGAGAGTAACCGAGTCGAGTGCTCCTGCAGTTCCCAAGTGTTCGTATCGCACTTGTTTTGTTAACTGATGATGTCAATGAATCGAAACCTTTTGTTGAGTCTTTGATTTAACCATACTTGGTTGTAAACTAGCCAGTACTGAACCAACTTGCAATGTTCACTTTGATATTACTTTGTCATGATGCTCTGTGTTGCCTCCAAAAGGAGGGTTTAGGAAGGGTTTTTGAAGGGAAAGAGAAACAAGGAAGATGGTGGTGAGTCTGGAGATGGAGGAAGAGATTTTGGTGACGGAGGATGGCTTGGCGGCAATGGTTGCCATGGCGAAGAAGCAATGTTTTTTTTCTGATTACAAGAGTGTTTTTTAGTGTTTCTGTAATAACTCAAACGCCGTCTAGGTTGTGCTGTTACGTGAAAATTACAAGATTGTACCTTGAAATTTGTCTCTTCAAATTAAACATTACCACATGTCTAGGATCCGCACATGTGTATCATACAACATGTGCCTCAGAAAAGCGCTTAATCCTTTAAGCAAATTAAGAGACTTCCATTTTTCTTAAAATATTACTGAAGAGGTTATTAGTGCCTCAGAATTCATTAATACTTGATCCATTTGTAAGAAACAAAATCAAATCCATTTGATGGCATATATGCCAAGTTCAATTTTTTTTTTTTTTAAAAAGAAACAAAGTGATTGATTGTCATCATATCATGCGTTTTATATAATGTGTTGTTGAAGAGTCCTAGGAAACACTACCAGGATCAGTACTTAAAGTCATAGTCGACGAAACGTCGTCTGGAAAAAACCGTCGGGCAAGACTTTAGCCGACGAAATTACTGTTCATCATCGGCTAAAGTCATTTATTTAGCCGATGAAAAAAATTTCCGTCGCTTAAAGTCTGGACTTTAGCCGATAAATTTTGGGACCTTAACCGACAAAATTTTATTAAATTTCATTGGCTATAACTATTATTTTTATTTTTATTATTTATTTAATTTTAGCCGACGAATTTTATTAAAATTCGTCGGCTATAGTTATTTATTTTATTTAATTTTAGCCGACGAATTTTAATAAAATTCCTCAGCTATAGTTATTAATTTTATTTGTTTTATTTAACTTTAGCCGACGAATTTTATTAAAATTCGTCGGCTATAATTATTTTTTTCTTTTTATATCTTGTATTTTTGATTAATTTTTTTTCTTTTTCATTTTTACACCGGTGGTGGAGGAGGAGAAGAAGAGGAGAAGGAGTTAAAGGAGGAGGAGAATGAGAAGGATCTAGAGGAGAAGGAGGAGGAGGAGGAGAGCAGGATGAGGAGCTGTTGCCGTCAGAGGAGAAAGATGAGGAGGAGAAGGAGAAAAATAAAAGATATAGAAAATTTTGAACTTTAGCCGACGAAATACCCTAAAGTTTAAAATTTTAGTCAGCAAAAAGTTCAAAATTTACAAAATCCCCATCAAAAATTTTGAATTAACTTTAGCCGTTGAATTTTAATAAATTTTGTCGGCAATAGTTATTTATTTTATTTATTTAACTTTAGCCGACGAATTACCCTAATTTCGTCGGATATAGTTATTTATTTATTTTATTTATTTAATCTTAACCGACGAATTACCCTAATTTCATCGGCTATAGTTATTTATTTTATTTATTTAATTTTAGCTGATGAATTACCCTAATTTCGTCGGCTAAAACCCTATACGTAGAAGCTTTAAACGAAAAAAGTCATGAAATAAGATATGAACGGAATGGTGAAATATGCCTACGGTAGAAAAATCACGTAATCCCGGTAAAGTCTCAGTGCCGATAGTTCCGGTTAACGTAAGTTTCCATTCTTTCTCCCTAGAGGTAGCCCTATCTATGGTGGTTATTTTTCATAAAAATTTTATACCACTGGTTGCGTCTTATCGATTTGAAATTATTTGCAGTTGAAGGTCCGGGCAAAATACGTAATTTAGACGGTCAAATGACTGTTTCCGTGTGTTAAGGGGTTTCACTTACTGGATTGACCGTAAGGATCGAGCCCTTAACGTTGTCGGATCAAGTTGAATTTTTTCCTATAGACATATTTCGACATAATGATCATAACAGACGGTCAGATTTTTGTATTTCAACTTTTGATCATCGGAATCACAACATGCCTACTAATGTTGTATAACTTGTTTACTAAGCTTTAAGTAAATGTTCCGTTTTAAAAACAAACTCTACGTAGAAACTTCAAACGCAAAAAAGTCGTGAAATAAGATATGATGGTTGAAAAAAAATCACGTAATTCCGGTAAAGTTGGTGCCTATAGTTACGGTTAATACAATTTAGGAGTTTGACTTACGAGATTGACTGTCCAGATGAAGCCCTTAAATTTATTGGATCAAGTTGAATTTTTTACCATAGACATATTTCAACATATTGATGATATCTGATGGTCTTATTTTTGTTTGTAAATTTTGATAACTGGAATCACAACATGCCTACGATTTACCATTATTTATCTATATAAGGAGCCCTATCATCGAGGGGTAAATGTCTTAAAATTTTTAGATGGACAGTTGCGTCTCATCATGATGAGAGTTTGTTGTGTTGAAGGTTCGGCCAAAATACCTCATATAGATGTAGATATGGAAGTTTTCGTGTGTTAAGTGTTTAGAAAAACGTCATTTTAAAGCCTTAAACGAACTCGGATGACCAAAAAAGCCCATATGTCATGTCAGCAGCAATGAGTATTATTTGTACGCCCGTTCCGGTTCCAGATTGGTATCACAATAGTCAATCGGACACCGAAATATCCGTAGTGCAATTTTGTAACTAAAATGTACTTTAGCATTTCGTCGGCTAAACTTTTCAAATTTCGTCTGCTAAAGTTCACAGACTATAGCCGACGACGAAGTTTGTTTTCGTCGGCTAAAATTCCACTTTAGCCGACGAAAATTTAACTTAACCGATGAAAAAAAAATCGTCGGCCTGTTTTTGGTTATTTCATCAGCTAAAGTTTTTTTTTCTGATAGTGAAACCATTGAGGTGGAGGATACACCATAGTCAAAAGTAAGGCCGATCTCCTATGATTTTATCTAGACATTTTGGTTTAACAATTAGGATCAGATTATATATGCCAACTTAGAGGCTATCTTAAAGTCTTTGTATCTCTGATCAATAGGCACAGAGATGCGCTACAAATTCACTAATACATATGTCTGAGTTTCCCCCTTCACTGATTTCCTTCTTAGTCAACTCCCTCCATTCACTCGATTTCTTATTGATCTCTTTGCTTCTCTCTCCCTCCATCACTTCCTTCAGACACCCAACAAACTCTTCTTTTCTCACAATGCCCTCATCATCTTCCTTGGCTTTGACTCCAACCTCCCAAATCTCCTCCACAAACTTAGCATTGGTCATTTGATCAGCCCACTTTGGCACTGCAACCATTGGGACCCCAAGGCTGAGCCCTTCGAGTATCGAATTCCAACCGCAATGAGTCACAAAACACCCGATTGCTTCATGTGCCAAGGCTTCCAGCTGATTACACCAAGTCACTAGCAGACCCTTTTCCATTACAGAGTCAATGATTTCATTTGGCAATTTACTCAGTTCAGATTTTCTTACCACCCACAGAAAATTCACTCCACTATCTTTCAAACCCAATGCAAACTCCTCCATTTGCTTTGCAGTCAGGGACACCATGCTTCCAAAAGAGACATACACCACTGATTTTGGTGCCTTTGTATCTAGCCATTCGGTGCATTCTTCTTCAAGGGGCTTCCATAAACTTGCTCCATAGCCTCTATCCCCTTTAATTTGACCATCCAAATATGCTGAAGGGACCATCGGGCCTATCAACTTTGCTGGCCACAGCTTTGCTACTCCTTTGGCAGCCTGTAAGCACGAACATGCATGATCAGAATCCACAACTTGTATTTTGTAACATGCAAATTAACAATATTTCCAATGATGAAAATAATAACAGTTATCTTTTGTATACATCGCGTGCCAGTATATACAATCGTGTATTTACATGCACATGTATAATATATAGTATCATATATTTACACTTCCGCGAAAGAAAAGAAAAAAAAATAATAATGATCCATACCTCGCCCTCTAGTGCCTGGAAAGTATTTCCAAAGATCCAGTCAGCCTGGCCCAAGTTAGAATACTGGTTCAGTTTCATCTTCAAGTAAGCTGGGTGACTATCTGGGTTCTGAAGCATGCTAGGCAGGTCAACAAGGTTCAATGGAGGCAGGCCAGGAATTAACAAGGGCATGTCTTCAGTCTTAAACGGCAGATAAAGGAGTCCATGATGAATCTGAGACACAATGCTACACACAGCAGCCGAGTTCGTGAAAAAAGTGGCTCCATATATGCCATGCTCCTTGGCCACATCAAGAGCCCAAGGCAGAAATGAATCATACACCACACAGTTCACCGGGAACTCGGAGTCTTCGAACTTTTTCAGGATTTGGGATAGGGTTCTCGAGCCGTTGGCCTTGAATGACTGAAGAAACGCTTCCTCATCGGGGGCTTGAGCAAAGCCAGACTCGTCGAAACCGTCGGAGATGGACTCGACGGCGACGTTGTGGACGTGAATGGAGCTGAGAGTGTAGGTGGTTGTGGCTAGTGTGGCCTTGACGCCTTTAGAGGCTAGGCGCTTTGCGAATTGGAGGAGAGGATTGATGTGGCCTTGGCTAGGATAAGGAAGCACAAGAACATGACCTCTGTATTCACTAATGCTCTCCATTAGTTTTCTTTGGTTTTGGGTTTGTGTTTCGTCTGAGATAATTCTAACACAGCGTCACCTTTATGTAGCCACAGAATGAGATCGAGTGACATGAGTACGTGAGAGAGATGAGAGTCAAGTATGTCATCATCTACGTGAGAGCATGTGAACTGTACGCGTGAACGATGCCTCAGAGAAGAATCTGAAACGTGTTATGGTTGTTTTATGTATGCCGTAAAATTTCCCATTTTTCATATTTCTGAATTCTCAGAAACTTGGTGGCGGATTTAGAAAGTTTTCTCAATTAAGATTTTATTCAAGTTTAAGCTTCAAGTTTCTTTTCTCCTAAAAAAGCTTCTTTCCTTTTGTATATTCCTGGAGTCTAATTTAGAAAATACGTACCAAATATGCATGCTAAAATTCTGCCAATTAAGTATGTTTAGTTTAGATATATATTTGCCAAAAAGAATGGGTTTCTCTGTTAATAACAAATGAATGGGTTTCTGAATACACTGGTTATTTGGCAATGAAAATGACATGGAAACTGGCATCTTGATTAGAAAATCTTTACAAATGGAAATTGGCATCTAGAATGGCATCCTTGAGTGAGATGGGGTAGAGTGCGCACTACACTATACACGGGATCCCATTATACAATATCATATCAAAATGTAATAAATGGGAAAATATAATGTGATAAATGTAATGCATGGTTTATATGGTATTATGCATACAAAGGAAAGTACGTAATCAATTCATAATTTAAGCCAAAATTTGCACTAAATATAGTTGATACACATACACAGAATAAATCATAATTTCATACACTTTTACCTTCCAAAGATTTGTATGGTTTGCAAGTTTTCTTTTCTTTTGTTTCATACTGGTTTCTATTGTTTTTTGATGTCCAAGTTTTGTATGTTTTGCAAGTTCAATGATATTCATTTAGACAAGTAGTAGTTTACTTATGGCAAAGGTTGACATGGGCGCGACGCGCTTGGATGTCTTATGCAAAACCTTGCACTTCTTAATCCTTGCCCCTTGTTATATGTCATTCATTGTGTTACCTTTCCCGTATATGATTTGAAAGGAGACCAGATTGGTGATACATTGCAGCAATGCTCGTGACTCTTGGCATTACCGTGACAGAAGCCGCCAAGCATGCCGCAGCACAATATTACACTAGTTTGTACATGCAATGACGCCAACTCGGGGGCCGACGGTGTCCTTAGAGCAACTCATTGGATGAGTTATTTCAGCCATGTCAGCCTAATGTCCATTTTTGACTATAGAAACCACGGCTCAAACGGAAGAGTCAACCCCATGTGTAAATGACTCTAAGAGCATCTGCACCGATCAGGGGCCGGAATCAAGAATGAAAACTTGGGTACGTAGGCTATATTTGCATATGTTATAAACAAAAATTATTTATAAAAGAATTTTTTTGGCAAATATTTATAAAAGAAATTGATAGACTTTTTTGTTTGCAAAGATTATCTCACCTGTATAACAAATTTAAATGAACTGATAAGTAGCTATTAGATGACTAGTAGTTGAAGTTGAGGCTAGGACAGAATCGCAATCCAATTTGATTAAGCCCTTAACAAACCAAAGTTGAGGAGGTGCGCTACAATTGAGTTATTGGAGGTGAGGGCTTTGAAAAGAGGAGACGAGTTTGGTAAGCTGGTTTTGTCCGAGACATGGTTCAGTAAATTAGATGGCTGAAATATTGAAGATTTTGGGCTTGTTTATTTTTAATGCAATTGTCAAGCTTTGAGAAATTATGTGCAGAAAAGAGAGAAAGATCGATTTTTTCTGCACTTCATCTAAAACGAGGAGAAGGAAGAACAACAGAGAGAGATTGATGCACGCAAGTAAATTTAACTTATCCATAAAGGAGAACATGAGAGAAAGAGAAGAAACAAAGTCAAAGTGAATGAGATAGACTATTAGATTAGATTGAGAAATACGTGTCCTCATCTGGTATACATCTACTCAATCTTTTTTCTCTGAAAAATGAGGTGAGCTGCAGCAAACCCCAGCCCACCCCTAGTTCCGCCCCTAGCACCGGTAGAGCATTCCAGTACGAGCTCTCCAGTTTACTAGGCCAACTAGTGTGAGGAAACACTTCAGGCCCCTGAAACAGCGTGCACTGGTCCTCCCCCAGCAGCACGAGCTGTCCTAACCGCTCCTTGACCTGCTGCTCGTCCTCGAGGTCGAGCTCTGATAGCACGAGTTGGAGCACGCCTCCTCGGGCAAAGCGACTCACGTGGGTGACGGAAATATGGGTCTCGGCCAAATAGCATGAGCAGCCATTCCCAGCACGAGCACCGGTGGCCTCCTCCTGCGGCAACCGCTCGTTGACCGAATAGCAGCCTCCTTTAACCGATGTAGGTGCTCTAACCTAAGTCCCAGTCAAATTTTACATTGCAAAGCAAAATTGTCAATTTTTTATTGTTTTCTTGTTTACGAGATCTCTATCTCTCGTCGTTCACTCTTCGGCCTCCTCTCTTCGAAAACCCAGAACACACGAACAACCTCTTCGTCAGGTATGACCATCTTTTTTTTCTAACATCGATCTTCAATTTTCTGATTCATATATACTCCAAGGTTGCTTGCTATCTCAATGCCCAATTCCGTCGATTTCTATGCTTTTATTGTTTTGATCCATCTGGGTTTGAACCTGTTGAACTGTTCGTGATTGAAAAGAATAGTAAGAAAACTAATTCGTTCCTTGATCAATATTGAAGTGGGTTGATGGGTTTGTAACCACTGAGATATGATGAAGATTCGCTGGCTTGATTTGGTTTGGGATTTTGGTCGCTGGCTTGATTTGGTTTGGGATTTTGGTCGGAATCGGATTCGGTGGCTCGATTTCGGCCAACTTATCATTCATTGTCCTGCAAACAAGTAAAGATACTATGTTCAATCACAAAAAAAAAGTAAAGATAATATGAAGAAGAAAAAGAGAATAGACTTTTGTTCAATGCTAAATAAGACTCCACCAATTGTAACAAAAAAAATAAGACCACCAATAGATCACAGAAGATAAAAAGAACGAGAGAATTAGTTTTCTTTTTATTCATTTATTGTAAAATATTTGGAAAAATAGTAAATTAATGGTCAAGAATGACATTTATTGGAGTAAAATTTTGTCAAAATCATATCATATGTTAAATTCGAATTTGACGCAAACAAAAAGATTATTTCATTTGAGTTGCAATTATTTGCATAATTTTTTCAATAATTGATCATACAGTACTAATTATAGAGATTGATTGCTCGTTCTAATGAAAACATATTTGATTTACTCATTCTAATTAATATATCTTATTATGATTACTTTTTTACCCATAACCTACTCTATCTACCCATATTCTCCACCACTCATTCTAGATCGAACTCGTTCTCCTTCTCTCATCTCTCAATTTTCTCTCTCGTCTCTTCTAGCCAACGTCGACGCCGACGTGACAAAGGGTTGACGACGACAACACCTCTCTCTCCTGGCCAACGCTGACTCGACTTAGGCTTGACGACGCCGACCGCAATAGCTCTCCTCTGCCTACAAAGTCGAATCTCTTCCACTTGGACTCGACCGCACTGGCTCTCCTCTGCCTGCAGAGCCGTCGAGTGCACCATCCTCTCCTCCGCCGTTTTGCGCCATATGTCCTCTCTCTCAATAACAGACCTGGTTTGAGTTTTCTCTCTCATCTTTAACACGTCGCTAACACATACGCCACATCGGTTCAACGTCGGGATGCTGGAATGAAAGAGCATGAAGGAGGCGCTGGTGATAGCGATGGAGTGGCCGCCGAGGTCAAAGTTTACTACGGGTAGTAAACTTTATTTTTTTGCATGCAAGTTGATTTTTCACTGTTTTAATGTGTATAATGGGCATTTAAGATATTGTTTTGCAAGTTTACTATATCTGGTAAAGTTTACTACGTTTGGTATAAGTTTATTAAGGGTAGTAAACATATGATTTACTACCAATTCCTCGAGTTTGTTCATCTACACGAGTTTACTACCCTAGTAAAAGTTTATTAAGGGGAGTAAACTTTAGTTTTTTGCATCTAAGTTTATTTTACAATGTGTATAATGGGTTTTAAAGATACAGTTTTACAAGTTTACTACCTCTGATACAAGTTTATTAGAGGTAGTAAACTTATGATTTACTACCAATGTCTCGAGTTTGTTCATCTGCTTGAGTTTATTACTCCAGTAAAAAGTTTACTAAGGGTAGTAAACTTTAGTTTTTGCATCTAAGTTAATTTTTCTCTTCTGATCTCCTCTCTCTCTAACTGTCGATCACATATCCTTTGTCTCTACCATCTCGGACGACCTCATCGTAGCCTTCATCATCTCTGACGAGCTCATCCTCATCTCCACCTAATCTTCGTCTTGTCCTCGCCAGTCGCTGCAACACTGAGTCCGAAGAGTAGCGCCAAATCTAGATCTGGTCATGTCGTCTACACGCCGGCGTTAGGAAACGTCAATAGTGAGGTTAATAGACTTGGATTTGATGAAATACTTAGGTTATTAGACTTGGTTTTGAAGTATACTGGGGTTAGTAAACTTGATTTTGATGTATACAGTGAGTTATTAGACTTCGTTTAGAGGATACTAGGGTTAGTAGATTTGATTTTGTAGTATGCTAGGGTTATTAGACTTAAATTTAGAGTATATTGGGGTTAGTAGACTTGAATTTGATGTAGATGTAGCCTCAGTCAACTTTCTGTAAAAGTTTATTGCCCATAGTAGAAAAAATATCTGGCAAAATTCTGGCTACCAGTAATTTTCCGACGTCCGGTGACCGGAGTTCGACGGTTGGTGACCGGATACCAGGCGGTGACCGAAGATGCTTCGGCAAAATATTCTCTCTCATTTTTTTTTCTAAGTGTGTATAAGGAACATGGGTAAAATTGCCTCAAAATATTATTTTATTATAAATTTAATAAAATATTATTTTATTATGAATTTAATAAAAAAATGTGGATGGAAAAAACAACGGAAATTTTTATATGCACGGTCGTATATACACGACACGATCTTAGTCATTCATAACAATTCATATATTTAACCATCCATGTATCAATATTATATCCTCTAATCTCAACCGTTCACATTTACCGTGCTTGTACACGGTCGTCTATTGAAAATACTCTGAAAAAAAACAAAGAAAAAGAAAAAAAATGAAGATGGACAGGGGTTTAGCACTATATTTAGTGACAAAAATGCTATCCATATTCTGGCATAATGTACGTAAACTACATGAGAATGTGACACTGGATCCTTGCACAACTTGAGATTGTCAACTTTATTTGAATTCTAGTGAAAAACGACCCCGCCATCGTACGAAAAGTACTTGAAATCAAAACGACCCCGCCATCGTACGAAAAGTACTTGAAATCATACCTATTACTGACAAGACTAGCTATGATTTCCGGATGTCAAAATTTCCAAATGTTACTAGCTATTGGAACTTGATAAGAATTCGGAAATTTGGAATTCTTAACGATGCTCCTTGCTAAAAGAATGAACCAACAGAACGGTATTGTTTTCGGTACACATTTTTAGTAAGTCGTCTTCTAGAAAAATATGTTGATTTCCTTTTCACTCATCTCATATACATGGTCTCTTGCATCTGTCAAAGCACTCTGCATGATGCAAAAGTTCATCAAGACACACAAGCAATAAATAGAAACAAAAAAGTTATACCCGGTGAAACCTCCTTGAAGATGATGAGAGGGATACCTGCCCAAATTTGGTGAGGAAGTTACTCGAAAGGTTCAAAGATGTGACTGTCACATCTTCATTAGCCTTCAATGCTTGAGAAATTGCAAAAGCCCCATCATCCTGGATACAATACCAGTATCAAATGGTGCAAGATACAACTGATCTGTGAATAAGGATCAGAAAACAGAGTCGATACATACCCTAATTTCATTGAAGCCTAAATCCAATGAAGTTAAAGCTTCATTAACCACCTTTAAGCTGCGAGCCAGGCAAGATGCACCCTGTACATTTATCATGAGATATGAGTAATCAAATAGCTTCATGGGAAAGTCATCAAAGTTTTTATCCACAGAAACTAACTTAGTTCCGTAGTCCATTTGCCCTCAAGTCCAGAACACATATTGTGGTATTATATTTCAAGATATCTGCAATGAACTCGGCAACTCGGCACCCTTTGCTCCTATCTGCAATACATTTTCTATTACATTGTTAAAAGATCCTACTAAGTTTCAAAACATTTACCAAAAACCCCCAGATCCAGAAATAGTAAAGCATGTTCAAAACAACAAATTACCTGGCACCACCCAAGCTTAAGGGTTTCTATGTTTCCATTAAACTTGAGAACTTCAGATAAAGCCTTCACCCCATCTGGTCCAATGGGATTATAACCAACTTCCAACTGATACAGAGACAGACAGATATGGGTGAGAATTGTATGCAGTTGCATTCAAAAATATAAACGAAAATAATAAGTAAAAGGAGGAAGGGCTTCCAAATGTAATAACAGAATTATCTTTCAATGCCTCAGCTAATGCAGTCACTCCCTCAGCATGTATGTTATTTCCCCCTGAAAGAATAATCCACATACTTATAGTTAGTATATAAAGGAACTCTTCAAAAAATTTCTTAATTCAAAGCAGCTGCATTAGGTGATTCTAACAAGTACACTTCTCACCAAGTCTATGGTTGTTATCGTCCTGTTTTGCTTCAAAGCATCTGCAATGTGTCCAGCACCCTACAAATTATCCAAATTTACACCGATGAAGAACAGAAGTAGTTTTACTTAAAAAGACAAGGAAAAAAAGAACATACGTGGTGTTTGAAGGGTTTCAGTAGAGGCATTTCAATCACATTGTGTGACACCTCATAATGAACTCAGTTCCATAGAAACCGAAGAGGCTAGAATTTAGGTTATCACACTTTTCTATCTTAAGGTTGTCATATGCCAGCAAAATTTGAACAGTGATAGCAGGAGCAGTAACATACAAGACTACAACCTTAAAATGAAGAAACAGATGTATCCCTAATCTAGTCAAAACTGTAAATGCTCCATCTCCACTGACTAAACCTGAATGCAATAATATATCAGCTAACTTAACTATATAACAGAAGTAGTTAACAACTTGAAAACTCTACCTCGTCCCCTAAGTCATTCATGTAAAGGTTCAACCATAGCAAGCTCTTTGTCTTTTTGATGTATCCACCAATATGAAAGACACCCCTTGCACTAATTGAGTTGTTGCCGATGTCTAAAAGAGTCAGTTTACCTAAGAAAATTCTCGTGTCAGATAAATTGCAAAGAAAGTTTGTTGACCAAAAGTTGCAATTGGCAGAGCAAAGTGCAGACCTTTATGTAAGGCTAGACCCGACATCAAAGCATTCCCTCCTTCATCTCCAATAGAATTTCCATGTAAATGGAGTTCCTGCATGTACACCCATCACATTAATCTGGGAGATCTTACAATGGGTATCGTTTTGTTTCTGTTGCAAGTTCATTTATAAAAATTACAAGCAGCAACATAACATTGCCAAACTCACTGGATATTAATAGAGTAATTAAGCAATTTGAAACCGCAGAATATAAATGAATGAGACGTGTACCCTTAAAGGTTTGTTCGCTTCAAGTCCTTTAGCTAAAGCATTGGTGCCCAAGGCTCCACCATAGTTGCCACTTTAACATGAATAGAACGTCCGGAAGAAAGAACAAAAGTTAGGTGCTACTAATATAAACTTCTTAACTTCGATATCTACCCAGCCATAAATTATATTATGATTCAAAGAAACAAGAGATGTCACTAACTTTAAATGTAAGTTACGTAGTGTACTGTTCTCAAGAAGAGCTCCAGCAAGACTTGTAAATCCCTACCTCCATTTCCAAATAAAAATCATAAATAGAATAAGTTACTCAACTGTGGTTAACTTCATTTAAGACTACAATCTCTGGACATAATTCCTTACAGAGTAGGCAATCATATTGTTGTTAAGCTCAAGAGCACGCAAGCTTGAATTTGTCTTCAACAATTCTGCAATAGCCTTTGCACCCTGCACAATAAAGCGAGCAACAAGTTAAGCACGTAGTTGGTGGAAAGTCTCTTCTCTTACAGCTGAAGGATCATGTATTTTGTCATCAGAGCACTAGTTTTCATGCAAGTAAGCTAACCTCATCCCCTACGTCAGTACTGTTTAACTGCAGCTTTTGAATGCCATTATTGTTCGCCAATATATCACAGAGCAACTGTGAACAAGAGAATATCATGCAACATTTAGCTGAGTTAATGGTATCAAGCAATTCTATCCACAGAGGAGTTTATACCAACCTTTACTCCATCATCTCCAATTGCGTTCCCAGAGAGATTAAGAGTCTTTAACATGATGTTAGCTTGAAGAACACCATCAAAGGCTTTTATTCCGGTAGCAGTTATTCCGTTAGCAGCAAAACTTACTTCTTCAGCCGTCTGATATATAATATAAGAATGAACCATAAATATACTACAAAATCATAAAGAAAAATTGGACTGAGTGCATCTGATACAGTCCAAATGTACGCAACTTCATAAATCAATGAGATCAACAAAATTATACACACTATACACACCAAATGCTCATCATCTTCATTCTTCATTTCATATAAAAGCCACAGTGGTAAAATTATACAAACCACAGTAATTCATCCTAGTTCAAATTTCTAACATTTACTAAAGAACAAGCATTTCAATTGCAAAAGCAGTACCAAAAGTCACGGGAAGAAAGAAGCCACCGGAACGACGAAGGAAGCGAGCTGCCGTACAGGAGCAACAACAGAGCTGACGCTCTGAGACTCCCTGTACACTCTCCGAGAGCTCGCCATCCTTCTCGCACTGCCGCCGTCGGAATTTACCACCAAGCATCTCCTCCTCAACCGAACAACCGGCGGTAGGTAAACGCCGCGCGCGCGGTAGCAGAACAGGTCACTCTTGGAGCCGTCGGAATCGAATCGCCGCCTCAATTGAAACTGAGAAAATCGAAAAGGATGATTCAAATTTCAATTCCTTTTAAGAAAAATTAGAGAGAAGAGAGAGTACCTTGGGATGAGAGCAGAGAGATGGCGGAAGTGGAGCCCATTAGAAGAGCATAGGTGGGTTGAATGAAGCTACGGCGGCGATGACCGGATTACGGCGGCAAAGGTTTGTTGCAGCGGCGGGGTTTCTGGAAGTTAGTTTGTTGGCGTTATCAAGTTTAGAAGAACGCAGTTGGGAAGGGCTAGAAAAGGATCAATTGGGCCTAACATTGTTGGGCCTATTTGTCGGGCCTAACATTGTTGGGCCTATTTGTCAGGCCTAACTACATACGTTTTTTGATTTGGGCCTTTTTCTGTGCTTTTATCGCACCCACGTATTTGATCAGTGCACCCAGCATCGTTCGGCCGGGAAGATTACAAACGCTAATTCCAACTGAAACTTCAATCACGCTGAGGAAACTGGGAATGAAGTCCTTTACCATGATATTATAGCTGGCATTGTCTTCGTTTTGTTGGTAACGAAATAAGGTACTTCTTGGACCGACCGCCATGCACCGTGTTATATATATCACAAGACATGTATGGTAAGTAGATATAAGAAAGAGTGAGACAACCTTGTTGAGTCACCATCTCATTTAAATCTAAAGGTTGAGATTAATTGAGTTAAAGGAAGTTAGATCCGATGGTGACTGACCAAATCCTCAGTAACTGACCAGGTGAAGGGGACTGAAGAGTGAAATTATCTTTCTCTTGTCAAAGGTTGAAACACTAGCCATATGTTTCAACCTTTGACAAGAGAAAGATAATTTCTAATAACCTTTGAAACACTAGCCATATGGTTGATTTGTGCAGCTGCTGGAGAAGGCCAGAGGGCCGTACCTCTAAACAAGCGAGTAATGAGACCAGTGCATTATGTCACTACGAATGACTTGGCTCGAATAGATGTTTCTAATAAATTTTCAGTCTTTTCATTACTGTTAAATTTAAGAAGCCATAAGAAATACTTGGATCAAAATCTTGAATTTGCTCAGGTTGTGCAGTTACTTGCTACTTGCTAGGAGTACTTTTGTTGCAAGTTTCACAGAGGGGTTCTGATTAACCAGGGAATGATACACAGTGTTTGATCATCAAGCTAATTACATGTACTTCCTGATCATATTATTCGTGTCATATATACTGTTAAGCTCCACACCACATCTCCATGATTGCTTAAATCCTTCAATTGACTTACAAGTCATGAGATCAATTCCTCGATGTCATGCATATCTTCTAGGACAGGGGATTAGCTAGCTTCAGTTTACTAGATGGAAGAACTCATAATTAATTTGCCATTCCAAATAGAGCTGCCTAATTAAGCTCAAACGAACAACTAAATGAATCTATAATCAATGAAATAATTCGTGTAACTAAGAACATCCATAGACTCTCTCTGATGGAGATGCAACTTCTATTTTTTTGATTGCACAGAAGCCCAAAGGCGAGGATAAAAACCTAAAACGCAACTAATCTAGACTTAGAAGAGCCTAAGGAATCTGCTTCCAAAAGAAGAATAAGATCAGTAGGAGGGGAGCTAAAGAATCTGCATACAGACTCATAACCATGGCCAAAGCTTGCTAACAAATCAACCACTTAATTACTCTCTCTCTCTCTCTCTGTAACCATGTGTAAGGGTAACATTCCTGTTGGGGAAGAATAATATAATGGAAGTGACAAACTCAAACCAATAGATCACAAATACGCAAAGATATAAAGGATAAAGGAAAGTGAACACCGGATACAATGTGGTTCGGCAATGTGCCTACGTCCACGGGGCAGCAACAACAAGAACTTCCACTATCAAATAATGGGTACACAAGAGATACACAACTTCAAGAACATTACTTGAAAGAAACACTTTCTCACACTTGTTTTGCTACACTACACTCTCAACTTGGAGTGGACACTCTTCACTCTCTACTTGGATGAAGACGCTTAAGATGGATGACATGATCGATGTGATGGAATGAGCAATTGACCTCTCCTTTTATAGGCTTAAGGAGGAACCCTCATTAGTGCTCTCCTATAATGGTGCTCCATGTAACTCACATAACTCATGACATCATAATTATTCATATTCTTGTGTAATTCAAGTCTTTATACTTTGTAACTTAAGAGCCACTAACTCCTAAGGCCACTAACTCATAACTTATGAACCTTTAACATTCCTATCATGAATTTGTGGTGTAACTTATAGATCTGGATATTATAACAATCCCCCCTCCAGACCAACCCGGGATAATACGACATGAGACTTTTTCTTGAAGTCCCTTCCAGCGGACTTGCTGCAATACTTCAAATTCCTACTGAGATGATCAATCGCAGAAGAGACCAAATTAACTGCAACAAGGGAATCCATTTCAACTTCCAAGGAACTACAACAATGTTGCCAAGTCATCTCCATTCCCTTCAAAAGACCCCAAAGCTCAGCTTCAAGAACTTGTCCAGTTCCTAACTTGGCAGAGAAACCACTCAACCATTCACCCTTATCATTTCGGAGAACTCCAATGGAGATGCAACTTCACAGCCGAATCGGTTAGGAATGAATAGGCAAAGGTAGCATGTAATGCAGCCCCAATTGGAAAGATATCTTCATCAATGACATAGTAAGGACTGTGTGGTGGATGTGTAGCTCCTATCTTCTCATTGCTTGTGCCTAGGAAGAACATTGATCCAGGTACCTTATCTAAGAAGAAAGCAAAATCCTCACTCCCCATGAAGGTGGGAGCTAACTCGGTGTTTTCATTTCCAACAAGTTCACTTGATAATTCTCGAGCTTGTTTGTAAATTCTCTCATCGTTTGTGGTTGGTGGAATGTTTGGATGTCCTTCCCCTAAAAATTCAACCTCAGCAGTGCACCTATGTACAGCAGCCTGCCCTTTCACAACCTGAGACAGTTTAAAACTATAAGGATTAAAATGTCAATTTATATTTTAAAGACTTTTCAGTAGAATTTTAAATTCAGTAGATTTGTACCTCTTCTATTCTTTGGCTGAGAGCATTGAAGCTCTTCTTGCTAAAAGCTCTATAAGTACCAGCTATTGTAGCTGAGTCTGGGATGATGTTAAATGCAGACCCTCCTTGGATCATAGCTACAGAAACCACCTGCAAGGTTCAATACTTCAGTTAGTTCTAGTTATTACTTCAGAATTGCAGACCAAAGAACAAAAACAAAATGAATAAAAAGTTAAAAACTTACCCCGTAATCTAGAGGGTCTATTTCTCTAGAAACAATGCTTTGCAAGCTGACTACTGATGCTGATACTGCCAAAATTGGATCAATGGACTGTTGGGGAAGGGCTGCATGACCCCCTTTCCCAATAATCTTTGCTTTGAAGCTCCCACAGCCAGCTAGAAATTCTCCAGGCCTCGATGCAATAACGCCGCTAGGGTATATACTCACAATGTGAATCCCAAATATGGCATCCACATTGTCAAGTACCCCTTCTTTAATCATGTCCTTTGCGCCTTCCCCAAGTTCCTCAGCCGGCTGGAATATGAGAACAACCGTTCCCTGCAATTTATCTTCAACTTGTTTGAGTACTTTTGCAGCACCAAGTAGCATTGCTACATGTGCATCATGACCACAAGCATGGAATTTCCCATCCACTTTGCTCTTGTGCTCCCATTCCACCAATTCCTAAAATATGTCATATGAAAGTGCTATCAGTATAACTGAGTACTGTATAAGCAAAACCCATTTCAACATCCCATTTTCCGGTTTCCAGTCCCTCTCTTTGCCAACACATTGTACCAAACTACAGTGATTGATAAAGAGGCAAAAAGGTTTCTCTATAGCAAAAGTTCCTCGGAAAGGAATAAAAGGGTAAATGTCATCTGAATCTAGCGGCAGCAAGTACTTTAAATCATTTACCATGATTACTTGACAACAAAATTCCCACCCTACACATACAGGCATCAATGACCATTGATCAATCTAACCAAACAATTTACCCTTAAAATTAAAATATGGTAGTATAATTAAGACAGAAACTAATTACCTGCATAGGCAGAGCATCCATATCAGCTCTTAGAGCAACAAAGGGAGCAGAGCCAGAGCCAATAGTGGCCACAACACCTGTCTGCGCCACAGGCCATCTATACGAAACACTTAATTTTTCAAGCTCCCGTCGAATGGCTGCACTGGTTTTGATTTCTTCATATGCAAGTTCTGGGTGTTCATGGATTTCCCTCCTCACATCCTTCATCCAATTTGCTGTGCTGGGTTCCTTTGCCAGCCTCACTATCTCATCCTTCAATGAGTTATTCTCATAAGTGGTGGAAGGCTCAAGATCAATAGGTGCTTGGAGGTTGAGAGAGAAGCACAATGGTATGGCAATGGAGATTAGGAACCAGAGTTGAAGGAGGTCCATGTTGCCAAATGGTAGATGCACTAAATAACACGAGTTGGTAGTTTATATGTAGAAGGAAGGCAGGAAACTTATGTAACATATTATCATATATCCAATGTGTGAAAGACTTTTCTGTTAGAAACTTTGAACAGATAACTCACTGCATTCAAATTGTCCTCTGCTGCAGATAGGATCAAAGTGCATGGGGAAAAATAATACTATACAAAATGGTATATATTCTTGACAATGCCTTTAAATTGTGCGATCTACATCATCTTATCGTAGAATTCTGTCGATAAACCAGGTCAGCTAGGGGACAGGTAATCGACATGGTAGATCAAGTCAATATTGTTCTTCTCTGACTAGATACTAATTTTTTAAAGAAAAAATTACATAATCGGTATCTGAATTTATGTATTTCGGTCATAATGGTACTCATATTTTAAAAACTATCAATATGATATATGAACTCTATTTTCGCTACCAACGAAAAGATTGAGACCAATTTCCGACATCGTCTATTTACTGACTCAACTAAAAAACAAAATAACAAAAATAACCTCATATCTTTCTTTCTGGATCTCCATCTCTCTCATTCATTTCTCTCCTCCTGGCCTGCTCAATCCACCTAGCTGCCTGCTGAATATCGTATCTCTGACAAGAAGAATCCCTTCCATTAGCCCCAGCCCCATCACCAGCTTCTCCATCAACACCCCCATTTACCGACTGGGATAAGCCCTCTCCAGAACCAATATCGATACCAAACTAACAGACCCCACCCTCAATATATGCTGCCCCGAAACATCATTCTGCGGAAGATCACTCTCCCTCAACTGCCCCACTACTTAACCTCTTCTCTCCATGTCGTGCTTCTGCTCCCCTGCACCAATTATCCTAATCGAAACCTCCAATCAAAGACTCACCTTCCTGATGACCGGACAGGCCGCGGAGAAGCCCCGAATACTCCAACAACGCCGACAGTGGCGCTGTATAAAATTTGAAGCTGAAACATTCCATATCTCCTGGAGCTACATTACTACTATTTGCTTTCCTTTTTGTAAATAGTGTTGAATACTAATTTGAATTAGAAAGCTAGCAGTGTGTGTGATTGAGTTGATGCTAGGAAAGATTGAATCTTATGTGGGACGTATGGAAAGATTGAATCATGCTCAGGCTGAGCAGCAGGTAGGGGTGGGCAAAATGCATCAAGAAGAAGAAAAAACCCAGACCGGACCGGATTTTTCCTGGGCTAATGTGAATTTAGGCATCGTATCGATCGAGTTTTGTTATGTGGGGGCCGAGCCCGGATCTTTACATTTTTAACCAAAAAAATCGGAAGCTGGGTACCAAATATGTCATCTCTGATTAGGTGTCTTAAACTAATATCATACATCTAACTACACCGAAAGCCTACCTTAAATTCTCAAACATTCGTTGAAAAATTTCGTTCGGACCTGGAAATCCGACGGGTTCGGCCCATTTCATAAAGGTCCAGGCTTTACTCGGACCCTGCAGATAACACACACGGGCCGGGTTTTATCCGGACCTTGATTTTTTAAAACTAAACCCGACCCGCCATACTACTATCGGGTCGGGCCCAGATCCTGAAAAAATTAACTCGGGCTGAGCCCATGCCCAGCCCTAGCAGCAGGCCATTAATGAGGGGGATGTTTCGATTAGGATAATTGGTGCAGGGGAGCAGGAGCACGACATGGAGGGAGTGTTTTAGTAGTGGGGCAGTTGAGGGAGAGTGGTCTTCCGCAGAATGATGTTTCAGGGCAGCACATATTGAGGGTGGGGTCTGTTAGTTTGGTATCGATGTTGGTTCTGGAGAAGGTTTATCCCAGTCGGTAAATGGAGGTGTTGATGGAGAAGCTGACGATGGGGCTGGGGCTAATGGAAGGGATTCTTCTTATCAGAGATACGATATGCAACAGGTAGCTAGGTGGATTGAACAGGCCAGGAGGAGAGCGAATAGGAGAGACAGGGAGGAGATAGAGATGAAGATCGAGAAAGAAAGAAGGTTATTTTTGTTATTTTGTTTTTTAGTTGGGTCTCATCACGATCACGTCGGTAAATAGACGACGTTGTAACAGAAATTGGTCTCGGACCTTTTGTTGGTAGCGAAAATATAGCTCAGGCATCACATTGATAGTTTTTAAAGTATGAGTATCACTATAACCAGGACACATAAGTTCAAGTACCAGTAATGTAATTTTCTCTTTTTCAAATAATACGAGAACTTCTTTTATGTTTCAAAACATGTGATAGTAAATTTTTCAACACTTAATCTTATTTTTTTATAGTTTAGTATATTGATAGTAAAACTGCCAAACATGGGAGAATTCGAGAAATCACATTTCTGAGTGTAACAACTAACAAAAGAGAAATCGGATGCATTGTATTTGAGCAGGGACTATTGACCAAGAGATGGAAAGAACAACGTTCTGGAATTGACCAGTTGGGGCTAGTGGAAATTCAGATTATCAAAAAGACGTGTATATATGGATCGGTGGCATAGAATTCAAAATGGCCAAGGGGATCTGTTTACCGAGAAGGGACTAAGTGGCTCTCTTCTTTTACGGCAAGATAAGGTCACACAAATTTTCTTCTGCTTATTTTGAACTTTGAAGTCATAAAAACGTGGATTTGTGTTTGAAATAGACACAGGCGAACTGTCCCCTCATTTTGCCTCCCCGTGCATGTCTTGGTTTTTAGTCTCTGTTTTCAATCTGCATGTGAAAAATATGATTCATGTGGCAACAACAAAAATCTTGTTGCTAGAGTATGTCATGTCAACTGAAGCTTATATTGTTTAGTGTTTGGGTGTAAATTTACATTTTTACAAATGATGCATCTTAGAACCAGTTAGTAGTTCAACGCGGATATGCTCAAGTAACTTTAGAGATATTCGTGATCGAGGTTATATTTGACATGTCTTGGATGTCAAGTCATCTTGGTGTAAATCAGGATATATCATGAATTTGGTGATTAATGATGGTTTGTTAGACTATCAATATTGAGCAAGAATCGACATGCATATCTAACTGATATTCAAAAGTTAGATTTGAGGTGAATATCTTCATCTACGATATTGTATCTAAGTCTATATTAGATTTATGATACGTAAACCAATATCTGTGGTCTAGAACTTGTATATATTTTTTTTCTTTTTCTTTATGGGTAATATATGACAATAGATTTGTGAATCTATGAATGATCGATTCATAATCTGGTTAGGTAATATTATTTATTAATTGAATTAAGAGGTCCGATATTTCTTGAACTGCAAGAATATGAGCTCTTTAGTTCTTTATATAAAGAGTTCAAGGAGAATAAGAAAAGGACAGTCAATTCAACATACAAACTATTTGTCAAGCAAATATCAATTCTCCATCGAAGCACCCATACAAAAAGACTCCATGCGTCTTTTGTCACACCCCGAATCTTTTGAAGTTAATAAAAGTTACCTTTCACAGAGATTCACGAGTTACCGAGGACTTTTAATTGCGATCGGTAATTCGATAAGCTATCGCTCGAGTGAATTTTCGAGTTTTTCAAAGTTCTCCAAATACCTGAATTTATGACTCGATGTGGTAGTACGTGTCAACACGAGTCTCCCGGTATTTCCGGAATATTTTTCGGAGCTTCCGGCTAATTTCTGTGAATTTCAGAAGTTTATGGTAATTTTAATTATCAATTCGGTAAAAAAAAAAGAAAAAAAAAGAGAGTTTTACCATTTAATCTTTTTACTTTTCACTCTCTTCAAATCTGGACCGTCAGATCATTTGGAATTGATCTGGACCGTCCATTCAAGTATATAAAGGGAATTGTGGAGTTGACTTGGTCAAAAGACCAAAATCGGGTCAAACCCGAGTTCTCCCCCTTCCTCTCGCGACACAGCGTGCCTTCCCTCTCACCGGAGCTGCGTCCGGCCACCCCACGCCGGCGCACCACCTGCAAAATGCTCCCCTCCCTCTTCTCTTCACAACCCCTCAATCAATTTCAGTCAACGTCCGCCGTGGATGGAGATCCGCCGAGTTAAGGCGCGCCGGTCAACGATCGAAATCCGGCGATCCAGGCGGAGCCAAGGCGCGTGACCGGTACGGTTTTGTTCCTCTCTTCTCCTTCTTCCTTTTCCTGTCCTTGGATGATTGATTCGAGCCGATTGCAAAAATCTTCCTCTCACTGTGTTATTCTGGGTTTCGGCAGCAGGTTGCCGGCGGCCGGTTCATGGGTTCAGGCGTGTTCCCTGAGCTCTAGGAGGTTTAGTTGGTCACCATTAGCAGCTGGGTAAGCTCAGTTTCCTCCTACCCCGATTTTCTGAGATTTCTGGTGTTCCGGCAGTTAGGAGTTCCCTGAGTTTTGGTGTTCTGGTTTTTGTGTTGTTGTGGTAGTTAATCATGTTGTTGTTGTGTGTTTGTTGCATGTTGTCGTAACTTGGTGACGAAGAAAACGGGGAAACTCTGGCGAAATTCCGGCAAGTTACCGGAATCCGGCGAAGATTCCGGTGATGCCGTAAACCGGCAGAATGCCGAAGAGATAGAAATCGAATCCTTGTTAAGCTTTTAGTCAAAAAGTACGGTTATTTCGTAATTGAGACATTTACGGAGAAATTGGTCGTAATTAGGAAGTTTCCATTTTGGGAAACCTTCTAAGTTTGGAAACCTTTTAAGTTGGGAAACTTTCCATTTTGGGAAAGTTTCCATTAAAGGAAAGTCTCCACTTTGGGAAAGTTGCATTTTCAGAAAAATGGTTAAAGGATTGAAGTTCAATGAAGTTGGACACTAGTTGGTTAAATTGGTAAAATGTTAAATTGTTATCGGAAATTGATAACTGGAATTTATGAGAAAATGATAAATCGGTAAATCGACTCGAGATTAAATATATTGGTTAATATGACACGTTAGGTGTCCATAGTAATTCAACGAATTAATACGTGACACCCTAACGTCAAGTTAAAAGTAATAAAGGAAAGTTCGAAAGCTGAGTCGGACTTTCGGTAAATTGAAAAAGAGTCGATGACCGGGAAAGAAGGTTAAAAAGGTTAAAATGCTAAAGGAAGGAACTTGGTCAACACGTGGTCAATAGGATTCCTGGTCAAACTAGGAAAAGACCAAGTCAACGACGAAATGACTAATATAGTGGTTTGTTGTACAGTCTCTGGTCGGACGTGAGACGGACTCGACTACGCGAGTAGTTCGAGAGTTTCGCTCGAGGAGCTTTCCGAGCGGGAAGGTCGCAATAGTACTGTGAGTGGACAGATTATTTTATTTAAATGATTGCATGCCCTAATTGTTGATATATTTGCATGGTTTTTATGATTGTTCGAGTATGATATGTTCCTCGGGTGCTCGGATATTATATTTAGATTTATGCTTATATGTCGAGGAATAGATTTATTTATTTATTTGGGAAGAGTATTCGAGTAAAGTATTGTTGGGAATTTCCTTTATGGGTTGTCCAATGATTATGCTAGCTAGAGTAGCGTGAGGGCGCTACTAGAGCTCTTAGCTCCGACCCTAGCCTGAGAGGTCAGGCAAATTACGTAGTGCACTATGAGGGTTGTCCATCACCACTTACCTAGAGCTCTTAGCTCCGACCCTGGTCTGAGAGGACAGACACGCCTGAGATGTCAGGTGGATATTCTAAGGGTTGTCCATCACCACTTACCTAGAGCTCTTAGCTCCGACCCTGGTCTGAGAGGACAGACACGCCTGAGATGTCAGGTGGATATTCTAAGGGTTGTCCATCACCACTTACCTAGAGCTCTTAGCTCCGACCCTGGTCTGAGAGGACAGACACGCCTGAGATGTCAGGTGGATATATTAAGGGTTGTCCATTACCGTTTTATATAGCTAGCATAGCGTGAAGGCGCAACCAGAGCTCTTAGCTCCGACCCTAATCTGAGAGGCCCGACTTATTGTGTTTGTGAATATTACTCTTCCCATAATCCTTATTGGTTTATATTATCATGCATTTGTGGAAATTTAGAAATTTTGGGCATGCATAAATGTTCTTTAAATCATTAAAGTTTTGGGAGAGCATTAAAGGAAATAGAGTTTTTATATTTGATTTTCGTCCACTCACTCTAACAGTTTTTCAATGTTTCTCCCCTGGGCCTTTCGTTTTTAAATGCCCAGTGATGCAGGGTTCTTGAGAGGAGGTCGAGCGCGTACGAGAGTCGAGGCATAGTCGATCATTCCGTTGCTGCTCGAAATTCTTTGGGGTAATCATCTCTATAGACTGCTCTGACTAACCCGGTTTAGTTAGTTTTGTAGGAAGGGTTGGCCATTTCAAGGGGGCTTCAGTAAGAAGTTCCCTTGAGGTGGTCCCCGCAGGATTTACTTCGGGTTAAAGGGGTTTAACCCGGGGTGGGTCCTGTCAATGGTATTAGAGCATTAGGTTATCGTTTCCTGTTACTACCTCATGTACTTAGTATCACTTAGTGTCTATAGAGTGATGGTCCGACCGCGGCGGATCCATCGGCATTTTATGCTTGGACGCTTAGTGTTTATTGAGGATATGAGTTAGTACTTCCTGATTGAGATATGGACCGAGTGGTCCTATAAACGATCGAATTTTCAAGACTATGCCTCAGTACGCGCGACCTCATAGAGAGTTCCTGTAAGGAACAAGGTAAGCTCGTTACGTATTTATGTTTTTGGTATCCCCCATTGATTTATGAGATTTGAGTTGGGGATCGAGCTGTAAACTCCCGCTATTTAACGAGCTTGAACATTTGTGTGAATATTCGGTGGTGAAACAGTTAATTCACACCTGGAAGGCTGTCATGGTTGTTGACAGGGATGCTGTAGAAGCCTAAGACAAGGCTTGGGTGTTCGTGTTATGAGGCTCTTAGCAGTAAAGAGTCGTACGAGTTACTGGAAGATGTTGCATCCTGTGATGGAAAAAGGAGCTGAAGTCGCCTAGCACGAATATTCTGAGAGGATGAATATTAAGATTTGACGATTGCCACGATTTTGTTGGGGTTCGTCATTAGTGTGGTTTCAGAGAAACCAACGGACATATGAAAGTGGAATGACTCAAGGAAAGTTGAGTGGGGTTATTTTGTGATCAATGGACTTTTTCTAGTGACGGGTCCATGATGTGACACTATCGAAGAATGTTAAGGAAGTAAAGACTGTTTTGGTCACTTGATGCTTTATGGGACAGCCACTAGAACTAATGGCGTGGGTCAGCTTTGGTGCTGACATTGTTGTCGACAGCTACGACTAGATCTTCTTAGCTCCAGCCATCCATGTTTGGGGTACTAGAAATATTCGAATCGTTAGTGAGTCCAAGCGTGATTTGAATTATAGGTGACAATGGTCATTTGGCCATTTATCGTGGAGGCAAGAATTTAATCGTGTCACCAGATCTTGGGACTCATGTCAACCATAAGGTGAGTTATCCACCTATGGTCAGGGTATTCTAATTAGTACACCTGTGGAGGAGTCTCCAGGTTGGCTGTGTTAGAGTTCGATTTTCTGATCGAGAAAGCGTTACTAGTGGTAATTAAAGTTAAGTGGTTCCGGAATTTTAAGGAACATGTTGGAAGTGGCGACAAGCCACCGGGTCATGGACCAAGGATGCTTGAGGTACCGGAGATAGTGATACGAGTCTTGACTGATTTCGTATTATTGTGGTGTAGGAACCAGTCGTGCAAACGACACTGTTTCGACGGCGGAAGACGTACACGGGTATACCTCACATGAGCACGTGTACCCTCCTGTGTAGGGAAGTGGTAAAGTTGAAATTTGGGTAGCACATGCTGGTAAAGCATAATCATTGTGCGCAGTTGTGTGTGGTCAAAATGACACCAGATAGGTGATTAAGACTAGTGATGACCTCATCTTAAGAATTTCTCATGAGAGTTCCATTTAGTGAGAACGGAGATTAGAGACGTTTGGTTGGAAGTTTCTGTACAAAACGTCCAGAAGATGGCCTAACCATTTAAGTATACGTCGGAAGTGGGTTATTGTTAGTCGCTCCAACTTTTATGATGGTTAGCGAGATCATTAATATCGTTAGTAGGTGGTCGGATGTTTTCCGAGATAAGTACACGGAAGTGGTGAAGTGACAGCAGTGGGGCAAGGTTTACTGGATCATTGAATCTGAGTGAGAATGTTTGTAGTTGCTTAAGCTTCAACCTACAACCAAAGTCGTCTGTTATGACACTTGGTTTCCTCGAGGGCAATTAACTGAGCTTGATGGCATGGAAATTTGTGCACCCACTGGCTGTGGTCTAATCAAGTATTGTAACCGAAGGTGTGCTTAGACGTGTTGGGAATCATAAGTTATATCCCCTGGAGTGACAGGAAATATTCTCAATTCGATCTGTGAACTGAGGATTAAGATCTGGGGGATCAATTATTGAGGTTAATTTAAGGAAATCCTGAGAGGATTAAAGTTTTGTTGGCGTTGCTATGGTCATTGGTCATTTGAATAGCGACCCTACTTGTTAGGAATTTTTGACCTAGCGGTAGTTCTTGGCGCCACAAGTGTAGAATAGTAGCAAGAAAAGTCATTGGAGGTGACTCTCCAAAATTGTCAACATTTCGGTGAGTGTGAAATGCGGTGGAACTAGGAAAGGTTTTCCTTGATGACTCGAAGATGTTATGAGTCTAAGTATGGTATACTTGCAGAGAGTGGGGGACAGGTGTGTTAGCAACTGCCTAGTTGTACGAGTTGACACTGTGATGTTCACGCACCCAGTGCGGTTATGACATTTGTTAAATTATGCCCTGATAACTGGATGCTCGGTGATCAATATGGCTAAGTTCGAGCGGAATTAATTCCCGATGCTTTGATCAGATGTTCCTTTGGGTGTGCACCAGTGGCACTGAATTTTATGTAGATGTCCGATCTGGTTAAATGTCCAAGTTGTCAGTTATTACCGGACGATGTGGTAATGGAGGCATCTGTGAATGAAATATCCTTGTTGAGCGGGTAAGGCTCTGGAAATTCTTTTCATGGGAAGTCTATCCCTGATTGCGATGCGGATATTGTTTAATAGACGCACAGTGGTTGAAGTGCAAGTTCCGCCCTATGCGTCATTTCAGGCTAAGGTAAGAGATAGGGAGGTCAGTGGCACCTCACCTATGAATGGTACGGGTATGTAGTACCAGTTGCAAGTATGCTGTAACCCCACAAAGTGATATTTGAGCTAGCGGCTCTAATGTTTGGATTGTGAGTAAAAGTCAAGAATTGTGTGTCGGAATGGTTACGTGATTGGTACGTAGCCTGACCAATTGTCTTCATACGAGGAGCCAGTATTGTTGGATCTTGATGTCAGGAGCTTTTAGATTCCCCTGATTTAAAGGCTATGATTTTGGATTTACGCTAATATTCATGGCAGTTCATGTCTTGTGTGTGTACAATGGTTTGAGTAATGATAGAATAAGGGAAGACAATTACTCTACAACATGACAGAATAGTTTCTAGAAAGCGTAAACCAAATCAGGGAGCCCGGTTCAAATGAGGTGATGGTTTGTGTAACACAAGGAGATCATGGTTTTCTCGTGGACTTGTTGTCAGTAGATTTGGCTCCACGTGGTATTGTGTTACCAGAGGATTTAAATCCATTAGTGACATCGAACCCTACTCCTCAGGCGTGGTAATCAGTTCCTGCATAGGGAATGTGGGAGACGATATCTAAAGTCCAACGAAAGAATATGAAAATTCTTGAAGAAATTTTACTCACGGCAAGAGAGGGGTTATTGAATCAGAATGATTACTAGCGGTATCGTGACGACGTCACATGCGGTTGGTAAGGTCAATTGTTGGTGTTTGTTTGGCTAAACGAGTAGGGATAAGGGGTTGGGTTATTGGTCGAAGTTGTTGTGTTGTGCAGTTGGATTTTCAAGGATATGGTTATAATCCGGTTTAGGCAACAGGGAATTGTTGCCAAATGATGTTTTCAGCGTGTGACAGAATTTATCATCTTTTCGTGAAAAACAATAGTGATTTTCGCGAGGATTACAGATGGTGGATCAGTGATAGGCAGTATCGTATTCCACCTCATAAATGAGATGGAGTACAGTAAGATTTCGGTGATTCAGTTAATCAATGATTCAAGAGAAAATCATTGTGATCCACGGTAAGACTTTAGATGGTTTAGTTTTGACCCGAGAAAAGTGGTCGGGTGTCAGAAAAAGAGTAAGTATTGGAGGTTATCATCCACGTAAGAAGGACTGTTACGTTGGTTAAATGTGACATGTGACAAGGTTACATGAGTTTGAGGAATGTGTTGGGTATCCTTGGGGCTATAATGGATGCCTAGTGTCACGTATGTCCATGTTACGTAAATAAGTTTATTTTCCTTACACCCTATATGAATAGCCTTCTGGTTAGTACTGGAAATTGGCTTATAAGGAGGATCAGTCAGGATGTTGATCGTAAAAGACATGTGGTTAGAGTTTTAACAATGCTATTCGTGAGGCGTCTCAGATGAGTTCTCAGAAGGAAGTTGACATTGGAGAACAATATTATTGTTTTTAGGTGGTACTATCCCCCACTGTATTGGACTTCGAGTATTGAAATTTCGAGGACGAAATTTTTATAAGGTGGGGAGAATTGTCACACCCCGAATCTTTTGAAGTTAATAAAAGTTACCTTTCACAGAGATTCACGAGTTACCGAGGACTTTTAATTGCGATCGGTAATTCGATAAGCTATCGCTCGAGTGAATTTTCGAGTTTTTCAAAGTTCTCCAAATACCTGAATTTATGACTCGATGTGGTAGTACGTGTCAACACGAGTCTCCCGGTATTTCCGGAATATTTTTCGGAGCTTCCGGCTAATTTCTGTGAATTTCAGAAGTTTATGGTAATTTTAATTATCAATTCGGTAAAAAAAAAAAGAAAAAAAAGAGAGTTTTACCATTTAATCTTTTTACTTTTCACTCTCTTCAAATCTGGACCGTCAGATCATTTGGAATTGATCTGGACCGTCCATTCAAGTATATAAAGGGAATTGTGGAGTTGACTTGGTCAAAAGACCAAAATCGGGTCAAACCCGAGTTCTCCCCCTTCCTCTCGCGACACAGCGTGCCTTCCCTCTCACCGGAGCTGCGTCCGGCCACCCCACGCCGGCGCACCACCTGCAAAATGCTCCCCTCCCTCTTCTCTTCACAACCCCTCAATCAATTTCAGTCAACGTCCGCCGTGGATGGAGATCCGCCGAGTTAAGGCGCGCCGGTCAACGATCGAAATCCGGCGATCCAGGCGGAGCCAAGGCGCGTGACCGGTACGGTTTTGTTCCTCTCTTCTCCTTCTTCCTTTTCCTGTCCTTGGATGATTGATTCGAGCCGGTTGCAAAAATCTTCCTCTCACTGTGTTATTCTGGGTTTCGGCAGCAGGTTGCCGGCGGCCGGTTCATGGGTTCAGGCGTGTTCCCTGAGCTCTAGGAGGTTTAGTTGGTCACCATTAGCAGCTGGGTAAGCTCAGTTTCCTCCTACCCCGATTTTCTGAGATTTCTGGTGTTCCGGCAGTTAGGAGTTCCCTGAGTTTTGGTGTTCTGGTTTTTGTGTTGTTGTGGTAGTTAATCATGTTGTTGTTGTGTGTTTGTTGCATGTTGTCGTAACTTGGTGACGAAGAAAACGGGGAAACTCTGGCGAAATTCCGGCAAGTTACCGGAATCCGGCGAAGATTCCGGTGATGCCGTAAACCGGCAGAATGCCGAAGAGGTAGAAATCGAATCCTTGTTAAGCTTTTAGTCAAAAAGTACGGTTATTTCGTAATTGAGACATTTACGGAGAAATTGGTCGTAATTAGGAAGTTTCCATTTTGGGAAACCTTCTAAGTTTGGAAACCTTTTAAGTTGGGAAACTTTCCATTTTGGGAAAGTTTCCATTAAAGGAAAGTCTCCACTTTGGGAAAGTTGCATTTTCAGAAAAATGGTTAAAGGATTGAAGTTCAATGAAGTTGGACACTAGTTGGTTAAATTGGTAAAATGTTAAATTGTTATCGGAAATTGATAACTGGAATTTATGAGAAAATGATAAATCGGTAAATCGACTCGAGATTAAATATATTGGTTAATATGACACGTTAGGTGTCCATAGTAATTCAACGAATTAATACGTGACACCCTAACGTCAAGTTAAAAGTAATAAAGGAAAGTTCGAAAGCTGAGTCGGACTTTCGGTAAATTGAAAAAGAGTCGATGACCGGGAAAGAAGGTTAAAAAGGTTAAAATGCTAAAGGAAGGAACTTGGTCAACACGTGGTCAATAGGATTCCTGGTCAAACTAGGAAAAGACCAAGTCAACGACGAAATGACTAATATAGTGGTTTGTTGTACAGTCTCTGGTCGGACGTGAGACGGACTCGACTACGCGAGTAGTTCGAGAGTTTCGCTCGAGGAGCTTTCCGAGCGGGAAGGTCGCAATAGTACTGTGAGTGGACAGATTATTTTATTTAAATGATTGCATGCCCTAATTGTTGATATATTTGCATGGTTTTTATGATTGTTCGAGTATGATATGTTCCTCGGGTGCTCGGATATTATATTTAGATTTATGCTTATATGTCGAGGAATAGATTTATTTATTTATTTGGGAAGAGTATTCGAGTAAAGTATTGTTGGGAATTTCCTTTATGGGTTGTCCAATGATTATGCTAGCTAGAGTAGCGTGAGGGCGCTACTAGAGCTCTTAGCTCCGACCCTAGCCTGAGAGGTCAGGCAAATTACGTAGTGCACTATGAGGGTTGTCCATCACCACTTACCTAGAGCTCTTAGCTCCGACCCTGGTCTGAGAGGACAGACACGCCTGAGATGTCAGGTGGATATTCTAAGGGTTGTCCATCACCACTTACCTAGAGCTCTTAGCTCCGACCCTGGTCTGAGAGGACAGACACGCCTGAGATGTCAGGTGGATATTCTAAGGGTTGTCCATCACCACTTACCTAGAGCTCTTAGCTCCGACCCTGGTCTGAGAGGACAGACACGCCTGAGATGTCAGGTGGATATATTAAGGGTTGTCCATTACCGTTTTATATAGCTAGCATAGCGTGAAGGCGCAACCAGAGCTCTTAGCTCCGACCCTAATCTGAGAGGCCCGACTTATTGTGTTTGTGAATATTACTCTTCCCATAATCCTTATTGGTTTATATTATCATGCATTTGTGGAAATTTAGAAATTTTGGGCATGCATAAATGTTCTTTAAATCATTAAAGTTTTGGGAGAGCATTAAAGGAAATAGAGTTTTTATATTTGATTTTCGTCCACTCACTCTAACAGTTTTTCAATGTTTCTCCCCTGGGCCTTTCGTTTTTAAATGCCCAGTGATGCAGGGTTCTTGAGAGGAGGTCGAGCGCGTACGAGAGTCGAGGCATAGTCGATCATTCCGTTGCTGCTCGAAATTCTTTGGGGTAATCATCTCTATAGACTGCTCTGACTAACCCGGTTTAGTTAGTTTTGTAGGAAGGGTTGGCCATTTCAAGGGGGCTTCAGTAAGAAGTTCCCTTGAGGTGGTCCCCGCAGGATTTACTTCGGGTTAAAGGGGTTTAACCCGGGGTGGGTCCTGTCATCTTTTGTAGCCCTTCGATCCATGCTCGAAGGTTATCTGCATTCTGATCCTTTCTCAGAAGTCATCCATCATCTGATCTCTGCTCGGATAACATTTCCCACTTCACTCATTAGCCCGATCCCTGCTTGGCAAAGAGTTCATCCCTATTCCATAAAGTCCGATCTCTGCTCGGTGAATACCCGTAAAAATTATTGTTGAGGCCTCAAGACCTTAGCAAATATCTCAGTATTAAGGAGAGATCTTTGATACATATCCTTTAATCTTCGTTGTTTAAGCATCCTAAGAGCAATCTTAGGTTCGGTAAAAGAATCCAGCAATTGCTTGGAGCGGAAGTCAGGAAGAAGCGCAAATCATTCAAGTCAAGACGGTTACGCTGAACCCAAAAGCGTTGGCACCCCAGCACAAATCAAGCCTTACGAATTTCACACCAAACATTTGGCTTGGTGTGAAATAGTTTGTATGTTGAATTGGCAAATAGTTTGTATGTTCAATATACAGCCAATTCAACATACAAACTATTTTCTAAGCAAATATCAAGCCTAAATATTTGGCAAGTAATTTGCATCTTTCATGTTTGGTGTTAAACATGCTTGATTCGAACCTCCAGAAATTTGTAATTGTTTTGCAAAGTGCCTTTGAGATACCAAGCTTCTTTATAACTTCTTTTCTGAAGATTCAGCCACCATTTTTGGCAATCCATATTTTTCTGCTGATAACATAACAATGTAAGGACCGTCGATTAACTTAGCATGACTCCTATAGTAGTAATCAAGCTGATCATCATCTTTAAAATAATGTTTTTCATAAGATTCACCACCAGTTGATAAACTGATTTTCTTAGTTGATGCAAGTTTGTCTCGAGAAAAGCATTTGTCACTAGATTGATCAGCAACTGATTTAACCTCTTTGGTAAAATATTTTTGAGAAATTCGTCCAAACAGTACACCAACTTTCAGTCATTATAAACTTTGGTACACCAACTTTCTGAAGCATCAGCATGATACGTTATCTTTTTAGCCCGACCTAATATTGATATATATAGTCGTTAACTCCGTTACAATATCTGTTAGTTAATATTTTTTAACTTGAGAATACCAATTTACCCTTTAATTCTTAATTTTCTTTTTTCTTTTCTGACGCCCACGCCTCAAGTGATTGCAAAAATGAGACTCTATCCCCCCAATAACCCACTCAAATGCTTCACCAGTGAGCCTATACTTCTCCAACACCCTTTTACTTGCAAGTGTTGTGAAGCAAGATATTGAAAAAGAGGCTTGCATTCTTTTGCGCTGTAACACTCAACAAGTCATCGCCAGGATGATTATTGACTCCATATCTATTTATCAAACAGAAGTCACCGTGAACACAACCTGAGTGAATCCCTCAGTAAAATACAAGAAAAAGAATTTGATTATACATTATTCATCAGAAAATATACGTATTTTATGAGTTTTGTTGCCAATTTTGCACTCAATGCCACTGAATCTATTGGTAAAAATACATTTCTGTAATGACCCCCCAACTGTAGATTTTCTTCTTTCATCTTCAACCACTTTCTTTAGGGACTCCCTGGTGTCGCCCAATGCCCAAGCCACTGATATATGAGGGCGTGGATCCTGTCATCAACACCAAATATTGGAAAAAAGCAATGAGTAATGTTCATGCTATCATGCTCGATCATTCGTAAGTTTTCCTGAAGGTATTAAGAACACTTGCCTCGTAAAACTCAGGGAGATTGTGAAGCTTATACACTTAATTGACGGCTTGAATCTGCTTTGTTATCTGAAATCAGATAAATCACAAAAAATCACATTTGTACTAATGTAAGTTATCTCAAGCATGCATCAATGATACACAAAGCAAGCATGTGTCTACAGAATCTAACCCAGCAGTAATAACTTCTACTGATACAAAGGTGCGTGTCTGATCATCGTTAACAAACACCTCCCACTTGCTAAAATCAATCCAATAACTGTTTCACACAAACCGCACACATTAATATCCGAAAACCAGAAATAAAACAAGGAAAATCCACAGCACTATGTAAACCAAGAGAATGCAACCGTAGCGCCTGAGTCTGCAGCTTCTGCTTCAGCAGTGCCACCAACGAGTCAATCTGATGCACCCAAATCAGCACAGTCCTCCCGAGACTAATATGAAACTCCCTCCCTAATGCAACCTGCTCAAACCTGTGCTTATCTTTGCACAAAGCCTCAAGCGGCACAATCACATCCACAACATGCAGCCCAGGCACAACAGATGACAGCCTCCTCATAAACACCACCATTTCTTTCCTCGCCGCCGCTATATAAACTGAAACCACAACAAAAATCGAGCCGAAAGCAAAACATCGAACAGTTGGTGTGCATAACTCTAAAAGCTAAATCGAGCCGAAAGCAATCGAGTGTAAGAGCTTACCTAATGAATTGGGGGAGTTGAGAAGTGAGAGAGGCAGCGGAGGAAGAGCCGGGGTTGATTCTAGGCATGTTTTCTTCTCCGGCGGTGGCACCGACGACTCGGTGTAAGAGTCCGACAAGCTTTCTCCTTAAGATGCTATCAAAGATGCTATCAATGCCTCCATTTTTTTGCTCCCGGAAAATCCAAGCCAGCTTTTCCTTTTATATTTTTTCTTGCAAAATATTAGGACGGGTAAACTTTTTGAGTGGGTTATTGAGAGAGATAGAGTCCTCGTAATCACTTGTGGCGTTAGAAAAGAAAAAAATAGAGAATTAAAAGGTAAATTAGTCTTTTCAAATTAACAAATATCAACTAACAGATATTTTAACGGAGTTAACGGTTATATATATCAATATTTGGTCGGATTGAAAATATAACATATCATTATGATGTTTCAGAAAGTTGGTGTGTCAAAGTTTATAAAAACTGAAAATTTGTGTACTGTTTGGACGAATTTCTCAATATTTTTATTAGCTTCAGGTTCTACTTGTTGTTGTAAAACCTCTTTGCGTTATTTCTCACGAATTGCCATGATCCATAATTGTTCTTCGATTGTTCTGAAAAAGGGTATTAATCTCCATAATTTCTTCCATGATAACATAATGCAATATTGTTTATTTTCATATAAGCACAATCTTTGCTGCTGGTATGTCCTGCGGGCGCGTGCCAAATGTTTGGGTGTAAATTTACATCCTCCATAATAAATTTCTTCAGAACAAACTATTTGCTAATGCAAATGTAAATTTTCAGCACCAATTCATCCTTCATCATCGAATGTTCATGGGCATATGGTTACATGAAAGCCTATATGGTTTGAAACAAGCTTCTCGGTAATGGTTCATCAAGTTGTCACAAGCGCTCAAATCTGCGTGTTTCTGTCAGTCATGGAGTGACTACTCTTTGTTCGTCCAAAATCAAGGTGGCAAGTTCACAGTTTTGTTAGTGTATGCGGATGATGTTATTCTTGCATAAAATAGTTTAGAAGACATCACAAGTACCAAGAAGTTTCTCTCAAACAAATTCAAATTGAAATTCTATGAAAGCTTAAGTACTTCCAAGGTATTGAAGTAGCTCGATCCAAGCATGAGATAACCTTATGTCAAACGAAGTATACACTGGAAATATTAGAAGATACAAGTGTCTTGGGTTCTATACCTTCTCGTTTTCCAGTTGATTATAATCTTGTTTTAACACAATCCGGAGGTGATTTACTATCCGACCCTTCACAATATAGAAGGTTAGTTGGAAGTCTGATCTACTTGACAAATATTATACCAGACTTGGCATATGTAGTGCATGTTTTGAGCCAGTTCATGGATAAGCCTTGACAACCACACTTGGATGCCACATACCAGGTTCTTCGATATCTTAAAGGGACACCAGATCTGGAAATTTTACTGTCTTCAATTGAAAAGTTAGAACTAACGAGGTTCTGTGATGTTGATTGGGCTCAATGTAAAGACACAAGAATATCAGTTACATGTTATTATGTAATGCTTGGGAGAGCACCAATTTCATGGTGATCAAGGAAGCAAACCACTGTTTCACGGTCTAGTGCGGAAGCAAAGTATAGATCGATGTCTACTACAGTTTGTGAAATTACATGGTTAAGGAACATTTTGAAAGATTTGAATGTGAAGTAGCGTCGGCCAACCAGATTTCTTTGTGACAACCAAGCAGCACTTCATATCGCTTAAAATCCTGTCTTTCATGAACGCACAAAGAACATAGAGATTGATTGTCATGTAGTGCGAGAAAAAATGAAACAATGAGTTATTCAAACCGGACACATAAGGACTAAAGAACAACCGGTAGATTTGTTTACTAACCGATGGGTTCAACTCAATTTCATACTTTGCTTGGCAAGTTGAATGTAATTAACATACATGCCAACTTGAAGGGGAGTGTTGAAGAAAATGATCATTGCGAATGACGAATGACGAATGATCATACCGAGTGAAGTTTTCTGACTTGAGTTAGGGAGTCTTGGTGTGATTTCTAGAAGTTAGGGATTTGTGTATAGTTGTAAACCCTAATCTGTTAGAGTTTGTACTGTATATATTCCATGTAAACGTTCATTGTTAAAATAAGATGAAATCTTCACCAAACACAAATTTCGTTTGGCAAGTCGTCACCACCTCCGCCACCCTCTGCCTCTTCTTCCACGAGGACTGTGACGCCTCCATCGTCATCGACTCCAACGCCAAACGGGACTCTGACCTCAACCTCTCCCTCGTCGGCTACTCCTTCGACGTCGTCACCCTATCAATATAACGAGCCCTTCTACTCCACCCGCAAAGACGCCTTCATCTCAAAAGCTGAAGCAGTTGCCAGTAACCTAAGACCAACTACACCCAGGACCCCCAGATGTCGGCATACGACATCATGACACCTGTCAAGTTCGACAACACATACTCGAAAATCTTGTAGAGGGGGCTTGGGTTGTGGGCCTCTGACCCAGTTATGGCTGTGGAAAAGTGGACGAGGCCGATCGTCAGATCTCTACGCGGTGAACCAACAGTGGTGGTTCGAGGATTTTTCTCCGACTATAGAGAAGGTTAGTCGTTAATGTTAGGACGGGAAAGGAGAGTTCCGGCGTAGAAGTGATGTATTCTACAATCTCAAAATTTAGGGTAGAAAGAGAATGCAAACACTAATGATCATGAACACAGATGGTGGTTGTTAGGAAACTGTGGTCAGTAGCTTTCCTAATTGCTCTAGGAAAGGTTCACTTTCTGTTATGTCTATTTTAAAGCTTACTAGCTCTTAATTACGGTTTAAAACAAGGCTATTGGTCGACACGTGTCCGGAGTTGGTAGCTGGTTCCAACACTACTTGTAGCTGCTCTGCAGCATTGTTGAAGGCATATATGATATTGTCTTGTTATTTCCTTCTTCTTTGAATTCTTAGTTGTAGTTTTCTCTCAGTTAGGGGTTGGATCCTAACAATTGGTATCCAGAGCCATGAATCTGGGAGCTGGGCAACCGGCGTCTCTGCGTTACGACGTTGAACCGTAGTTGTGGTACTCATACCACTCAATGCAGTCCTCGTCCTCTCTACAATAGCCAGATCTGCCATTGTCTTCGGCGTGCTATCACCCACCAGCGCCAGGAAATTACCCATCACCCAGGGCCGGAGGGGGCTGTGGCCCCCACAATAATTTTGGAAAATATTAAGGTAATTTGTTATTTGTCTTGTTATTTAAACTAAAATTTATGATAATTGCTTTTCAAATTTACTTCTAAATTTATCATTAGACTAAAATTTATCAAAATAATGTCTTAAAAATGGAAGATTATAATAATTACATTAGTTAAATGCTCTAATATATTTCATAATATATTATAAAATATTAATAAAATATTTAAAAGAGAATTTTCTTGATTTCAAACCTGAAAACCATACGTATTTCATTTTATATACCATATTTAATAATTATAGTTTGTTTTTATTATAAAAAATAAAATAAAAAACTTATCATGTTATGTTGGTATGTTTGGCCTCCTCAAATAGAAGTTGCTCCGCCACTGCAACAACCACTTTGTCTCTCACAGCCAAACCATTACCCACCACCGCAACTCAGCTATGACGCACCACCACCACACCCTTACCCACCACCGCTGCATTTCACACAAACAAACTCTTATCCACCGCCGCAGCAGAACTATACCGCAACCCTCATCAACGGCCACCTATTTCCTCATCAATTCCCACACGTTTCTCAGACTCATGCACAGTCATCCCAACCTCCACCTTACTCTCAGCCCATTTATCATATTTCTCAGCACCCTACTCACCACTCACTCCCTTCTTTTGGGCAACCTCAAATTGCAGACCTAAGGTAGGTTGAACCTAATCCTCAGGTTGGTTCAATTCTTCTGCAACTTGACCGGGTGAGTGATTCAGAGGTCGAAATCGTTGATTCTAGACACTCATCTTTCCGATTTTCAGATGCAATGTTGGATGAGTTCATGGAATCTATGAAGGGGATTCATAAGCTTGAGGACAAGCTTTGTCTGTAGGGGTGGAATTGTTAGGAAACTGTGACCAGTAGCTTTCCTAGTTGCTCTAGGAAATGTTCACTTTCTGTTAATGTCTATTTTGAAGCTTACTAGCTCTTAATTAGGGTTTAAATCAAGGTTATCGGTTGACCAGTGTTGGGTCGACACGTGTCAAAGTTGGTAGCCAGTTCCAACACTAGTTGTAGCTGCTCTGCAGCATTGTTGGCATCTATGAAAATTGTTTCGTTATTTCCTTCTTTGAATTCTTAGTTGTAATTCTCTCAGGGCTGGATCCTAACAGTGGTAAAGGTCGTGGCCATGTAATTACTCTTGTTGTAAGGATTAGAGATGTATATTGAAGATGGGTTGGGTTGCTATACATATGCGTATGATATACATCATACCCGTTAACCTGTCTATTTGGATTTAGGAAAATGATCGGTTAACCTGTCTATTTGGATTTAGGAAAATTATCGGACACAGCTATATATATATGTAGTAAAACTTTCAATGGATGGCTCCTAGTCATCGAGTTTTCGTGAAAAAAAAGCCAAGTAGATAAGGAATGAAAAACTTCATGGTTCTTCAGATAGATATTTCTAATTTACATATACAGAGGTAAAGGAACAAGTGGATATAAATGGGGCATACTTGATCAAAAAAGAATGACAAGGGGCATACAGATATAAATAAAGAATTTTACAATAACAATGAGATGTAAACTTTGCCAAGCCACAGTACTGAAGCCAAATCATTGTTCAACACTGGTGCACCAAAGCTCAGACTTGTACTTTGCTTCAATGGAGCCAGACCACCACAACCAAAAACTGCCTGACTGGACTTCTCTGCACCACATGGAGCTAAATCTTAAGGCAAAACTAACCTACAAGGCTACAAGTCAATGTGGAAGGACTGCAATGTTGTGACTTACTGTATCAGCAAGGCTTTCTTTTGTCAACCTTTAAGTGGATGTTGAACCATTTCTTCTTCTTAGTTCGATCTCTGAATGTAGATTTCTTCTCTCTCACTGGAGTATCTTCTTTTTCCTCCTTAGAATGACCCCTATTTCTACTCCTACTTGAACTCCGCTTTATTGGAGGAGCAGTTGTATACAACGCGTGCATTTCATTTCTCTGCTTGAGAAGCTCATCAATCTGAGGAAAATCAAAGAGCAAACGCTGATTAGTTGATGTATTCCAAATCTATGTTTCTTGAACAGAGAGTTGAAGAAAAACTTCAAAAAAGTTTCACCTCTTGCATTTCTTGTGTATATCTACTGGTCATCTCTGTGAATTGTGCCAGAACCTGTCCATACACCATGTGAAAGACTACGACAAAGATACTTGCAATTTATACACTCATCTGGAGTGCTTAGGCAAAGATATTTACCTCTTTGTACTCTGTCTCAAATTTTGACAACTCCACGCGTTTTGCAAGTATTTGAGCTTCCACAGCCCTTAAATTTTCCTTCTCTTCTGGAAAGGGTTCACAAGAAAGAACTTCTATTGTGTAGGATGCACTTTTAAAGAAGTTGTCACCTGGAATCACATTTGCAATAGAACAAAGGTTGGTTCTGAAGTTATACACCAAAAATCATAACAAATGAAGCTATGTCTGAAAAGGCATTACAGACCATAAACAGCAAACACATGGGTGCCAGCTTTCAGCTCGGTTAATTCGCATGGCTGAAACCCATCCAGCTTCTTGAAGAAGGCTGAATCTGGATCCTTTGCAGCAGCCATCTGAAAAGTGAAAACAAAACATTTCCAGAACCCATATTAACAACAAATCAACAATATGAAAATACAAACTTGAAACCATATCAACAACCATCAGATAGATGAAATTTGAAAGCAGAATATATATAACACAATTCCAATGGCTCACCAAGTTCAATGTGTGATCCAACCGATATACCGGGAAACCAAGAAAATACATCCCAGCAGATGTAACCTTTCCTGTTTTTGCACTGTCCTCCTACATCAATAATAACCACAAATGAGCAGCATAAACCAAACACAATAAACAGGCACATACCCAAAGAAGTGTGGTAATTGGCCCATATGATCTAAAAGTGAAAAGAATGCTGTTTTGCAACCACAATTTCTATACATGTAAGGGGTCCATTTCTGAAAGAAAGGATTAACACTGTAAGCCCCTTTCTGTTCTTCCTTCCACCCTCCCCACCCCTCTCTAAAGCAAAGTAGATTATGAAAGACGAAAAAGAAATGATACTCTAGTGTTTTCACACGTAAACAAAATTCAGACACAGAAACGTGTCTGACAGAAGGTCGAATTCAGATTCAGAAAAGTATCCTGTTCTTTAATTCTCATCTGCTAGGCAGATTACATGTATAGATGAAAGCTCATAGTAAGGGTTAAGGAACTCATTATATGATTCCTGAATACCCAATATATCATAACTGTAAATAAAACGCAAGGCGAAAACCCTTGTACCTGTAGGCAAAGGCCCAATCCACCATTGTCTTCCCGATCAAAATATAACAACTGCAAAAAAAGACAATTAAGCTATTAACTTCTGATTATCCATGATTGGAAGTGAAGAACACAACATTTTCAGAACCTCTTAATATCAAGGTATAAACTCCAATTAACCGTAACATGATACATCAAAACATAAAATTAGCAAATTGCCCGGTACGAGAAATAAAAAACTTAAACTGAGACCATCTGAAAATGCACAGTTCCCCAAAACCAAGGGCTCATTTAAACTTATTTACTTTTCTCTTTTCGGTCAAATCAAAGTGATATGCAAGACATTGACACATTGTAAAAGTTACGGTGCAATGCATTGAATTGTATTGTAAAGGGTCACTTAGACTTAAAGCTATACTTTACCAATCCGGTAGGATGGCAAGAAAAGAGCAAACAAGAAGATACCAGAACAAAGATATATGCACAAACCAACACAGAATTCATAAAATACCACATTACTAAGGGATCTGAGATTAAACCTTGAACTTGCTTCTGTCAGATGAATGCACTTGGCAAACCAATCCAGCTCGTGATTCGCTTTCAGATATTTCGACTGAATAGAAGTGACAACATTGCTTCTCAACCTGTTAAAAGATACATTAAATAAGTTGAATAATGAACATAACTTAACCAAATAAAGGTTTTATACCTTTTGTTTTATAGGCTGCCCCAATAAAAGTGGACGAACAGTGACCATGCCATTTAGTGCCTCCTCCAGGACAATAGCTGACACAGTAGTCTTAATTGGCACCCCGAGTTTACTGATGTGTAAAACAAAAGTACATAAGACCCCATCAGAAAGAGTTTTCACACTTAGAGCCGAGAGAAGATAACTTTGAAGATTAATTAAGCAGAAAATAAGCCAACCAAACCTAAAAAGAGCAGCAAACATGGTATTTACAGCACCCAAGCTTGAAAGATCCAACTCCAATTCTTGGCTTTCCGATTCAACAGCCTGAGTAGCAAACAAAGAAATCATGTTCAGCAATAAATACTCACGCTAAGCCAAAAAAATGATTATATCAACTCTGAATCTGTATTAGATGCATACGCTGAGAAAAGGAACATATGCCATGTCAACAGCAATAAGATGTGAACATATGCCATCTCATCAAAATACAGACAACTGAGCTTCAAAGTCCAACAGCACACCAAAATTATCTCACCTCAAAGCCAGAAGTGTCAAACTGCCACCGTTTGTCTGGATCAGACAAGATATTATAAGAAAATGTGACCTCCTTAAAAATATCAGCTGCTTTAGGATCATTTGCATTCTTGTCAGGATGGTACCTGCAATGATGAGTTATGAACATTATCAATATATGTCTTTTCTATTTCTTTATCTCTATTTGAATCCTCACAAGCCAACTCAAAACACACCTTACCACTAGACTGGCCAACGCACAATTTCAAATCCTCTACACTATACAGGAAATAGCAAGAATATATCAACACATGATATAAGAACATGAAATTTCTTGATCACATTAGATAAAATCACATTTTGACTGACAAGCACAGTGAAACAAAGACACACAACACCCACAAAACTTCTGTTTTTCTGCTGTAAAAAACTAAGTCATAACATCTAAACTTTCTCCACCACCATGAAACTTATGGATGACCATATGGACCTCACAGTTTTATCCAACTTGCCGACTTTGATAAACCAGGTACTCTAACTAGTTAAACAACCTTGGCATTGCAGCTGTCATTAGTGCAATGTGGAAGAATAATACTTGCAATCTAATTCCTCCATTGTGGTAAAGTAGATTCTCTCATAGAAAGGAGATGCTCTGACATAAAGTTATTCTTCAACCAAAGATAAACAAACAAAATTATTCTTACTTTTGTTGGCAGGTTATTAAGTTCGACCAGAGTGAACTGCTGGAGTCACTTCTCCCCGTTTAGAGTCAACTGGATATCGTATTCTACATAGATCACCGTTCAAAAGACCAAATATTTGAGTTTACTAATCACACATATACTAAGACTCGAGGAAACTACGGCTAGCAGTGCCGTATTGGTGGATCCTAGCCCAAAATGACAAAACAAGACTAATTACATCCCTGGCCAAACATTTATCATTATTTGATTCCAATTAGTCCCGATTTCCACTCCCACAACCAAGCTCAACTCTACGAGTCTATGGCCTTTACCTCAGTATTATAGTCAACACCAAACAAGAAAGAAAACATCACTCTTAAAACTTCTCCTTGAATCTCAAGTTTCGACACAATCTTTCACCACTAATCTGCTCCCTTTTAACCTTCAATTACTTCCCCAACCCCAACACACCCGAACCTCCATTTCCAGTTAGAGTTCAATAAAAATCGCAACGCCTACTCCGGCACTCGTTAATTCCAGGCAAAATTATCAACATTCACTCTTACATAAGCTATCCACAAACAAAGAATAACACTAAAAAATCCAACCTGCCAATTTCAGAAATTGAATTAAAAACACACAGAAAAAACCTAATCTTGAGCTCAAAGAAACTGAAACCAAAACGAAGAACGTACTTGAGCGCCATTTTCCGGTAAGCGGTTTTGATTTCCTGGTCAGTGGAGTTCCTGGAGACGCCAAGGACCTCATAGGGGTCTCGCCGGAGCTGTTTCGCAGCTTCAGGCTTCTCCGATTTCGATTTGTTGTTCGACGGCATTTTCCGAATTCAAATTCGCCGGCGGAGAAGCTGTGTTCATACAAAACCCTACCGCAAATTTCACGATTCCGAAGTTGAAATCAGCCTCATTTCCGAGAGCTGTAGCGTCAGGCCAGCCTTGGAAACCCTAGAAAAGATGAAGAGAGATGGACTACATGCACATCCAAGCAGTAGAGAGAGAGAGATTGGAGATTAAGAGCAGAGGGAAAGAGACACAAAATTGGAGGGGAAATTATGTGTCATATAAGTTAAAATTGTTAACTTAATCCATAAATTTCGTTAATTAATTAATTAGTTTTTTCAGAACTTTCTTTATGTGAAATTTGAAAGCGAGTGGACTACGGGTAAAGTGCGCAGTGCGTAGTGTGCACGGGGGACGTTGACGTCTTCGGTCGGAATCGGCCGCACGTGAGCGGCGCGTGTGGTGTGTGAGAGGAGATGCGTAGTGCGAGTTAGATGGCGGCTCTTGGTTAAAAACTAGAGGGGTTTTTATTGGTCAGTAAATCAAATATTTTTCTATCCAAAAATAAAAATAAAAAATAAATCAAATATTTATACAGCCAATGAATCAATGCTGAAAAGCAAAGTATTGAAATCGCAATCAGTGGGGTGGGTTAGAGTTAGAAACTTGACCTTGTGATTTTGACTAGTAATTATTATGGTTGATACTATTTATTGGTTTTTATTTTATTTTCTGGGAAAGTATTAATACTGGCATGAATTTAGGAAATATGTCATCATGGTTTAGTTGAAATTGATCTCACATTTTTAGTTAGCTATTGAATTGTTGATCAAAACAATTTACTATCGATCTTGGATTTCCAATCAGGATCATCCGTTTTTAGTTAGAAAATTAAGTATGTCTATGTGATTATATGATATACAACTGTTATTTACCTATTATCTTTCATCCAATTCATTATTATTTAGTTGTGAGTTTCATTTTAAAATTTGTCATTTTGATGTTTTTCTTTTTTATTATCAAAGTTTTATTATACATGAGTTTGAGCGGATTCTCAAAACAATCGTTCAAGTTATATCATCACCGAATAGTTATCTCATCACCACCAGATAGTTGACTAAGTAATGTTGAGGTTGCTATCATCTACATTTTCTCTCTTTTATTGCTCCAACTCCACTACCTAATGAAGATGAGAACCTAATTTATTTATTTCTTTATTACAAAATATAACCAAGATAGTGAGATCATAGACAGGCTAGACTAAGCACTATTGTTGTTCCCAAATGGGACATTGGTTGATGCTAAAACATCAAGAAACAAAGAACAAAACAAAAGAGCTAGCAAAGCAGTGTCATGTTATATATAAAATACGCAATCCTTGTTCCAAATTTGAACTGCGCTGGCTAGGCAAAAGTTATGGAGACAGAAAGAAAAGGCTGGTTTAAGACCTCATAGAGGTGGCTGCATATGCCACATGCTCTCTCTGCCGTTTAGATTTTATTAAGCATGATTACTTGGTGATTAAACATATAGTAGATCATTAAACTGATTATGCTTACATATACGAGCTATATATATAGTGGATTTCACTACTAGGCTTTCACTGTGTTTAAGATATTGGTTAAACTTAAGAGTTAAAACAGGGTTGCAATCATTTTGTCTAGTTTGTTCCTTTTGTTTTGTTTTAAGTTGACACTTGCTAGCTGCTATGAGCTTTGACAGGAAGATTTGTATGTTCTTTAAAAATCAGGATCCAGAGAGTGATCTCTCTCCTAAACAAGATCTAGCTGCTATAAATAATTTATTTTGGATCTGTCTTCACTCTTCAACATCAGTAAGACTTCAAATGAAACAAGTTACTGTCTGGATAAGACAAGCTAGGTGACAGATACAGAGAGAAGTGATGGAACTCCTCATTCTCAACGTCTACCAGAGATATTAATCTTTGTATTGAATTTATAGGTGTTCTTTAGGATTTAGAATATTACACAACCTCATAAACCAAAGCAACCTTTTTCTTTTATTCACAGCACACATGAGAAGTGACTTATTGGTTCATCTCCATCCATATGATTGCCGACTAAATCATAGAAGCCATATATCATTTTAAATAAGAAACGTACAATATAGCTACAGCACACATGTACTGCAGATTCGACTCAAGCATTTGGGTAAAAATGCAGGTCACTATACCTACGCGATTGTTGAAGGAGGCTTTGATGAAATGTGATTGTAAACAACTTCGTTTACACCGCGCGCGGGGACACCATATCTTCAAGGAGCTCGATCACCATGCATCTTTGAACTTGTAGAGTTTGGCTGTCGACGGATCATTATTAATTTGTTACAGCTCTGGGATATATAGACGTCATGAGAATGCATGTACATGTTCTTTGATCCCCTTGAACTCGATCCAACCGATCTCGAAGCCCAAAACCCTTCTAATGCTTGACGGTTCTCATCGTACAATCCCTGGCCAGCAACTTTGATCGATTGTGAGATCTCATCAATAACCTGGCGGACGTTTCCCAAAGCATGCATTTTCTGATGTTACGTCACCACCTATAGCTAGCCTATCTCTCACCGCTACATTGGCGAACCTCGTCCTTGAATAGAAGTTTTTAGTTTGATGAGATTGAAGTTCATGTCCTTGGGGAAGCCTGCTGCTCCGACATTACGATGAGGGCTCATAAGGGTGTGCGAGTGAGTAGTAGACCTTCAAATATTGCTACTTGTAGCTGGTGGTGGAGAGCGTTCAATCACACCGGGATAGAGTGCACCTTGTAAGGCTTCAACCAAGTAAGCCTGAAAGAGCTAGGGTTTTATTATCACCAATATTATATGAAAGTAAACCACAGTAGTCCACACCTCTCGATAATATGCCAGTCGTAATAGGCCCAAACATCACGAACTCGTACCAGGCTAATGTAACGGGCCAAGAAGAAAACTCTTTAAAGTTCGCAAGAATGTTTGGATGTTTGCAAGCAACTATTTTTTTATCAACAAACAACTGAAATACGATAACAAGTCTATCGTGAGTCAAACTTATGACCTCTCACTTACAAAGGGAGACTAATACCACTAGAACAAATGGTATTGAGCGCAAAGCAACGATTTTTATCATCTATAATCAGTGGCAGACCCAGGATTTGATTTCAGTAGGGGCATAGTGAAAATAATCTCACCTCAATCAAAGAAAAGTAATCTCATTTAATTATTTAGGAAAAACATTATAAAACATAAATTTATAATCAAATTTATTTATTATATTAAATACTTAATTTATAGGATGAATGAGCTACAGATCCTCTATTTTGACCTATTTTAATAAAAATATGTTAGATTTGTGGTAAATCATGAGCAAGAAGCTAGCTAGGCTTGTGGGGGCTTAAGAGTCAACAGGTAAATTTTGTTTGTAATCTCACCTAATTATCTATCAATTGACGTTAGAGATGGCATCGCCCCCAGTTGTCATATATTGGGTCTGCCAGTGTCTATAATATATAGCCGAAGACCCAAAGTCAAAATTGAGAATAATTATCTGCAGTAAAATTGTAACGTCCCAAAATTGCACCTCTTCAGGTTGAATACGTTACAGTGTCGCGAGACTTTAAAATATAAACCGAAAACTCAATTTATATTCTAAAGCAACGCAAGGCCTTTTCTCTAAAACATATCCAAAAATACCACGGAAGGCTAAACAAAATTTTGAGGTGAAAATTTTTAGTTTCAAACATTTTATTCGTTAAATTCCCAATACAAATGCTTAGCACGTATAAACGAATATCAAGGAACAGTGAAACAAATAATCATAATAGAAAACAATTTTTAACATAGTTCAAAATATGTGGGACTTGAAAGAAAATTTAATTGAATTAGGTAACAACCTAATGACAAACTATGAACTTTGACTTGCACACCCAGCTCCGTCCTTCATTGTCCCGTCAGCAGTGCACAGTACATCCATAACAAACTATTGTAGGGGTGAGCTTTTGTCCTCGCTGCTCAGTAGGAGCTTATCTCGACCAAGTTTGAAAATCAATGCTCATCGGTACCCAGTATAAAAATAATAATTTAAAACCAAATGCTTAATGTAAACAACATGAGTTAAAAATCAATGCACAATATTTCAATAAAACTGGCGCCAATCTAAATATCACCTAATGGCCGGTCCTTTATATGAACCCACTACCCAACTTACCTCACCATATAAGTGTACAAACAGGTAAGTGTAGCGAGAGTGTCCATTTACGCCCTATCACCTAGTAGTGCCACACCACAAGGGATGTAAGACACTCTTCCGTACATAAAGGCCCCTTTAGAGGTTTAAGAGATCGAATCACAAGGAAGTCACTATGCTACTCTCACTCTCAAGCCATCAATAAATCTCACGGTTCGGTTAATAGTAATTTAAATACAACCAAACCAAACATGCATCATTTATAAAACATGGAAAAAACATGAATCGAGAAAGTCCTGAATCCCCTACCTGAAATATTGCCGCTTAGATTTCCATTTACTCTTGTAGGCCAACACCACATGTTCCCGATAACTGGAGTCCAAATCCAAGTCCAAGTCCAAGTCTAAGTCCAACAATTAAAATAATTATCAATGCCACTTCATGTTTATGTGAAAAGTGGTTCACAAATCTCAACAAGTCTGTTCACTAACTATCGTCACCACTCAAGAGTGACAATATATTCATATACCAATTATTTTGGAAGATCCTTAACAACATCATACATGTATCTAGACTGAGATAAACTACAACAATTATACAGGACATCTGGTATGTCCATTTTGTCATTAGACCAAATCATGCACAAGTACCCAACTTTGATTCCAATTAACTATTTCAATCATGTATCACGTCTAATTTCTAATACCAGCAACATATAGATAGGAGATTCAATTAACTATTTCAATCATGTATCAAGTCATTACTTCTTGTGTAAGACCAATTATTTATTTGAATATGACCTTCTAATAAGCTCTGAGTTCATACAAGCATCACTTACAATCAACTGGAGTACGATTAGTTCAGCAACCATTGACACAAAACTCTTTCAAACATTACACAATGTCACCCAACTCTTTTAACTTTAAAAACACTAAGGGCACCCAAATCAATTTACTTTTACTTCAATCAAATTCCAGCTTTTCTTATCACTCTGTTCAAACCTTGACGAACCACCTAATTTGAAATTCAAAACTCACTCTACACACCAACAGTTCTACTGATCACTACCATATATACACCAATTATTAATCCATTCAAATTCCAATACCTCAACATGAATCAACACCATTCTAACTGCACTCATAGAATCAGTTGATATGTTCCAACTCTTGAACACCTTACGTCACCTCCCTGATTAACCAAACAATAAATCTTGATCTTTACATTTGATACTACTCTTTGGGTGTAAAATATACTTTTTTAGACGGGCCGTGTTCTGGACCAGTTTAGTGGTCCGTCGATGTGTCGGTCGGGTATTTCAGGAGGTATTCGTGATCAGGGTCATATTAGACCTATCTTGGAGGTCAAGGTATCTTGGTGTAAATCTGGGTTATGAGTTATTATCGATAGATCACGGATCCAGTAATTAATAAATGATCAAATGGTTACGAAGATTGAGCGAATATTGGAGAAGCTGACAAATAGGGAATATTCTGGATGTGTGATTAAGGTATGTTACCTTAGTAGTTGAGCGGCAAATGACTTGTTATATGAGGAATACTATCATACATGGTCTCTTCATTTTAGTTTGATCAAGTCCATAATGTACATGAAGTCTGAGAATCAATTATATAACAACAAGGGGATTACATTTCATATGCAAGAAGACATCAATGTCCAGATTCATACATGACTTAATTATGGTTCTTTAAGGATTCATTCCCTAAATAGGTGACTATTGTTTATATGTGATGTTGACGTCCAGAGGATGCTAAAGATATAATTGCATTGCCATGAAGATTCATTCCTTAATGGTGTAGGCGTGTGTGATGGGTAATTATACTACCTAGAAGACGTATATGTCTAACTATTCAAGAGTTAGATTTGAGGTCATGTTTGTCAAGGATTTGCAGTTGCTTAAGGAATCCTCCAAAGATCTAAAGAAGATTTGATATGCCTTGATTTGCAAGAAAGAACAAACCATAGTGTTCACTATATAAAGGGGTCAAGGTACAAGAAGAAAGACATCTCAACGATTCAATACAAATTTTGCACACTGCAAAACAAGCCTCTCCGGAGCACCTCTACCAGAAAGATTCCTCGAGTCTTTTTGTTCACCAAAATCATATCCGTAGGCATTCCTCGTTGCTACTCACCAAAGTCCGACCCGTCGGTATTCCCCACTGCTACCTCACCAAAGCCTCATTCGTGAGCACTACCCGCTGCTACTCACCAAGCCTCATCCATGAGCGAACAGTCCATCATCGCTTCATAAAGCCCTATCCGTAGGTGAATACCCGCAAAACCATTGTTGGAGTGAGAACTCTAGCAAATATCTCCGGTTTGTCAAGGAACCCTTTGACGAACGACTTACAATCCTGATTTATAGCTCTATTCAACCACTCCGGTCTGAGTAAGAAACGGCCGCTTCGCGAGAGGAGGAGAAAAATCTTAGTTGCTCTTCAGCTAAATCTGTGAAGAACCTAAGTACCGGCCTGAGTAGCACCCGTACGAGGCATCAAGATCAAGGTTGTACCTGACCCATAGATACTGGCACGCCCTCAAGCCTGGTTGTTCGAAGAAAACCTATTTTCACGCAGAACAACTTGTAATCTACTCAAGCTAGTAAACACAACCCCAAGTTTGGAATTGAAAGTTACCTTTGATAATAAGTTTACTGTCCAAAACCCACTTTGGTTTCCTGAGCATGCATTATCCCGCGTCAAGCATTAGGCAACTCCTATGAAATCAGCCTACTGGTGATCCAGCCTTTGATTCTCCCAATTACATATTTTTCTGAAATTGCAACCTCTTGTATTGAAGAGGGTCACTAAAGTTGCCTGAGTTGGAACCGATGGAACCCTTAAACTCTCAATCCTCGATTTTCCTTCTTCGTGGATGCATAGATGAACCATGACCAGAGACAAGTCGACATCAGTGATAGGAACATAGAGACACTGATGGGTCACCATGAAGTAGTTGGACAGAGGAGATAGGAGGTCTGGTCACCGACTTCAGTTTCAGTGGAGGAACCTTGGCCTGTGTTCTGGAATCCCTTTCTGGAGTGATCTCGATCACTTTGAACCTCCACCTCAATATATTAAGCTACGACACATTTTTACTTGAGTAAAATCAAGGGCTCCACAACACGTAATTTTGCTTTTATTAAATAAATTTTCTCCTTCCCAAGCATTATAATCTGATATGAATAGCCCATATGTCCAAAAAAATTCACGAATATTATTGCGAACTCGCAGTCATTATCAAATTTCTAAACTGAAATACGTTTTATTCGAAGTATCTAATAGTTTTTTGAGTGTGTTCGACATTTAACAAGATTACAATCTAAATATCAAACTATCCAACTTTAACTCTTTAATTATTTTTGGGGTCTCACAAAAATGGCAAAATGTACACCTGAATAATACTATACTAACTAAAAGCGTGCTAAATCTTGCTTCAAGGTTCTCTATAGACGACTAGAATTGCCTCTGTCTAGTCAATTACTCAATTATTCGCGTTAGATATCGATTCTCCGTTTTCAATTAACAAAAACAAAAAGATACAATTCTAGGAATAGGACTTACTAATATAGACTTACTAATATCGATTCTCCATTTTCAATTTCAGGTATTGCCGAACCTGAAAAGCGGACAACTAATATAGTGCATGTTTCCGTATACAATGTGCATGCACACGAATATATACCAGATATATATATGCTTTGTTGTACGTAACTCAATTAAGTAGATTAATCAAGTTTAGCAAGGCCAATAAGTCAATTACGAAACAAACATATATTCTCCCGCTTTAGGTGAATATTTGCTGATGAAGAAATGTACTTAATTATAGAAGGTAAATTCACCATCAGTTTCTCAATTCTTGTGGCAAGATCAATACGATACCCAAACTCTAAACTCTATCAATATGATACCGGATCTTTTGTTATGATATCAATGAGATACCTCCGTCCATTTTTCATAACGGAACCGTTAAATTAGTGACATAGCAAATAACTGAGGATAACCACCGGTCCCTTAACTCTTGTGTCAAGGCCAATGTGATACCTAAAATCTAAAACATGTCAATATAATACACATACTTAATTTCACTATCAATGTGAGGTCAGAGGCGTTACGTCGCCGTCAGTTTAGTCAAGTGACGCACATGTAGACCTGTAAATGGACTGGATCTAATCTAGATTTGTAGTTTTTAAACGGGTTTGGATCAAAAAATTGACCATTTGATCTGTTAAGGACCCGGATCCGTTAACCCGTTTACTAAACGGATCGGATCTGGATCTTGGTTGATCTGCTCCGTTTAGGACCCGAATCTGTTTAAAAATAATTAAATAATATTTTTATAAATACAATATTATTAATAAATATTAAAAATATGTAGGAGGGAAGAGGGGTAGATGGTTTGGGAGGGGGTGTCTAGGAGCTTTGAGCGGCAGATAATCTTGTTTTGGAATGTTTCAATCGCCATTAGGAGATGAGATGTGATGATATATGGAGAATGAGGAATTTGGTAGTGATGTTGTTAGCAGACGGAGATAACAATTGAAATTATATTGATTCAAAAGAAAACGAAGAAAGAATTAACCACAAGGTCAAATGAAGGTCATTTTGGTCTTTTAATTATTATTTTTTTATGAATGTCACGTGGGCGTCACTTGACTAAATCAATGACGACGTGACAGAATATGGTCTCTGGTGTCACATTAATAGCGAAAATTAAGTATGAGTATCATATTGACAAGTTTTAGAAGTTGGGCATCACATTGACATTGCCACAAGAGTTGACGCATTAGTGTTTATCCACAATTGTTTGCCGCGTCACTAATTTGACTGTGTCGTTACAGAAAATGGACGGAAAAATCTTATTGATATCATAACAAATGATCAAGTATCACATTGATAGAGTTTAGAGTTTGTGTGTCACATTGGGCTTGTCACAAGAGTTAAGAGATGATGAATATACCTCTAATTATAGCCTATTAGCTAATGTAATATCAATTAGGTCATTAGGTGAGCGAGGTTCATTGGACCGATCGACTACCACTACCTGTTTTAATACACAATTAAACAAACTATATATGCATGATTTTGAGAGTTTGTTACGATTATATTATGAACATATGGAGAGCTTCATATATATCGTAATCTTGAATCCAACTCTATATCCATGTGTAAAAAACTAAGTTGATGTGTTTGAAAAGCCATCGAATCAAAACCTTTCATTTGTCACGATAGAAAGCCATCTCCCTTATTCGAGTGACAAAGAATAATTCAAACAACTTGTTTAGTATTAATCACAAAGGTTAATTATTCAAACAAAACACTTAAATTAAATAACAACATGAACATCCGTTGTTAATTAGTTAATGGATGACTAGCTATGAAGTCTTCTTAATTTGTGTATTATAAGATCCGCATTCCATACCCCAAATTTAAGATCCTCTTCTAGAATATTAAAGTTTCTGCTGGAATGGGTCAAAACCAAATTAAGAACAATCTCTTCTTGTCATATACCATGATGTAAAACACCTCCTTAATTAGTTGTTTCGAGATGAGGTGATGAAATGATTAAGATAGATGACAAGGTGGAGTTTGTTAACCAAGAGTACGTATTTAGTTTTGGTTGAACACATACACTTCAACTAATTTATTATTTATTAGCATAATACGAAGCAAAATGTATCAACCATAAAATTTATTAATTTATCAATTCAAAACTAATGAAGCAAAATTTTGGCTATCAATTTCCTACTTTTTGACATGAAAATCGTGTTGAATACGAAAAAGGAGTTATGCTATAGCAGTATAGCTACAATATATTGTTTACTGAAAGATCGTTTACTCTGGAGTTAATAGTTTAGTAAAATCATGCAGGGTGCCGTAGTTACATGAAAGATCGATCGTTTTGACGTTACTTATCATCATTTCATTATACAATCAATTCCACTGTATAAGTACGCGTGCGTAGATGAAGGAGGCGTGGAGAAAAGAGAGACGAGAAAGTTTAAAAAATATCTAAACCAAGTAAAGATTTGAAGTTCCTTCCAACACGTACAGTACGTAATTATTAGTTAACTAATTAGGACTACGTACTTATGAACTAATAAACTATACAAAACCAAATGGCAGCAAAGAACGTACACATCTCCGATCCAAAATCAGCTAGATCTGTATTTTATCTGCCTATTATATAGATATCAAATCATGTGTTTTTACGTATGAAAACTACAAATGTGATTCGATCTGTTTCTTCTTCTTCTTCTTCTTCTTCTTTAGCATTGGTTGGAAGATGAAAAATAAATACAATAGTATATACTGGCGAAGACGTGGGATTGTTCAATCAGTATACTCGACCATCATGTTGACTTGTGGAGCTAAACTTCACTTCTAGATGATCTTCGTATTTTCGACGGGAAGCCAAGCCCTAACTGAAGATCCAAAGGCTTACATGAACTTTGAGAAGTCGAATCAGGTAAACCCGAAGGCTTATTGAAGATCACAGGTCTACTTTCTCCCGATCTATTTGTTTGTGTCAAAGTGAACTTAGATGAATGATCATCTAGCTCTTGCTGGTAAGGAAACTGAGATGCTCCAGGGAAAGCATACCACCCGTTCGATCCATTTTGATCATACAGGTTGAAGCTGATTTGGGATTCTTCGAATTGTTCGGTACTGTTAACATACGAGGATGGATCATAGAACCATGAAGCTGATGCAGCAGAACCATGAGGATGATTCAAAGTCTGGAAAGGTTGAAGGTAATAGTTGATACTGGCCTTTCTTACTTGCAGCTGAAGCCTCTTCTTCTTCATCCTCTCCTTCTTGTGCGCATTCTGATGTCCACCGAGCGCTTGTGAATTCGCAAACTCCTTGAAACAGTATTGACACTCGAACTTCTTGTTGTCATGTTGCTGATCGGCTTCGCTGCTGGTTGAGGCTTTCCATGTGTTTGACGAGTTTACGCTCTCGTCTCCTTCTGCTTTGATGTCGACGTTCTTGTACGGATTGAGCTCAAAACCAAACAGTCTGAGGTTCTTGTGCTCATGATCGACGCAAGAACCAGCAGAGTAGCCATGTTGATCTTCAGATTCCCAAGTGTTTTCCATTGTTGGTTTCTCTGTAAATGTTTTGTGTTGTGGTTTGTACTTTGTAGTTTGGCTAAGCTAGCTAGCTTGTGTTCCTTATATAGCAACCTCTATGGTTTCCAACGATGCATTGCATCTTTAAGTAAATAAATGAATTTATTTCTATTTATGAATAGGGCATATAAAAAAGACACAAAAGAAAAGTCAGATCACAGAAGCCGTCTCATGCAGTATTACTTTGCTGATCTTATTTATAAATGTGGTAGATATAGTTAGATTAGATGCACACATGAAACAAGAACTTTCCCATCATTCAGACTTGTTCTGTTTTATAATTGTTAATGAGGAAAGCCAAACCAAGAGCTTTTAAATTAATCACTTTAGAATATATACACCACTTTAGAATATATTCCAATGCGTAAAGGGATTAGAGAGAAAGATTAAAGTTACTATATGGAAATAGATTAACTGCAACCAAACACAAAGTCAAAGAACTTACTGTACTAAAATGCATATCTTAAGTAGATTATTTTAGAGACTCAATGAGACAGTGGATTCATGAATTGTCATCTACACAAACACTAGATATATATATAACCCTATAGTAAGGGAGAGTAGTTGCTCAACAAAGGAAGATATATAATTAAGAAAAAACGGAAATGGGCAAATGAGGTCAGCATATATTCTAAGAGGATGTTCACCCTTTGGCTCACTTCAGTGAAGTGACCTGCGTCACTTAAAAAAGACAGCAGTTTCACTCATTGAAAATCAGACTTTTTATCAGATGGTAATTACTATTTATTAATTTCAAAATAATTAATTTTAGGTGTGAATAATGGTTTTGGTTGTAAATAAATAGCATTAAATAAAAATATTACACTATAATTTTTAAACAATTTTTTTATTAATCTAAATTTTTAAACAATTTTTTTATTAATCTAAATTTTTAAACAATCGTTTTCTTTTATTATTGCCGTTGAAAATTATTAACTAATCGGATATTATTGTTGCAAAACGGTTAGAATTGAAGTTTTGGAGATTCAAACCCAACGACAGACCTTTTTAAGCCGCCAGATTGAATTTTTGGAATTAATAAACGGTCAGGATTGCATGACCGTTGGATTTAAATTGATGAAACCGAGTCACATGGGTGTGTTGCGTGTCTATGGGGGCAGTCTCACGCACATTGCGACAAAAAGTCGCTCAACACTCGCTCGTTGTTGGACGTCGTTCGTCGGTCTCCTTCACGCGTTAGTGCGACACGTCGTCCTTTTCCTTCACGTGGGCGTTGATGCCAGCCAAGATGTGGGCTTAGTTGAGTGGATTGTCTGCTACATATATATTAACTTTCTCAATTATCTAATTATATTTGAAAAATGATCAGGCTTGATATATACTATACATATGTATGTTAGAATTTGCTTGATATATACTATACATATGTATATTAGAATTTTCTTAGTTGAGTTGGCATCAAATCGTTCTGGGTCATATATACTATACATATGTGTATACTAGAATTTTCTTAGTTGAGTTGCAGGGTCATTTGTAAGTGACCTAGGTCACTTGGTTAACCCAAAAATGGTCTGAGTCACTTTAAAATGAAACTCATTTTTACAGGTGAAATAGTGTTTTTTCTCCTTGGGTCACTTTGCTTATGTTACCCGGGGTAAATTTTTTGCAACGGGTGGACATGTTCTAATACGGGTAGATCCTTATTAGAACATATCTTCATAGAGCAGGCACAAGCCAATTTTAAAATATCCAAAAGCATATGCTTTCAGGAGGAGAGGATCCATTGAGGACCTTCTTATTGAGGACTAGTTGAGTATTTTTTTGTTTCATCATATTTTCGATCGCATATTCACATGTTGACCGTCTAGTTTGTATATATATATATATATATATATATATATCATCTCTACAAATTTTCATACAAATTGAAAATCGTTAAGGCATTCATAAATGTGATTCACTGATTATAAACTTGAACGGTTCATATTTGACATATTTGGATCATCTATTGATTTGATCTATTTTGATGCCTTAAAAGCATCTCCAACAGTTCTTGTATTAATTCTCTATTATAGAGGAGAAAATCATAAAATCTCTATAAAAATGAGCTAAACTCCAACAGCTCTTCTATTTTTATATACAAAATTAAATATTTTCCATATAATTTAATAAATTTATAGAAATATATAAATTCATTCAAATCAAACCTTAATTATTTGATTAATTGTTTTAACTTAATGACGTTTTGTTCTTTCTTTAGGGAGGAAAATGAATTCAAAAAGGTAAGCAATAAAGTTTATATGAAGATACAAATTTGTAAAAATTCTATAGATTTATAGATTTAGAGGATATGTTTCTCTCTCTTCCCACTTTTTGTATTATAGCGGATCTTTTACATGAGCTATTAAAGCCAAAAATGATGTTTTCCTCAAAAATAGAGATCGTTCTAGTTTTACATGAGCTGTTAGAGATGCTCTAACGGTTACTAATTTGACTAAAAATTTGTATAAGTGATCTACTTATATAGACCTATAAACTAAACGGTTGAAATGAAAAATGTGATTAAAAAGTGGATGTAATAAACCATTAACAAAAAAAGTTCTCAACAAGAAGGTTCTCAATGGATCTCAGGTAAGTCAAGTAATATTAATCTATGAATAAGTGAGGCATTTAGGAAGGACAGTTGTTCTGATTGGATCCACCCTATTGTAACTTTGGGTTACACATTATACAAACTAATTTAGATTGTGTTGTTATTCCATTGTCTTTAGCTTAGATCTCCCAAATTGGGTGGACTTTCTTCCACCAATAGATCTCTCATGCTAATTTAGACTGTGTTGTTATTATTCCCACTACTTTTTTGCCAAAAAAAATTCCCACTACTTTTGTAACTTCTGGTCTCCAAAATTCCCAAAATTCCAAATTGTTTTTTTTAATTCCAAGCATGTTGTCATCAAGCATTTCTAATTATCTTAAACATGTGGAATAATATAAGGCTATGAGGAGGAAGATACTTAGATATTAGTAATTGGGTTATGGTGGCTAGCTATTGCTAATGCTATATAGGTAGTGGTGGGTTGGTTTACTTGATTGATTGATTTCATCTAATTCCATTTCATTTACCCTAAAAAGGGTTTGATTAATGTTTATGATCAGAAAATGGTTTGCCCTACCATCTAGCTAAGCCACCCCAAATGAAACCCTTTACTCCTTGCAATTGATTGCTTCCCTTGGAACAAATCTCCAAACAAATCTCAATTGTTTATTAATCTACAAAGAAAACCAAAGTTGACTGAGGCAGCATTTGATTATGAGTATTAGTTTCTGTTTAGTTCATATCAGAACAGGAAAAGTTGAGGTGTAGTGTCTGTACATATACGAGTCATATCATCCCCAAGGATGGGGATCCTATACGCTCTTGTGAGATTGGATAGTGGATAATTTGAGATTTCTATGTTATGCTTCTGTTCCTTTTTGCAGCTGTGATGTTGGTTGTCTTTCTATGTCTGGTATGCAGCTGAATTTGGATCCAAGGCTTTTTGAAATACAGAAGGATATGCATGTGTAACCAAAAAAATACAGAAGGATCTGTTTCGATAGCTAATTCATGCATATGTTAGGAGCACTATTAGCAAGTTTTACCACCCCAAATCGTAGTTGCTTCCACCAGTTACTGGTCATTGTTAGTGAACACAACATGACTCAAGTTAACCAACCAAAGATTAGTCCAATTTGATGAGCACTCATTTCAAGGTGAAAGGGGGTGGAAAAGTAGTGGAATTGAAACAATAAAACACATGCCATAAAACACTCTCTACCTACTTTCATATTACTTTCTTACTAGAATTTTGTTTGAAGCGGAAAGGAAAGCACATCAGTTCTCGTGTATGATATGATATAAGAAACTTCGTACTAAGCTGTTTACAGTCTGACTGATCAAAACAATTAGTGGATGAACCTTCTTAAGCATGTTTTTTTAAATCACCCTGGTGGCAAATAAGGGAGCAGTACACAATTGACATTTACATGACATGATAACAATGTTGTTCATCTTTAGGTTACTCATTTCTCAGAACCCAGGAGATACAGCAGATGATTCATATATGCCATCACAGTATATTTCAGTTTTAATCCCAAAAGTCATAGCCTACAGTTTTTCATCCACAGAATTCACTATAAATTATAAAAATTAAAATTAATAATCTGATTTCTTTAGTATAGTAGTACGTCCAATGTTCTAAATATCGGCGATATATCGCCGATATATCGGTGATATTTAGAATCCGAGAGGATAAATGACATATCGGCTAAATTTATCGTTAACGACATATATCGGGTCAACTTTAATTGGGCTGTTTTTTTAATTGGGCTCAGTAGTTTGACCCGATATATCAGGAGTTTTTTTAATTGGGCTGTTTTTTTAATTGGGCTCAGTTTTTTTTAATTGATACATTTAGGGTTCATCTCCACCCCAGATTGCTTCAGTTCCTCTTTTTCATTCTTCTGTTTTTGTTGATCTCTTTCTTCTGGTTTATAGCTGCTTTTGTTGATTCAAATGATCAATCCAAAACACATATAATTTAAACCCTTCCAAGTATGGGTGGTTGAATCGAAGGAGGACAGAGGTATTGCCCACGATTATTGAACAACCTACCTCTTAGTCTCCTGTTTAAGATCCCTCCAAAACGAATACAAAAATCCTTAAACTACAATTCTCATTGTCCGAAATGGGTAGTAAAATACCAACCTTGAGTGAAATCCGAGAGGTAAGAGAGCTTTATGAAGATGATTTTGTCACGGAAGATGAAGATGAAGATAATGGGGATGATGAGTTTGAATTTAAATCCGATGATGATAGAGTTTATGATACATGATTATCTCAATTTATCTTGTAAGCACCTATTTTTATTAGTTTGTATTTAGTAGTTAATATTATTTATGTATTTTTATTGTCAAAACAATCAAATGTTTTTCTTTTTCTAGTTTAATTGGTACATTTTGAAATTTAAGTTTTAATTTCTCAAACATTTTAAAATATATGTTTATAAATATATTAAATTTAATTAAAAATTAACAAATCTAATATATCCCCGATATATCCTTATTTTACAAAACCAATACAATGCCGATAACCATTATTTAGACCATTGAGTACGTCATATTTCTTTAGTATAGTGTAACTGAAAGTGAGCACAAACAAAAGACAGGAAACAGCATTCAATCTCATGCTCAAGCTCTTCATCATATCATATATATCTTATATGAACAGCAGTCGAGCAATTTCCAGTTTAAATAGGGGGAAAACGAATGAAAGATCCTACAGCTCAAAAGCACTGTTCCATACTTTAAATTATGGCAAATGATTAGTATATAAGCTGAATCATTTCATGTAAAAGACTCCTAACATAGAGCTTTCAATCATAGCAAACTAACTAATGCTCACAACATATCAGCCTTCAACGTATATTTATGGCGATAAGCTGCTTGGAACGAGGCAAGGGATCTCTCAATCATAGCAAAGTAAACGGCTCCTAACGTATATTTGTGGTCAGTGGCCGCTTGGAACGAGGCAAGAGAGCAAGCAGGAGCTTTTTCCTAGGTCCCTGCAATAATATCACTCTGGTAAGAACTAGACACAACATTATATGGAGCTTCACTCCATAACCTAAATGGAACCCTATATTACATTCACCACCACCAACTCATAGGTCAAATGATAAAATGCATGGTCACACAGGCCGACTTCTGATAAGGTGTGACATCCACCACATGTAATATCTCAATGCAAAGCAGCAGTAAGACACACAAATTCAATTGTTTTATCAAAGAGTACATACACTGCAGAATAATATGACAAAATCACAGTAAACACCACAGCTAATCCATATGTGAGCAAACTAACAGAAGAACAGGAAAAGAAGAATGTAAATACCATAGGTATTCCCAGCTCTTTGAGATCATTTTCTCCCATCTGCTTCAATGCAGTCATATCAATCTGCACATGACACAGATATTATCAATGAGCTGATAGAAAATATCTTAGAAACTATTATCTCCTACACCACAATTATTAATTTAACCTAATAAAACTCCAATATTTAACCATCTAGGTGAGTAATGATTTTAGATAAGCACACGCAGCTTCTTTTGGGAGTGTTTAGTTCCCATGTTGGACCCTATAACTACCAGACGAGCTTTGAAATAGTCATAAGACCATGCCACTACCAAGTAGGGAGGTAATAAGCAAACGAGAGATTGATATAATAGAAGATATTATGAAATATGAACCAAAATCTAAAAAACTCCTTTAAAAAAAATTATGAACATAGACTAGAAACAGAAACAAGAAACATACTTCCTCAGCCTTAAATATAATGGCATATTTTCCCAACCCGAGATGTTGCATCAAGCCATGTACTGTCTGTTGTTCATCACCCTACAAACAACACCCAGAAAAGGTAAAAACTCAAAGAAAATAATAAGACGAGGTAGGAAACAACAATTATAGAGGTGAACAAAATAGTAGCTCCTGGCACACAGTGACATGAGCAGATGACTAGCACATGAATAGCGTAATAGGACCATAACTAAAAGGTGAAACAGTTCAGGTTTAACATATTCTATAACAGCATAATTATGAGTTGGGGAGACAACACTATGTCATATATCATATATGAGCAACCATTAAGTATTAGTAATTATAATACAAAACAAGTTCAGGACAGAATTATAGCAAGGTAATTTGTTTCCTTGTATCAGGCAACAAAATTTCATAGACAAAAGTAAAAGCCTACAAGCATAAGCCTGGCAAAAAAATGTTCACTCGTTATAAAATTGACCTTCAATGCATGTGTGCATTTTTTGGACCACTCCCGAAACCAGCCTATCCAATTTGAATTTTGAAGATTCTGCAGAGCCTACCAAAAACCATGGCTTATGGGACTCACCCTTTAAGATCAGATGTAACAATACCATTTGCTTTTTACTAAAGTGATCATCAGCATGTTGAAAGCCATCCATTTCAGAAAACTGGCCATGCAATTGCCATTTACAGAACTTCAAAGATGGAGTGCTGTCCTAAGTTTTACAAACTTGGCAGGGAAAGCTTGCAACATGAATGATAGGGATGCTTCTAATTGTAAGAAAGAAGTTTGACATGCAGAATGCACACAGAACTTAATATTCAATCCTAGTGCCCTACTTCAATTCTAGATAATGCCTACTTAGCTAGTAAGATCAAAAGTTTGAAATGTATATTTGAACCATAAACATAGATAAGATTAAACAATTTCTTCTACTTGGTCAATTTCTTCTAATTAACTAAGCTTGAGCATGGCAACAAAACACGAGCAAACAGCAAAAGATAAATGGCATGTACCACGTATGGAGGTTTCTGTACAGTTCTGCTCACTGGAGGAACTTGGTTGATATGGGGCAGGACAGGCGCCATATGTTTTGCAGGTCCAGGAGGCAATGCAGTATTAGACATGAATGGTGCAGTAGTCTCAGGTCTTGTAGTACCTAGAACGTCTTTTTTCATACATGGAACAGGTCTGACATCTTCATATGTCCTTTTTAATGGCATTCTCTGCAAGTCTTCTACATTCCTCTGAGGGGAGAGACCCCTATTAGTGACTTGAACTCTCTCTGGGGATCTTCGTCGTAGATGGTCCAGTGTCCAAGGAGAGTAAGAATTTCTCAACGAGTCCATATGAGGCAAATCATCAGTACTTATGGTAGCAGAGCGTCGAGGCAAAACATCTGCACTTCTCGTAGAAGGAACACGACTATAGAAACCACTCTCTTGAGGTTCAGGCAGGCGCTGCTGTGCCCGTGATTCAACGCTTGGAACAGGACGCTGAACTGCCTTTGTCAGCTTCTCACAAAGATCTCCATGCCTCTGATCATCATCACTCAAAGCTCGTCGAAATGCATTTTTTTGCAAGAGTTTAAACCGGAGGTCATCTTTACCAAAGCGCGCATCTTGTGGATTTAAAGGCAGAGGTTAGAACTTGGAAATTTAATACAATAAGGTAGTGACAATGCAATTGCTGCACAGTAAGCTCATTACCATCAAAACCATTGGAGTTCATACTTGACATACCATTATGTCCACACTGCCTGCAGAAAAGGTAAATTAAGATCATAACTATAATTTGTGCGAGAAGTTCATGCACATAGGAAGTACACTGTCTAACTCTATGTCTGCAAACTATAACACATTAACACGCACACATAGCATAAACACATTACTTAATCGAATCAACACTAGAGTCTCCTACGGCACACACATTACAACATTCAAAGCTACAGTAGCTATCCACACACGAAAAACACACCGTTTGTTGCTGCTGCGTGAACTCCCATTCGACACAGAGCTATCTGCATTACTCCCTAACCTATCTCTAACCGACCGCTTCGTCCCGGCAGTGGGAATAGACTCAGCACCTGAACCCGAAACAGACCTCTTTACTACCTGTCCAATAATCAACAAGTTAATCACACTCAACCACACCAAAACCAAAAAGCCTAAACCTTGTTCAATTGTTCAGTAACCACAGATAAAATGTGAAAAAAAACTCTGTACAAATATACAAAGCAACAATTTTTAGTAGCGGGATCATAGAATCGATGAGATAGGTGTGTATATACATACCTGTCCACGCCCAAGAGTGATGGTGACGTGGCCCCTGGAAGACCCTGACATGTTCGGAATCGGAAACCCTAGATTTGTTTTCAATAGGAAAATTAGGGCTTTTAGTTAGGGATGGAAAACCGGGCATCACCGGAGGAGAAACCCTAATCTCATTGGCGATTCCGGCCAAAAGAGAAGCTCGTAAGGCTCGAAGAGAGAGAAGGAGAAAGAGGGGAAAATAAAAATTGGAGCTTTTTTGGAGTTATAATGAATTGGAAGTTTATTACTTAATTTTGATCGGACGATTTTAGACGTCCGATTACTGAACGAAAGGTGAAAAAGGCAAGTAGCGATGTGAAGCCCGATCCAAATGTATATGCAAGGCCCAATCAAAAAAAATGTACACTAAATTTTGTAATGTCGTTACTACACGGCACGTAAATACATATCATGTAGATAGTTATCTATGACTTTAGTATGAATGCATGATGGTCTCAACATATGAATGACTAATAATAAGAGGACACCATGTCCATACATGTATCCATAGCAGTGGACAAGATCGAAGAGTGTAGTGAACGAGTTGGAAACTTGAACTACACTTGAACTATCAGTGTGTATTTAGTTTCAAACAAAATGACGCTATCACAAAAATAATTAAATTTACAGTAATTTGCGATGTGAATTTAGTTTTTTCTCTTAATTACCATCAATTGTGCTTGTAAGCTACTAAATTCCTCTTGCACCTATTGGATACCGGACTATGACTGATCATTTCGTAACTTGCACTATGCGGAGTATCCTTATATATTATATGGTACTATTAACACATCTCTCTTTTACTGTTAACACACTTTATCTTTTTTCCAACTAATTATAAATCAAATTTTAGTGGTAAATTTGTAAACAAAAATAAAATATGTGAAAAGAAAAAGAGATGATGTGTGTTAATAACAAAAAGACGTGTGTTAATACTTTATATATTTGGTGCAACTTTGATGAATTTCTTTTGTTTGAGTAAGCCATTCAAAGTGTGTGATGACGTTGGTTGGGTTGAATCAAGGATATTTGTAAATTAGTATACTTTCAGAAAATTCTTAGCACAAATGCGTTTTGTGAAGTCCACAGTCGGACAATGATACAGGTCTATGGTTCCAGTTGATCCATGCACAAACTGTTAATTTCTATTAAACCGCTTTCAAAACATGTAGTGTTTTCAAAGGCGACACCAAGGTGTCGTCAGGGAAGGCGGAAGGGAAACACCCCGTCTGATCAAACCTAAACATGCTGCTGGAAAGGCGACCGCCTAGGCGTTGGGGCGACGCTTTATGCAGAAGGCAGAGGTACATGGCGAAGAAGGCGAGGTTGAAGACGACAAGTTTCTTTTTCTTTCCTGAGAACGACGTTGATTATATAGGCCTCTTTCATGGGCTGGTTTTTACTCTTTTTGTAGTAATAGGTGTTTTTTTATCAAACGAAATTTCATTCAATAAAACTGCAATTACAAAACAATCACAGTACACAGTATCCAACAAGGGATTACAACTACTATCAAACTATTAGCTTCAAACTACCTATCATCTCCCTGAAAATGAGAGACTAACATGTCAATAAATTCAAAGAGCGTCGAAATGAGAAACTGGTTGAGTTAACTTGACCAATATAAGAAGCAATTACTAGGACATGTACGCTGCCTCAGAATTTACATGTCAAGGATCTCCTCCCTGCAATCTCAACACAGGCTAATAATATGCTCGACCAATGGCTGGCAAAATTATGGGTTCTTGTAACAACGAACCAGCTACCTAAAATCAACACTTTATTAGAATCTATGACATACTTCCAACAAACTCGAAAGAGTAAAGACTTATTTGAAATATGAAAACCATATATAAAAACTACTTCAAAAAACATTAAAACAATAAAATAGATCCTAAGACAAACCGATCCAGACCCAAACAATGGACCTTCAACACAGGCAACCCTCTCTCATACCCAGCCCAAAAGAAATCCAACACCATTCTGGCGTCGTCCTCATCAGTCCCTTGCCGACGAGCTTCCATTACCACATCTCTGTTGTCAGATCGTTTGCTCCTGCCAAAGTCCACCTTTGCAATCTCGGATCCTCTGTGACTCGATCTAGCTCGATCCCCAAAGCCTGAACCGAGATCACCCATCACCACCCATATTGGCCCTCGTGATGTCGTCGACGTCTGACATACCCACTTCTCTAATCCCGCGTCAAGTGCAGCAATCTTCATAGCAAGGCGAGAGAGAAACCTTGCTAATCCACATTTGTGAACCACTGACACGTTCTCAAAGTCAAACAACACAGCCTGTCCGGCCGCACGCATCATGCACCAGAGAGGCCTACTGCCCACACCAGCGCCAAGGCGCAGCCGGACAAGAGCAACCCGAGGGAACGACGTTCTTTAGTTTTTCGCTCTATGGTTTTTCACAGTTAGAAAAAAGGTATAGGTGTTTTACCTTCTTATTTATATAAATAGATCTATTTTTTACAAAAAAAACATTTATACACATTTTAATTAAAATAATCATTGTTGGAAAGGTGGTCGCCTTGATGCCTCAAGGCTCTCGTCTCACGGGGCTCTACCAAGCCGTCGTCGCCTTCACTTTCGCCTTTGAAAACATTGTTCAAAACCAGCTGAATTCATTTCTTAATGTGCCCGGATCGAGCTAGTTATAGGCTTTTAATATCTGCAATTGGACAAAGCAGGCGAGTGTTTTCGGGTTATTTATCAAACTATGTTAACATATAGATCATATGATCCATATGCCAGCATAGTTTGATAAACTGATAAGTTCAGTTGTTCAGAGAAAACTATGGACGAAGACCAAAATGACTCCAACCACTAGTAGAATCCGAGACATATGCGACGAAATTTAACAATTTTGTCTCATAAGTTTCAAGCTATGCGACGAAAATAATTTCGCCGCCACAATTATAACTTATGGGATAAAAACAGCAATTCGTCGCTTAAGTTTAACCTATTCGACGAAACTTTAACTTAAACGAAGAAAACGTTTTGTCACTAACGTCCACACTTACAAGACAAAAAATTTAAATTTGTCGTATAACATTCAACATAGAGAGATGAATATTCAGGTTTCGTCGCATTAGTTTTATTTGATGCGACAGAAATTTATCCTATACGACCAATTGATATTGCCTCTTTACTGTAAATCTTAAGCGACGAACTAAAACCTTTCGTCGCATTGGTTTTGGGTTTTCGTCGCATAGGTTCTACGTTTCATCGCATAAGGAATGAAGACTTTATATATATCTCGCATTGTGCTCAGATCTAAAACACAGCACAAAAAGTTATATATCAGTAGCTAAACCGATCGACCCAAAGCTTTGTAGCAGGTCTACCTCTACTCACTAGTACCTTTATAGGTTGGTATAATCTCATTCCCTCTTCTTCTCATCATTTGTATTCTATGTTTTTCATTAATTTGGGGCTAGCTAATATTGTTAGTTGATGATCTTGTTTGTTGATTATACATAGAATTCAGGTTATCAACTAGATTTGAAGTAATTTCTCCATGAATTTAAACCATGTATCCATGTTATTTTGGTTGATTATTTGTGTTTGTGTATATAATAATGTGTTTGTAAATTATGATTTTTTGTTTTTCTAGTGTTATATATATATAATGTGTATGGAAATGATGATTTTTTTTTCGTATGACAGAAGACGCAAAATATGGACAAAAGCTAGATGTTATACGACAGGAATCACCCGGTGTATATACAGGGAATATTTGTTTTCTTGAGATTTGTTGATTATCATTCTGCTTCAGGAACTAGGTGGCACAAGTGTCCCTGTAGACAATGTATATGCAAAGATTGGCAACACACAAACTGGTATGGAACAACATTTGACACATTTTGGTATGTGAAAGAATTATACCAGATGGATGGAACACAGTGAAGTGTTTGAAAATGATCCCACACTAGCCCAAAATCCTGCAAGTTACATTCATGAATTTGGGTCATGTAGTGGTACTGTCGGCCCTTCAGACACCCTACTATGAATATGCTACATGACATTTTTCCATATGTTTCAAGATATGAAGAAGAGTCAGTTGATGATACCCCTAATGAAACAGACACAACTTTCCCGAACGTTGACATGTCTGATAATAAGAAGTATAACAAGCTTCTGGCGCAAGCACAAACACTAGTGTATGACGGGTGTCCAGTTACAGTTTTAAGTGCCATCATGTCACAGATGGATTTGAAAGTGAAGTTCAAATTGAGTGATGGACATTATGGAGCCAATTCAAAGTTTGTCAAATCTTTGCTTCCTCCTGGAGATAAACTTCACGGCACTCATGATCAGACAAAAAAAATCTTGCACGACCTCGGCCTCAGTTATGTGAACATCCACGCCTACAAGAATAATTGTGTGCTATTTCGTGGTGATTACAAGAATGATAGATATTGTCGCATTTGCGGGGAGCGGAGGTACGAGGAGCCTACTTCATCTAACGGTAAACCAATTCTTGTAAAGGCCCTTCGTTATTTCCCTATAACTCCTAGATTGCAGCGTCTTTATATGTCATTATCTACTGCATCTGCTATGAGATGGCACGGTATTCCTAGGGAAGATGGCAGTGTTCTGAGATATCCTTCAGATGGGGAGGCTTGGAAATCATTTGACACATCATTTCCTGATTTTAACGAAGACGTTCGGAATGTAAGGCTCAGACTAGCAACCGACGGGTTCAATCCTAGCGGCAATATGACACTGTCTCATAGCATTTTGGCTTGTTATTTTAATGTCGTACAACTTACCACCGTGGATGTGTATGAAGAAGGAATACAATATGCTGACATTATTAATTCCAGGTCCTTATTCTCCGGGAAAGTGTCTAGATGTGTTCTTAAGACCGTTGATTAAAGATCTAATAAGATTATTTATGCATAGAATCCCCACTTTTGACAGGCATAGTGGAACTACATTCAACATGAGAGCAGCGGTGATATAGACCATTAGCGACTTTCCTGGCTATGGTATGTTATCTTCTCATCCACTCAAGGGTCTAAGGGTTGTCCAATTTGTTTAGAGAATGTCGATGCTAGTCATCATGCTGATATGATTGTTTACATGGGTCACCGTAGATATCTTCCAATGGACCACGAATGGCGGCTTGATGCAGATGCATTCGTTGGAACGGAAGAGCATCGTGAAGCACCCCTTATACTCTTTTGATTTTGGAGTCTTGAGTACTGATAAATATGTCTTGGCCAAGAATCTTGTCCGTCCTGAAGCACTTGACCATTGACATCACAAGAGTATTTTCTTCGAATTACCTTATTGGTCTACTTTGAGAATCAGACACAACCTAGATGTCATGCACATAGAAAAGAATGTTTGTGATAACGTCATGGGAACAATTCTCGACCTTAAAGACAAGACAAAAGACAACATCAAAGAGGGAGATGATTTGCAAATGATGGGGTTACGACGTCACTTATGGTAAAAAGGAGGGATTCAAGGTCCGAAATGCCCCTTGCACCTTACCAGGTGAAGCATTCTTTGAGGAATAAAGTTTCAGTTGGTTTCATGATGTTAGGTATACTCAAGGATATGCAGAAAATATAGCTCGTTGTGTTAAGGTGACGGAACACAAGATACATGGATTGAAAAGGCATGATTCTCATGTTTTATTGCAACGTCTTCTTCTTATGGTAATCAGACCCTATCTGCATTGTGATGTGGTAGAGCCGTTAGTAGCCTTGACCAGGTTTTGGCAGAGACAGATGTCGTTCAAATGAAAGAATACATTGTCTACATCCTATGCAAATTGGAAGGAATCTTTCCCCCGACTTTCTTTTCAATCATGGTTCACCTCATGGTCCATCTTCCTGAATAAGTGATTCTTACTAGTCCATTAAACTTTACTTGGATGTTTTCCATTAAAAGGTATGTTTATATAACCCTCTCACGTAGTATTATTATTATTATCCCTACAACATACTAACTATTTTATTTTTAGACAACTTGGTGGGCATAAAGGTTATGTTAGAACCAGATACAGGTCGGAAGGGTCAATAGCTAATGCCTACATTGCACTTGAGTGTGTAACTTACTTATTGCAACTCATATCTCTATAGTACGGACGACACAGCATTAGTCGACCCAATAATCACAACTACATTCAACCTTTCAGTTGTCTGTGAAGATATAAGAATGTTTGGTAACATACCAAGATCCGAAGTTTTAAGGGAAGATGAGCTCATTGAGGCGCATTGGTAGGTACTGCAACACCGTGACGAAGTCAAGAAATATAGAGAAACTCATTTGACACTTGTTCAACTTAAGCAACAAAATAGGCATGAAGAGATACATAAGAAAACTTTTCCTGCATATTTTCTAAAATGGGTACGTTTATTCTCCTCATTTGATAATCAGGGGAAGCTCATGCTATGATCATGATTATTGTTATTTAACATTTTCATTGATTTTCAAGTGAGGAGGTTGCAAGCAAACAATAGTAGGGATTACTCTCCGCATTTACATCATTTGGCGTGTATGCCACAAGGACACAATGTGTATGCGGCTTGTGTAGTCAACGACGTTAAGTTCCTGACTGAAAGACGAGATCAATGTCGGAAGACATAAAATATTGGTAACATGGTAGTGGATAAGGATAACATTGCATACTACGAGATTGTGCTTTCTATCATCGAACTACTATATCCAGCAGGTATGCCAGTCATGGTGTTCAAGTGTAGATGGTTCAATACTGACCCAAATGTTCTGAGGAGTACGAAGATGGAACAGGGGCTGTTATCAGTGAATACATCAACAAGCTGGTATGAGCATTCCCTGTTTGTGCTTGTCATTCAAGCAAAACAAGTGTTTTATCTTGATGGTCCGAAAGCTGGTAGGGGTTGGAAAGTAGTTAATGTCATGAAGCATAGAAATATCTTTAACGCAACAACACTTCAAGGGGGCCGGATCGAACAAGATGTTGAGAATGTGACTCTTGAACCATATCAGGAACCTTCTACCTCACACATCCCCGAGTCAAGCACCATTCGCATGAACAACGACATCCAATTCCCACAAGGCGAGTACATTCCAATTTCTGGTATAGGGTCCGACTTCGGTTCACTACCATACATCCCACCCGGTCAAGACTTCATTACCAATGAAGATGAATATGAAGATTCAGATGAAATTCCTGAGGATGATCTTGAAGATCCGGATTATGAAGATAGTGATTGAGTACTTAATAGGTTGTAAATGTTTAATTCGGTGTGTATGTGAACATATATATAGTGATGGAATTGTTTTCATTGATTTGTAATGTAAAACATATATACATTCCTAGTTGGTTTTATGATTGTACACTACCAGAATAAGTATCATAGCCGACGAATATTTAATTAGCAGGCCGACGAAATTTTTTTTCGTCGGCTAAAGTCCATTTTAGCCGACGAAAAAAAATTTCGTCGCCTAAGTGAAATTTTCGTCGGCTAAAGTGGACTTTTAGCCGACGAAAAAAACTTTCGTCGCCTAAGTTAAATTTTCGTCGGCTAAAAGTCCACTTTAGCCGACGAAATGTTGTGTCGTCGGCTAAAATAGTTTTTTTCGTCGGCTATAGTCTGTGAACTATAGCCGACGAAATTTTAAAACTTTGGCCGACGATATATATAATTTCGTCGGCTAAAATGCTTTATATTTCCAGATCTAGACAGTAGCTGATTTGAAAGAAAAAACGAGAGAAAAAGTTTTGGGGTTGGCGAAATTGTTGGGTGTTGTCGAAATCTGTCCGAAATTAGTTTGTGGCGCTATATATAGGTACGTATATGTATATATCTTGTTTTTGAGTTGATTTAAGAGTTTTATTTTCGTTATGCACATTGATTTTGAGTTTTAATTAGAGTTGATTATATTGTGTTTTAATTAGAGTTGATTATATTGTGTTTTAATTAGAGTTGATTATATTGTGTTTTGAGTGTGATTGAGTTGATCGATTTGGGTTTGATAATATATATGAAGTTGTTGATATATATATATATATATTAATTAGTAATTATTATATATATTAATTGTACGTTAACTCAGATATAATATAAATTGAATGATTCGTAAATTTAATTAATTAGCGTTTATACATATATATTATGTTATTTTCTCAGGATATGGATAAGAGTTGGATTTCGCTTCCAAAATGGGACAAAAGATATGCTAAAGGAGTTGTTAGTTTTATTGAATATGTGATCAATAATGCTAAAGGGAATACAATTTTCTATTGTCCGTGCACTAAATGTCAGTGTCGCAGCGATATGTATCAATTTCCAATTGACAAGGTTTGGCAGCACCTTCAAAGTAATGGGTTTTGGGAGAAGTACACATGTTGGATATATCACGGTGAAACATCATCAAGGGGTCCGCATGATCATGGGCAATTTTCTGAGACGGGCAGTACATCCAACGATCCAACAACGGCCTTCATCAACGATATGTTTCCTTATGAGAGGGGTGTATGCTCTGAAGGACCGTATATGTCTGACCCGGTGCAGCCCTTCCCTAGAGTTGTCAACACTGCTGGTATTGACAGGTACAACAAACTACTTGCTTTCCAACAGACCCCTGTGTACCCCGGTTGTCAGAAAACGGTTCTTGAAAGTGTGATGGACGTTATGAAGATTAAAGTTGAGACAAAATCGACTGTGAAGGCTGTTGATGAGTATCTACAGTACACTGCTTCGATGCTGCCCCACGGTCATCGTCTTCCTACCACTCATCATAAGGTCCGATGTATACTGAAAGATCTTGGGCTTTCCTACATCAAGATCCATGCATGCAGATATGATTGTGTTCTCTTCTGGGGTAAAGATCCAGAAGGGAATGACCTTGGTGACCTTGACACATGTCCAGTATGTCAGAGTGACAGGTATAAGTTGACTCCTGCAGGCAATAGGAAACCTATGAAGGTACTTCGGTATTTTCCGTTGAGGGATAGGCTGGAACGGTTGTACATGTCATCACACACGGCCAAATCTATGAGATGGCACGCTGATAGGGAATTGCAAGGCGAAGATACCCTTATACACCCTGCTGACGGGGAGGCCTGGAAGCATATAGACAGGGAGTTTCCTCATTTTGCGTCTGAGGTCCGAAATGTGAGGCTCGGGCTCTCATCCGACGGGTTCAATCCTTTTGGCAACATGAGTCTTCAATACAGTGTATGGCCGGTGATTTTGGTACCATACAATCTTCCTCCATGGATGTGCATGAAGAAGGAATACAATATGTTGAGTTTGTTGATTCCGGGACCCGGTTATCCAGGGAAGTGTCTCGATGTGTATTTGAGACCCTTGATTGAAGAGCTTAAGTTTTTTTGGGACGTTGGTCATCCCACTTATGATAAGTTCATGCACGAGATGTTCCAGATGCATGCTATGGTTGTTGGTACCATTAGTGATTTTCCTGCTCGTGGGATGTTGTCGGGCAACGTTGTTAGGGGATACAAGGCTTGTCCAGAGTGCCTAAGCGATGAGGGGAGCAGTAGTCATTGCAACAAGATATGTAGATTGGGTCACCGTACTCTCCTTCCGTATGATCACGAATGGCGGTTCGATGACAAGGCATTTGATGGGACTGTAGAACTTGGTGTGCCTCCTAGAAGATGGACAGGGGAAGAAATTTTAGCAGTGCTTAATGAGTATGATTTTGGGCAGCTCAGCAATCATCCCAATATAGTGGCGGCAATACCTGACAGACCCGACAGGTATAAATTTTGGACACATAAGAGCATATTATGGGAACTCCCATACTGGAGTAAGTTGTTGATCAGGCACTACCTAGATGTGATGCACATAGAAAAGAATGTGTGTGACAGTGTGGTGGGAACCGTGCTGAACTTGGAGGGAAAGACGAAAGACGGTCCGAAGGCACGCATTGATCTTAAAAAAATGGAGATACGAAGACATTTGTGGTTGAAAGAAGGGAAGAAAAAAATGCCTCAAGCTCCGTACACCGTGAAGCCTGAACAGAAGAACGTAATTTTCAGGTGGTTGAGTTCTGTGAAGTATCCTTCAGGCTACGCAGGAAATATAGCCCGGTGTGTAAACATTCGGGACAATAAAATGTACGGGTTAAAGAGTCATGACTGTCATATTCTGCTACAACGGCTCTTCCCTATTTTCATTCGACCATTCCTTCCCCGTCAGGTGGTGGAGCCGTTAGTAGCGTTGTCAAGATTCTTCCAGAAGTTATGCACAAGGGAAGTGACAAAATCTGATCTCCGGGAAATGAAACAGGACATTATTTATATCATGTGTAAATTTGAGAGAATATTTCCTCCAAATTTTTTTGACATCATGCCGCACCTGATGATCCATCTTCCCGAGCAATTGTTGCTTACCGGTCCAGTACACTATACTTGGATGTATCCTATGGAAAGGTATGTTTTTTACACCTAATGTTTTTATTGTACATGTTCATTGTATAATCGTAACATATGACAACAAATTTATTTATTTACAGACAACTTGGAGACTACAAAGCTTATGTGGCTAACAAATCCGCGCCTGAAGGATGTATAGCAGAAGCATATATTGCGCACGAGTGCGTCACCTACATGAAGTTGTATCTAGGAGCATTGAAGGAAACTCCACAGACCATGCCGGTTGATGAACCGAAGTTTAACCTTTCCATACTCTCAAATGATGTTGAAGTTTATGGAATTTTACCAGAGTCCTACAAGTTGCAACCCCATGAGCTCGTCATAGCCCATTGGTGGGTATTGATTAACTGTCAAGAAGTTGAATACTGGAAAGACATCCATCTACACTGTCCAGACATTCAAGGTGATCTCGACTACCACAACAAGGAGTTCGCGAACTATTTTGGCGATTGGGTATGTAATTCTCCAATTTTGTATGTTGCAAGTCTCCTTGATTGCATAATTATTCATATTAATTTATAATACATTGAATCTTTGGTTGCAGATGAACCATATTAATTTACCGGGCGGCTACACTTGGAGAGGCCGAAGACGAGGAAGAAAATGTTGCGTATCAAGAACACAGTGCAATAGATATTCCTGACTCCTCTACAATTCGCCTTAATAATTTTAAACCGGGTCGTTCGGTTCGAATTCGTGATTTAGACGCTCACCTTATTGATGTGGATCCAAATCAAGAAACAGACGACGACTCTTGTGATGTAGAAATGCATAGATTACCGGAAATTAATTCTGACACCGAAGAAGACTCATCGGATGATTCTGATTACGAGCCTTCTTAGTTATTTGAATTTGTACTACGTAATTTGATGCGTTTTATATGGTACAAGCTCTACAATTCATAATGTATCTGAATGTTGGTTATATATGCAGGAAATTGTTATGGGTACGGTTAAACCAACTGTTTTTTTTATCTATTTGACAGTTTTAGCCGACGAAATATAACATGTTTCGTCGGCTAAAATTATCTTAGCCGACGAAATATGTTATATTTCGTCGGCTAAGATAAGTTTAGCCGACGAAACATATTATATTTCGTCGGCTAAAAGTATCTTAGCCGACGAATACCCTAATATGTCGTCGGCTAAACCCTAAACCCTAACCCCTAAACCCTAAAGTATAGCCGACGAATACCCTAATATTTCGTCGGCTAAAGTTAAATTAATAAAATAATAATTTATACCGCTAGTTGCGTCTCCTCGATATGAAACTATTTGTAGTTGACGGTCCGGACAGAATACGTATTTTAGATGGCCAAATCACCGTTTGTTTGTGTTTAGGGGTTTGACCAACGGGATTGACCGTGCGGATCGAGCCCTTACGTGTGTCCGATGATGTTGAAATTTTACCCTCACACATGTTTCAACATAATGATGATATCTGACGGTCGGTTTTCCGTTTCACAAGATGGATTGTCACAATCAAAGTATGCCTACTAATGTTGTATAACTAATTGACTAAGTGTTAAATAAATGTTCCGTTTTAAAAACAAACTATACGTAGATGCTTCAAACAAAAAAAAGTCGTGAGATAAGATATGCCCGGAACGATGAAATATGTCTACGGTTGAAATTTCACGTAATTCCGATAAGTTTCGGTGCCAATACTTGCGGTCATTGCATTTTTTCTATTCGTTCGCCATAGAGGACGCCCTATCTCCGCCGGTTATTTTTCGTATAAATTTTATACCGCTAGTTGCGTCTCCTCGATATGAAACTATTTGTAGTTGACGGTCCGGACAGAATACGTATTTTAGATGGCCAAATCACCGTTTGTTTGTGTTTAGGGGTTTGACCAACGGGATTGACCGTGCGGATCGAGCCCTTACGTGTGTCCGATGATGTTGAAATTTTACCCTCACACATGTTTCAACATAATGATGATATCTGACGGTCGGTTTTCCGTTTCACAAGATGGATTGTCACAATCAAAGTATGCCTACTAATGTTGTATAACTAATTGACCAAGTGTTAAGTAAATGTTCCGTTTTAAAAACAAACTATACGTAGATGCTTCAAACAAAAAAAAGTCGTGAGATAAGATATGCCCGGAACGATGAAATATGTCTACGGTTGAAATTTCACGTAATTCCGATAAGTTTCGGTGCCAATACTTGCGGTCATTGCATTTTTTCTATTCGTTCGCCATAGAGGACGCCCTATCTCCGCCGGTTATTTTTCGTATAAATTTTATACCGCTAGTTGCGTCTCCTCGATATGAAACTATTTGTAGTTGACGGTCCGGACAGAATACGTATTTTAGGTGGCCAAATCACCGTTTGTTTGTGTTTAGGGGTTTGACCAACGGGATTGACCGTGCGGATCGAGCCCTTACGTGTGTCCGATGATGCTGAAATTTTCCCCTCACACATGTTTCAACATAATGATGATATCTGACGGTCGGTTTTTCGTTTCACAAGATAAAACAAATAAATTGTGCATGAACTTACTAAATAATTATAAAATATACTTTAGCCGACGAAATTACTAACATTCGTAGTAATTTCGTCGGCTATAGGTGGACTTTAGCCGACGAAATTACTAAAACAATTTCGTCGGCTATAGTTGGACTTTAGCCGACGACATTAGGGTTTTGTCGTCGGCTAAAGTCCAACTATAGCCGACGAATTTTTTATTTCGTCGGCTAAAGTTGGACTATAGCCGACGAAATTTTTATTTCGTCGGCTATAGTTCTTCCTATAAATTCGAATGCAGCCGAACAGAAGCCCACTTTCTCCACTTCTCCTTCTCGGCCGGACGGTTTCTTCCTCTCCTCTCGATTTTCTTTCGCCATTTTCGACGGTTTCCGGCCTCCACTCCGCCTCCCTCATCTCCCAAACCAATTAGGTATGAAATTTCATGTTTATATTGTATTATAGAACAAATTTGGGTTGTTTTTTCAATATATTGCATTATATTGAATTGTGTTGAATTATATTGTGATAATGTTGAATTGTATTATGTTGTGATAATGTTGAATTATATTGGGTGTATTTACTGAATTTGGGTGTATATTTGGTTGTATTTGGGTGAATTTGGGTGTATTTGAGTGTATTTGGGTGTATTTAGATGTATTTGGATGTATTTGGGTGTATTTGGGTGTATTTAGTATATTTGGATGTATTTGGGTGTATTTGGGTGTATTTAGTATATTTGGGTGTATTTGGGTGTATTTAGTATATTTGGATGTATTTGGGTGTATTTAGTATATTTGGATGTATTTTGGGGGTATTTGGATGTATTTAGGGTGTATTTAGTATATTTGGATGTATTTGGGTGTATTTAGTACATTTGGGTATATTTGGGTGTATTTAGTATATTTGGATGTATTTGGGTGTATTTAGTATATTTGGATGTATTTGGGTGTATTTAGTATATTTGGGTGTATTTAGTATATTTGGATGTATTTGGGTGTATTTAGTATATTTGGATGTATTTGGGTGTATTTAGTATATTTGGGTGTATTTAGTATATTTGGATGTATTTTGGGTGTATTTGGATGTATTGTTCATTTTAATTTGGTATATTGTTCATTTTTAATTTAACAAAATATTAATTATTTTTTTTAGGATGAAAGGATTATTCAGCAGATCAAAGAGTTCGAAGGGCAGGGGTGAATCGTCAGAGGGAACGTCTAGCAACCCTCGAGGTTCGTTTCAGGGCCCAATGACGGCCCGACGGGCGTCTCTTCTGGAGCCGACACATTCCTCCAGGCAGCCAGATGGCCCTCCCGCCTCCAGGGCGCCTAGCGCCCCTCGCTCTTCCGGCCAGCCGGACGCCTCTCGCTCCTCCAGGCAGCCTAGCGCCCCTCGCTCCTCTGGCCAGCAGGACGCCCCTCGCTCCTCCAGGCAGCCTAGAGTACCGCGCTCCTCCAGGCAGCCCAGCGGCCCTCACTCCTCGAGGCAGTTGTGGCCTCCGACTCAGGCAGAGGTGTCTGCACCACGTATGCCTGAGACACGTAGGGCACCGGCACCGGGCCCTAGTGCATCGGAGGGTGGGTCTTCCGGGGTACAGATGCCGCCGCCTCTTCTCTTCCTTCCGCGCTTCATACCGGCAATACCTGCAGTCGATGACTCAGGGGCGCCGATTTATCCACTACCCCCCCAGGTGACCCCATCAGCGGTGTATCTGTACGTGCCGTTTGCTACAGAGTTAATTTCTGCGAGGGTATCATCGTCGGCTGCAGAGTCGGAGTCCGTCGCATCCGCCCCAACGCCCTCAGGTAATAATTATACAAGTAATTTGTTATGTTATAATGTACCAACGCCCCAACGTCTAATCATCAATTTATGATAGGTACCGTCGGAGCCAAGCCGACAAGGAAGAAGAGAGGTCCGGTCACGGGGAAAGCTCTCGAGAAGACAGTGAGTACATCGGGAAGGATCGTCATTGATACTGACGAGGGTGGGAACGTAGTATCGGGCGGCAAGACGAGGATGTACTCTGGCCGCGTGGGAGCGCTTATTAGGGATAGAGTCCCTATGTTGTGGTCAGACTGGGGCGAGGTCCCACAGGAGGTTAAGGACATGGTCCACAACGTCATGTCGGTAAGTATAACAAAATTCATATTTAACATTATTTATTACATTGTAGATTTATGAACGTCTAAAGTAATAAATGTTTAAATGCAGGTGTGGTTTGACGTTCCCGAGTACCTGAGGAACACCTGGGCGGACGTTGTGCACGGGGGAAGGTACGTTGCAAAGTTAAGGACAAAAAAAAACTATGTTTAATTTATAATATTTATATTTTTTTTGGCGTATTACAGGTACAAGGAGTGGAAGAACGAGTTACGGACCCACTGGACTACACATGGGAACGAACGTTCCGGCACCCCCCTTGAGTTCCAGTTCAGGGAGTACGAGTGGCGTTGGCTTCTGATATCGGAATTCAACAACCCACATAAACAGGTAATTAAAAATAATTATTTATTATATTGAATTATATTTAATACGTTTTAAAATATTTTACTAATTCGATTCCTTTGTAGGCCGTTTCCCGGGTGAACGCTCAGAACCGGCAACGCAACATGAGGAACCATCATGCCGGTTCTAGACCGTTCGCATCGTTGATGGAGGAGGCGGCCAGGGAACATCCAGAGGTCAACCAGTACGTCTATACGTACGAGAGGGCATATCCTGACTCCCAGGAGGATATTGTAAGTCGTTTTACGTTTTAAAATTTAGTAAATTATATGTATATATATATATATTTTAAAATGTTAATTAATTTTTTTTTCCTATCAAATTAGGCGAGGGTGAGGCAGGCTAGTGACGAGGTGATGGCTGCTATAGTCAGGGAGACATGGCCTAACACGCAAGAGGAGGACATGTCCGAAGCCATGTCCCGGATCGACAGTTCGGATCTCAGCGTTGGGGCCAGGATCATGGGCACAGCCTTCCCACCGCGAGGAAATAACTTCTACTGTCGGGGCCTGGGAAAGAAGGGCGAGGGGGTACTGAAAACCACTCCTGGGTTTCAGAAAAAAGGAGCCTCGACCAGCAGCAGAACGACTCAGCTTGAGGCGGAAGTTCAGATGTTACGGGAACAACAAGCCGCCCAAGCAGCATATAATGCCGAGAGAGAGGCCGCCCGAGCAGCATATACTGCCGCGAGAGAGGCCGCCCAAGCAGCATATACTGCCGCTCTACAGGAGTACACTATAGCATCCCATGCCGCCCAGCAGACACAGCAGCAGCAGATGTACCAGTACATGCAAGATTTTGTAGCTGCACAGCAGCAGGGACTTCCGCTTCCGCCCATGCCCCCGCCTATTGTCTTACCTCAGCCGCCGCAACCTCCCCAACTTCCCCAACAACCTCATCCTGGAGCAGATATTGATTTAGACGATATCGATTTTATTTAGTTTTTTAAGTTTATGAACAATTATTTATTTAGTTTTTTAGGTTTATGAACAAATATTAATTTACTTTTTAGGTTTTATGAACAATTTATGAATTGAAAATTTAATGCAAAATATTTATGTTACTTTAGATGGTGTGTTGTTGTTGGTTATGAAATTGTTTCTGTAATTTGCAGCTTGCTTGGATGGTAATGTATAAATTTTGTTTGGGTTTCTAGTATAAAAAGTACTATAGCCGACGAAATATAACATGTTTCATCGGCTAAAGTTTTAAAAATTAAAAAATAAATAGACAATAGCCGACGAAATTTGCCATATTTCGTCGGCTAAAAATATCATAGCCGACGAAACTGTGCTAATTTCGTCGGCTATTCTCTATTTATTTTTTAATTTTTAAAACTTTAGCCGACGAATTTTTAATATTATTTCGTCGGCTAAGTGTTGAAGTATAGCCGACGAAATAATATATTGTAATTCGTCGGCTATACTCTAACACTTAGCCGACGAAATAATATATAAAATTCGTCGGCTAAGTGTGGAAGTATAGCCGACGAATTAAAATATATTATTTCGTCGGCTATACTCCAACACTTAGCCGACGAAATAATATTAAAAATTCGTCGGCTAAGTGGTGGAGTATAGCCGACGACGGACTTTATTTCGTCGGCTATAAGTATAGCCGACGACTTATAGCCGACGACTACTTAGCCGACGACGTGTCGTCGGCTAAGGTTATAGCCGACGAAAAATGTGAACAGGCCGACGAAAAAATTTCGTCGGCTAAAATGCTTATCCTGGTAGTGGTAATATGATACTCTCAATATATATATATATATATATACACACACAGGTAGGGTAAGCACAAGAAAGTCTGTTGAATGGTTTTGTATGAACTCTAAATTTTGCGACAAAAAACAACATTCAGTCGCTATATACATTAATTATTGCGACAAAAAATAATAATTTCGTAGCAAGAGTTAAAAATTTGGACGGTAATTTACTGCACGAATTATTTGGCCCAAATTGAAAAAATTGAACCCGGCCCACGAACCCAGTTGATTTCGATCTCATAAATACATTCCAATTACAGAGAACACATAATTCTCAATCTCTCTATCTATTTCGATCGAAAACCGAATCCCCCTTTCTAATTCTAATATTCTCTCCGATTTCACTATCTTCCTGATTCAAAAGGCAGAAAATTGATTTCACCGCCGAGCTAGCTAGCTCGTAGTGCTTCTGATCAGCAAAAGGCAAAGACCCACTTCAGTTAAACCCGTAGTAACTTTTCCTATTAATCAGTCTATTCAAGTAGCCCCGGCCGGTAACTTTGCTCATTTTAAAATGGTTGTAGAAGAGGGTGATCATCATGTCAGGTCATTTACTTTGGCCTGGTAATGATTATGATTCCATTTCTGGGGCAACCCGAAAAGTCTTCATATTTGGATCAAATGTATTTCTTTTCATGAATGAGGGGGAACCATATTGTCCGTACGTCAGTAGAAAGAGACCCACATTTACACACCAATTTACTCCAACCCAGTTTCTTGCATTGTTTATTTACCCCTAGCTAGCTTGCATGCTGCCAATCGTGTGGAAGAAGAATATTTCAGCCCCTTTCGCTTCTCATGTAATTTTTCTTGATGGTTATTGAGGTGTATCTCAAAGTCTCTCATTTTTTAGTTTGCTGTTGAGAGAAGGATTGCTGATGTTATGATTAGCAAAGCCCTAACGTAAAGTAAAGAAGATAAAATGTCAAAAAACTCAATTTACTTTTGTGTCAGCTTTCTGGAAACGTTGGACGATTATCTAAGCCTAACCTACCCACAGTCTTGGCCCAAGCAAGGTCGGGCCAGAAGAGTGGCACGTACTCGAAAACAAACCCATATAACATCAAATTTCCATTGAATTGCTGATACTCCTGAAAGACGTTTGCTTCACCAAGAGAGGTTTGGTTTCTCTTCAGATAACATCCACCAAAACCCCTCTCAGAGAATTTGTCAAAAAAACCCTCTCAGAGAAGATACCTCGACAATTCCAAACAAGAATTTTGAAAGCCATAGCCTTCACCACATAGCCGTTGATCGCCGGATAGGTTTTTTACGTCGCCGACGGCGCCTCTGCTATGGTTTTCTTTAGTTCCTTGTTATTCACTTATTCAATGATATGCGGTTGGTAAGCAAATAGTGAAATTTGCACTCAATCGATCCTCGCGTTCAATTATGTGGTCAGAAACAAAAGTACTCAAAAAACTATTGTTATGTGCATGCATCATATCGTCTACAAATTATGGATCAACAGAAGTATCCAACTCATTAAAAAAAACAGAAGTATCTTACTAAAACCATTTAACTCGAATTAACCAAATAAGGGACCTGTATCTGCCAAACCTTCATGTCACAGTCCAAACTACCACTATAAACAACAAAAGAATCAACACCGCCGTCAAATTCCACCGCCGCCGTTAAACACTTCACCGGTCGCCTATGACCTTCCAACACTCCCAAACACGAGTAACTCCGATCATCACCTACACCTCTCCTCCAAATCCTAACACTACAATCCGCCGAACCACTGCACACCAAATCCCCCACCACTGCCAAACACAATATCGCTTTAGTATGACCTCTAAGCGCCCCGATCACAACCATCCCACCACCACAACTCTCTTGTTCCCAAACCAAAACCGACCGATCACACGCGCCGGAGTACAACACAGCCCCGTCCGAGCTAAAAGCCAAGGCGTTTACCGCCGACTTGTGCTTCTCTAATGACTCAACAAGTGTGTGATGCTTCTCTCCGGTGAGTTTCTTCCACACCTTGATCTTCTTATCCGCCGAGCCAGTGTAAACAAACCCGTCATTGCTCACTACTATTGCGTTTATGGCATCTTCATGGGCGTTGCTCACCGACTCCAAGCACTTGAAGTCGGAGGTCCGCCAGATTTTGAACGTGCGGTCCCATGAAGTGGAGTAGACAAGAGACTCGTCCTTTGATACCGCCAGAGCTGATATCGCGTCCACATGATGCACCCACGTTAACTTCTTGTGCCGCCGGACTTCGACGTAGCTTTTCGGGGAGAAGAATCTTGGCAGACGGTCTTTCAACGTCGGCAGGGTCGCCAAACATTTGCATTTGGATTTGTGGTCATTTGTATCGACTTGCCAAACTCGGCTTTTGTGGTCTTGGTGAGCGCTGAAGATTTTATCGCCCACAATCACTAGAGACTTGACTGTGGAGTTGGTTGTGGCGAGTAGCGTGGAAGTGTTTTTCGAGGAGATGTCTCTGCAGCGCCATGATCTTATCTCGCCGTCGGATGAGCCGGTGTAGAGGAACTCTCCGGAGACGACTAGGGAACAGACAGCGGAGGAGTCGGATTTCAGGGTCTCTATGCAGTTGAGTTGGGTTGCTGGGGTTTGTTGTAGTACATGTTGTGATAGTGAAGGGACAGAGGCAAGGCTTAGCTGGGAAGATATTGAGGAGGTTGAAGGAAGAGAGGCGAGGCTTGGTTGGGAAGTTATTGAGGAGGACGAAGGATCAGAATGAAGGTGGTAACTAGAGCTGGACTCGGATTCTGTAGTACTGTGTAAGCGGTAAGGCAAAGGACATGGAACAAGTCCCATTAAGATATAATGTCTAATTGTCTACAGAAATGCAAGAGAGAATGTGTATATATATGGGTCGAGGATGAGAAACAAGCGAAACAGTGTGTGCCTCAGAATGATGACTTTGAGGTTGAGGAAAGAGGTGTGACTCGAACATTCTGTCTTTACATTCTTTGTTTGCCAAGAGAAAGCCAGATTGTTCCACCAAAGCGGCTAGTGGAGGAGTGACAAGTTGGGTAAGTCCCTCAGCCTTTTCCGAATGGCTTTTACGTTAGCTTAAAGATACTGGTGTCGATTGCGGGGCCTTTGTTCTGGACTTCTGGGTAAGATAAGATAATACAGCTTCCTATCTACTGGTTTCTTCATGACCATGGTGCTGATACAGCTGGAGGCCTGGAGCTCGTAGAAAATTTGATATTTATGGTTGTAACTAGATGAATATAAGTTTTTTTGAGTACTAAAGCTAGCTGAAAAATTGATATTTATGGATATACTTGATACATCATAATGTGAAATTGACACATTTGATGCTGATCAATTCACTCGCTCTTTTATAGGGGAGGAAGCTTTGACTTGTTTTTTTTTGAAAAGAAAGCTTTGACTTGTTTAAAGGTTTGGATTATTTGGTCTGTATGGGTCCATACAGCAAGGGATCTGACAAACATTCAGAGAATGTTGTATTTATCAACATCAATATCAATTGTCATTGACATTTTAGCTAAGAGCTTCCTTTTATCATAGGTCATTACTCTGATTATTCATTGGTCATTACTTTGATTATTCATACATACCGTGTTTTGAAAACAAAAAGAAAATTGCATGCCAAATTTAGAAAGAATAATCAATATTTTTTTAAAAAAAAATTCTGTGTATATATATAAACCATACAATCTTAACTATTCATATATTGATAATCCCATGCATATTCGATAAAGTTATAGATTTTAGTCATTCACATAATGTCCTATATTTACATACCATGCATATATTCTCTCATTTTGCAGTGTTATTTAATTTCAGTATGAATTGGATAACAGCGATAACGCATACAAGTATTCATTGTATTGTTATTCATATATTACATCATATAAGTTAGGTATTATAAAGGTAACTATTGTTATAATATGGATAAGGAGACTTACTAGCTTACTAATGAGGTAGTAGAACTAGAAAAAAAAAGAGTAAAAAAACAAGAGATAATAGATAGAGGAATGGTGTTGTGTATTATTCATCATTCACGCACCACTTTATATAGGATTGAGGTACTTGTTAGATGAGTCATGCATGATGCACAAACTAATTGGTAACTTGAAGAACATACATAAGTTAACTTGTCTCTCAAGCTATGGTAGCTTGTCTAGTACAAACTTCTTACATAAGATTACAATAAAAAGTAATTTGGACAAACATACATTTACAACACTCTCTCTTGGGTGTCCACCAATTAGTTTGGTGTTGAACGTATTTAATGTTGTCTCGTTAAAAACCTTGTCAAGTAACAAAACTCACTGGGGAACTAATAACTCTGGTCGAAAGAGAAAAAGAGTGTAACGCGCATATGTCCTTTTGAGAATGGTTTTAGGTGCTCCCCCTAATTAGAAGCTCTCCTTGATCACTGCACACTTCTTCTAGTAGTTTGGATAGTCGATGCATTCCAATGCCTTCTACTAATCTCCCAAAGGTATACTTTGGTAGAGATTTGGTGAAGATATTTGCCAAGTTGTCAACTAATTGGATTTTTCTAGCTTCAACTTCTTCATGTTTTTGAAGCTCATGTGTGAAGAACTTTGGAGCAATATGCTTTGTTTTATCTCTTTTGATATATCTTTCTTGGATTTGAGCTATACACGCTGCCTTAGTTCATGTAAGATTGTAGGAGCGTCAGTTACTAATGGAAGATTACATGTTCTTTGAATATGGCGGATCATTTATCTCAACCAGACACATTCTCAGCTAGCCTCATGAAGAGCAAGTATTTCTGAATGCATAATTGGAGGAAGTATCCACTAGTGATTGTTTTGTCGACCACCATGAAATTGCAGTGTCTCCACATGTAAATACATATCTTGTTTGTGAGTAACCTTTCTGCGGATCTGTAACATCCTGAATTTTTAAATTTATCAAAATTGATTTGTATTCTTAGAAATAGAAGGTAGAGATTGTCACGAGTTCATCATATTTTTCGGTGAATTTTTCAGACCTTTGAGCTATTTTAAGGATTTTCTTAAGTTTTTATACGATTTGATGACGTGTCGCGATCTTAATGGTCCATTTTTTGACTTAGTGGCCACGTACACAGCAACCCACGTCCTCCAATGGTCAGCTTTCTTTCTGTTACTGACAAGTGTCAGATTTGGATGACTTAGCACCAATCAATGCATGACACATGACATGCACGTGTAGAAGAATTATGAAGCTGTCATGAATAAAGACAGATGACGTTATTCAACAGGACCAAATTATTACACCGACCAAATTTTTAAATAGGCTGAGCCATCAGTTCAGTTTCCATATTTTTCTGAGAAATTTTATCTCGCTAAGTTGTTTTATTTTTCCGACTAAATTTTAACGGATTATAAGTTTTGATCTGTAAGTCTAATTTTTATTCTGTGAAGGACTATGAGTTTGTATCGATGCCCTATTTTCAACCCTTGAGGTTTGAAAGGTAGTTGTAATATTTTTTAGATGGCCCGCTATAGGAGGCTCGGTTTACGATCGGTATCCTAGGTGGAGTTTCGATAATATCGAGGTGAGTGGATTCTTGTAATATGTTTAAAATATTCTTATATGCTTTTAAATTAGTCGAAAAACATGTTTTTAATCTTTTTAAGAAATATCTCTCTATTTATAATGAAGCATGTCGATTTGTGAAATGTGTTATGATTTATATCATTATAATGTGTTGGATCCATTGTTTGATTAGTCATGGAACATGTGAACTTCTTGATTGGTTATTCCAAAGTAAGGATATGGCACACGGTTGTATAAGACATGATGATCATTAGGTTCCCTTGGTGGACTAAATTGAAGGATAACCAATAAGAAGAGAGGATGAGATATGATAAATTGATTGAATTGTGTTGTGTATATGATATATATTATTTTATAGTGTGTAAAACGACATGTCTTTGCGGGCATATTACATTGATCTACTCACCGAGCGCGTGGTTTTGCTCACCCACCTATTTCTAATATTTGTTGCAGAGAAATATTTAGATTTACCGAGCCGGGAACGGGATAGACAACGAGACTAGAGTAAAGAGCCTAGAAGTTTTACTTTTATTTACATTTCGCTTTGTAATACTCGTTCACGCCTCGAGAACGGCGCCCGGTGGTTAAATCCCACCGACGCTAGGATCGTGGTGTGACAGGATCAGAGAGAAAACCAGGATCTGCATAACCAACTATACTCGGACCATTTTTGGATTTGTGAGTACAAAATGAACCCATGTCTATCGTACCATAAAAGTAGCATATAATATGTTTTACAACATTCCAAGGATGTAATGTTAGAGCAGAGCTATATCTTGCTAATAAATTTACTGCAAAGGCAATATCTAGTATAGTGCAATGTGCCAAATAAAGCAGGGCACCTATAACACTCATATATGGGACTTGTGGACCAATGATATTTTCACTTTCTTGTCTCTGACGGAATGGATCTTTCTTAACGTTCAGAGAACGAACAACCATTGTGGTGGTTAGTGGATAGGCTTTTCTATACCAAATCTTTTCAAAACTTTTTAAGTATAAGCTGATTGATGGATAAGAATCTCACTAGCAAGATGCTCGATCTGCAGACCGACTCAAAATTTTGTTTTCCCATTATCTTTCATTTCAAATTCGTTCTTTAAATATTCAGTAGTCTTTATAAGCTATGCAGGGCTCCCAATTAGATTCATGTCATCCACATAGACTGCTAGAATTGTGTGACCAAAATTTGATATCATGATGAACACGTAAGGACATAGAGGATCATTAATATATCTCTCTTTGGTTAAATACTCACTGAGACGGTTGTACCACATTCGACCAGATTGTTTCAATATGTACAATGACTGTCTTATTTTAATTGAGTACATGTTGCGTGTGGTTGTATGTGGCAACTCAAGTCCTAATGTGACTTTGTTGGGGTCATTTAATTTGAATAGAGACTGCTAGGATTGATATCGGCTTGATCTCCTATATTTTACCTCTCTGAGTTCAAGAAGCTGGGCCCAAAGCTTCAAGAGGCTTTGTGCATGTTTTCTCCAGATTTCCCTGCAGTGGCTTACTACTGGGATGATGGTATGCTATATGTGATATTTTGACAGAAACTTGACAGTTTGATAGCATGATGAAAGACAAAGTACACAAAAGGGCTTGCAAGATGGCATGAGGCATGGGAGCTAGAAGCACTTGAGCTGCAGAGATGGGAACTTGCTATGGCTAAAGGTTGCTGGTGAGATATACTGCAGTGGGAAGAAGAAGGGATATGGTAGTGTTTGATGGGTTTAGAGGTTGTTTAGAGCTGGAGGAAAGGTTTTGGATTGAAGGCTTGGGATGCTTGGCATGTTGCTTGGTTTGTGGGATGGAAAATTGCCAGGGGATTGTGTTTGGCTGTTTGGAGGTTTTGTTGTGTGGTTTGTTGCCTGAGAGTTGTTGTCTTTGCAGCAGCTTAAAGTCTTAATTTATAGGCTGGAGGAGTTGAGGCTAAGATACAAGTTTGTGATAAAAATGCTAGATAAAGAAGAGAACTACCATGTTATAGGTAAATACCCACAACGTTGCAATAACCACTGGACATGGAGATGTATTCATTGTATTGTTTTGTGTGAGGTCTGAAATAAAGGAGGCAGACTTTTAGGTTATAGCTACTGTGTAGCATGCAGTCTTTTCATTGGAAAAAACTTATGGCATATAAGAAGGAAATTGATTGAGACTTCATGTCTTGGTAAAAGAGAAGATAGGTTGTTGCAGGGAAAGGAGATGAATTACTACGAGGTAAAAGCAAGTAGGAAAACTATTGGCTATGTGAGTAAAACAGGTAATTAGGTTAAGTCTATGAGTTTGTATTATCTCCTCTTTGCAGCCCATTAAGTAATTTAGATCGTTGGGCTTGGATTTTGGTCCCAAGTCCAAAAATCGCCTACAACCAAAGCCGAGAATGAGCCTCATATACTTCCGGTACCTTCCACACCACACTCAAACTTATAAGCCTCAAGAGCGTGATTGTAGCTTGGGTCCACACACGTGACATGACTATGTAAATCAAAAATATGTATTTGCAAGTGTATTTTCTTATTGGGCTTGGAATATTTAAGAAGCATGAATATTGATTTTTTAGCTATCAACTGACTTTCATGTGGATATTGGTATCTAACTCCCTATATAGATAGGCAGTAACAACATACATAAGCCGCATTTCAAGTTTCTCTGAAATTTCCAGACTTAGGAGATACTGAAATGTGATAGCATCCATAACAGGGGAATAAGTTTCATCATAATCAATCTCAGGCTTCTGTGGAAACCTTGTGCAACAATGCGTGCTTTATATCTTGCAATCTTATTCTTCTCATTGTATTTTCTCGTAAGCACCCATTTATAACTGACATGGTTCACATTGGGTGGAGTTTGGACTGCTGGTTCGAAAACATTTCACTTTTTGAGAGAATCTAATTCAGTTTAGATTACATCTTTTCATTTGAGTCAATCATATATCTGTCTACATTTATCAACAGAGCAATGTTCAAATAATGACCTCAGTAGCTACTATGTTGGAAAATAACAATCTTTTCTTTTCAATCCCACAATTCATTTATGTGAACAAACTTAAGGATCTCAATATGAATTTCCCTGAAGAATTTATGTCTGCCTCAATAGTTCAATTCAGTCAATTGAAGTCGAGCTACAATGCTCAGAATGATAAATGGACCTTCAATGACCTCATATCAATTGCAGCTGAGGAAGAAAGCTGGATCAAATTTGATGACTCAACCTATGGTGTGATAAAGGCAACAACCTCTGAGGCTACAGTGAATCTAGTTGGCATGAATGGTAAAAATAAGGGGAAGAAGAAGCTAGGAGCTAAAAAACCAACTTCAAAACTAGTACATCTAAAGGGGCAGGAACATCCAGCAATGACGCATTTAAGTACAAGTGTTACTTTTGTAAAAAGGCTGGTCATGTTAAATAAGATTGTGTAGGCTTCAAGGCCTGAATGATCAAGAAAGGTGAAATTTTTACCTCTCCTAATTATGTCCCTTTACCTTCTCTCTCTATTACTTAGAAGCTGATTTAATACTCTGGCAGTCTCTTATACATGGTTAACTCCTTGCAAGGCTTCACAAATAGGAGGAAACCAAAAACTGAGGAATCACACGTTCGAATTGGAAATGGCTTGAAGGTTTCTATTAAAGCTATAGGAAACCTGAAGCTATAATTAAATTTAGAGAATTTTCTTATTTTGGACAATGTTTTTATGTACCCTCAATAAAGAGGAATTTAGTTTATTGGGATCTTTTGATTAAGCTTGGATGTAGTTTTCTTTATGTCTTAAATGAAATATAAAAAATTATGAATTCATTACGTATTGGTTCTGCTTTTCGTTTGAATAGATATTTGCAACTTCAGTGCTCTTTACCTTCTTAATCTATATTTTCTATTGAGAATTCTGTAGAAATTCAAATATTTAAATAATAACACTACTGTTGGTGTTAAAAAAACTATATTTAATGAAAAATCTGTATACCTATGAGACAAAAGGCTTGACCATTTTTCAAAAAAATGAAAACACACATCAAGCTTAAGATGTTACCAGAATTAGATTTTTCAGACTTAAATGAATATGTGGAATGTTATAAGGGGGAAATAACTAACAAATTTTCTAAAGGTGCTTACAAAAGTAAAAATTATTACAGTTAATTCATATAGATATTTATGGACCCTTCAGTCACACCATAATCTGGGAAAATATCTACTTCATTTCATTCATAGATGATTTCTCTTGGTTTTGTCACGCTAAGTTATTATCAGAAAAATCACAACGTGTTGAATCATTTAAAATTTTCAAAATTGAAGTTAAACTTCAGCTAGGTTTGAAAATAAAGTCTATAACGTCTGATAGAGGGAGAGAATTTTATGGAAGGTATACTGAAATTGGTCAACAGAAAGGGTCATTTGTCTTGTATTTAGAAGAATATGGTATTATAGCACAATATACATGTCTATATACTCCTCAAAAAAATAGAGTGACAAAAAGAAAGAATAGAACTCTTTTAAATATGGTCAGAAGCATGATGTGCATATCAAGATTACCTAAATTCTTTTGGGTTGAAGCCTTAAAAATTGTAATTTACATTTGCAATAGAGTCCCAAGTAAATCAATTGATAAAACTCCCTATGAATTATGGCATGGCAGGCAACCAAGTCTGTATCACATGCATGTTTAGGGTTGTAAAGCTGAGGATAGGATTTATAATCTTGATTTGAGTAAACTTGATCTGAAATCTATTATTTGTCATTTTATAGGTTGATGTGAAAAATCAAAAGGGTATAAACTCTACTCAGAACCCATTTGTCAAGAATTTTTGAAACTCATCAAGTCAAATTTTTTGGTAAAACAATTTGCAATGCAGAGTATGTGGATTTATCCGCAGACTTTGAGGAAGTTGCAAATGATCAACTAATTCACAAAGCCTATGAAATATGTCTGCATCATTATTAGTTTCAGATACACCTACTATAAATAAAAAAATTGAATGAAACTAATGTTTTAGGGGAAGAAGCAAGCAATGAGCCAGCAAATCAAAATATTTCTGAATATACTGATGAAACTTTAGAAATGTCAGAAACACCAGAAAACTTAAAAACTTTTGAGACACAGCTTGAACCTATACTTAAACCGAGAAGATACAAAAGGGATAGAGTTTCCACTTTTGGAACTGACAATGACTAAATGGTGTTTGCTGTAGAAATTGAGCAGACACTAGAAGCAGAAACTGACCCCAAAACCTTTAAAGCAGTTATAGAAAGTGAGGATTCGGCTAAGTGGCAAGAAGCCATGTATGCATAAATTGAGTTCATGAAGAATAACAAGGTATGAGACTTGGTTACGAATGACGGAAAACAAAAGGCAATTGGCTGTAAGTGGGTTTTTACGACTAAGAGAGATGCTAAGGGATATAGAGAGAGATATAAAGCTAGGTTAGTAGCTAAAGGTTTCACTTAAAAAGAATGAATTGATTATACATAAACTTTTTATCCGGTGTCTGCGAAAGATTCTTTTAGAATCATCATGATATTAGTAGCTCATTTTGATATGAAGTTATATCAGATGGATGACAAAATAACTTTCCTAAATAGTGAGTTTGAAGAGATAATTTATATGAAACAACCTGGATGTTTCATAGTTCCGGGAAAGAAGAAGATGATTTGTGAACTTAAGAAATCAATTTATGGTTTAAAACATGCATCTAGATAATGATATAGGAAATTTGATTCAGTAATATCTACTTTTAGATTTACAAAAAACATAGTAGATGAGTGTGTTTACCTCAAAACACTGGAAAATAATTTTATTTTCACTCTTCTTTTATGATCACGCCAATGCAAAATCTACAAGGAAAACAATAAAGTCAGAAAACTAACTTCATCTCAAGAGAGAAAACAATAACTAGATAAAAACTTCCTTTTACAAACAACATTAATAAAGGAACTGGGGTTGAGCTAGATTAAGAGACCCGGAACTTATGGCACTCGACCAATGTAAACATATAGTGACATACCTACCATGGTAAACTCAGCATCTATAATTACATTTTACATAGCTAATATCTCAGTAGTAAGATGAAATATGCACTAATACTGAAACCCACTTAAACCCATTAACAGAAACAGTAAGGACAGGTGTACTAACTTGAAATGAAAAATATGATGAATCAGTATCGACTCGAATTGGTATCATGTTGAATATGTATGAGAATATTTCATTTGCACTCAATTGTTTATGTTTCGTAAGGAATCAGTATTAAAACTAGTTTGATTACTAAATATCCCTACAAGAAATGAAGCTATAATATTAACAATTTTATTGTTATTTTTTATTGATGAGGTTTCTAATAATATTACCAATCCGCAGACAATAACATAATATACATATGATGTCGTAGTTGATATTCTGATGTTGATAACATCATATATTGGTATTTCTAGGGTTGATTAATTGAAAATTGTTAAAATTATGTGAGAGTATTTTGGAAATAAAAGTTGATTTCATGAGTTCGATACCCACCTCCCCCTTGAGTATTGAATTAGAGATTTTATCAAGAATCGATTCCTGATAAACATGTGGGATCCACATATATTTTAATACCTTGATATGCTGGTAAATGCTGAAATTCTCTCTTCCTGCAATCAATTTTGTCACTCAATTTTATTCAATGTAAGGTACACATGTACTCAAAATTAACACCTCCCTCCCACTATTACACACCATCTCGAATCAAATTAAGACATCCAATAGCTATATTCAATGAAAGATCAAACCCAACTTCATGCACATGGGTTCTGCATCACAACTGAGTAGTTAGAAGCTGCACCTGGTGAGGTACAGAGCAATAAGCAACGGCTTCACAACGAGCACACCGCCGTGTTGGTGGGCCAGTGCACCGTGTCCTTCCCGGCACACTCCATCGTTCTCCGTTTGCTTTCTTCCTCCGTTTTGAACTCGGACGAGTTTTTTCTTTTATGAAATATAAAATATAAATATATTCTCACAAATATGAAATATCCCAGATGACTTGAAATTTCTCCCACTCATATATGTCTTCCAACCTAAGGTTCATGTTGCATGTTTGAAAAGATGCAAGGGGGTTCTCATTACCTGTTTGGTAAAGAGAGTTAAATGGTCCAAATGAATTTTATTGCTAGCACAATAAACGACAAGAAAAAAAGATGCCCCAAATCACACTATTACGAAAAGGTAAGATGCCAAATATTTCAAGAAAAAGAAAGTCATCCACGCGGTGATACCCCTTTTATTTTTCACCTTCAAAGTCATGTTGTAAAGAGCAAAGTTCTCATCAACGGGGTTTGGTCTAGTGGAAGCAAGCTGAGCCTGTTTATTGGACGAATGTGACAGTGACAATCCTGATAATAAGTGGTCACTGATTCGATCATCCGTAAGTGAAAAACACCGTTTATGGAGGGATCATACCCATGTTGCTTTCGATCCTAAAGTGGTAGTTCTACCTGAACACCATTTTTTGTAACAAAAAAAAGAACAAAGTTCTTAACTGTCAAATCATACCTATATATGAATACAATGTAAGTATTTTTCGAATGACATTATGCATGTATATATTTCTATCTCTAATCGATCAAGACAACTCTAACATCTTTCTTTCATTAAAATTCATAAACATATTCTAATTTCACTTTTACCATATTCGTTTGCAATGAAAATAACTTCTTTTTATTTCGATGAAATAAAAATAGTCTTATTGTTGAGACAGAAACATTTCTTTTCTGAGTGATATCGTCACATGCTACTTGTATTCACTCTATGATGTAGCTAGTTTTTTTCATACTTGTTTATTTTATAGACGAAAGTTCGCAAAAGAAAAAAGAATAAAAAATGCGACTTTTCTTGATATCAATCTTAGACTTAGAACAAGTCACCTAGTACTCTAATGTTTAAAATCATATAGGACGATAAGAATCGCGATTTAGATATTTACCGTGAGCTTTATTCAACTCGGCCTTTACAACAAGAACAAATCAATGAACTAGAACAAATATATATATATATTCCAAACTCCTAATTGTGTACAAATTAATCTACCATAGCTTGAACAGTGGTATTTTGGTAAAAGAGTATCGGTGGAGGAATTGAAACCCCACATTATCGATGATGGTCTTTTGATAATCATGTAAAGGTGTCGGAGCAATATAAATGAGTGATGCCCCGGAATTGAGATTCTTTTTGACTGAGGTGAAATCCCATCCTTTCATATTTTAAGTGGATCGATCTCATTGCGACAAAAAATTAAAAGAGTTGGTTTTAGGTGAATACTTGTTACCCTTTTGATGCGGATATACACATTTTTTGGGATGTGGATATATACATGAGTGTATGACTAGTTGCTTAATTAGTTTATGAGTTTATAGACTTCAAACCTCAATTGATCAACTCATAAGACATGAGGTGGGTGTCTATCTTCCATGTGAATATTATTTCTAAGTCAATGTTCATGAAAATGTATACGATAAATGCTCCAAACCAAACCACTTGAATCTCTTTTCAAGATAACGACCCAAGTTTATGATTGAGCGAGCGGAGTTTTATATATATATATATATATATATATATATATATATATACACACACACACACAACTTAGAGAAGCTGATTGAATTGAGAGTCAGTTAAATAGTTTTACAATTGAGTTGAGTATATATATATATATACACACACACACAACTTAGAGAAGCTGATTGAATTGAGAGTCAGTTAAATAGTTTTACAATTGAGTTGAGTATGTTACCGTACGTATGTTTGCGGTGATATATTATGTTCTTTCATGTAATTTGACATATCGGCAGACTTGAAGAAAAACAACTTTAACTTCAAAAGAGGCATTGATATACATGCAGTGTTGATCAACTCAACTCAACTTAATTTTTGTTAAGATTTAGTATGCCTATCATCAATGAAGTTTAATTAACTACGTTATGAATAGGCAAATAAACGATTTTTTTTCTTAAGAATGACTGGTGATGATGTTCTTAAGTCTTGATTAATGAAATCATAGAATACAAAGGGATGAGCCATAAAACATATACCCTAAATTACAAAAAGTACCGTATTCTAACATGCACTAGTTAGCAAAATATGAAACATGAGTCTTTGATTATTGTACAATAATCTGTAACCAAGAAGAAATATCAGACCATCCAAACAAAACCCATGCATCCTAGCCATCCATGTTCTTTTTAAGGCATGATATTTTGGGCAGACTAAGGAAGCATTGCACCGCATTCGACTATAGCTTGGACAATATAAGCATAAATGTTGCATCATACCGCACGTTAGATGAGAATCAACGTCAATCCTAAAATCCGCACCATTCCAATTCCCATTCCCCCTTGGCGCTGTGAAATCCACTCCACACCGGATACGTGGTTGATAATTATTTGCTGATGAATGAAGAGACTAAATGGGAATGGGAATGGGAATGGGAATGGGAATGGGAATGGGAAGGGGAATGGGAAATCAATCTGGGAAAGAATACATACGACGATATCCGAGATTTGATCCTGTGTCTGAATTTTTGAATTTTGGTAGCAAAAGTCCAATACCATATTATTTTGGGGACTCCCAAATCTCCTCAATTCCCTTTCTTGTCTAGTCCTATTTGCCACTTGTCATTTCTTTATTTCTTGACACTAAAGTCTCATTACCAGAACAGAGTATTTGGACGACGAAGCAATTTCGTCGTTTAGGGTTTAGAGACGAAGCGTCGTCGTCTAAGGCGTCGTCGCAAGAAGTCTGTCGTCTAAGATCTTAGGCGACGAAAGAAATCTCTGTCGTCACCTAAGAGTGAGGTTAAGGCGACGACACACATTTCGTTGCCTAAACAGTCGTCGTCGCTTAAGAGTCTAGATCTTAGGCGACGACGCCAGTTTTGTCGTCTAAGTGTTTTACCTTGGATGACGATACGTGTATATTCGTCGCCTTATATTTTAAAAAAAAATTAAAAAAATTCTCTTAGGCGACAAAAGTCGTATATTTCGTCGTCTAAGTGATCTTAAAACAACGAAATGGTGCAAAAGTCGTCGCCTAAACCTCTCTTATGCGACGAAAAATACTTTATTTCATTGCCTGAAGTATTTTCTGTATTTTTTTATTTAGTTTTGTAAATTTTTATAAAATATAAATAACAACACAAAAAATTTTAAGAACAAAAAAATAAATTTTTCATTACAAATTATCTAAATTGTTCATAAACGTATAAATATATAAATTTAGTCAAAAGCAAATTCGATATCATCTAGAATCGATCATGAAATCCGATTCATGTGGTTTTCGAAGCTGAGGACGTTCCGGCGGTGGAGGCAGAATAGGACGCATCGGCATGGGAGGAGGAATTTGTCCTGTTGACTGAGCATAAAGACAGTCCTGAAACAACTACCCCAACTGCATCTGATGGTTTTCCTGGGCTGCATTACGCACTTCATTATACTGCTCCCGGGCGTCTTCATAGGCATTTAGGGCTGATGTGAAGGCACTCCTGGCAGTCTCCTGTCGCTCCTGGCGTTGTAGTCTCTGTTGCAACCTCTCAACTTCTTATTGTAGTTGCACGTTGCTACTTGAGGCTCCCTTCTTTCCTCTTTTGATTTCCTTCAGCTTTTGGTTTCCAACCCTACCCATACCATAGCAGTAGAAGTTCTTTGTACGGTGTGGGAAAACCGTGTCCATGATCCTCGCCCCAATGAGAAAATAAGGAGAAATATGGTAAAATTGCGTTGACCCCAACAACCGACATCGAGACTTTACCGGAATACCGTGATTTTTCAGCCGTGACGTATTTCATTGTTCTTGTCATATTTTATTTCACGACTTTTTTGCGTTTGATGCCTCTACATATACTGTCAATACTTGTCAATACCAACAGTGTTGACAGCTCTAGAGACAGATTAATCGATCAACTAAATCACACACTCAAAATCTATCAATTCATAAACTCAAATAAAATTCAAAATCTATCAATTCAACTCAAATAAAACTCAAAAACAACATATATACACGTACATATACATACCTATATATAGCTTCACAAACTGAGTATGGACATATTTCGACAACACCCAAAATTTTCTTTCTTTTTTTCCCGAGTGAGCTTCTGTCCAGATCTGGGAATATAAGGCGATGAAACCGAAAAATTCGTCACCTAAAGTTAAAAAAAATCTTCGCCTAAGAGGGTTACTCATAGGCGACGAAAGGACGTCGTCGCCCAAAGGTTAGGCGACGACATCTTAGGAGACGACGGTTAGGCTTTAGGCGACGAAACTTCTTGTCGTCGCTCAAGACTGGACTTTAGGCAACGAAGGAATGGCCTTAGGTGACGATTTCAGTTTTCATCAATTTAAATTTTACCTTAGACGACGATTTTTGGCTCTTAGGTGACGACACATACTTTCGTCGCCTAAAGTTCATTTTAGGCGACAAAATTTGCTTTCGTCGCCCTGTTTCGGCTCTTTTCGTCGTCCAATGGCCTTTTTTGTAGTGTCCATATATTCCCATGTCCTCTAGCTCATGGATAATACCTTAGCTTTGCTGTTTAAGCTTCAAGAGAAAATATTTTGAGCTTCATTTTTCATTTTTGTTTTTGGAACTGATGAGTGATTTGGTGTTCATAAACATGAAGTAAATTTTAGGGTTTTTCTCGTAAACCCCTGTAAATGAAATTTGAAATTTATATTTTAGTTAAATGTAACGTTGACGAATGAAAAAGTCGTGGAACCAATAAACGCAGTGTAAAAAGAGTCATGCTATCTGATTTGGTCACCACCGCCTAGCAATCAGAATTTAGGTCTTGCTTCTTGAGGTCTATCCGGATTGCACAGAGGGCTCCTTCTACCTAAAGGCTAAAGCTAGTTAGAACAATGGATATGGTTTTTCCAAAACTGGATTATAAATATTCGGCTTTGTTGCTCAAATCTAAAGGATGGATTAAACAAATTTACACTCGATCGCATTTACTGTATTTATCTAACGGGAAAGGAAACCTTCCAACCAAAATCGTGAATAATATTGGAGACAGGAGAAACCCAAAAAACTTTCCCTAAACTAAAAGAAAAGGAGAAGCTCCCCAGAAACTAGTAAAAGATGAAGAAATTACAGAGCACGAGGCACCAAGTGAGATTGAGCCAGCCAGCCATGGCCGTGCCTTCTCTCATGGGATTCTTAAAGAGATCGAGATACCCAAAACAACAACAGTAGATGATGACAACTCTTTCCCTTACAAACCAACAAACCTCTGTAAATGCCACCGGTTAGTGACTCGTGCCCTACCCTAGCTCCGTCGTCGTCCTCAGCCTAATTCCCGCGTAATTATAACGATTTGACGGCGTTGACTGCCGGTCAACTCCCCCGACCTGTCACTCAGGCAAAGAACAAACCCCAACATTGACCAAAAACTCGTCCAACATTACTCACTCGCGAGATATCGGGAGGCTTTTAGGGTTTTTTTGGTTTGATTTGGAAGATCGCACCAAAGTGGATTTCAGAATCTCAGCGTTTAAAGGCTTGAAATTAAATAAAATAGATATGGAGATTTGTTAGAGAGAGAAAGATTTGATTTTGCGAAAGAGACTTAATATATTAGGGAGGGAAAACAAACACACAATCTGACAGACAGATAGACATTACCTTATCATTTACATTTCATATTTCCTCGTTTCCATCACTAACCAAGTATGTAACATTGGCCTTTGAAGCTGAGCAAGTTTTTTCTTATTATTATTATTATTATTATTATTATTATTATTATTATTCATCTTCAAGCTTTAAGGAGGGAAGCAAAGTAAAGAAGCAATCAATCCCTGCTACATTTAAGGAGGCCTTGATTCTTTTCTGATATGGCCAGGAACGGTATCGTTTCATGGCGGAGGAAGTCGGAGAAGCTGGAAGGTTTGGATCTCTCCAGTTCCGAAGAAGCCCACGTGCTCGCCGTCGATGACAGCCTCGTCGATCGCAAGGTCATTGAGCGCTTGCTTAGAATCTCCTCTTGCAAAGGTCCGTACGGTGAAAAAAAACATTTTACATTGTTAGTGAAAAATATTCTTCCATCTTTTTTGGTTCTGAATTCGAATTTTGTTTCGAAATTGCAGTGACCGCTGTGGACAGTGGTATGAGAGCTCTGCAGTTCTTAGGTTTGGACGAGGAGGAGAAAACATCAGTTGGTTTTGATGTAAGTTTAATTAGCTCACTCAGTCAAACGGTTTTAAGTTTTAACTAAATTCTGGAAATTTTGAATATGAATTTGATCGACCTATATTTGTGTGTGTTCAGGGATTGAAGGTGGATCTGATCATCACTGATTACTGCATGCCTGGTATGACCGGGTACGAATTGCTCAAGAAAATCAAGGAATCCTCGACTTTTAAAGAGATTCCGGTTGTGATTATGTCCTCCGAGAACGTTTTGGCGCGCATAGACAGGTCTGTATCGAGTGTGGCCTTTTATGAACTCATATCGACCATTTTGTTTAAATAAAGAACAAGATTAAATAATTTTTCTGATGTGATTAGGTTACTTTTATCTGATGGAGTTTTCTTCTTGGAAATTTGTTTAGGTGTTTGGAAGAAGGAGCTGAAGATTTCATAATGAAGCCGGTGAAGTTATCGGACGTGAAAAGGCTCAAGGATTACATGACGAAAGACGTAGTTTTCGGAAAAGTAGAAGAGAGTGGGATCAACAAAAGAAAGCTAAGAGAACCTTCTGATCATCAGCCTCCGTCTCCGCCGTCAATTTTACCGTCATCTCCAACGTCAGCCATGTCATCATCGTCGCCGTCCCCTTCACCGCCACCTCCACCTCCACCTCCACCTCCACTTTCATCATCGTCCTCATTATCAGCTCCATCGTCGCCAACGTCGCTTGATTCTCCAATCACACGGCTCAAAATGACCAACACTAAATAGATCATCGGACCCGACCCGGTCCATACCCTGGCAACTCACGTTTTTCGGGTCGAAAACCGCAACTACCCGTTTTAAGTTTTAACGGTTTTTGTTGAATTTACTTCCTCTTTTTTCTGTGTTTTTTTGTTTGCCTTGATTTTGTTTGTTTGGTTGTTCACTTTGTTGATATGTGACTGTGACTCATTAATATTACTGATTACTAATTACATTCCTAATATTAGATCGATAACATTTAATTAGTCTCTGAATCGATCATAATCGAGATGAAAACCCTATATATTTTGACTTGAAATTTTTAGCCTTTTTAATATACTTTTTTGAGAATTCATAATCTTGTTGGTTATTATATGTGATATGACAAAAGGTTAGTGGATTTATGGACATTCTTTTCCGTGTGTGGGTCAAAAAGTTAGGTTATTTTGGCCAACTAATACATGATTAGAATCTAAAAATTGATGGGAGAATTATATATAAAAAATAAACTAAATTTACAAATATAAAAAAAATCATTTTTATTATTTCTTATACAAATTAGGACATGCGTGTGAGACTCATAATCTGTTGTGCAAGATCTTGTCCAAAATTGCGATTTTGAAATATCAAAATGTCTAACTTCGCAGCAAAATTACACGGTCATGTCATCTATCATTCTTTCACTTCCCACAGTCACAAACCTTCTTCTTTCTCTCACCAATCCCAAACTCTCTCTCTTTGTAACCCCAGATCTCACCTCGCCTTCTTCTCCTGCAAATCCTCAAAGATCTTTGTCCCTTGCCGGCCACCATGTCCTAGTGAGCTCCGTCGGTGTCAAGAAGCTCTGGGCTTCACCAACCTCATCCTCCACACCCTCGTTGGTCATGATTCGATTTCTGCCTCTGAGGTAATTTAGGTTGATTATTAGGGATTGAATCGGTTTTGTGCCTTTGTTGTTATTGAATTGATGAGACATGAATAATTTTTATTTGTCGACAATAACAACGACATTAGCTTTCAATGGATAAAAAATGTGTGGTAGCACTTGTTGTGAGATTTACTTCCATGAGCATGGAATTCAGGTACACTCTTTCTCTCTGATTTGGATAGATTTAGGCATTTGTTTAGTTTTATTTGCAAAATTGGTCTCCTAGTTCGTAGATCTACTTTTTTTGGATTTAAGGTTTTCACCTGCAAAATTGAATTTCTAATTTTTGATAGTAGCAGCATCGATCCTAGCTCTAGCATCGGTGTCGGCGATGCTCTAACATCAGAGTCGTTGCTACTGGGCGATGATGAGGCGTGTTTCTACTTTGCGGTGGTACTAGATCGCGCTACTGCACTGTTGTGTTGCTGCCTTCTACTACGTGGTGGTGAGGCGTGCTGCTACTGCGTGGTGGTGCTTCATGCTATTAGCCTGCTACTACGCGGTAGTGTTGTGGGCTGCTATTGTGAGGTCTTGCTTAAGTATGCTATTGCGTCGTATTGTTGGATTCTGCTACTGAGTGATGTTGCTACTACGTCGTTCTAATGCGGAGTGGTGCTAGTGCATCTTATTGTTACGTTCTGTTACAGAGTGGTGGTGCTAATGCGTCGTATTGTTACGTTTTATTACTGAGTGGTGGTGCTAATGCGTCGTGTTGGTGCGTTCTGCAACTGAGTGGTGGCGCTACTGCATCGTTCTGCTATTGAGTGGTGCTGCTACTACGTCGTGGTAAAAAAGGGTAAAAATGTCAATTATGTGATGACAGATGGCAGCTGCACATCCAGTTGTCCTTAATTATAAAATTTTATCCTTATGTGTAGAAACATCTTTAATTGACCTATTTGTAAACTGAAATTTGATTAGAACTACTAAAATATAGTTTACTAAAAATTGATTTATAGAAAAGGGAGATAAAATAAGTTAGAGGGTAACAAAAAGGAAGAGTCAAAGTTTAACAACTCAATAACTAGAAGTGTTAACTCACTTAGTCACTATTTTCATGAAAAAAAGGGAGGTGGATGAATGAACCTATAAGTATGTACATGTTGTTAAATGGGGAGATTTGGTCGAGTTGGAGGAGATATGTTTGCAAGATCTTGTCTGGTGGAAAGAATATTGGAATGGGATTGTGAATTGGACGTGTTTGAAGTGGTTGTTCCCTTTGGGTTGAAGGGGGAACTGGGACACTTGCTGTGCCATGGGTCCTAGCCCCTCGCAACTCTAGTCCTTTGTCTCGTTGTCCCTTTAACTGTGGTATGGTAATTAGGTGTTTGGTTATAATCCTAGCCCTCTATATTTTACCCGATATACTATCAAGGAGAAATACAAGATGCAGTTCACAAAGCATCTGTTTTTACTTTTCTTCATTCTCTTTCAATTCTGCTATTTCCATGTAGTTTTCAACTTATACCCCACAAGAAGGAAACGTGCAGAGATGTTGTCTTGCTACAAATTTTTAGGTATGTGAATCAAGAAAAAGATGTGGATATATTGGTTGCGAGTAGTACTATTTGGCATTTGGTGTCAAGAATGGCATCAACCGATTGCAATGGATCTTTGCTTGAGTAAGGAACAATAATCAAAAGTAATCAGATGATGAATTAGCCTTAACTTATTCTCAAATCTTGGATTACCTTCAAATCGTATCATAACACCTAAACATTGATAATCATCCCCACCAAATTAAGATCCTTGCTTGAGTGAATTGTTGATGCGCCAATGATGCTACTTTAAACCTTCAATCAACAACTCACAATTGTTCTTTAAAAAAACAACTGACAATTGTCCATCAAAGTTTTAAAAATCGTTAGACGCTAGTCGGACTCAAATCGTATCATAACACCTAAACATTGATAATCATCCCCACCAAATTAAGATCTTTGCTTGAGTGAATTGTTGATGCGCCAATGATGCTACTTTAAACCTTCAATCAACAACTCACAATTGTTCTTTAAAAAAAAACAATTCACAATTGTCCGTCAAAGGTTTAAAAATCGTTAGGCGCTAGTCGAACGGACAACCCTTAAAAGATTAATCAGATTTGTATTTTTGTATTTATTTTAATTTTTAATATCATATAATTATATAAAAATAATTAAAGTATGTATTATAATATCTGAAATTAATAAAATTATTGAAAATATATTGAGTTAAAAGATAAAGTTATTGATCAAAATTTCTTAAAAGTAAAAAAATTGTTGAATGACGTAGTGATAAGACCATAATTAGACGTAGAGCCCAAGTCTAATATATAATCCTTAACCAATATGCTATTGTTAAACTATTTTAAGTCTTAATTGTACGTTTAACCTAACAAGCACAATCATTCACTTTCTCAACGCCTCCAAGAACTCTTATGCAGATATAGACAATGAACTCCACAAAACTGAAACTTCACTCTCTCCCACCACTCAGGAGTCAGGACAAATCATCTGCTTCAATCTCATCCTCATTGTCCTCTGCTTTCTCTTCGTTTCTCTCTCTAAATCTCTATTATTTTCTTCTACATTGATTACAACCTGATTCAGATTCCAGAATGAATTAAGCATAGACCCCGATTGTACGTATCACCAAATTTTGGAGTCAACTCTGAGATCGAGCTTTAGAGTTTTGATCTAACCCAACCCCGCCCAGCCGATTAATCGGCCAGAAATCGGTCGGCCGTCAAAAAACGTCTTTTTATGTGAAAATCGGAACGGGCGGCCGCCTAGACCGATTTTTAGAACATTGTTGTACACCTAACCCTATAGATTGTTACATTTCCCTTTACCCATTTCTAAAAAAAATTACATCTCTTTACCGATTGAGCCGCTACGATGCAGATAAAGAAACTTCCATTAATACCTGAGTCTAAACGAGCAATCATACATTTTTGGCTCGCTAATTTTACGCTTCTTCGAGCTAAAATGACTTACATTGTACAGATAAGACCAGCTTAGGTTTCTGGACTGGGCTAATAATAGATAGGATATCTTGGAAAGCTTAGGTTTCTGGACTGGGCTAATAATAGATAGGATATCTTGGAATATAAAAACTAAGGGCCAGAATGAATATGAACGGGCTTAACGAGTCTTTCTTTGATGGGCTGGCCCGATAATTGTTAGAGAAACAAAGGATGGCATCATTTCTTGGCATGACGGAGTCAACCATGAGGGAATAGATGACTCCAAGTTGAGAATCTTAGGGTTTTTGGGTCCAGATCAAAACAAGGAATTTGGTCAAATGACCGAGACAGAATGTAGAGGCTACAATTTGCAGCAACTATATATTCCCCCTAATCATGTCAAGAAAGCTCCAAGTCAAAGAGAAACACCCAACTCAAAGCTAATCTTTGCAGCTTAGAAAAGCCTAATTGATGTCATGATTCATATTGTCAATTGGGAAGTTGGGATTTCCATTGAGGAATTGTACCATACATCATTATTGATTATATCAAAAAAGAATTATATATTTTATTGTAATAATAAAATACTAAATAAAATATTTTATATTTGTAAAGTTCTTATTAGAGCACATGAAGAAGAATTTAATTTTGGGGACTGAGTGCTTCACTTTCTTATTTATCTTCATTTTAGAGAATAAGATGGAAAAACTGTTTGACCAAAAACAGCTCAATATTCCTCAAAATTATGTAAATTAAGAAAATAGAAAAACGGTTAGATATGCTCTACTAAGAAATCATAAGATTGGTGAATTTTGACTACCCGAGGGTTTTTTTGGAGAAGAAATAACTTTATTGATAATGGAAACAAATTACAAGAAACTTATTCCTGACAGTGAACTTAAAATAATTGTTATATTTATTTATAATTTTAAAATTTAGGTATCAATTTAACAATATTACTCCATAAATAATTGCTATTTTTTTAACAAATGATAAAGTGAAACGTCACTAGAGAGGGGAGAAAAAGATTTAGCTATTGCTTTAGTTATGCATCAAAAAATGACAAATTTCTCAACTTCATTTAGCAATTATCCAATTTAGTAATTTTTTTGTATTATATTAGAGCATCAATTTATCTAAAAAATAATTTACTTTTATCAATACTGGTGGAGAAAGTCTTTTTTATTGGGAGAACTTCTGATGTGGACCTTATAATGAAGACTTTCAAATGAACGGTTAGATCAAGGTTTTCATTTTTAATTGATATTTTATAATTCTTATGTGCATATCATCCAACTATTCATTTAAAAATCCATACTTGATCCTTTTTCATTACTGATGGAATCGAAATTAACGATCCCTAGGAGAATATCCTTCAGGTCATTGTCTTTCATTCATTCATTCATGCTCATTTCATTCATGTACTTTAAAATGATCAAACCATTACATTTTTCTTACTTAAGAGATTCGATTTAATTATAATTGATATCAAAATACTTACAATCACTTATATATGAACCAAATTGAGTTGATGTCGTTCTAAACCAATGTTACATGACTGATACTTAACAAGAATACCATTTATGCTATATATATATACTTTAGAAAAAGTGTTAAAACAAGAATAATCAAGCTCCAAAAGGGAATCATTTACGGACTTTTAAGCTCAGATGATTAATTTGACCTTACCATTTTCAAATTTACCATTACATTTGACATTTCTTGCATTCAAATAATCCAAATCCAAATCCATTTTTTCTTAATAAAACCAATCACTCACATCATAAACTTCGGTTGGGGACAACGCTATGACTAATGAGTCTGGGTTCTTCAGAAAATTCGAGTGAATCATACAAAACTTGGTCTCGATCTGCACAAATTAGCAATCAAACAATTTGGTGATCCATTCTCATCTATTTTTCAACAAAATCAGAATCTTATAACCCAAGGCTGATGAGAAAGGTCCACATCCCCCACTTCGAATTAGGTCCCCGTCAACCTGTAACCAATTTCCTTGCGTTTATATAATGAAACAGTCGTTGGCAAATTAGTTCTCCTTTTTTATTTTATTTTGTACACCTGTTTCAACCACTGAAATTGCCAATTTTTCATTCCTTCGTCTCCAGAAAATGATTACAGCTCTGCGAAGTTGATGATCAGGTCCCTCCTTCTGACTTTTCCCCATTTTAACTATTACGTACAAGATTGAGCATCCATGTCTCAATTAGCTTTTTATATTCCATTACAAGTTTAAAACAAAACCCTAATGAAGAAGAAGAAGAAGATCGGGTATAAAACGCGGTCCATAATTTCTGGTTTGAAAGAGTAAACTGCTCCGTCGATTTCATTTTGTTTATACATAATCCTATATGGAAAGGTCTTAAAAGTGGTTGAATGCATGCAAGCCCGGGAAGAAGAAGAAGAAGAACAAAAAAAGCAAGACTACAACAACTAACCACTATCGTTGAAGCTTTCAGCAACCAAACCCCAAATGGCAGACGACAAATTCCGTAGAGATCTCCTTCAACTGATCTCAACCATTTACTAAATTCCAACCGCAGTTTCAGTTTCTCACACCTTCTCTTCTGACAACAGAAGAAACCAATTAACACACCTCCATGGCCGGCGCTTTACATCTCATCCTTATCCGGCCATGGTTTCCTCTTCTTCTTCTGTATTGTATTTACCGTTCTTGTTATGGTCAGTCACAAAATATTGAGACTTTCTTTCCTTTTCCACCAGCGCCTTCCCCGGCGCCGATCTCTCCGTTTTTCCCTCCGGTGGGGTCGCCTCCACCGGAGCCACAACCGCCTCTGCCATTGCCGCTGCCGTCTAATAAGAAGTCTAATGACAACAGCAAGATTGCAAAGGCGGCAGCGGCAACGGCAGCCAGCACATTGGTCTTGTGTGCGGTGGTGTTCTTTTTCGTGCAGAGGTGCATTGTTGCTAAGCGGCGGAGGAAGATCAACGGCGCTGCTACTGGTGGTGGTGGTCTTTATGCCCATAGAAGCGCATCACGTCGTGGTCAACCGGCTGCTGCGGTGGTGAATCGCAATGAGTTTGAGAGGTATGATGGGAATCTCAGAGGGTTTATTGTGGACGAGGATGGTCTTGATGTGTTGTATTGGCGAAAACTCGAGGCCAACAACTCGAAGAAGATGAGTTTCAAGAAGGAGGCAATGCGAAACCGCGATATAGAGGAAGAAAATTTTGAGGATCATAATGGAAAAGGGACTAGCAGAGAGAATGAGCTTCCTCTGTTTCGAGGGAGGTCTTCCACGTCTAACATTGACTTAGCTCCCGAAAGAAACGAGCAGATTCGGATTGGAAGTAGTAGAATGATGAATCCTAAGCCTGTTGAGAATCGAGAGCAAGTAGCGGAGCTGACGTTTCAGTCTTCGGGTTCTCCTCCTCCACCTCATTCTCCACCGCCAACACCTCGTCCTCTGCCAATGAAAGTCCCTGCAGTGCCGCTACCGCCTCCTCCTCCACCTGTTCCAAAGGGTCCGGGGCTGCCACCGCCTCCGCCACCAAAGCCTAAGTCAAGAAGTTTGAACGCATTGGCAAAACCGGAGCCAAAGGGGGTGAAGCTGAAGCCGTTACATTGGGACAAGGTGAACACTAATCATGAACATTCCATGGTGTGGGACAATATTGATAATGGCTCGTTCAGGTATGTATATCACACCTTAATTTCACATTCTTGAACAAGTGACAAAGTACATTGATATATTACATAATCTAAAAACTAACAGTTCGTGTTTTTTGCTTCTTGCAGATTTGATGGTGACCTTATGGAAGCTCTTTTTGGAACTGTTGCTACTAATCGAAAATCTCCTGAAAGAGGCACTGGTTCTTCATCATCACAAGTTTGTATCTTAGATGAGAGGAAGTCTCAGAACTTTGCAATTGTTATCAAATCCTTGACAATGTCTATTGAAGATATTCTTGATGTGCTTAATGAGGGCAGAGGTTTAAGCGCTGAAAATCTCGAAAAGCTTGCTAGAATTGCCCCTACTGAAGAGGAAATAGCCAAAATTCTTGACTACAATGAAGACCCTGCAAGGCTTGCTAATGCTGAAAGCTTCCTCTACCACATTTTGAAAGCTGTTCCATCGGCTTTTATTCGACTCAATGCCATGCATTTCAGACACGACTATGAGCAAACGATTGTGCAGCTCAAAGAGTCTTTGCAGAAGATTGAATTGGGATGCAAGGAGCTTCGAACTAGAGGACTGTTTATGAAGCTGCTAGAGGCGATTCTCAAGGCTGGAAACCGAATGAATGCTGGAACTTCGAGAGGGAATGCGCAAGCTTTCAAACTCAGTTCTCTTCGGAAACTATCTGATGTTCGAAGTAGTGATGGGAAGACTACTCTTCTTCATTTTGTTGTGGAAGAAGTGGTGCGGTCTGAGGGAAAACGTGGTGTTTTGAACAGGAACCATAGCTTGAGCGGCAGTGGCAGTCGCAGCAGTAATGGCAACATGAGTTCTGAGCAGAATGTTATGTCGAAAGAGGAGAGAGAAAAGGAGTACATGATGTTGGGATTGCCAGTGGTTGGGGGAATCAGTTCTGAGTTCTCTAATGTGAAGAAGGCAGCAAGTTTAGACTATGACAGCTTTGCAATCACTTCCTCAGCTCTCACTAAACGTGTTGTGGAAACTAGAGAACTTATACTCCAATGTGAGAAGGATGGTGGTGGAAGATTTGTTTTCGAGATGAACGATTTTCTTGAAGAGGCAGAAGAAGAGTTAAAGGAGATGACAAAAGAGCAGAATAGGGTGATGGAATTTGTGAACGCAACTACGGAGTATTACCAAGGAGGAGCTTCAAAGGAAAAAGGATCACACCCATTTCAACTGTTTGTTGTAGTTAAAGATTTTCTAGGCATGGTTGATCAAGCCTGCGTGGAAATTTCTAGAAATGTGCAGAGGAGGAAGGCAGTGACAGCGAGTGTAGGAACATCATCGTCACCAGACTCGCCGCCAACAAGAAACCCCGTAAGGTTTCCAGTCTTGCCTAAAAATTTTATGTCAGGAAGCTCTAGAAGTAATTCTAGTGGATCAGACAATGATGTCTGAATTGGTTTTTATTCAATGTATATAGATTCCAGAGTAGGATTACCATCAGAAATTAGGCGAGTGGTTTTTGGTTTTGATACATTTTTTCTTCATATAATTCTTTGGTCTGAAATTTACTTATATCAAGTGTCCAGATTTCTGCAAGCAGCTATAGATAATAGAGTATGTGACTACTTGGGACAAGTAGTCTCACAGGCACAAATATACAAAAATGGGTACATAACATTTTTCTAGCTCTGAATACTATTGAGGGATATTAAAGGTAACTGAACCTCAGCTGTGTCTCATCTTGTGCAAATTATTATTATGCCCCATTTCTAGATAAGATTGATAACAGAAGCAATCTGTGCTACTCATCCAGATATACAGATTGTGACTCATTACGACCAACAGCTAAGCCGGGGTGTCTAAGCATGGGCCATAGCCAGAGATAGATATTCCTTATGTGTCTTCATGCTTCTCTAGCTTCTTCTGAAATTGACATGCGAAATTTGATCACCGGAGTGTTTGTTCTTAGGACCCTCCTACATATACCATAATCACAGTAAATAACCACACTAGTAACTTCAGATATGTAGCGACTAGAAAGATGTTAATCAAAGTCTACATTGTATTTTGCTTCTTGCATGACCATGTCTGATAGGACACAGTTACATAACAGTAACATACCTTTTTCTGAAGTGCTTTTCGATAACTTTTGTCCATGATAAAAATCAGTGGTTGGTGTAGCCTTGAACTTAGGACTCTGTCTTAGCTTTTTTATCTCTACCTCCTTTTGCTCCTGTGTCAAGAATACAGTGCTGAGAATGACATCCAAACGATTTGGGAATTCTACCTTCTTATTTTTCTTGTTACTTGATTGTGGATCATACCTTTGACTTTGGTTGGGAATGTGTTCTCTCTGCATCTCTGGCATTTGGTTTTGCCCATTTATTTGTTAACTGAAATGTATTGGTAATTGACATTATAAATATACGGCTAATAGTTTACAACATGTTGAAGGTGTCAAAGGAATTGATAGGTACCTCCTTTTTCTCTGCTCGTTCTTCACTTCTCAAGCCAAACGTTGGAGCAGCCTTAGCATTTCGTTTATCCTGATAACTCGCTTTGAGTGACCTATGAAAACAACTAAATGACTAATAGTTAATATTAATATTATCTGTTATCGAAAAGACAAGACAAGACAATGCAATATAAAGTAATCGAGACCTAAAATATAGGGTGAATCTATGAACCAACAATATCAGTATGTCACAATATGGTAATATGGTATATGCATAGATGTAATAAAATTGAACTGGTAATTCCATCTATCAGCAGAAAGATGTGAAATGTAAGGCATTACCCTGCATTGTCCTTTGGCAGAGACACAGAAGTGGAGACCTTTGGTTCTTTCGCCTTAGTAGAGGGCTGTTATTAGATGGCATAAAATGAAATTTTGATATTAGATTCTGTTTAAAACTTTAAATAATGAGCAGCTGAAAACAAGGAAGTGATATTAAATTGACATACCAGCTTTGGTGTTGAACGTTTCTCTTCATTAGGGGATTTCAGTTGGTTGACACTGTTTTGAAATGTCTTAAATGCTCGTTTGACAATGTCCTTGTCTCCCATTTGCTCCATAATCAATGGTTTTCTAGCTGTAATCACAGTCTCTGTAGCTGAATCAGACATTTGAGGATCCAAACTGAGTGACATGTGCAGAGATTTAGGAGGAACTTTATTGGTTTTTTCACTAGACGGATTTGCGCTCCTAGTTAAAGACGAACCATTGACATTCTTAACTGAGGGTCGTGGTGCAGATTTTGCTCCGGTAGAAGCTGACATTGGCTTTGACACTCTAGGAGTGCTATTCTGCAGTATCTTTGATACTCTAGGGGTAGTATTCTGCAGTATCTTTGACACTCTAGGCAAGGAATTCTGCGGTGTCTTTGACACTCTAGGGGTGGAATTCTGTGGTAACTTTGACACTCTAGGGGTTGGATTCTGAGGTGTTTTAGTCATTGGTGAAACTGATTTCTTCTTGGCCTTTGCCACAGTCCTCTCCTTGCTCACTGGAGTAACCTATACAATGGAACATTGCGAAGGACACAGAACATCAGACTAAGTTGTATTTATTAGCAACTATGATTATCCAAAGGGATTCAAGATAAATGTACTTCACCTTCTGAGGTCTCTTCTGAAGATCCAATTTCGCCTTTTCCTCTTTAACTTCTGGAGCATCGCCAGCATCACTGTCCAAAGTCTTTGGAACTTCCTGTATTGTTTCTTGAGTGTCAGCAGTGATAGTTTCCACTTCTTTTACCAAAACAAGCTCCTCTGGTCTGTTCAAGTTTGGAGTTTTGGGACTAACTACTCCGCTATCAGTTTCCTCCATTTCTCCTTCCTCAATCGATGATGTTTGACACTCAATAGTGAAAAGATCCTCATCCTCCTCCTTGAGATCTTCCACATGAGTACTGCTTAACCCACTTTCTAAATTGGGCTCTTCACTACTTCCTTGAGCACTAGTTTGACTGGTAGCTATATCAATTCCATTATCCATGCCACAACAGATCTGATCACCATTATTTTGATCATCTGACTTTAAGGGCTCATCATCTTGCATTTTCTTCTCTTGTTCCAGAAGCTCCACGGCTTTTCGTGCCGCTATCCTCTTGTAATGAGCTTCAAAATAAGCCTTTTTCTGAGCTACTGAACCAGGAGTAGCACACTTCTCAACTTCTTCCAAGTACTTATTTGGCGAGAATGCCGACCATTTCTCCCAAGATAGTGAATCATTCTCAAACCTACCAAATGAAACAGACACTTCCAATGAAGAGTTTGACGAATCCGTACCAGCTACATCTCCCATCTGTATAATTCACACATCAACCAAAACCCAAAGCATATTCTGAATCAAGAACACAGTACGATACCCCAAATCTAGCAATTACATACTGAAACAATCAAAACCCAGAAAGCATAATCTTCAAAAGACAATAATTGCAAGAAAATTAAAGCAGATGGGTCACTCATCTTAACAAAAAATCTAAGGACAAACAAAAGTGTGTACCTTATCAGCAACTTTTGGAAAACCCACTATAGATTCACCCATTGTTGCTCCTAGACTTCAACTTCCAGAGAAGAATCAGTGCCTGGCTTGTCTAGTGTGGGCATATCAATCGCACCAACCTATTGGATCACGCACTGAAAGAAAGAAAAAAAAAATCACAATGAGGACAAAAAGAAAAAGACTTTAAAAATTGCCAAGAATAATAGAATAGAAGATACATGTGCATGTGCACTGTTTTGCTTATTTTGTTTGCTCTACCAGTCCACCATTATCACTTGACATTTTCACTGTTCTCTGGTTCTTCTGGAAACTACATAACCCATCATCAAAGCAAGACCATGATCATGATGAAATTAAAAAGCTAAGCTTAAAGGCTTAAAGTTACAGAAGACCCACCACATAATCTGATCTTATGATTTAGCTTTTAGAACTACTTGATGAATTCATGATTGTAAAAACTGAAAAAGGTGCAATATGGAAATGAAAAATTAAAGGGGAAGCAGAGATTAGAGAGCTTTATGGTTTAAGACATTTAATAAACAAAGATATACCTACCAATCTTTTAACACAAGATTAACATTTCTGAAAGGACCAAGCTTTTAGTACATGGTGCCTGTGGATTTCTAATTCAGTGCCTCACAGAAAGACCTAAAGAAATAATGATGAGATTAGGCATAAAAGGAGAAGAAGCTAAGGAATGGTCCAGTTGAGAGGAAGAGTTAGAGTGGAAAGACATGCTAGTGAAAGATACATGTGACAGGTCCTAAGCTCCCATTGCCAATAATTGTGTATCTACTTGGGCTGCCTGTGGTCCCTAAGATTGAATTGGTTCAACTACTATCCAGAAGACATTGCACAATAAAAGCAAGAGCACCGTGACGTTTAACAACCAATCGGTAAACACATATACCGAGCCCAAGAAGCCCGTTTTAAGAAGACTCGAGTGTACTTGGATTTCCACTTCCATGATCATGTCATGTTTGTCTTAATCATCTAACATCCTTTGTGAATTCTAGGTTAGCATCGTAATCACGCTTCCGGACCATGTTTGTCATAATTATCCAATACCCTTTGTGAATTTTAGGTTAGCACCGTAATCTCGTTTCCGGTTCATCCCATATAGCTAGTTTTTGCTTATTAAAAATGACACACTTAAAACTCTTAATTCTATGACGTGCTCTTAACAGCTGGTTTTACCGATCTAATATTGCGATGGACTACAAGTAGTGCATCTTAAGTGATCTTTGCAAATGATCTTGTACATGTGTCTAAATACAATGCTGAAGATTTTTGCACGAACACAAGATCTACATCTTGCATCTTTACTTCAACATTACTATAGCAGCCTATTTGATCTACTTGACTAGGCTTAGCTGACTTCGTTTCCTTCCTTTTCATCTTGCCTTGCATTTTCCTCCTCTAATACCCTCTAAGCTACTCAATCACACCTCCCCCAACTGAACATCAGTTGGACTAGGCTTAGCTGACTTCGTTTCCTTCCATTTCATCTTGCCTTGCATTTTCCTCCTCTAATACCCTCTAAGCTACTCAATCACAATCCCAGATTAGCTATATATTTCTTCAGTTTTGCTTACTGCAAATCTTAACCCAACCTTCTCTGTCTATGTAAAAGGGCATGATGAGAATGAGCTCTTCTACAGGGCCAAGCAAAACCCGACCCGGATCCACTTCAAGACTACTGCATAGCAGATACCATAACCCCTAGGTCATTTAACTTCAATGTCAATGGTATACCCTGCATTAATCCAAAGCTAGCACTCCCCTATCCAAGCCAGGAAACGCAAAAGCCAACCCTTTCGGATTCAACGTGACTAACACGCTCAACTTACCAGGCCTCAACACCTTGGGCTTGACCATGGCCCGAGTTGACATAGCTGCCAATGGGCTTGTCCCTCCACACCCACGAGCATCAGAGGTAACCATCTGCCTCAAGGGCCTGCTTCTTGTGGGCTTTGCGGACACATTTAACCGTCTTTTTACTCAACTCGTCATTCATTCTGTACAACTATGATTCAAGGGCTTCGGCAGTGGCATTGTCCGGCATGAGTAGCCAGAACCCTGGTGCACAGATTGTGTCACTTGCCTCATTCACTTAAAAGTCTCCGATTGACAATGAGATACTGATGAAAGGTTTTCAAATTAGCGACAGAGATGTTGCCAGAATCTGAAAGAACCTTGGTGGTTAATCGTGTTTCTGATTTGATGACTGACTAATCAAGCACGACTTGTATATTTTATGCTCCAGAATATAGATGCCAACGGTCATAATGCTCTGTTTCTATTTGTTCAACTACTATGTTTGGTCATGTATACAAGAATTAGATATGTTCTTCCTTATTTTTGGTCTTAGTTTGTTTTCAGGAAGAGTGAAGCATGTGTACAGCTCCACAACCAATCAGTGTCTAACCAAAAGACTAGTTACACTAATAAAATCAGATATCCTAGTGTCTCAGAGTAATGAAACTGTAAAGGTGTGCAATGTTAGGTTAGTTCGGTTACCATGGTTGAAAGCATGTTTCAGCAGACAGAAAACTAATGGGTTGGTTTCTGTGTGTCCAAATTGTCCGCATTTAGAGCATCTCTAACAGTTCTTGTATTAATTCTCTATTATAGAGGAGAAAATGACAAAATTTCTATAAAAAAATGTGCTAAACTTCAACAACTCTTCTATTTTTATATACAAAATTAAATATTTTATGTATAATTTAATAAATTTATAGAAATATATAAATTTATTCAAATCAAACCTTAATTATTTAGTTAACTGTTTTAACTTAATGACGTTTTGTTTTTTCTTTAAGGAAGAAAATGAATTCAAAAAGGTAAGCAATAAAGTTTACATGAAAATACAAATTTGTAAAAACTCTATAGATTTAGAGCATATGTTTCTCTTTCCTAATTTTTTGTATTATAGATGATCCTTTACATGAGTTATTGAAGCCAAAAAAGATGTTTTCCTCAAAAATAGAGATTATTCTAGTTTTACATGAGCTGTTAGAGATGTTCTAAGTAGTTAATTTGTTAAAAGGCTAAACTTTTAAAAGGAAAAGCACTTTTGTGGTAGTGCAACTAGCTTCCTCCAACAGACATTCCGGAAGCAACCTCGTTATAAAAGTCCAATCATATAAAGCTAGGGAAATTGGGTAGAAGAAAGCAAGCAATAACCTAATACGGAAGTAACGAAACGGTCCAATTATAAGAATAGCAGGCCCGCTCACCTGTGGGACGACTTTACGGGACAGATGGTCAATGGCCATCAGATTTAAAGGAAACATATCCAATGGCTAAAAAAACTGCACAGACTTTCTTCAACCCACACCCGATCTGTTGGAAAATCTTCTTCTTCTTCTTTTTCGATTACTGGTTTCACCCCATCTTTTCGCTCACTTGCTCTGTCTTGTGTCTTTTATTTTCTCTAGTATATGCCCATCTGACTGGCTCACTCAGTTCAATCACTGGGGTTTGAGAATTGAGACTCATGAAGAATATATAAGAATAAGATCCATGGGAATTTCGATTCGAGGCGACCAATTCCAAATTCAGTTACTTTTTTGTGTTCTGAGTTGAACCAAAATCCATTCATTCTTTTGTAATTTACGAACATGAAAGATTATTGTTTTTTTACTTCAAATTAGGTAAACTGTGATCTGGTTCTTTGAAGTTTCTTCAATTGGATCCGTACCATAAACATCCAAAACTCTCAATTCTCAAGTTTGATTCCCTAATACATGGTATAGAATTTTGATCATATATGATGAATGAATTTACAATTGAGCAACAGACTCAGAAACAGTAGTTTGAGAGCAGGAGAGGAGATGAGGAATGAAGAAAAGAGAAAAGCAAGACTTTACCTGTTAGATCTCAGAAGTAGAGAACTGGGTTTTTTTTATAAAAAAAATTCAAGTACAGAACTGGGTTTGGGATGAATAGACTCGAACCACCGGATCTAAGGTGAGAAGAAAGTTTGTGGAGTTTTTTTTTCAGACATTGGATCTGTTTCAACTAACGATGAGATAGCAAAATTGGATACTTAGAGCAAGTCCACCCCAGCCCCAAAAGCCTCACCCAGGTCTTCTTCGGCCATGTCAAATGAATACCTAGCAAAAAAAGCTTCCTTCCACCCATGAATTTTTCTTCACATGGATCAGACCTGGGCAATCACCTGGGTCAGACCTATGACCCAGACCTACATTTTGAAGACCCAGACCATCCGAGTCCACCTTAGTGCTCTTCCACGGGTCACCATGACGTGGGCCACGTTGTAGCAGAAGGCGAGGGCATAACCGACACGATTTGCCTTGCGCGTCAACGCACGAATAACCTAAAAAAGAGGAAGATGCGTGGCCGGAGAAAAAGAAGTCTACGTCGGAAAAACAACGGTCGAAACCCAGAAAAACATAAACTTCTAAAATTCATTTGGTAACAAACCAACCGAGAAAACTGAACATATAATCTTGTAGAACTCGTCGAGGAGGTTAAGATTCTTGCCACATACAGAGGATTCAGCCGTTAGAGGTCGGAGAAATCTCGCCTGAAAGTCTAGAGGCCAAATCGGGCTTTTGCTCAATCCTTAATGCATCTGTGATCTTCAAACATTGAGATGACGAGCTTGAGGAGAGTAATCCAACGATGCCAGTCACACGTGCAGCCATGGTCTGACGGGGGAGGAAAGCGACGACAAAGCCGAAAGGAGAACGACATCGTCTGGGCTCGATTTGAGGCTGAGAGAGAACTCTAAGAGCATCCGTACCCGTTTTAGGGCCTGCTCCTCCTCAAAATAGGAGGAGCAAGCACTATTTGAGCACCTCCTATTAATAGGAGGTGCAGTGCAGTGTTTTCGTGCAGCGGTAGGAAAAAATAGCACCTCCTATTACTATTCATTGATTTTTTTTTAAAAAAAATTCATGACTCGAAAAGAAGGTGTGATTTTATTACTTGAAAATGTAACGTACATAATGAAAATACATAATTTAAAGTACATGATTAGAAATGAAATTACATAATGGAAATACATAATTTAAAGTACATAACTAGAAATGAAAGTACATAATAGAAATACATAACTATGGAAAAAGTGGGCGATAGCAATTTGAAAAAATTTCCTCACTAGCATCTCCTTCATCGACATCAAGTTGCTTAAGAATTGCCGCTTTCCTCTTTGAAAAATACCTCTTTGATTTTGGGGTCATAGTCTCCGTATCCATTGCCATAATCCTTGATTCTTCCGCTAAGGCCCTCAAATTGAAGTCTTTCTCTTTAAGGCTAAGTTGTTTTTCGTATAAAGCAAGCTCCATAGCATCACTTGTTTGTTGCGCGGCTAGCCAAGATTTTTGATTTTCCACAATGTTTTTCAAAGCCTCATCCCTTACCTCATTTGAAGAAGTCGAGGCGATCTTTTTTCCCTTTCTTTTAGCTTCCTTGGCCGCCTTCACTCCCATTGGTCTAACCGGACTTGAGGAAGCTTCAAGGTTGCTTTGTGGTGTTGCAATAACTTCATCCTCAGCCACATCGATTGTGGGAGGCATTGAGCTAACGACCGGAGTAGAGGCGGCGGAGTTGGCATATGAAGAAGGTGGAGTACTAGTTTGAACTTCTCTAAAATAAGGATGGTTCTTCACCACTTCCCAACAATCAAACCGCGTAAACTCTTTCTTCTTTTGTGCCACATAACATGATTGAGCTTTTCTTATCTAATAACAATAACAAATTTATGTCACAATAATATCTAATAAATAGAGATGACAACATTTATTTAAATAAACATACATAAATTTAGGGAAATGATAACATTATAAACTCTTACCTCATCTTGCAAATTTGAGCCGGATTGTGAATTCCTTCGTGCATAAGCAAGAGCGGCACCCCAAGCTTTCAAAGTCGGCTTCAACTTAGTAAAACGAGAAGAAACCGCGGTTTGGCTCCTATGCTCCGGCCTTGACTCATGAGGCGCAATCTCCCAATTTTCATGAAAATCGGTATGTATTTTTTCCCATAATTTATCAGACTTTTGCATGTTGCCGGTGATAGGACAAACGCTAATACGACAATAAGAAATGCACAATTGCAAATCTTCGGAAGCAAGCCAATTGGACATTTTTCTAGCAAAAAATAGAAAGGAATGAGAGAGGAGATGGAAGGAGTGGATAAATTTGTTGTGCACAAATTGGTGTGAGATGTGAATGAAGTTGATGTAGTATTTATAGAAAAATTGTAGGGTGTTATTTGCAATTTTGGGGATTTTTTTTATAATTTTTTCGGATTTTTTTGCAACATTTTTCCCCAAAAATTCGAAGGCCGTTGCCTTCAAATCTGGGACGTTGGATCTAAAATCAAATCGAATCAAACGGCCCAGATCAATCTGCCCGTTGGATCCGATTTGGTGTGTCGATATTGACACGTGGCGCGCTGTGATTGGGCGAGCCGGATCTGTTCTCTCTCGCTCTCTCGACTTCTCTCCCTCGCTCTCTCGACTTCTCTCCTCGCTCTCTCGACTTCTCTCTGTTCTCCCTCGCTCTCTCAGACAAGGCGGCGCAACTCCAGAAGAACGACAAGGCGGCGACTTTGGGGGATCTGGGAGGAGGCCGTGGTGGTTGTGGGAGGGTTGGTTTGATAGCAATTGCATACTGCTCATGCAATTGGGTTGGTTTTGATGCCGCCGGAGCCATTATCGTGGGATCGGAAGAAAAGGAGAGGAAGCACGAGCGGTCGGAGTCGCTTGGGCCGGTTGGATCGGAAGAAAAGGAGAGGAAAGGTGGCCGTCGTCGTCACCCACGTGTGTGGGCTCCACCGGGACTGCTCGAGCAGCAGCTCGAGCAAGAACTGCTCGTGCTCGCGCTCGACCTCCTCGTCAACGATCGGTCGCCGGCCTCCACCTCCCCCGCTGCACGCTCGATTCTCGCTTGCTCGTGCTGTTTTCCGGCTGGCCCACCCGAAATCCACGCTGCTCGTGCTCAAATCCTCCCACGCTGCTGATGCTCTAATCGGGCACTTCCTCATGCCTCCTTTTAAACTAAAATGGACAGTCCAGATCATCTCTCATGGCCCAGATCAAACGTCTTTTTACTATTTACTTTTTTGATTTACCAAATGTAATTTTCTTTTTTGATTTACTTTTTTGATTTACCAAATGGACAGTCCAGATCAAATCATTATTTCACACTCAAAATACAAATTATAAAATTTAATAAACGGTCATCGTCACGTAATGGCCCAGAAACATATATCGTGAATGAAAACTGACGTAAAAAATCACTGCCATGTGACAACCCATGTCTCATCCACGACCCAGTTCTTTCCAACAAAACCCGAGACGGTGAACTTGCTCTAACAGTTAGCATCATGACACTTAGAAGATGGCTAGAAAACTTATTGCCAAGTCTCTCCATCCCTCCCATTTTAATATATCCTTGTGTTGTTGACGAACATTTTCCAGCACAAACTGAATAAGAACTTGCGCAACAGTTGAGGAACATCGCATCCAACCCAATAAACAAGTCAAGTCCGAAAATGATATTTCGGAGCGCTACAGAACACCTTCGCACAATTAGTCGATGACAAAGAGAGGAGGCGTGTCAAGTTCTAATGCACACAAGTAAGCCCCGTGAACACATTGCGCTGTAACATTGATCCAGCGCATCATTGAAATACAGTTCATCTCTCACTATCTTTAGTCTTTTTTTGGTTGTTACTATCTTTAGTCACTTTCAGACATTTCAAGCACAAAATAAAGAGGAAAAAAATTGAACAAGAAATTGAGTGAAGGAAGCAAAGAATAGTATGATATTCTCATCCTGAGAAAGACCCCCAGATTTTACATATTTCAAATCCAATTCAAAAACCAAAATTGTTCTTCTAAAAAACCTGAATTGAATTTAATATATCTTAAAACATCTCTAATAATATTAATAAATGTATTGTTAATTTTATCAATTTTTAGATAATCAATAATAATATTTAAGTTTTTTAGGTCAACACCATTACTAAACTTTTATATGAGTTAAGTTTTAACTATTTTTTTAAAAAATAGATAAATTTATTAATTTTCATTATTAATTTTAAAATTTATCAATTTTTTAATTATTATGTTAGAGTAAAAAATTCATTTAAAAATTATTTATCAATACTACGGATATGCTATTACAGCACAAAAGTAAAACAAACACAGTAAACATCATAAACCCCATGAATTTCCTCCAACTCCTCCTAAAAACCAAATCAGTAATCTGTACATGGATCTATCAAAAGAATCACTGAACAAATGTATCAAAGAAAAAAAAAGAATCATAACAACAAAAAGCAACAACTAATATCATCATTATCATCATCATGACAAATAGCTCGAAAACCCTATCAATGTAGAAGCAGAGATTGATGAGAAAGATTGATACTTGGCAATATTGTGGCGCTTGTAAAGATCATAAGGCTCCCAAACATGATCCAGAGGGCAAGCCTTTTTCGATTCGAGTCGAACCCACGGCTTCCCTTTTCCACTCCAATGCAGCAAAGAAACTGGCCCAGGATGCAGAGGCCTGCAACTCCCTCTCACATTGTCGCCGCCGAGGCCGTGTTGGTTCCACCGGTGATCTATAGCCTCCACATTTCCGGCGAATACTAACAAAAACGGGGGCAGAGAACCCAGATCGTAGATTCTTCGCTTTCTTTGAAGCTCCATCCAGTTCTCTATCTTCTTCCGGAAGTTTCCTTCCCGCCAGCGGCGGAGGTCCATGACCATCACGCCGGTGTTGAAGTAGCAGGGCTTCCGAGTCGATAAGACCCGGGAGAGAACCGGGTCGGACCAGAACCCGTCGGTGAAGTACTTTGTGAAGTTTGCGCGGCAATACTCCGGGGCTCCGATGACCCGTGACCCGGTTAGGGAGATGTTCCACAGCTTGTGAATGTCGTCGACGACTAAAACGTCGGAGTCCAAGTAAATGACCCGATCCACGCACCGGCCCAATATGTCGCCGAGGTAATTCCGGGCGTAGTTGAGCGGGTTCTCCAACGCGACCCGAATCGAGGTCGAGATTAAGTTGATGACGGTGTCCTCGCGGAAGATGTAGACCTTGAAATTGAGGGAAGGGAAAGTGGATCGGACGAGTCGGGTCAGGACCCGTGGGCTGGCAGGGTCGAACTCCGCCGCGATGAAGTGGAAGAACACGTTTTCGGGGCAAGACGCGTGTTTCAAGACAGAATGGACGGCCGCGACGGAGCCACGTAGGTACTCGGAGTCCAGAGTCATCGCGATGTGAACCAACGACGGGTCGCAGGACGAGACCATGTCGCGGTTAAACGACGTGGAGCATTCGGCCCCGTTACGGTAGTCGGGGGCCTCCGAGAATCTCGACCAGGCGGTGACGTCATCAACCCCTCCGGAAGAAGCGGCGGGGTCGCCGATGGCGCGGGTGGGGAAGGAGCGGATTCCAATGCAGGAGGGAGGGAAGAGGACGGAGAGGCTGAAGAGGAACGAAACGGCGGCGTATAGCCGGAATGGGGGCATTGCCTTTGATTTTCGCCTCTCTAAATCGAGAGCAAAAACCAAAAACGGGTTATGGGTTTTTTGGACCGACCCGGGAGTGGGTGAAGAGGAGCACCAATGGTGAGTGGTTGTGGTCTGGAAGAGAGTGTGGGTAGAGATAGTTATTATAGGGAGGTGGAAAAATTTAAGAAAAACGGTTGTGGAGATTTTCGAAACAATTTTTCTGTATTCTAACGTGTATTTTAGAAATATTTAAAGGTCAAAATCCGAAGTTGGAAGGAGATCGATCTCATGCGCCACTGTGATATTAGAAAGACGGGAAAGCCGAGCACAGTGGGTGGTGGGGGAGGGTTCAGTGGGGGCTTTATGGACTATTCACTGTTACTGTCCTTTTGCTCTGTGCGCATTTGGGTGTTCTATTATTCTGCTGTGTTTTTCTGTGATTCTGGGGTAAAAAAGTTTGATCGCAGATTGGTAAATTGATTATCATTATGATAAGAGTAATCAGGAATGGTAAATTGTATTTGTTTGCAATGTTCAAAAACACGTTAGACGAGATTAGCCAGTGCATCTATTGCTTAGCGTCTAATAGTTTAGGGAGTGTTTAATCGGTGATTAGACGGTAATCAGGTGAATTTTTTTTATATATTTATATGATATATTATAATATAAATTATAAATAAATATCACCAAAATATTCAAAACATATTGTCTCAAAATAATGTTATCAAATAATAACTCAAAAATACAAAATAAAAGCACAAAAAAATAATTAGGTTGTTTAGGGTTTATTTTAAAAAAAAATTGCAGCACCTAATCTCGTTTAATTACAACCTAATTGCTAGGCGCCGCGCTTAATTATCAATTAATTGACATCACCTAATGTGTCCGTCCAGCACCAAAATTAATCTTTATGCTTGATTTTTCAGCTTACGCGCCGCCTAATCGGCCTAGACGTCTATTTTTTCAAACAGTGGTTTATCGTAAGATATAAAATATAGGGTGTTTTCGGTTGTATTGAAGAGGTGTGTTCTTGACTTCTTGTTTGGTGCTTTTTGTGTGTGACCGATGATACTTATGTCATTCACCGATCACTTCTCCAAACACTCTTTTGATAAATGTTTCACTCTGAAAAACAGCCGATGATCTACAAAAGAAAAGAAAATAATGATTTACATATCATATATCAGAACTTCGATAATATAGCTTAAATTAAATACGTCTGTTTTGTTCGGACGTAACTCTTTTAGATTGAGTTTGTAATAAATCAAATGATCCAGAATCAATTATTTCTATTTAACCAATAAATCACATGAGATTTGTGACGAGAGATTTAAAACAGAATCTAATATTTTGAAAAGTTTACTTGTAATCCGGCTAATCAGGCTGATCTCCATACGTTAGATCTCAATTTATCCAAATAAAATATCTCAGTTGTATTCAAAAAAAATGTCTTGCATAACAAAATCAATGTGCATTTAAGTGCACCAATCAAGAAAGGGGAGGGGGTTTAGAATTTGGGGCGCGTTTACTTTGGTGTAATGGGAATGATCCTCTTGATTTTCATTCCCATTCCGGAATCAAAGGCTGTTTACTAACCTTTTGGCAGAATCAAATGTGTGTAGGCCCCACCTGTTAACCCGGATTCATTCCCTCATTTTCAATCCGGACTGATAGGTCCGTATTAATCTTCATTCAGTCATGAATCAACTTTCGTTCCAATTATATCCTTATAACTTTATTAAAACCCCAAACTACCCTAAACCCTACAACTGAACAATATTGCATCGCCTCTCCCATTTCGCGTCGCCTTTCTTCTATCTGCCTCCCTCTCTCTCTAGCGAATTTCATCGCCTCTTTCCCATTTCGCGTCGCCTCTTCTCTGCCATAGCATCACCTCTGCAACTACCGATCAAGTAAGAACACAACACTCTTCTCCTCTATTGTATTATGATTTTACCTGGAAAGGATTCATCTTCAAGTTTCTATGAAATAGCTAGATCTATTTCTCAGATGTTCGATTCTGTTCTTCAGATGTTTGTTGTTTGTTCTTGACATGAATATATAAAATCACAGACGGGGTTCGTTACCCGTGTGATAGCTTTCCTCTGAATTAATCATAGAAGTTGAAGATATGATCTGTTTGTTTAGATTTGCTAATCGGCCAAAAAAACACTGGTCACTTTTGCTTCTTTGGCTCAATTCCTTCTCTCTTCTCACCGATCGACTTCATGACCATGCCATTCCTCTTGGGTCTGCAACCAAAATATAATCTTTAACACAAACCAAACGCAGAATTTTGGTGGGTTTTCAGAGAATGCAATTGTTTTTTTAAGAGTTAGTGTGAGTGCAAAGAAGAATGGCGGTGATGAAGCTGAGGAGGAAATTAAGTAGAGGGGAGAGTACTATGCTAGAGAGGCTTAGGTACTATAACAAAGAAGCTTCTGACCTTCTTCCTCCTTTTTCAATAATTCAATATAGAACAAGAAAAATATATACCCATGTGAATTAACCAACATCTAAACTAAACTACCTTCTTCTTCCTTCCTCAAATATTCGGATTTTTTTGATGTTTTTTTCTTCTGTTGTCATTGCTATTTCATTTTTGTATATCATATGAAATTTTCAATTGCTTCTATGATCTTGTTTAATTGATATGTGCTTCTATGTAATTGGCTTATACTAATTTGTCTTGTTGTTTTTTGGTCTTTTTTTCGCTCTTATCTGTAGACAAATGGCTCGTTTAACTTTGTCTACAAAACAGAAGCTACTTGTGTATCGTGAATGAATTAATTGTGTTGCTTCGGGTTATGTTTGTTGTCTATGCTGCTGGTTATGCTAATGCATTCATAAGAACTCAAAAACGCATCAAAAGTCCCTATTCTGCCGTAAGAGTCTATAGGCAATTATCATATATGTATAGTCTTGTCTATGAGAGTGATGTCATATGTATTGATCAGTTGAGAATGGATAGAGAGACGTTTCACAAACTATGTCGAATTCTTGCTACTAAAGGGCAACTACGAGGGACTAGGAATGTGTCAATAGAAGAGATGGTTGCAATGTTTTTAAACACAGTTGCTCACCACCATAAAAATCGTGTCATAAAATTTCATTTCCATAGATCTGGCCGAACTGTTAGTAAATATTTTCATGAGTGTCTTAAAGCAATAATTCGCTGCCAAAAAGATTTTTGGAAAACACCCCAACCAATACCAGAGGACTCAACAGATTCTCGATGGAAATGGTTCAAGGTACTTTATATTTTGTTAATATTGATAATAAAATTCATATTTTCCTAAGAAAAAATGAACATTATTAATAGCTAACTTTTGTGTTGTAGAATTGCTTAGGAGCATTAGATGGAACTTATTTTAGGGTGCGTGTACCTGCAAAAGACAAACCGAGGTATAGGACAAGGAAAAATGAAATAGCAACAAATGTGTTGGGAGTTTGCTCTCCGGAATTGCAATTCATATATGTTTTGCCTGGGTGGGAGGGTTCATATATTTACACTACTGTTATGGTTTTAATTTGGTGGACTTAATATGTTAGCATGTATTGGATGTTGAATGTTGTTATTTGACTTATTATGGTATTGTTTTATGGTATTGTTGAACTTATTATGGTATTGTTTTATGGTAGTGTTTTATGTTTTATGGTATTGTTGAACTTATTATGTTTTAAGTTATGTTTTATGTGTCAAATATAGGAGGGTATTATTGTCATTGACAGAGTCATGATTCCGATTCCTAGAGTTTGGTAAACACATGAATGAGAATGAATCCTGCTTTTATTTCTCATTCCGGATGACAAGTAAACAAAGGAATCGAAATGACTCCTTTTCTCTCCCATTCACCTTAAATCTCATTCACCCTAAATCCCTTTCATGTTTAATAAACGCACCCTTGGATCTCTGATTGATGGGATTGCAAACTGGGTTCAACAAAATCTGATGAAATGTGTATGGGTTGGATAGAGATTGATTCATAAATGCCCCATTTACTGCGAAAGTAAATTAAGGCCTTAATTTCAACGAGAATCAAGTGGTAATATTTTTATTATTACTAGGGGGTGTGAGCAATTATTGGTAAGAGAGTAAGTGCCAGGTCAGAACGGTGCAGCAAAAAGAGAAGGGAGGACAGCTAAGCAAACATGGGGCACTTGCCCTTTTTCTTTGTTTCTCTTTGGAATAACCTAAATATTCGCTGCTTCCACTAATGAAATGACAGCTCAATCCCCACTCCCAAAAAACAGAGATAAAAATTTAAAACATAAAAATGTAATTTCCAGCTGTTTGTTGATGTTGGCCGCTGACACTATCAAAGGCAGCCTGGCGTTATTCTCAGACTCCTCCGTCCCCACGTGGTCACGTGCCTCTCACGTGGTCACGTGCCTCTCACGTGGATAAGGTGTTACCCGCCTACTTCTCCGTCACGAACATTCTACGGCGGCCTTTGGCCATGATCTCATGTCCTATATATACCGTATTTTTCGATGGCAGTACGAAGGTAGTGTCATTGGTAATATTTGTCACTCGTAATATATATAATAACTCATTATGAAACTTGATAGATAATAATTTATAACTCAGGATGAATATTATTATTTAGTATGCCGTGAAAATTGTAAAACAAATAGAGTAATTAATGATGCCATATTTGTTAAAAATAGTATTTGTTATATATACATGATTGATAACTTATATTATTTCGAGATTTCAAGTAATATGAATTTATGCTTTATTTCTTCCTTTGTATTCTATGTTTTCATTAATAATTAAGACACGAGGGTGACGGCTTTAGCCCCTATTCAAAAATAATAATATATAATTTGTATACCATATTTATCAACCTTTTTGAATTTGTCAAATAGGCTAATTAATGCATTTAAATGTAATTTCCATTTTTGTTAATGGATGTTTACTACAAAGTAACTTGTCCAATTCGAGCCTAGGTTGAAAATTTGAAAAAACTGATATGGGGACATGTACATAAGGATAAGCATCGAACGTTACTCAAGATAATAATACTAAAGTTTACTTATTCAACGATTGTGTTTTGTATGATCACATAACGTAACGTATGTGTTTTGATGGTCCGTATGTCTGTTCGGTGTGAAAATAGATTTTCTCGAACAACCAAGCTTGAGTGCATGCCAGTACCTATGGGTCAGGTACAACCTTGATCTTCGACGCTTGTTTGCCTTCTGACTTCTCTTCAAACAACTGTTGTGCAGGCGTTGGTCAGGCCGGCACTTAAGTTCTCCACGGACCTAGCTGAAGAGCAACTAGGATTTTTCTCCTCCTCTTGCGAAGTGGACGTTCATACTCAGACCTGTATAGTTGAGCAGAGCTAAAAATCAGGAGTGCAGTGCGTTCACCAAATGATCTCTGACAAACTGTGGATATTTGCTAGAGTTCTCACTACAACAATGGTTTTTGCGGGTATTCGCCTACGGATATGGCTTTATGAAGTGGTGATGGACTGTTCGCTCACGGATGGGGCTTGGTGAGGCAGAAGCGGACAGTGCTCACAGATGAGGCTTTGGTGAGGTAGCAACGGGTAATGTCTACGGATAGGGCTTTGATGAGTAGCAGCGGGGAATGCCTACGGATAGGGCTTTGGTGGACAAAAAGACTCGAGGAATCTTTCTGATAGAGGTGCTGTGGAGAGGCTTGTTTTGTAGTGTGCAAAAGTTGTGTTGAATCTGACACAGCGGAAGTTATAGGTAAAAGGGTTCACGAACGATTCCCCTTGAAGGTTTCTGGTTCACCAGAGATTTGAGAAAGCTCTCAGTTTTGTATTGAATAATAATAAGGAAGTTGTCCAATACAACTCTTAGACATAGCTTATATAGTGCTATGCAAATCCTAATAACAAAAGAAGTCCTAATTGGAAAGGAAAACAAATAGCAAAACAATTAAATAACAAATAAGAAAACAACTTAAACTTTCACTTTAACCAGCTTGAAGCTTCCTAATGTCCCCTTCAAGCATTCCTACGTCAGTCTCCCCTTCTTGAAAAGAACTCGTCCACGAGTGAACGTCAGGATAAAGCACCTCGTCATCGGCATGAAACTCAAACAAATCTGCCACATTAAACGTACTAGAAATACCCATATGAGACGGCAAATCCACCACATATGCATTGTCATTCAGTTTACACACGATCTTATACGGACCATACTTTCGGGGTTGAAGCTTATGATAGGTACCAACGGGAAAACGCTCCTTGCGTAAGAAGATCATGACGGCATCCACATGGATTCCGTCGGAGCTCACAACATAACCAAGAAAAAGTAACCGTTCCGTCAAGAAGCTGCACTTTTTAAGGTTAAGGAAAAGTTGATTATCCTGCAATACCTCCATCACCATCCTCAAATGCTCCAAATGTTCGGGTTCAGTTTTACTATAAATCAGGATATCATCAAAATAAACAACAACGAAAGACCCAATAAAAGGACGTAGAACCTGATTCATGAGCCGCATGAAAGTGATCGGGGCATTAGACAAGCCAAACGGCATCACTTTCCATTCATACAACCCATCTTTACTTTTGAATGCGGTTTTCCATTCATCTCCAGGCTGAATGCGAATCTGATGATACCCACTGCGTAAATCCAGCTTGGAAAAGAGTTTAGCTCCGCAAAGCTCATCCAACATGTCATCTAAGCGGGGAATTGGAAAACGATATTTGATGGTGATGCGGTTTATAGCTCGGCTGTCTACGCACATTCTCCATGTACCATCCTTCTTGGGGATGAGAAGAACTGGTACGGCACATGGGCTAAGGCTCTCACGAATAAACCCCTTAGATAGGAGCTCTTCGATCTTCTCTCTCAGGATCTCGTTGGGCAAGCTCGCCCCAGGGACTAGGTCAATCCGGTGCTGTATGTTACGCATGGGTGGAAGAGAGTCTGGAAGGTCTTCTGAGATCAGGTCCTCAAAGTCTTGCAAAACTAACTGGGCTTGTGGAGGAATTGTTGGCCCCCTTTTCTCAACTGTAAACATCCCTTTCATGATGACGGAATGAACCTGTTTAGCCTCCCGAACAGCAGCAACTAATTCCCGTTCAGAATTAATCAAAGTGATTAATTTAGAGCCTGTTCTGGACGTGTCAGAAACCGATGACTTGCCACTAGGGGTCATGGTGATCAAATGTGACTCCCACACAAATCTGTATACATTATCTCGGCCCCGATGCGTGACATCTCTATCCCACAGCCATGGTCGCCCTAGTAAGATGTGCGTGACGTCCATGTCGACGACATCGCATGCAACGTCCTCTTTGTAGTATTTCCCAATGGACAGAGGAACCTTGCAAGTCTCTGTTACTTTCTCACTTGGACCATTTTTGATCCACCCTACGGAGTACGGGTGGGTATGCATTTCAGTGGGTAAACGAAAGTGCTCCAACAACTTCCGGCTCACAAAATTCTCACAACTACCTCCGTCCAACACCAACTGACAAACCTTTTCATGAACAGTGCACTTTGAACGGAAAATCCGGTGGCGTTGGTTGTCGTCACTGGGCTTCGCATACAACACCCGCTGAAGAACCAAAGCAACTTCCTCGCCATCTTCCGATGCGACATCTTCATCTAGTACATCTTCTCTGTCGGCGCAGGTGTCATCCGCGACAAGGTTCACAGTTTTGCGTCCCCTACATGTTGCGGAGGTGTGTTCGGTGCTGCCACACCTCCAGCACTTGTCTCCACGAGGCTTCGCATATGGATTGGTGTTGCTGTTCTGCCCATGGTAGCTATTGTTGGGGTTCTGAAAACGGTTGGATGGGCGGGTGGTATTATCTATGTCCTTTATCACCCCGCGGTTTTCAGGCGGGTTCCAGTCTCGACGAGTGTCAGGAGAGTTCCCTTCGCGGTTTCGGTATACACTGCTTGTATTGGAAGACTCACCCCAGTTCCTTCGATAACCAGGATTTAAGGTGTTACGAGTTTTCTCCAACAACTCCGCAGCTACAGCTAACTCCTCAGCTTCCGCTGGAGTATTCACGCGCTGAAGCCCGATCTTATCGCGGATGCTAGTTTTGAGTCCATGTAGGTAGCGTGCCGTTTGTTGTGCTAGGGTTTCTGTCAACCCATTCCTGGCGGCAAGGTTAAAGAAGTCTTGTGAGTATTCCTGAACGCTGCGGGAACCCTGGATACATCCATGGTACTTTTCGAACAAAACCTGTTCGTAGTTACGAGGAAGAAAACGCTCTCGCATCATGTTTTGCATCTTGCGCCATGACCGCACCGGTCGCTTCCCTTGTCTTACACGCGAGGCTCGTTGCTCGTCCCACCAGATCGCAGCGCTGCCTTTCAGCTTCCACGCTACCACTTTGACTTGCCGCGCCTTGGCAATTTCACCATATTCAAAGAACTTCTCACACTCGGACAACCAATCCAAGAAGTCTTCAATGGATGACGTTCCATTGAAGGTCGGGATCTCGATTTTCTTAGGCTCCTCTCGATGGTTTTCTGGTTGCTCAATTTCAACTTCATCCTCAGAATCGGGCTCTCCATCGTTGGGAAGAAGAGGGTTGCGCACGATGGCTCGAGCACGTCCACCAGCAGCCACCAGTTGACGGTCGTTATTAGCTCCTTCTTCCCTATTGTTATTGTTGTTATTCACCGCTAGGCCAGCAACCATGCGACGAATCTCCTCCAAAGCCGCTTCCACGCGCTCCAGACGAGTATCTATGGCAACAAACTCCCGACTCACGTCTGCGAAGCTTGTTATGTTAAACTTGCCGTTATCATCTGCCATCGATCTAGAAACCTGGCTCGATGCCACTTGACACAGCGGAAGTTATAGGTAAAAGGGTTCACGAACGATTCCCCTTGAAGGTTTCTGGTTCACCAGAGATTTGAGAAAGCTCTCAGTTTTGTATTGAATAATAATAAGGAAGTTGTCCAATACAACTCTTAGACATAGCTTATATAGTGCTATGCAAATCCTAATAACAAAAGAAGTCCTAATTGGAAAGGAAAACAAATAGCAAAACAATTAAATAACAAATAAGAAAACAACTTAAACTTTCACTTTAACCAGCTTGAAGCTTCCTAATGTCCCCTTCAAGCATTCCTACGTCTGAATCATTGAAATGTTGATTGATAGATGTATCTTAACCCCTTTATATAATGAACACTAGGATTTGTTTTTTCTTGCAGATCAAGGCATATCAAATCTTCTTGGTATTTTTGGAGGATTCCTTAAGCAACCATGAATCCTTGCCAATCATGACTCTCAGTCGAAAAGAAACACATTAATAATAACGTAGACCACAAGAATCGGTCCAATAGACTCTCTTCTTAAATATTCACCAAAAATATATTATTTTGATCCAAACAATGTCTACTATAAGTAAATGCACATGATATGTACGTATATTTGAAAAAGCAAACTATGCGATATTTGACCACGACACAACAATGGATGTGACTACTTCTGATTATAATTAATCTTACTTATCAAAAACTAATATATATGTCTCTGTTATTAGTTAGTACGCGCCTATAACACCTGCATTTATTGTTATATGATTCTAAATATATGTACAAATTAACATATTATCTATAATTACGTACATAAATAATTGCTTAATAATTCTGAGTTGAGTGGACGCAAAGAGTTAGACAATTCTTTGCTTCTATAGTGAGATCTTACAGTAGTGAACTTTCCGTCTCCAGCAATTATTGTATCAAATTCGTTGCCTCTATTTCATTTGATTCATTTTCACGCATGAAATTGATGCATTCGTGCCTTGTACGTGTCTAAAGTACTATTGCTTGTTATTCTAAAAAAACTACTATTGCTTGTGCAGCACAAAAAGGAACAATGTGGAGGGATTAATTTTTTTTTGGGTTAAACCAATGATCGATGAAAGTTATTAAAGAGAAAAGAAGAATATAACAACACCAAGAACCGCTGAAGAAAACTATGAAATATGAGGTGCAGACATCATCTTGACACGCTTAACAAAAGTTTAAAGTTTTGAAGTCTTCTTTTTTAGTCAATTGATTAACGACTAAGCAATAGCAAGCATTGGATCCAAATTCTCCACAAAACATAAATTGGACTTTAGGCACTTAATTGATCAGTACATCACTAATTACTTAATTAGTGTACGTATGTAGTTGATCGAATAGGACATTTCGACGTATCTAATATACAGGTAAACAAAATTCTGGGTACTAACATCCAGAATTTTTCAACTAATATACAGTTAACTAACAAAGAGTGAACCAAGGATAAAAATCGATCGAGGTTCAAATTGATCCGTGAACTTTTCAACTATAAAGAGCGGTGTACTAACATCCAACTTTTTAATAATGAAGAACAGGTATTGCATACTTATAATATGGATTCAGTTGAGAAAATTAAGAATTTAATTATTGCAATTGGGTATTTAGATTCCAGGAAGAAACCAACTTGTATTAATCAATATAACCCAGAAGATTTAGAATACAAATATGTACGTATGGCAATGTTCTCAATGTAGTAAAATAAGATTAGTTTGCAGTAATTTTTGAACAGATCAAAACTGAAACCACATTAGATTCAGTTTGTGGAAACTAGAATTTCTCGAAACCGTGGTGAAGCTGCATTATATTACAACGAGTAAACATCTTATAATTAGGTTATTTCTTCGTTACTACTGACCTAGCTAGCATACTGTAACTGTGGTTATTCACCCGCAAAAGGAATCGAAGAAAAATATCGGAAAAAAACTTGCATTGGACAAACAAATCCAAGAAGATCGATCCTGTTTGTCGTCTCTCACTCTCATAATAGAAAGCTAGAAAGGGAATTAGTGCCTTAAAGTTAGAACAGGAAATGTAGCCATATCCAGGTGAGCCTTTTTCTGGTTTTCGAACGTGATTCCTTTCCATCCTTCTCTTCCCTCCCTGGCACTCTCTCTCTCTCTCTACATACATAAACAAAGCTTAGAGTAAACATAGCTGCTAAGAGCCTAAAATTAACCGCAGACATTGTTATAGGCCTTAATAAGGCCTAAGATTTATGGTCTTAATCATATATGACATGTCATGTCGTATAGACAGATCAATAATTTTAAAAATCATGTCATGTCATCTATATATAAAAATACAATCATATCCTTTTCAAATCCAAATTAGACAATAATTATATCAAATTATTGTTTCATCTATATGATTTAGTTACCTTTTTCATCGTGTTTGATTTAGTTACCTTACATAAATTATATCAAATTTATTTCTTAAAGGAATCTAACACTATAATAATTCAAAATTATGAAATTAATAAATTTTAAGAATCAAAATTCAATTTCAAAATTTGTAATTTTTTTTCTTTACATATATATATATATATATATATCCTTCATCAAATTTCAATATAAAAAATATAGAATAGAAAAACCATTATCAAATCCTCTTTTGAATGAATTATTTATATACAAAAAAATTGGTTGAATATAAATACACATATACGTAACTTTTTTCTTTGTAAAAATTAACTATATATGTGTGCATATATATAGACACACATACATTCAAATGAATTCATATTTTCCAACAAGTATATTTTAAAAAAAAAATATATATATATATATATATCGCATTATATTTGGTGTATAAATATAAACATGAATATGAAAGAAATGGTTTTAAAAATAATTTTATAGAAATTAAAAAACAAAATAATCTAGAGTATTGGATTTACAAAGGATAAGATTGTACATTTACTTAAGAATGATATAATATGAGTTTTTGAATTAATGATGTGTCTATTTGACATGTGATGTCACATAAAATTAAGACCATAAATCTTAAAACTTAACAAGGTCTAGAATAATTTTTCAATTAACCGCAAATATTAGAACCCAATACTGATCAGAATGTCTGCTAATTCGGGCCATCGACGGTGAGGATTGTCCGTCAGAAAATCCTCAGCAGCTAAAACAAACCCCGATAGTCGTCTCAGAAATATATATGATAATCAAATGCATGCATGCACGTGTGGGTTAATCTAAGAGCTGGTAATTAATTAAGTTTAACCTCGCAGACAAAACAAGATTAACAATAAAGAGGGAGGGTGGGAAGTGGGTCGGGTCGGCATTGGATTCTCTGGGACACTGGTTAAATTTGAGTGACGCAACCACCACTAAGGGACGAGGACAACCTGAGGGGGACAGAGCACAGAGCTCCACGTACGACTCTGAGACGGACGACGTACACATTTAACGTACGTCTGTGCTGTTTGTTTCCATTCACGTGTTTTGATGCGTCTGACTCTTTCACCCACATACAAATCCATGGCGTTTTCTACACGGGGTACACATGGACCGTTTCTAAAGGGGACTAATGGTGATTGTTCTCTTCAATGTTTCCGGATCATCCTAGATTTTTTTTGAAAACATGGTGCAGCTGTACTCAACTAATACACCAACTAGAAAAAAATACCTTCTTAATAACGACTATATTTGCTTTCATTTAGTAATGACATACCGAAAAGAACGCTAGATATGTAACACGTTTACACATGTTAATGTCTAACAATATAGTTTGATTATAGGGTTTAGAATTGCTATATTAGCTTATGGGATGAACTACATTCCACCTTATATTTTTAAGGACGGATGTAGTCGAAGGTTTTCGTTGTATATTACTTTTTCAATAAAAAATATGGCACTATTGTTTTTTCCATATCACTCAATGTTTGTCGCGGACGCCACTCGTTGGAGCATTATAGAACACTTCGTTTTCACGGCAGCTTTGTTGTGTTGCATGGCTTAATTCTATACAACTATCTGTTGCGAAAATGCATATGCACCATAAACATTTTTTTATAATTTTTATGAATTTAGTTTTTTATTTTATTTTTTTATTTGACCGATCCGAGCTTAACTTTCATTTTCTGTTTTTTTTAAAAAACTTATAACCTTATTAAATGAACGGTGGATATGTACCAGATGTACCCCAGATGCTTTCCTATCTGTTGTATGTGATCACGTTCATCATCTCATCCGTGAAACAAGCGTGTTTCATGTCTAGCGTGAGATAAGCTGAACAGTGTTTATGATTCTGGTTTTTCTTTGAGCTACCTCTATCTTATCTCAGAGGGAGGATAGTGATGTATGTATGTGCTAGCTAGGTATCCATTAATGGGTGTTACGTAAGAGAAGCTGAAGTTTTGCTGGTTTGGGAAGAACAGGTGGCGATGAGCAATGGTGTGGTACATCGTACATGTCGATGGAATAGAACTCGAACTCATAATTTGGTGTTCTTTTCTTGGCTTTGCATGCGTCACACTCACACATACATATGCAGACTGATCGAGGACACAAGGAAGTTGCCTCAGCCTCACGTATGCAAACTTGTACCACCGACAGTAAATAGGACTCTCTACGACGTCGTTCCTTGTAAGTAAGAAGATTTATGAGTAAGTTTGGGGTCCCAGCCTCAGGGTGAAGCCCAATAGCCCATCTAGATGTTACTAATATTTCACTGCCTGAGCTCGCCGTCCTTCCGATCAAACAGTGACCCCATTGACACTGCAGCATGAAGTTTCAATTATCACGAACCGTGGAAATGTAAACAGTCCTGTACTCCGGCTACTGTGACCGACTTGTTTTTGTCTTACGTGCTTGCTATTTATACGTTTGATCATAGACGTTTTATTCAACTGCGTATGAATTCTAATGTGCTGATTTTTGTTCTTAACGGTGATGATGTTTCAAGGTCTCCTATTTTCCAGAGGCCGTGGTATCGATCAGACAATGCTTAATTAGTTTTAAGCAGCTGAAGCAGCATTCTTACTCCAGGAGAACGAAGATTATGGGGTAAAAATATCGAGGCCAATCCCAACCGGGTTAGTATGTCTCACGTCCCGAGATCATGTACATGGCTAGAATGCAAAATTTCCACCCAAGTACTAGGGAGGAGAAACAACATCCTATACAAAGAGGATGACGCATATCAAACAATCAGGAAGAGATGGCAAATCTTGACTTAACCATTTATTGTTTTTATGTTTTCAGGATAACCGGAAGGCACAATTCACTTGTAAGAATGGGTTCCATGGTAGACGAGAGGAACAGTTACTGGTTATCTGCAACAACTTCCGTTTTCAACTCATGGAAGCACGGTCCTGAGTGCTTTCCTATCAGGTCCATATGACTGCAGTCAAAATAGTACAAAAGAATCGTTCAGTATAACAACAGTTGCCAATTGAGATTAGTGAGAGTAGATACGAACTTTAAGCTGCAATTGCAGCCTGCAAGGACCATAAGCATTTAGAAAGTAAGAAAATCTTTTCAAACTAGACTTTCAAACTATATAATTAAGAGGCAAAGAAAGGAGGCTCAGTAATAGTTTATAAATGCTAATCCATGTAAGTGAGTGAGCCAAAATACTAATAGTTAAATAGATCAGATCATGGACTTATACATATGAGTATAGAAACACTTATAAAAAAATAAATAATTCATATCCATTCTTGATCATTATATTTCTGTTGGATCCTATTACTGGAACTGATTTACAGTCACTCTCCCTGGGTGTAAAACTGACCAAAGATTGGCAGACATAAGATGATCAAGATTATTGCATAGTTTCACAACATTGCCAAACATACAAGCAACTTATAATTACAGGCTTATCAGTTATAGCCTATAATCCCAAATGTGACACTAAGCATTTAGATATCCATCCAAAAGAGGCAGTCTCAATTAAGATCTATAAGCTTCATTGGCTGCTCATGGTGATTATACTATAAAATAAGGTGTATGAATGAGGGAGATAAATATTACCTCGAGTCCAAAATCTTTCACGTAAACATTTGTGAAAAGTTCATAGGGTTCTGGCATTGGGCTTTCCTGGAAACATTACAAAACCAAACATCAGAAATGTGGGTGAACAATATATGATCATGGACGGTTGCATCCATATCAGAAAGGAACTACTGAAATTAAATTAGAAGGAAATCAAGTTTCGTACTTTGGCTTTAGCAATGGCTTCGTCAACTTCTTTTCTCACTTCCTTCTCAATATCCTGAAAGAATAGAATTTAAGAGCACATTCAGTTTTCACAAGTAAACCAGTTGACTTCCAGCATCACTCCCATTTTAACATTTTCTTTCCGGCATGTAAGATGGGAGCACTGCCCCTGCAACTCCGCAAGATAAGAAATGAGGACAAGACCAAATGTTCTAAAAAACTCAACCTTGATATTGGAACCAGGCATATACAACATATAATTCAAAGTTCTATAAATGATCAACCCAGATTGAATATAAAATAGTAAAAAATACCTTCAGCTCCTTCTCAGTTGCTATATCATGAGCAAATATCAGCTTTCTTATTCTTTCAATTGGATCACGCTCCTAAAATCACATCACCAGGTAAAATTAGAGAAGATACATATTTGAAGGAGTGGATATAATCCCCTTAACTAAATAATGAAAAAGCTGCATTGGTAAAATCAAACCTGTCTCACGCCAGATATCTCATCACGTGTACGGTAGGTGCTCCCAGGATCAGACATGGAGTGACCGTGGTACCTGTAAGTATCCATTTCAAGAATCTGAAAGCAAAAAACAGAAAAAGTTTGTCAGACAAAAATACATGAAAGTTGACACTAGACTAACCATTTTTCACATAAAAACTTCAAAAAAGCTGTTAACTGTCGTCAATGCCTCAATCAACTAACAACTTGCTGGTTTTGAACCAACAACATTGGAATGCTTCTGTATGAACAAAAGTGACACAGAGCCTGACGACTTCTAACTATGCATTCCAAGATGTCTGATTTATTTACTGCTAACATATTAGCACTTGTCAACTTACAAATTGTATTTGTTAACTTGCTGAACACCTTCAAAAGTTTGTTATCAAGTACAGTGGAAGACATTTCCAATGCATATGGTGTAAAACTTCAACCAAACATTCAACACCCGCTGCATTTCCAGTATTTCTCTTTTAGTCATGTAAAGTTTCAGGAGTTGTGATGAAGCAGAAATGCTAGTCAGCACATTTGAGCTATAGAGTTACATGCCCTTTGCAGACTAACATCAAACAATTCGTCAGAGCAACAAATGAAACTCACAATGGGTCCATTCTTCAAAGCATGCTCCTTAGCAAACTTGCATGCCTGTTTCACAGCAAACACATCCATACCATCTACCTGTTCCGAAGTAGAAAAGTGTTCACAAAACATTAGCGAAATTTCAATTGATAAATTCACTCAGCACAGTATTCTGATCATAAATTGAACTCGACAATGCATGAAAAGTTTAGTAGAAAGACGATCATTTATAAAAGTAGCTAAAACTTCAGGAATCGAATTAAGCAATGTTCAACCGACCTTCAAGCCGGGAACATAATCTCCACGCTTGAAATAAGCCGGACTCTTAGCAGCTCTCCACTCAGCCGTTCCCATTCCATCTGCGTTCGAATCAGTAAACCTATCATTTCCGAAAGCAATGCATCTAAAACAAATCACACAAACCAAGCCAATCGATCACACTTACAGTGATTATTCTCACACACCAAAACCGCAGGCAAATCCCAAAGCGCAGAGATATTAAGCGCCTCGAAAAGCTGCCCTTGGTTAGCAGCACCGTCTCCGTAGAGCGCAAACGTCACCGTTTCGTCTTTCGAGTACTTCTGCGCAAACGCCAAGCCACATCCGAGCGGAACCTGGGCTCCGACAATGCCGTGGCCGCCGTAAAACCCGGCCTCCTTCCTGTAAAAATGCATCGATCCTCCTTTCCCCTTAGAGCACCCGCCCTGGCGTCCCATGAGCTCGGAGAAGATCTCGAGAAGCGTGCCGCCGCGGCCGAGGAAGGTGCAGTGGTCACGGTAGGCGGTGATGATGCAGTCCTTTTTGGTAATTGCGGCCTCCATGCCGATTGCGACGGCCTCCTGGCCGTCGTAGAGGTGGCAGAAGCCGCGGATGAGCTTGGCCTTGTAGAGAGAGTCGGCGGCGATCTCCATGCGGCGCATGAGGGCCATGTCGCGGAAGAATGTCATGAGCTCAGTGGCGGAGGTGTCGACGGTGCGGGAGGGGACGTCGCAGACGTGGGAGGTGAAAGGGAGGGAGGTCTCGATGGTGATCGGGGAGGAGTCGGTGGAGATGGAGCGGCGGAGGGAGAGGGCGGAGGCGAGGGGTTTGAGGAGGGCGGATTTGGTGGAGGAGGACAGGCGGGAGAGAGCCATGGCGGTGGAGATTGGATCGGAGATCGGTGGAGGAGGGTTTGAGAAGGGTTTGGTGAAAACGGGGTATCAAATTCAAAAACTATTAGTATTCCCCTTATTTTAATGGGTCTACTTCGGCTTACTGGTGTCAGTTGGCATTTGGTGAGGGGCTGATTTTTTGGACTAATTTTTACTTCTTTTTTTTGACGTTACTTTAATTTTTACTTCTTGGGCCACTTACCATATTTTGCAAATTTTACATTCATTTCCTAACTTTTTGATGGGTGTGGTTTACGAATTACAATCTTTTCTAACTAAATTCGGATCTCGAATATGTAAAATCATCATACATTATGTTGCAATGCATAGTTTAGACAATTTCATATGTGTTGACAGGTTAACGACCGTAAGAGCATCTTCAATAGTTTTTATATTAAATTTTTATTATAAAAAAAAAATCACAAAATCTCTATAAATAAATGAGCTAAACTCCAACATCTCTTCTATTTTATATACAAAATTAAATGTTTTATGTATAATTTAATAAATTTAGAAAAATATATAAATTGATTCAAATCAAATCATAATTATCTCATTAATTGTTTTAACTTTATGACGTTTTGTTCTTTCTTTAGAACAGAAAATAAATTAAAAAAGGCAAGCAATAATGTTTACATGTAAATACAAATTTTTAAAAATTCTATAGATTTAGAGGATATGTTTCTCTCTCTTCTAACTTTTTGTATTATAGAAGATCATTTACATGAGATATTAGAGCCAAAAAATGATGTTTTTCCTCTAAAATAAAGATTATTTTATGTTTACATAAGCGGAGATGCTCTAAGTATTTTGACGTACCTAAAAACATTTGCTATGCTAGTTAAATTACGTTACTCATTGGACAGTATAAATTGCAATTTTGGGAAATTGTATAAATTGCTAACTAGCAAGAGTAAAAGTGAACAAATAAGGAAAAACAAGTCACCATGTAAGGCCTACGTACCTGACCAGAGTTGATTGTAAGGACAAGAGTTAATTGAATTTTCCCTTCATCCTGTTTTTAGATTCATGGTAAAACTGAATTGGTAACTTCAACAAAGCGTCCAGTACCACTGACTTGGCATTTCTCAATGAAGATTTCTTTATTACCGCTTCTTGATAAATCAGAAAAACACATGAATAGGTAATTTTTCTTGTTTGAGCTGCAGTCTTAAAAGCAGTTCAAAATGGTTGAAGCTAGTACTTTGATCTTATTTCATTATGAAATCGTTGTTCATACTGACTTTATTTCTCAGTTTCTTTCCTTTGAAAATAGGGTATCATCAAATGATATTAACATTTTCTTTAAATGAACAGGAGGTTGTCAGTCAATTATCTGCAACTCAGTGCTCCTGCACCAAAATCTAATAAAGATGATGGATCCAAAAGGAGGAATTCAAGAAGACAGACTAGTGAGACTAGCTATGATGACAGTACTGTTGACATGTCTAGACGACCACTTTCAAAGAATGACATCAACTTAATAAACCGTTCACAAGTATGATTTCTGCATCAATCTTTTGAGACACAACACAGACTCATTAGAAGAATTACTTTCTTTGTCCTTGGAAAACTGAATTAGTTAAGTTTTATTATGTTTTTACCTGTGATATATCAATGTTCCGGCAATAATGGACCAATCAATGTGATCATATTGTTTTATTTGTTATTCTTATAGGTGCCTCAAGTTACTGATACATTATGGCACCTGAAGGCTAGGGATATGCTACCAGCAGTTTGGTTTATTTTTAGCAGGAAAGGTTGTGATGCCGCCGTTCAGTATGTTCAAGATTGCAACCTTTTGGATGACTGTGAAGCAAATGAGGTTGAATTAGCATTGAAGAGGTTCCGCATTAAGTATCCGGATGCTATCAGGGAGAGTTCAGTAAAGGGGTTACTGCGAGGGGTTGCTGCCCGTCACGCGGGCTGTCTACCTTTATGGAAATCATTCATAGAAGAGCTGTTTCAGCGTGGTCTTGTTAAGGTTGTATTTGCGACAGAAACACTTGCTGCGGGAATCAATATGCCTGCTCGGACAGCCATTATTGCATCCCTCAGCAAAAGGAGTGACAGTGGGCGTACTCTATTGAGCTCAAATGAACTACTTCAAATGGCTGGGCGTGCTGGACGTAGAGGCACGGATGAAAGGGGTCATGTAGTGCTTATTCAAAATCCGTACGAGGGTGCTGAAGCTGGTTGCAAGATTTTTTTGCTGGACTTGAACATCTGGTATCACAGTTTACTGCTTCATATGGAATGGTGCTAAATCTTCTTCTGGGTTCAAAAGTTACTCGTAGGTCAAATGAATCGATTGAAACAGAAGCCTCCCAATCTGGGCGAACTTTGGATGAAGCTAGAAAGCTAGTTGAACAAAGTTTTGGAAACTATGTTGGGAGCAATGTTATGCTTGCTGCAAAAGAGGAGATTGCTAGAATCGAGAAAGAAATAGAGATGCTGACTTTGGAAATTAGTGATGATGCCATTGACAGAAAAAGCAGGAAGCTCTTGTCTGGACCAGCATACAAGGAGATTGCAAATCTACAGGAAGAATTAAGGGCAGAGAAACGCCTAAGGACTGAACTTTGAAAAAGAATGGAATCTCAGAAGCTTTCTTCACTACGGCCCTTATTAGAGGAATGCAAAAATGGGCAGTTACCCCTTTTGTGCTTGCAGTATAAAGATTCAGGAGTTCCACACTCTATCCCAGCTGTTTATTTGGGGAAGGTTGAGTCACTAAGTGGCTCAAAACTTAAGAGCATGGGTTCTGTGGATGATTCTTTTGCACTAACCCCCGTAGCAGTAGTCTGAACCAACTTCAGTTTTTGAACCTTCGTATTATGCGGCTCTTGGTTCAGATAACTCCTGGTACCTATTTACAGAAAAGTGGATCAAAACAATTTATAAGAAAGGCTTTCCAAATGTTGCTTTAGCTCTAGGTGATGCTTTGCCTCGGGAAATAATGAGCATGCTTCTCGATAGAACCGAAATGAAGTGGGAGAAGCTTGCCGAGTCTGATCTTGGTGGTTTTTGGGGCATGGAAGGATCTCTTGAGACATGGTCTTGGAGTTTGGATGTTCCAGTCTTGAATAGTCTTTCTGAACATGACGAGCTTTTACACAAGTCAGAAGCATATAACCATGCTGTAGAGCGTTACAAAGAACAGAGAAGTAAAGTTTCACGTCTGAAGAAAAAGATATCACGTACACAAGGCTTCAGAGAAAACAAGATCGTTGACATGGCCAGCTTTACTGAGAAGATTAAGCGCTTGAAGGGTAGATCAAGACGTCTGACTAATCGAATCGAGCAGATTGAACCATCTGGTTGGAAAGAGTTCTTGCAGATCAGCAATGTCATACTCGAAACTCGGGCATTAGATATCAACAGTCATACCATATTTCCACTTGGTGAAACTGCAGCTGCCATCCGGGGAGAAAATGAACTGTGGCTTGCCATGGTTCTTCGGAATAAGATCTTATTAAGTTTAAAGCCTACAGAAATTGCTGCCGTGTGCGCAAGTTTAGTATCTGAAGGGATCAAATCCGGCCTTGGAAAAATAACAGCTACATATATGAACCTTCAAGTACAGTAGTCAACATGGTGTGTTTCTTGGATGAGCAAAGCAGTTTCTTGCAGCTTCAAGAAAAGCATGGGGTAACTATACCATGCTATTTGGATACCCAGTTTGCAGGCATGGTTGAAGCCTGGGTTTCTGGGTTGACATGGAGGGAAATCATGATGGATTGTGCAATGGACGAGGGCGATTTAACTCGCCTTCTGTGGCGAACTATTGATCTGCTTGTGCAAATTCCCAAGTTGCCTGATAGACCCTGTCCTGCAGAGCAATGCAAAGACAGCGTTGAATATCATGGACCGCCCTCCGATCAGTGAGTTAGCTGGTTGAATAACATTATATTCTAACAGAAGGATATCAGTTTGTAAACCATCAATTCATAAAATATCATTCCGCAACTCCTTCATGGCCTATTGGCCATCCCAGAAGTCGCGTTAGAGACTTGGAGCAAATGTTTGGTATTTTGAAGAGTACCAAAATTCTAATTCAGGCTTTCAGTTTCTGAGGATGAACAGTACACGCTTTTACTTGCAAACGGCACGAGATCAAAAATCAAATGAATCATATGATTCTTTTTAACAGCTTTCATTTTCAAGGCAGGCCATTTTGATGAACGATATATCCAAATGTAAAATTCATAGCTATAAATAAGATTTAACCAAAAAAATTGATGAATTAAATGAGCATTTGAAGTTTACAACACAAATTACCTCTATTTACAAGAAAGCGGCTCAAAGTGCCAACTCCTCTCTCGTTACTTTATTTGGTCGTAGAGGCGGATCATATGAGAATACAAAGTAATTCCACAAAAGCTATTTTTGCTCAGCGCCTCGATTTTTTTTCTTCAAAACTCCAGCACTGGTGCATACAATGCGTTCAAATTGCTACCAGAAAACCAAAAGAACATGTTGCACATAGTTAGGGCTTAACACTAAAGGGATATCAGCATTTTATAGATATGTTGACATGTATCTAGTGAATTTTGCACTAATAACATAAATAGAAACCAGACAAGGCATACCATATATACTTGATGGTCAAAAGAAGGAATATCATGAGCCAGAGAGCAATCGGCGAAACCGCTCTAGTCTACTTGAACCGCTAGAAGACCTAGCCAGGTTTTGGCAGGAACTGTTTGACGCTTTTCTTCTCCTTTTTGTCCGGAACAAAAAGTCCTCTGTATCCAAAACATACGATACCTACAACATATAAAACTCAAATGGATCAACAGAAGCAGAAAATCAGATATCCAAACTAGTAGATCATACACCTAATGCTCCATTTAATGGAAAAGTTAATCCAAACAACACCAACACGCCATTCGTCATAAAGACAGTAGTAAACGAAGTACCTTGGAAGAATGACAAGCTATTTTACACTCCAGACCATTGGCGACTTTAAGTCCTTCCATGGCCAGACATATAGCAGACAAATCATCGCTACTCGCATATTTACGTTTGTTCCTGTAAACATGAGCTAGCATTATTAATCATGACAATCTAACTTCCAAAACTCGATAAGCTTAAAAAACAGACAAAATACCTCTTCAAAAAGATGCCGGACTTCTCTCTTTTGTCAGGAAGAATGGTGAGAAAATCGTTGTGCAAATAAGCAGAAAAATTAGGGTCTATGGAAACAGCAGTCATTTCAGGCTTGTCATTCCCATAATCTATAAGCTGAATAGACACTCGGGTTGGTGAAGAGAACTGCAAAGGATCAAACCATGACAATGTATTCGGTACACAGCTGGAATTCTATAATCCTACACATTCTATTTATAAATATCAAAGTGATTGAAGACATACACATTCTATGCGATAAATGTTCTCATTGTGAAGAACACGAGCATTTTCGTGATAAACTACATCCATGAATCTTCCGGGTTTTCTTGAATTTTCAAACGCATATAGTTGGACAAGCTTATTATCCATCTCATCACCAGCGACTGTTTGGAGCTGAAAACAAGAACATGAAGCAGAAGATCTAGGATCCAAATAAGGAAAAAAAGGAAAGCTGCTTGAAGAACTGTAAGGTTAAGAAAACAAACTCACCAGTTTAACAAGCTTGTAGATCAGCTTGTCTAATGTGAAAAGAAGATATGACTGAGTCCCAATGATAGCTCGACAATCATCCTCAAATTTGGTATTGTCAGAAGAACCGTCGAGTAAATTGTAAAGTGCATTCATGAATCTGTACCACATGATAAAGATTAAGGAAATATATACTAATGACTTCACAATTACTGAAAACTAGGTAAAGGAGACTAAAACCATACCTAGCATACGAGTCTGCAGTGCTTGTATCATTTGATGCCCGCCACTTCTTCTCCACTGATGACGAGTTAATCTTTGCTGAATGGATTCTCTCATATAGCATCTGTCAAATTTATGAAAAATCAGATACTCAAATTACCAGTCAAGTATTCGTAAGCAAAATACATGGTGTGTGTTAAAATGACCCTTACTTGGTGAAGCCTAAAAAGTACATAGAAAGAATCGTTTCCATAGAAAATCCTAGAGTCCTTGTCCTTGTCAAGTAAAGCTGGAGGAACATGTTTCGCAAGAGGCTTCACAGAAAGTAGAAAACGTTCTGACTGTGGTAATGATGTTCCATCTCCTTCAACATCATGGGCATCCGCTGTCCCTTCAGCTTCACCTTCACTCTCGGCCTTGGTATCATGCTCATCATTGTCCCCATCTTCCTCAGGCTCTTCTCGAGAGCACTCCTCTCCCTCACCAGATTCACTTCCAGAGACATCACCATTCTCGGAAGCATTCTCACTATCCTCTGATGATCTATGAGCACTTTCCTCACCTTCATCATCAGCGTCAGCCTCATTTTCTCCACCTGCATCTCCACCACATACTTCTTCCCCATGTTTGCCTTTAAGTTGCCTGCTGGAACCACCATCCTTTGGTTTTTTAACAGCCTCTGAACCGGCTTCTGTATAATTTGCAAAATTATCCTCCTCAAAATCTCCATTTGGAGATATTTCACCTTCTTCTCTTTCAATCTTTAAGTTTCCAACAGACTCTTCCACATATCTGTGACCTTTGGTGCCTTCTGTGATTGCTCCATTTGAGGATAAAACAGGTCTAGCAGAATCACTAGCCTGTGAGATCAGTTGGAACATAAACAAAAATTAAGCATGTATTCAAGATGAAAATGTAGTTATCAAAATTCAAGGCAAGATAACAACTGACAGATAGTACATAACGCAGGACTAATGAATGGAAGTAGAGAATTAGTATGATATGTAGACTTCAAAATGTGTAACATATATAACATACAATAACATGCAGTGCATATGAATATGTAACACACTTCTTCACATATCTATACCAAAATCAAAGACACCCTCAGTTAAATATGTTTTAAAAGGCCTTTATTCATCACAAACTAAACTATTGATCTGGTCTTCTACATTAGTTTCACCATCGGTACCACACTATTACCACACTTTCAATCATACCTCTGGTGAAGGTAACTCAAGCCCGCCCTCAACAGTGCCATTTCCAGGTCTAAAAGACGTAGGGCCTTGCAAAAAAAATCAGAAATCAATTCAGAAAAAGGTGGTAATAATAATAAGATACAAAACACAGTTAGTATGGCAAGAGGGTACTAGGTAATTTAAACATTCTGCAAACCTGATAATTTTTCCGCATTATACCGTCCATTACTTTGCTCCAAGCCAGTAGCAGGTGATACATTAGTCATGACTAATCTTTCATTACAATTGTCCTGTTTGCTAACTCCAGACACTACATCAGCTGTAGATGCATTACTTTGCACTCTACCTTGTTGAGAGGTATTGCAGAAAGTATCAACCTTACATGTAGCACGATCAATGTCATGAGAACTTTCTTCTTTGAGCCCATTAGCTACATTTACTGTCCAAGCTCTTGCAGAGCTTGATTGTTCAGGTTGAATACTTTCGTCCCCATTTCTCGATGAATTTACCTGCTTCGAATTTGTCGTAATAGCACCCCCATCAGGATTATCATCACTCTCTCCCCCGCTCACAGCCCCAATTTTACCAGCATGAGATTTTGGTTTCACAACATCAGTATCCTCAGCAACCTGAGGTCGAGGAGGAACACCAAGCAATGGCTCGAGGAAAGTTGTCCATATCTTCATGACTTTGTCCAATTTTTCGGTTGTGCAAACTTCTCCGCAAGAATATTTGATGAGTTGATAAAGATCTTCATGGATGTCTAGATCAGGGTACTCGAATTCCAAATTTGGAATAAGTGGTCGTCTATTTCCCGCAGCAATAGCAAGAAGAACATCATCTTCCTTCCGCTTCTTCTCACTCATCTCTTTAATCTCCGCCAATAAGGCTGCAAATATTTGTCCCCATTCAGGGAGGATGAGGAGCAAGAATTAATTTCCAAAGTGAAAAGGGCAATTGCAAACCAATGGAAGACAGTAGCTTTTTCAATATTCCAAACAGAAATGGAAGACCAGTCCTGTTTAACTAATACGGAGTATACTATAAAACAAGAGTCTTGAGTATCACAATGTATATACATGAAAGAATCACATTTGCAGTAGTTACCTTTGGTGCTTAAGCTCTTTGAGTCATGTTGCTTGAAGTAAAAGCTACGATGATCAAGTGACTTGTGATAGTTCTTGGCATATATATCAGCCCAGACTTTGTTAAAATCAGAGCGACACCTTGCCCACTCTTCTTGCTTTTGTTTCAAGCGCGTTAATATAACAGGCAAAGCTAGTGAAGCATTTTTCTTCAACACGTCCATCACATCGACCCCGTGGTCACCATATAATCGCTCAACACACCTTAGATTCAGAGCTAGATGAACAAAGAAGAACAGAAAATCAGCAATTAAACCAGATCACGGATGAAAAATAGTATTCCTCAAACCAGTAAATAAAAAAACCTGTGAAGTAATCGTCTACTTTGATTGGACTCTCAGTCTTAATGGTGTTGATGTTGATCTTTTCTAATAGTTCTTCCACACGCTTGGTCGTTACATTCACACACTCTAACAGCATATCTAATTCAAACCTGAAAAAAAAAACAAAGATAGATTAGTATAATACAAAAACTTGGGAATCCTTTCCATTCAATTGGTACTGCAACAGATGTAATTAATAGAAAAAATACGTCGAAATAAACCACGAGCACAAACTTATGACATCTCAAATACAATTCTCAGAAAGAAATAAATTTTAGCATTTAAGCCAAAAATGACAACAGAAAACCACTATGACAATCCGAATAAAGATACAAGTGACCACAAAGGTATATAATGAAATTTAAGACAAACCTATCATCTTCACACCGAAACAGGCTCTCTTCATACTGGTTTTTGCGCATGTGTTTAAAAGAATAATCCTCACTTCCAGAAGTAACAGACACCCAATGATCATTTAGTACTTCAGAACCAAGCTCTGTTCTTTGGCTAGCAGAAGGTATTGGATACTGCATGACAATTATAGATATCACTAAAACATCAAACAGTCCTTAATGTAAACATAAGTGTATATTTAACAAGGACAGAAGGAAACACGTACATTCTTTGGCAGAAGACGATAGCTTGGAGTGCAACGCTCACAATTAGAGAGGTCGAGCTCATTAATAGGTTTTGACAAATATTTGTCCTTGCTGGAAAATATAGACATCTTCTGGCCTTCAATTTCTTTATTTCCAAAGGCACCATTTCTATCACTTTCTCGGTTTTCACGCTCTCTATCTTTAACCATGTCATCCCTTTCATGATCTAGATCTATATCCTTATCCTCTACCTTCACTGATCTTGGTACATTTCCTTCATTCCACATAGGTTCTGTGATGAATTTACATATTAGTGATGATTTGAAAGAACAGAGATCAAGTCCAGATATTAAAATGCAACTACAAATTCTTAGAATATGTTAACCACCCAAAATAAAAATGATGTTATGCAGCCCGAACCAACGTGATTACTAAAGAGAATGATCAAACTATTATGTCTAACAATAAGGAACAAATCATTTTACGTATTTTTATTCATGACACCAGCAAGGAACCCATCTGCAGAACAGGGCTCAATTAGATACAATGTTAATCACGATAGAGCAGGTAAAAGACGAGAGTAGAACTTCACCTTTCTTATCACAACAGGACAAAAATTCATTCAACCCATCCATAAGATCGGGATATTTTCCAATTAAATCACGCACCTACATGAGTGAAGATCCCTACAATTCAGTGACTGTAAATATCTTTTAAATAAGGAGATGGTAACCCTTAACATCAATATTATATGCATGTCTTACCAAATTCTGCAATTCAGCACGGGTAATAATTTCCTTGCTATAAATATGGAGGCACTTCAAAAACTCCTGGTAAGAATCAGAATTTTGTAACTTATCCTTCACCTTCTCACAGAAGGCACTCTCGGAGCCATATATGCCTGAAATGCAATGCCATGCAATAAGTAAATGAAGCTATTTGAGAAACATGAACAAGACCAACAGACAAATTCAACCATTCAAAAAAAAGTCATCATTAAGTGCTGAAGTATAAAAGGAAGAGTAGAGACAACTGATACTACACACCATACTGACAGTAAATCTCAAGTTACACACACACAGCAATACTCAGCAATCCTAGATATGATAGCATTTACACCATGTTACACGCACGAAACGGAAAGAGTGGTGCTATCTTGATAAATGGATGGTTTAAATTAAATGCATTAATTTGTTGAGTATGGAAGAAAACTCGTTTGTAAGCCAGTTCAAAAACGTCACAATCCTCACTTTTTGCAGAACTTTTATCAACAATAGAAGATGAAATGAGATGCGCTCCAAGGTTTTCGACGTCTTCCCCACCTTGATGCAATCGGTCAGTAGCCAAGTCTTCACCCCTACAAGTAGATTTTCGTTTGTGTGGAAAACGCTGCATGTTGAAGTCCCTGCTCCCATCGTGGTCAAAATCCCTATCATCTGGTCTTTCTCTGTCTTCTCTCCTCTCCTTTTCTTTTTCAATGCGCCTCCTTTGCTCTTTCTCAGCCTTCATCAAATTCCTAGCATGGTCCAGATCAGGACGATCAACACTGACATCATACTCAGGGTAAGAACCCATGGGCCTTTCTTTCTGGCAACAGTACAAGTAGCCTATGTTAAAAAATTGATGTAGATACAGGAGAGACAGAGAGAGAGAATGTGAAACTAAGTAGAAATAAACCTTGTCAACAAGCATTTGCTGCATAGGGGGCATGGCAGAGCTCCTATCACGAAGCATTGAGTTTCTTTGACATGGAGCGACCTGGATTGAGGCTGTTCCTGAAGTATCAGGTAAAAAATGAGTGAACTCACCAAGTAAGTCTGGGTGGTCTTGGAAAAGTGCTGAGACCTGAAATAAGATGAATTTCCAAAAGCATGAGTGCATGAAAAGACCAAGGAAAGAAAACTCTACAAAAACAAAGCACTAAAACACACCTCCTGGTAAACTTCTGAGATGGACTTGTTTTCCTTTCTGTACATATTCAGAATGTCCAAAAAGGATTTATAAACATGATCATCATGTTGAAATCGTGTCTGCAGGTAAAGAATTCATTAGGTTATAAAAATCTTCAAAAGGGAACCTGCAAACCTCAAATTTAGCTGTGAAATAACGTTCCCACCTTAATCTTGCTGACAAAACTAATAGCTTCCTCAAATTCAACAGGCTTCTTAGGAGGAGGTTGTTCAACCTCGGGAGGGAGAGTGATTTCATACCCCTTCGGCAAGAAGGTATTAAAACCTAATATTAGCTCTCGATGCCCTTTAAATAAATCCTTCACCCTCTGTATCACACCCGAGGTGTCAACTCTACAATCAACAAAGCACACATCAATACATAATAAGATCATGTGAGAAAATGTAAACTCTCAAGCATCAAGATAATAATAAAAAAAATTAAAAAAAACAAACAAAACAAACAGTAACATATTTGTTGTCTTAACCTTTGAGCTTTAAAGTCCTTCATGACTTCAAGAAAGTCTTCGTATTTCTCCTTGTTGTTTTCAAATATCTCCTTCACTGCCTTTAGATACGACAAGGCATCGTTCGTTGTTAGCTTCTGTGAAGTTGTCGATGTCATCATCTGTGGCTGCCCCGAGCTTCACCACCAAGAAAATATCACAAATTAGTGTAATGCACAATGATCCTCTATCAAAAGGTAATGCCTGCAACCATGACCAGCCTCACTTCACAACTCCTAAAACACAGAAACCGAAACTCCTGTGACCTCCACACCAAGCCAAAACGAAAAGGAATTAACAGATTCCAAGTTAACCTAGCACAAACTCTTCTACTATACAAATTACAAAACTAGATTAACAGCTACAGTGAGTGATAAACACGTTAATTTTTCCACGAATTAAAACCAAAACTCATCGAATCAAACTGATATTTTACTCTCATTAACAAAATTAACCACAAGCAACAAAAATTCACAGCAAAAAAAATCGAGAAACTCTTACGGCTCGCCTCGAGAAGTAACCATAGGGCGTTTAACTTGCGAGCTTATATAACCATCGTCTCGAGACCTCTTCATCTTCTTCGCCGCCGCTCACCTCTAAACCATGCCTCCAACTCCGATTCAAACCCGAACCGATTCCTATCCAAAACCAAAGCACAAAGCAGATCTAAAAAAACCGAGTCACAAAATTTCCACCGCAGTAAAAAAATCACAACAAACTCCATACCGGCGAGAATTCCAATCGGTCAGCTCCGAGCAGAAATCACCTCGCCGAAGCCAAAATCCTAAACCGCAGAAGCAAAAATAACCTCAGGAATTCGAAATTTTTTACTTGGAGATAAAGCAATGCTAGGAGAAATTTGCAGTGAAGCATCGAGAAGCGAGGATTTTTTTACCGAGATGAGGATCGGTAAGTCGTCGAATTTAGGCGAAGTCTTCGACTGGAAGAAATGGAAGTGATGATGGTGGTGGCTCTTGGATTATGGTGATGCTTCTTCTTCTTCTACGTAGTTATATTGGAGACGAAGAAGAAGAAGAACCAAAAATTAGAGAGAAAAATTATGGAAGTTCTCACCTTACGTCTTTTCTCTCTTTTATCTTTCTCTCCGATTCTAATTCCTCTCTTACAGAAATTCACAAACACAGAGAGGGAGAGAGTTACAAAATGTTGTTTATAAATGTGGGGGAAGTATATAAATATAAGCACTGGGCTAAAACGCAGAGGTGGAGGGTTACATTTAAATGAATTGTTAAATTATATTTATTAAATGATATATTTAAATTTTAAGTAATTATAAATAGAGATTTGTTAATAAATAGATGATTCATTTATAATTTGGTGTATATAAAGAATTTTCATGATTTATGACGCTGAAAATGTAGAAGATTAGGGAGGGGATCATGGGATTTTGCTTGGAAATCATTTATCTTGTCTAAAATGTGGCTACGATCGGATTATTGGGTATAGTGATGGGCTTAACAAAATGAAGATGGGTCGGGGAAGCCCAAGAAAGTGATCATGGATTGAGGTCCAAAGGGAGATGGATAGTTGGAGGATTTGGGATTTGAGGACGACAGATTAACTGAAAGCCCTGTTGCACAAGTGACAACTCCATCATTGGGCTTTTCATAGCTTTTTTATCCACTTGGGTCTGTTGTTCCTGTTGTGGGTTTCTGATGGGAATATATGGCTCTCAATATTAGCAAAATTGAGAAAAAGGCCTAAATGCACTAGGTTTTTTTTTCACATTTCGGTATTATGAAAATATGTTTATTATTATTTTTCGCCCGCGATGTTGAATAAAGTTTTGAGTTCAAAAGTACTTGTAAACATAAAATTGTAAAGTCAGTCGAGTAGTTCGTCTTTCTTAAGTTTTAATGTTATTTTCTACATGAACATTTGCTATTAGGGAATGTGGCAGAGGAATGGTAACATAAAATTTTGGCACAACAAAGGCCGGCACTATCGTTATAAAATATGACGCTGATGATAACATAGCATTTTGGCACGAACAATTACTGTTAGAATATGTGGCGGGGATAATAACGAAACATTATCATTTTATGCGAAAATAATGGATGTGGACCATTATAAATGTGAAAATGTTTGTTTTCACATTTATATGGGGCTACGTGAATGACGTGATCCATTCCATTATCATTTTAATTATGCGATATATCATGTTTCATGTAATTTTATTGGTGGTGCATAGACAAGTGAGAATACATTTTTGTGTAATGTTTGTATGTGTAACAATGTTAGGATTAGTGTTTGTGACTCTATTTTCATATTTATGACAGAAAAAAAATCTAGATACACCAGAGAAAATTGATGAGGTATTTAATTTTGAGTTGAACGCTCGGGCTGAACCGCTATACTTATTTCCCATTTTCGCATAAAACTAGAGCCAGGTATATATATGGAATGAAATATTAATACAAAAGGAATGAAATTTATAACTCCAAATTATGAAATTATACTTATATTTCAATATTTAATATATATGCCATATCCGAGTCTGTGCTGTTTCTGCAAGCTCTCTGTGCTCGACTGGTGACAATATCTAAGGCTGTAAATGGAGCCAAAACCAGTGGATGATTGGCTTGCAGTTTCCATGTGAGACTATTAAATTCAATTGGAAATGCATTTCCGAACACAATGCCTGACATGTAAGCACTACCTCAGAGACCCATCCCTGGTCCCGTTAAATTTTCATACAAACCCTAGCAAGCATTTATTTAGGGTTCATATATGCAATGGAGTTATTTTAACGAGGACTTTTAAGTTAAGAATTAGTTGAAGATTTTTTAGATTATCTCGTTTTTCAATCTTATATCTATATTTTAACCGTTTATTTTATAAATATTTATAAGTAGATCATTTCTGTAAATTTTCAATAAAATTGAAAATCGTTAAAGCATTCATAAGAGTGATTTACCAATTATAAACTTGACCGGTTCATGTTTAACAGATTTGGTTCGTCCATTGATTTGATCTAAAACTAATATTTAATGATCAATTTCACTTGGATTTTTAACTGAGCGATTTCTTTCAACAACCTGTGTAAGTAGTGTGTAAGTAGTGTGTATACATGACGACCAAAAAAAAGCAGTGTGTATACATATATATACCTTCCAAAATCGAAGAAGGAACACTATTCTATTGTCGATCGAGTATTCTCTCTGCCCGGAGTTTGCTGATCCAGCAGCAAGACTTCTTCATCTCTCTAGCTTGCTCTAGGAAACAGAATTATTATGGATCGAGTTGGGAGCATATTTAGATGTCATGCAATGAGACATGGGGTATATATATCACACTAGGACATTTGCATAGTATTGCATGCCGCGCACATTAAACGCAAGCTTGTCATACCCTGCTTGCTTGCTAGCCCCATAACATTGTTGTAACAAGGCCGCGAGGAAGTAGGAGAATGTTTTTGTGCCCAAGCTAGCTAGATGCATGCCTTAGTCTTATATTCAAAACTTAGACTAGCTACCCTTCATTTATACACAATACCAAAATCAAAATGATAAGTAGTCATTGTCGTCCATGCCGACTTGCCCATCATTCTCCCGGAAACCCAAACTGCATGTGAGATTGTCGCATGAGAAGGAAAACACACACGATCCGTATTCAAAGATCCAAGCACATTGGGATGGTTTTGGTCTACATTTTGGCCTCCCCTCCCCATGTGAAGTAGGGCATCAGCAAAATCAGAGGACAAAAGCTTCGTTATCAGATAGGGTAACCTTCTCCGTCAAATTAAGCTAGCTCGAGCAACGTGGACTGATGAACCACAAAGCTAGCTCCCAATCGTCCGTCGATATCTCATCTCGGTCTCCTTCCTCTCTTTCTTCTTTATCCATATCTACAACAAATATATCATCGAAGGAACGTTTTTCAAACCAGATATGGGAATGGTGCTAGCTAGCTAGACTGCAAGCTTAGTGCATGTTCTGCAAAAAAAGTTGTTACTCGTGGTGACAGCGGTTGTGCAAATCACCACAATTCATAAATCCAGTGGAACAATTATGCATGCATGCACCATCAACAACCACAGCTAATTAAAGTCCAGATAATCGGCACCTGTGTTTCTGAAATTAACGTTCAATCGTCGGAGACCTTGGCACATTTAGAAAGCTAGATAGCATCGTAATTCACCTATGACGGAGAATTTGATTCCCAGATAATCAGAAATACGAAAAACAACATGTTAATTTGGTCTTGTGAATTGCACATAGGATACTGATGCTACTACTATTATAAAGTTATGTTGTTTGTCTTCGTAAGTAGTTGGTCGAACAATAGCTTGTAGTTGACGACCACTCAAAAGGGAAACCAATCCTGCTACATATAAGTCCAGACGGCAGAAAAGTCCCGACAGCAATACTTAAAAATGACATTTACAGAGCACCTCAAATGTTGAAGCTATGAAAATATACATGTTAATCTAATTGTGCTGAATGGTTGTGTTTTAGTGCTGCAACAATGGTATTATTGCTACACGCCGGACCCAAATAAAGCAGATATAATCTTCCAAATCCATAAGATTAGTATATATGCATATGAAAAGCAACAACTACAAATGATTTGATTCCAACACAATGCTCAGCTGTTTATTTAGTATCCGATTGTTTCTATATCATTCAAAGCTCCTCAGATTCTCAAACTCAATTAATCTCATTTGTCTGAAATACTCATATCACGGGAGCTTCTGTATCGTTCACCACCAAGTTATTGAAGAGTGGTTTCCGAGTCTTTTGGTTAGTTAGCTTGTTGAATAAGTAATCCTTGTTTGTAGGATAATTGTTGAGTTTTTGATTCGGTCTTTCTGTTAAGCAACAGGCTGTGTGTGTAGCCGAAATGTAGGTTCAAATTGTTAGAAACTTCTGCTATTTATAGCAGTCTTTTATATCAAATAAAACACAGCATTTCATTCAGTTGCAGAGCTTGCTTTGTTGCAACAATTCATATTCTCTTCAAACTGGTATCAGAGCCTTCATTAGGCCTGATATAAAACAAGAAGAAAAGCTGTGGTTTAGAGAGAAAGAGAGACAAAACACAACGAGATGAGTGACGAAAAGGGTTTAGCAAAAATCCCTCACTTCGATGGTCTGTACTATGATCATTGGAGTGAGTTGATGTAAAATCTGCTCAGATCGAAGGGATTATGGAGTCTCATAGAGAATGGATTCGTGGAACCACGAACAGGTTCTGTGTTGTCTGATGCACAACAAGAGCAATTGGAGAATGCGAGGACCAAGGATCACAAAGTGAAGCATTACCTTTATCAAGCCATTGACAGAGCAACTTTCGAGCAAATTTTGGATAGAAGCACTTCCAAAATAGTTTGAGATTCACTGAGAAGAAAATTTGGCGGGAATGATAGAGTTAAAAGATCTCTCTTACAATCTTTAAGAAGAGATTTTGAGGTGTTGGAGATGAAGGAAAGTGAAACAATAACAGAATACTTTGCTCGAGTCATGGCCATAGCCAACAAGATGAGAAGTAATCAAGAAGTGCTGTCAGATTCAAAGATAGTCGAGAAGATTCTGAGAACCTTGACTGAGAGATTCACTTATATTGTCATCTCTATAGAAGAGTCAAAGGATACAGATAACATGTCAATTGATGAATTACAAAGTTCACTTGTAGTTCATGAGCAGAAGTTCAAAAGGGTGAATAGAGAAACTGATCAACTTTTGAAGGTGGAAGATCAAGCATATGCAAGAGGTCGAGGAAGAGGAGTATTTAGAGGAAGAGGTCGAGGGAGAGGTCGACAATCCTTCACCAAAGCAACTGTAGAATGCTACAAGTGTCACAGTCTTGGACATTTTCAATATGAGTGTCCAAAGTGGAACAAAGAGGCTAACTATGCAGAATTTGATGAAGAAGATGAGTTGATCCTGATGGCATATGTGGAATCACATAAGGCAAAAAGAAGTGATGCTTGGTTTATAGATTCGGGATGTTCAAATCATATGTGTGGTGATCGAGGTATGTTTTCAAGTCTGGTTTTTGGTCCTAAACATTCAGTTAAATGTGGAAATAATACTAGAATGGAAGTAGCTGGGAAAGGAACTGTAAAACTAGTGTTTCATGGCACTAAATTTATGGTTGAAGATGTGTATTATGTTCCAGATCTTGGGAATAATCTTTTGAGTGTTGGTCAGCTTCAGGAAAGAGATCTAGCTATTTTAATTCAAAATGGAGCTTGCAATATTTATCATCCACAAAAGGGACTGATTGTGCATACATAGATGAGTGCAAATCGTATGTTCATCCTCTTTAATGAAGACAAAAATTCTTCAACTTGTCATTCACAACCAGAAGAGTGTCTTCTCACAAGCTCTTCAGATTTGTCTCATTTGTGGCATCAAAGGTATGGACATTTGAGTTACAAGGGTTTAAGAACTCTACAACACAGAAAAATGGTGCATGGTTTGCCTCAATTTGGAGCATCAAATATTGTCTGCACTGATTGCTTCACTGGCAAGCAACAGAGAAATGCTATTCCGAAAAAGAGTCTGTGGAGAGCAAGCAAAGTTCTGGAGTTGATACATGCAGATATATGTGGTGCCATCAAACCTATATCAAGCAGTGGCAAAAGATACATTCTATGTTTTATTGACGATTTTAGTCGTAAAGCATGGGTGTATTTATTATCTGAGAAGTCAGAAGCATTGGACTGTTTCAAAAGTTTTAAGAAAACAGTAGAGAAGGAAGCAGAAGAATTCATCAAATGTTTGAGGACTGACAGAGGAGGCGAATTCACTTCACAAGATTTCAAAACATTCTGTGAGGAGCATGGAATCAAGAGACAACTCACAACTGCATACACACCACAGCAGAATGGTGTAGCCGAAAGGAAGAATAGAACTGTGATGAATATGGTACGATCCATGTTAATTGCCAAGAAAGTTCCAAAGACTTTCTGGACTGAAGCAGTTAACTGGACATTCTATGTGTTGAACCGGTGTCCTACTTTGGCAGTGAAGGGCATTACACCACAAGAAGCATGGAGTGGAGTGAAGCCATCAGTAGCTCATTTTCGAGTATGGGGCTGCATTGCTCATGTACACATTCCGAAAGCCAAACGAGGTAAATTGGATGATAAAAGTTTTCCTTGCATTCTATTTGGAGTTAGTGAAGAATCTAAGGGTTATAGATTATTTGATCCAAACTCTAAAAGAATTGTGGTGAGCAAGGATGTTATTTTTGAGGAAGACAGGCAATGGGAATGGAGTAAAAATTATGAGGAGCAAATTCAGTCAGAGTTAGTATGGGGTGATGATGAAGAGTTTAGTGATGAAGAAAATGAGGGAGAGAATATAGGAGAAGCAAATGGTGGAAATCGAGTTGATAGTGAAGAAGAAAGTAGTGAAAATGAGGTCAGTGAAGTAAGAAGGAATAGTGAAGGTAGTTCTGTAAATACTCGTGGGAGAGAAAGGAGAAAATCTGTATTGTTGAGAGATTTTGTAAGTGGTGAAGGTCTGAGTGAAGATGAAGGTCTTGATGAAGATGAGCAAGCAGTATACATGGTGCAGGACAGTGATGGGGAAGATCCTGTTTCATTTGAAGATGCAGTAAGAGAGGAGAAATGGAGACAAGCTATGGATAATGAAATCCACTCCATTGAAAAGAATAAAACTTGGTTTCTTACTGACTTACCAAGTGGAGCTAAAAAGGTTGGTGTAAAATGGATATACAAAACAAAACGAGACGAGCATGGTGAAGTAATCAAGCATAAAGCTCGACTTGTGGCTAAGGGATACTCTCAAAGACAGGGAATTGATTATTCTGAGGTTTTTGCTCCGGTGGCAAGGTTAGACACAGTGAGAACCATTATTGCATTAGCTGCTCAAAGAAGATGGAAAATTTTTCAGTTAGATGTTAAGTCAGCTTTTCTTCATGGAGATTTAAATGAGAAGGTCTATGTGGAATAGCCTAGAGGGTATGAGCAGAAGGGCAGAGAACATACGGTCTATCAATTACACAAAGCTTTGTACGGTTTAAAACAAGCTCCTCGAGCTTGGTTTAATCGTATTGAGGCTTATTTCATTCATGAGGGCTTTCAAAGATGTGCAAGTGAACAAACCTTGTTCACCAAAAGAAGCAGCAAAGGCAATATCATCATTGTAAGTATTTATGTCGATGACTTGATTTTTACTGGTGATAATGTTGGTCTGCTGCTGGAATTTAAGAAATCTATGATGAAAGTTTTTGATATGACTGATATGGGGAGCATGAGCTACTTTCTTGGGATAGAAGTTTTGCAAAGGACTGAAGGTACATTTATCTGTCAGAAAAGGTATGCTCTAGAGGTTTTAAGGAGGTTTGGAATGTTAGAAAGTAATATGGTCAGCAGTCCTATTGTACCAGGTTCAAAGATTGGGAAGGATAAACATGGAGCTCAAGTTGATGAAACTTATTTCAAACAAATTGTAGGAAGCCTGATGTATCTGACTTCCACTCGACCAGATTTAATGTTTGTAACAAGTCTCTTGAGTAGATTCATGGCTAAGCCAACTGAGTTGCATCTACAAGCTGCTAAGAGAGCTCTAAGGTATCTCAAAGGAACAGTAGGGTATGGGATTTATTACAGGAGTGGAGGTGACAGCAAATTAATGGCATTCACAGATAGTGATTATGCCGGAGACTTGGAACATAGCAAAAGTACAAGTGGATATGCATTCATGTTCAGTTCAGGAGCCATTTTTCTTGGTGTTCAAAGAAACAGCCAATTGTTACATTGTCGACAACTGAGGCAGAATTCGTGGCTGCAGCAACATGTGCATGTCAAGCAATCTGGTTAAAAATGATCTTGAAGGAACTTGGTCATGAAGAAGAGAAATACACCAGCATCATGTGTGATAACACTTCCACCATTAAACTCTCAAAGAATCATGTTTTTCATGGACGAAGTAAGCACATATGAGTAAGATATCACTTTCTCAGAGATCTTACAGAAGAAGGTATCATAACTTTGATTCACTGTGGGAGTACAAATCAGATTGCTGATATCATGACTAAAGCTTTAAAGTCTGATTCTTTTGTGAAGCTTCGAAATATGCTGGGTTTGTGTGACTTCACTGAAGTAAGCTAAAACAGTTTCACTGTTTTTTAGCTTAAGGGAGAGATTGAAGAGTGGTTTCCGAGTCTTTTGGTTAGTTAGCTTGTTGAATAAGTAATCCTTGTTTGTAGGATAATTGTTGAGCTTTTGATTCGGTCTTTCTGTTAAGCAACAGGCTGTGTGTGTAGCCGAAATGTAGGTTCAAATTGTTAGAAACTTCTGCTATTTATAGCAGTCTTTTATATCAAATAAAACACAGCATTTCATTCAGTTGCAGAGCTTGCTTTGTTGCAACAATTCATATTCTCTTCAGTTGGCATGGTTATTTTTTTTTGCTTATTACTAGCTCTGGTGCATTCTGATTCTGAGCAAAGAAAACAAAAATCCCTATAATTTTGTTTTAATTTGGAAACATGTACAATTTTACTTATTATACACATGCAACTATGTGAGAACAAAGACTACGATCTATCTGTATTAGTGCCGGCTAATCTTATCAATTTAACATAATATGTATACGTAGATACACGCCGTGTAAGATTGTTGATGAAATACTTAGTTATATACTTACTCTTATCTGATGGGGGCGTGTCAATCGTTATTTCATCTAGGTGAGGGGGTTTTAGGGTGGTTGGTAGACAGATGAGGGGGTTCCCACATCAACATCTTTGGATCTCTTCTAATTCAACTCTATTAACATCGTTATTCGCACAAACATACACTCTTATATGAGAAAAAGGTAAAGGAGCAATTTCTCAAACAGGCCCCATAACCAGGGGAAAGAAGATTAACTAAAGTAACAAACTAGGTAAATCTAAGGTGGGAGAAATCATCATTCCCATCATCAGCTCAACCAGAATATTTTGCTTACGGGAGAGAAGGGATGGCTAGCTAGATTTAGTATCCACGGAGTTCCAAACCCAGTATGATCGATCACGTGAGTTCATGGTTTTGGACGACCTCTTTAACAATGTTACGTCCCTTTATCTTATCCTCCGATCACGTGCTCTGATTCTCTTGATTTTATCTCCGTCGACGACTAGCTTGCTCCTGTTGAGTTCGCTATGCTTCATATGATTCTCTTCATATTTAGCCCCAGCTAGTATGTCGGTCTCTTTCTCGAGCTTTTTCCATTCATTTTTACGGTAACGAGCACCAGAAGATGATTCTTCACGTCGGAATTATGTCCGATCAGAGATATATAACTCCGGCGACCACAGAAACGCAGAAGTTTGGATGATCGAAGATCCAATATCCCACCATGTTCAACATGTTTATATGCGGGTAGCATGAGTTTTTAGACGAAGAGTTTAGACAACTGGACGAGTCAACTCTTGTGTTGTAGAGACTTGCTTATCATAGGCTCATTTGGCAACATGGTCTGCTGCTGCTGCTGCTGCTGCTGCAGTATTATTATTTCACCCTAATTTGTTTCATAGCTTCATTATCATGTGGTTTCCAGGCTTTAGATGCATGTGCATTTGGCAACAACACGTATATTTATTCCCAGCCGGTTTCATCATTATACCCTAATAATTCATATGCCAAACTTAATCTACTCATCTGATATTTTCATTCACCGTTAGTTATATGGAAGCAGCATAGCCGTTAAGGTACATTCTAAATTAGAAATAATGGATATGTAATTCAATGATGGAAACTAATTATTATTCATGTTAGATAGGTTTATAACAATTTAGGTCGCAAGACATGTACGTCCATTCTACATCTTGAACGCCTTATACATAATAGATTTAAATTTTTCAATTCAATCACAATATAGTCTTCAAAATTTTCATGTTATATCTTTATATTTTCTGTATTTTTCTTTTAATAATTCATAAAATTAGCAGTTACGTTATTAATTATTTCTGCCGATATAGTGATAACAGCTATGTGCACCGATGTACATCTGCCTTCGAACACCTTCATGTAAACCGGAAACCCGAGGAGAAGGCCGGTGAGGATAGTGATAGTGTGATACCATCAACACAGATACACTTTCAATTCAACACCAACAAACCACTTTGACAGTTGGGCCATTCTTACCCTGCAACCCACAAAAAACCAAAAAGAAAAAAGAAAAGGAAAATAGTACTTGGTAGCTAAAATATTTGACTCCACAACTCTTGGTCAATAGTCCACTCACCACTCCTCCCTCTTCTTCAAACATTTAAAAGCTCCCCATATTATTGCAAGTTCCAACCTTGAGAACCAGTCCCCCCTTCACTCTCCCCCCAAAACTCTGCAGCCAAATCCTTCGCATCTACACCACCACCAATGCCAACAACCCAGTCTTCCTTACTCTCTCCTACACATCTTGTTTGACACATTTCATCGAACACTTTATTTATAAACCTAGCGAGGGAAAAGCTAGCCGGAGCCAGAACAACATGTCAGGCTCGCGCCGATCCTCGCTATGTAACCCGCCGCAGACCGGCGGGTTAAGTACTCTGGATCTGAAGCAGCGGGTCATAACCTGCATTAACAAGCTCTCTGACCGTGACACGCTGGCCATGGCCACAAACGAGCTCGAGTCCATAGCTAGAAACCTCACTCAAGATTCGTTCGCCACATTCTTGATCTGCATTCACAACACCGACGCGTCGTCTAAACCGCCGGTGAGGAAGCAATGCGTGTCGTTGCTTACCCTCATGTCCAATTTACACGGCGACGCGCTGACTCCGTTTCTGACAAAGATGATATCCACCGTCCTCCGCCGCCTCCGCGACCCCGACTCCGCTGTCCGCTCCGCCTGCGTCGACGCCGTCGCAGCCATGTCGGCGAAAATCACGACGCCGGAGTTCGCGGTTTCGTTTCTGAAGCCGTTGATGGACACTCTGGCGGCGGAGCAGGACCTCAACTCGCAGATCGGCTCGGCGCTCTGCCTCGCCGCCGCGATAGACGCCGCGCCGGAGGTGGAGACGGCGCAACTGAGGAGGAGCCTGGCGCGGATAGGGAAGCTGGCGAAGAGCGAGGGGTTTAAGGCCAAGGCGGCGCTGATGGTGCTAATCGGGAGCATGGTTGGCGCCGGCGGCGCGTCGAGTAAAGGCGCGTTGGATTGGCTGGTGCCGTGCGTGGTGGAGTTTCTGAGCAGCGAGGACTGGGCCGTGAGAAAAGGCGCGGCGGAGGCGCTCGGAAAAGTAGCGACGGCGGAGTCAGAATTGGCGCCACTCTATAAAGCTGGTTGCTTGAACGCTTTGGAAAGCCGGAGATTTGATAAGGTATTGCATTCTCAGTTCTCATTCATATTTAAATAAATAATAAATAAAAATTGGTTCTTGATGATACGAGTATGGTGCATTTTCATCTGATTTTGGTAGTTTGATTTGTTAACAGGTGAAGGTAGTAAGGGAGACTATGAATAATGCATTGGAGATGTGGAAGGTTTTCGCAGTCGATTGCGAGGAGGTTGCTGCTCCAATTCTATCTAGATCTTCTTCAACTGGTGAGCTTCTGCTCTGCTTAATCTGTTTAAGCATTTCTTGGTTTAGAAACTTCAAGTGTATGGCACTGTAGCAGTAGTTGAAAGCAATGAAGTTAATTACTTTTTCAATGATTTAATCATATGAGAAAGAAAAGGAAACATGCTGGTAAAGTAGAGTAGTGTTTATTTGAATGTGAATGCTATAATCGTTGCTTGAGTTAGACAATTGTTGCAAGTATGGTTTTATTTTGTTCAATAATGTTCTGGTGTGTTCCTCATTCTGGTATAATCTTTGAGAGTTTTCAAGTTGAACAATAAGCACAAAACCAAGTGGAACAATAAGCACAAAACAACCTGTTTCCCTTTGAGCATTCATCTAATCTTCTGTTTCTCTTTCCATGTTTTGGATATTTTCCACGGGACCAGATAATGAGAATGATCGATCCTTTCCTACCCTATCGAGAAGTTCCAATGATGCTGGCTTTAGAACTCCTCAAACAAAAATAACTGTCCCTACAAACAGGTCCCCTCCATCTAACGGTTCTTTGGTGGCCACCGCTAAAAAAGGAAGTTCTCAATGTAGAATTGAGAGAAGTTCAGACACAACCAAGCTCACTAAGTTGGACCACAAGAGACCCTCGGATTGGAAAACTGAAATTGCAACTCCAAACTCTGCATCTTTGAAGGTGTCTCATGCAGACGATATTGTTAAGAATGATTTTAAAGACGGGGAATCAGGAAAGAATGAGCACAAAGCAAATTGCATGACAGAAGCTAAAAGTGTGCCCTTCATTAGGAATCGTAATGAAAAAGCACACAAATTTGGTGGTTTGAGATCTCGGTCTAGAGTGGTTCCATTTGATGATGAGGACTGTGACTCTGATGTTGTGGTTAGTAATCCTGCAGAAGAAGTTTATGAGAGCCCCAAGGAGGCTGAGGATCTGAATCTGATCCGGGCGCAACTCATTCAGATTGAAAACCAGCAAGCCAACTTATTTGACCTTCTCCAGGTAATGCTGCTGATTTATTCTCCTTTTATTTGTTTGGCAATTGAGATTAAGCGTGTGCATAGCTTTTGTTAGTTTGTTTACCATTTTAAGTTGTTGGATGAAGATAGTCTTACTGTGTATCTCTTAGTGTGCCGATTGCCTGTGACAGCTTGTTTTCTATATTAATGTAAGTCTAAGAGTTTATGTCATGTTGCTTTCTTAAAACGCTTCATCAACAGTGTTTAATATTTATAGTGATGTCCAAGATGAACAAACCAATTCAATCGCTTTTCTACTTGTATGTAGAGGTTCATTGGAAACTCTCAGAGTGGGCTAAATTCTCTTGAGACACGGGTACATGGCCTTGAGATGGCGCTGGATGGAATTTCGTATGATTTGGCACTATCATCTGGAAGGATTCCGAGCACTGAATCCGCAGAAAACACATGTTGCAAGCTGCCTGGTGCCGATTTCTTGAGTTCCAAGTTCTGGCGTAGAACAGAAGGCCGGTGTACTACTCCAAGGTTCTCTTCTTATTCTGGAACGCATCCCTCAATGAATACTGGGCCTGACAAAGACACTGGTGCTGAACCATCTACATTTAACCGCCAAAGATTTCAGCAACAAAGTAGGGGTGCACATGCAGTTAACTCGACAACAGATGTTCAAGGCGACTCAAGGGTACTGACAGGGTACTTTCTAGACAGAACACCAAAGACCATAGTCCAAGATGCTGAGAGGGTTCAAATTTACAATGCTAGTCAGATTGATGGGGTTCCTCCAGCTAATTGTATAGCATCAAGGAACATAAGCAGAAGGTAAGGATAATTAATCCATGATGCACGGCCTAGTTCGTTTGTTTCATAATCCTGCTTGTCTATATATTGATAGATTGGTTCCACTTTTTTGGGGAATTCTATGAGCTGCGGATTGTAGAGCACAGAATTACTCAGATGCTGTTCTAGTTATAATTAAACTTTTTTTTCAGAACTTATAGAATATCCATTTTTAACATATAAATCGTTTGAGGTCAATTGGTCATCATCGCTACAGGAGAGAAACTTATAAGATACTTGCCACCTTTGGTGCATTATGTTAGTTTGCAAGGATAAATAATCTTCTCAGTTAATATTTTCTTAGGACCAAAATCCCAACTATATATTCAGTGCAACTGTCTTTAGATTAACGTGTTCTGTTCCATATCAGTTCTTATTGCATTGACATGTGTATAGCTGGAACTCTGAGGGTTATATTCCACCATTACTACTCTTGCCCCTTATCGTAGTTCTGCATTGTACTTTCTAAATCAACTATATAACAAGTTCCCTTTCTGCTCATCAGGTGATCTACTTAGATAGAATCGATGCTCAGCTCAGAATGTTACTGCCTACATGAAAGCCCCTATACATGTATGAGATTTCTGATTCAGAATTAGCAGATCATGCACTGGAGCCTTTTTACATTGTCTCCTTTGAAAGGCAGCTTCCAGATCAAACTGCAATCTTACAAGTTAACCAGAGTAGTCTTCATAACCTTGCCCTAGCCCAACGGCTGGCATGTGTTCTATTTATTACTTATGCGGCCGGCAAGTGAGGTTTAGGTTAATCTCTGTACATATCCAAAGCTTCTGCATCATCTGCTCTTGCCTTGTTAGTCATAGCTTGCTGTACATGTTCAATAAATTTTCATTTCTGCATCTCTATATATAAAGGGAATGTGGTTTTTTACTGCTCTGATAAATAGTGTGCGGACGGATTTGCCCCTTCTTCTTCTGCATTTTTACAAGTCAGCCATTCTGTTATTAAATTAACTGTTTTACCCTCCGTTTTAATATAATTACAGTTCTGCCACTATTTTTGTTTTTTCATAAGTTATTTGTTTTTATTTTTTAAAAATTTAATTGCATGAAAAAAAACATTTTTAAAAACAATAATATTAATGATAATGATAATATTCATAATACTAATAATAATATAAAATAAATTGAGTCACTCTAAACCTAAATAATTGTATTGTTCAATATATATATTAATTGTTCAAGGTTTAAATTACTTCTATAATTTTTTTAAAATAATAGATTTAGCGGTGCATGTGAGTGTTCATAATACTATTAAAAAGTATGTTTATCAATGTTGATATGTGACTGTTGGTATAGATTTATCTAAGTTAGGTTTTGAATTTAAATTGGGTTTCGGGTTTATGACGTCAATTAATTTCGCCGAAGTGCGTTACTGTAGGTTCAATTAATTATTGTGAAATTTCGGTAGTTCGATCAATTTTATGCAACAACTCTCTGAAACTCTAATAAAAAGAACACAATTGATTAAGATGAAGTTAACACCGAATTTATATTAACAACTAAGATGTCTGAAATTGCAAGTAAGAAGCACTCATCAATACATGTTATAAGCTAAAAATGATAAACTGAATCAATAGTGAAATTAATTGATGATATTTATCAATAACTTACTACATATAATTTAGAAATTTTTGTTGATGATTATTGCTCAGCTTTCTTCCAAAATGAAATTTACATTTGTGGTAAAACTGCACATAATTGATCAAATAGCAAAAATTGTATAATAATTGAATCGAATAACAACAAATTGGACAATAATTAATCAAACTGATGGAAACCGCTCTTCTAATTTAAGCTCTTTCTCTAATTCAATTGCTCAACCGAGTAAACCAATGTTAAGGGTTTTTGTTTTCTTCTGTCACTATTAAGTATTATCATACTATATTAAAAATATATCAACCACGAATCATTTAAAAAAAATCAAAACAACTGCGCCTGTCACTGTGCCTGACAAACGCGGACATCAATGAGTATAAATGTCTCCGGCTCATAAATTTCATCACATGATGCACAAGAAAAAGTCGGGAAGAGACAGGTCGGGGTGTTTTAAGTGAATAAAAACTTGTCTGGTACCAGAATGATGGGTCACATTACACATGTTGGGTTTTCTAGGTACCAGAATCCAATAAAAGTTCTAATATACAAGTCTCGTTTAGAACATCATGATTTTGTGTTGATGGGAACCGTTGGATGGTTGAATCATGAATTTCCACTTAGTTATCGAATTCTTTAATTTTTCATTTTTGTACTGAAAACACAAACTTATTAGTAGTGCCACAAAAGAATTATTTTGTGCTCTTCTTTCCTTTTCCTATTTCATTGGTAACGAGGACGAGGTTTGGTTTGGGCTCGGGATGGTAGAAGGTCTCCATTTGGGCCTTGACCATGTCAGAGGCTTCACAATTCACAACTCGGGAAGTCTGCATCTGAGTGACTACATTATTTCTACGAGAATCTCTCATAACATGGCTTAGCAATTTAGCGGTGGCCAGAATTTGAAATATATATATTTGCTATTGAACTGGACGATAATATAGAAAGTTAGAAAAACCAATGAAGCATTCGTTTGGTAGTTCATGATGTCATCTGGTTCATGGATTTCAGAATTTTTTTTTGGCAACTAGGATTTCAGAATCTTTAGCAACCTCTATTATTGAGGACGATTTGTTATTTCTAAACCGTCGGACTCCATCTGAACAATTATGTAACCATCATTTTCCTATTCAATTGCAAAGATGACCATTGTCCTATTCAATATTCAAAGATGTAGAAAGACATCTGGTGATCCCTTTAATTGTAATAATAATAATAATAATCACAAAGAAATTAATTTCAATTAAGATGCGTCATATTCCTTTGCAAATGGTGTTATTCACCGGCTGCTCTCTTATCACTATCTTGAATTAGGCCAAACCCACGACATCACACCTTTAATTTGGTTTGTGTTATAAGCCAAGATATTGTACCTAACAATAGCCCGGCCGCCACTCAAATATATTTCTATAACAAAAATATAATTTAGTAGCTAGTTATGTTTTTTCCAAATTCAAATTCTGCTTTGTAATAGTGATTGGTTGGAGCTTCCTAATTTTAATTTCTGTTAGTTTCTATTGCTTTTGTTTGTACTTTATAGGTTCGTTTTTTGTTTTTTGTAGGAATTGAGTTATATCCTTTCAGTTTTGATGTAGCTCTCTCTTTTTTCAATAAATTTTTCTCGTTTAAGGAGGTTTACCCATAAAAATATTCATGAAAAGGCATGCATGTGAAATGTATGAAATAAAAGATGTAGATGTACAGGGTGTTAGCACATTACGTAGTACATGCATGATATTGTATGCGTTTACTAACACAACTAAATATACTACGTAGAATAAATGCATGCTATTCTGTGTGTTTACTAACACAAGCGCCGAACATGCATCTAAATATATTTATGGAAAGGTATGCATTTGAAATGTATTCGCGTTCGTCTTATTTTCATTGCATATGTAAGCAAACATGTTATCAGTGATAACATATTGAAAAAAACGACAACACATTATCGATGATAAGTAATAACATATTGAAAAAACGACAACACATTATCGATGATAAGTAATCAAACTCCATCACCTGATAATTAGTGCTACAATGGTTGGACGAACTCATTGCGGCTTCGTACAGTGGTTTTGGTTGTGCAAGAAACCTTGAAGAAAAGAAAGAATGTAAAGAAAATAACGGCGGATCTAGGTGGAAGCAAACCCAACTCACGCTTGGCAAAAAATGATGCAATCACAGCTAACAAAACTTTTGCTAAGCAAATGCTGCAATCACAGCACTCTCTATCTTTACGTGTTGATAATTTTATTTTTCGCTCAGCTGACTTTTAAACTTTAGATCCATCACCGGATGAAACAATCAAGGATAGATAGAAATACAGATTGTGGGCATAATTATCGTGGGGAGCACATGGAAAATATAACGTAGCAGAATAAAGCGTGCTTGCATGCCACCGTATTTCTCTACCTATAACTCTACGACTTAAGCTGGTCCTCTTCCTCAAAAACCCAGAATCCACTAACCCCTTTCGGCTTTGGTTAATTCGGCCTTACACACAATTATATTGTTCTTACGAGAAGAATGAATGTCTTTCCCAGCTCATTAAACCAAAAAAAAGATAACGCGTTGGCATCAAAACAACGCAGTCTTTCTCATTCTATTATCTTAAGCTCATGAGCATTAGATATATAACATTATTTCTTTAATTTGTTGACATATATTACTCTTTAATTTTGAGGCTGTATTTGAGCAAATTGATGGAATTTATATTTGTCAATTTATGAGTGAATCGTCTCTCAATTAATATGAAATTTAACTCGACGGTGACTTGTAAAACAGAATCACACAATGTGAAATATAATAGGGGATGCCAGATTATGGTATGCTTTCCTGGGTATTTTTCATTACAATTCCTTGTAAAATAAATCTATTATTTAAGATAAATAATAAAACCCATTTTTTTCTCGAATTACTGAAGTTGTCATTATCTCTAATCGTTAATGAAATGGTATCCCATGAATATATGAACCCTAAAGCCTAAACCCTAACCCCTAAACCTTAAACCATAAACCCTAAACCCTAATCTAAAACTCTATACTCAAAACTCAATTTGTCTATTTGTAACCTTACTTAAAGGTTATAAACAAAATGTATGGTTAATACCTACACCATAAGTACAAATTAAAATATAGAAAACAAAATTAAAATCAGAATGGCAAAACGTACCGTCAGGGGAAAAATTGTGACAAATTTTAGTTTTAAAAATAAAACCTATGTGGCATGTTAAATAATTTGAATTTGGTATAAATTAAAATGAAATATGTGAATGAGTTTATCTTAAAAGAGTCTCTATTTTTTAGAATTTTTTCTAATTTCCTCAACATTATATTACACAGTAGTAAACTACTTGGATATACGCATTTAGCATATTTCAGGTATAATTAAAATGAGGCATGTTAAATAATTTAAATTATGTGTAAATTAAAATTAAATACGTAAATGAGTTTACGTCAATAGAGGCTCTATTTTTTGGGTTGTCTAATTTCCTCCTAGTTTAATTAGGGCTTAACTAATCAACAGTGAAACCTCTCACTAATTAAACCATCCTTCACTTCACCACCACCACCAGACACCAGCAGCCCTTATAGACCTGAACCGCGTCTTCTTCTTCTTCTTCTTCTTCTTCTTCTCTCTGGTTCTCTAACCAGACCACACCACAAGATCTACAACCCCTCCTCACTTTCCATTTTCGTCTCCACCCCCTCCAACTGCCACGGCGTCACTTTCTATTTTTGGAAACTCCGAAATGGACTCCGAGCAGCGCCGCAAGCGGAAGCGCTTCGGCCGGTCCTACTCTCTGCCGGCCAAGTACTACTACTTATCGCGGAGGTCTCTTTTCCTTTGCTTCTCTTTCTTCGTCGTCCTCCTTTTCTTGTCCTCCGGCCGCTTCAGAACGGCGTCGTTTCGCCCCGTCATCACCGCCTCCTCCACCACACTCTCTCTCCTCTCCTCCACCGCGCACAACTCGGTTCTCGACTCGTTCACTCACCGCAACGACTCGTCGCCGGTGAAGGTCCAAGATCGCGTCTTGTTTCCCGATCACGTCCTCCTCATCGCCGCCGGTCAATTCCAGCCGCGGGATGAGTTGGACTGTGTTTACCGGAGATTCAACGGCTCCGATGAGGTCGCCTTCGCCGTTAAACCGGTTCTCTCGACGGAGGCTTACGACGAGGCCCGGTCGATCGTGCGGTGTCCGCTGCCGTTCGGGAACTACTCCTCCGCCGTCGATTTGAGGCGGCGCGGCGGAAAGCACGACTGGACGGCGAGGATTAATTCGACGGTGGATGATGTTGCTGCTTCTCCTTGGGATAATGTCGTTTACGAAGCGGTTATTGATGTCGACACGGCGGTTGTGTTTGTTAAGGGCCTGAATCTTAAACCGCACCGAAAGTCCGACCCGACCCGGATCACTTGCCATTTCGAGATTGGCGGAGGGTTTGAGCTTGCCACGGAAGCAGTTACGGCAGCTCAGGAGGTTGTGAGGTGTTTGTTACCGAAGAGCATTAGCAACAACCCGTATAAGGCTTCGGGTATTCGGGTCACAATCGGGTACAACACTGGGCATCCTAGAGCTCCAATCCATGTCACTCTTCCTTCTGTGGCTACATTATGTAGTCCAAAGCCCAAGTTAGTTAAGGAGAAGAAGCATGAGCTTTGTGCCTGCACTATGCTGTGGAACCAAGCTCCTGCGCTCAGTGAGTGGATCATGTACCATGCTTGGCTCGGAGTCGAGAAATGGTTCATCTATGACAACAACAGTGATGATGGGATTGATGAGGTTGTTTCCGAACTGGATTCGCAGGGGTACAATGTCACTAGGCAGTCCTGGCCATGGATCAAGACGCAGGAAGCGGGGTTTTCACATTGTGCTTTGAAGGCGAGGGAGGAGTGCACTTGGGTTGGTTTCTTTGATGTGGATGAGTTCTTCTACTTCCCTAGGGAGTTCAGGAAACGTAGGAAGGATGGCATTCCTGGAGAAAACTCGCTTGGGAAGCTAGTTTTGAATTTTTCAAACTCGCCAACAATTGCTGAGCTGAGAACTGATTGCCGTAGTTTTGGTCCGTCCGGGCTGAGCTCACATCCATCACAGGGAGTGACTGCAGGGTACACTTGCCGGCTGCAAAGCCCTGAAAGGCACAAGTCGATTGTCAGAACAGACTTGCTTGACGTTACATTGCTTAATGTGGTGCACCATTTCAGGCTTAGAGAGGGTTTTAGGCACCTGAATGTGCCAGAAAGCGTTGCTGTGATAAACCACTACAAGTATCAGGTTTGGGAGACATTCAAGGCCAAGTTTTACAGAAGGGTTGCTACGTATGTTGTCGATTGGCAGGAAGATCAAAACCAAGGGTCCAAGGATAGAGCGCCTGGGTTAGGAACAGAGGCCATTGAACCGCCAAATTGGAGGTTAAGATTCTGTGAGGTTTGGGACACTGGCCTTAAAGACTTTGTTTTGACTTACTTTGCTGATCCTTCAACTGGGTCATTGCCATGGGAGAGGAGGGCTCAACTTCGGTGACAAATGCAAACTGGGTGCTTTCACCCTTGTAGTAAACACACTCAGCAGCTGTTCTTTTTCTTCGATTCTTTTGCCCCTTTCGTACCTGATTATTTTTTTCGTTCATACACATGCATGGAGATTAATTACAGGATTTCTTACACTGTAAATTTGTGACAAAATGAAATGAACTCTTCTTTTCTTAGTTTGTAACCATGCTTGTATAGTGTAGGCTAAATTCATTTGTTAATTAAGAGTTAGTTATACATTCTCTTCTCTATTGCCTTGTGTCACTTTGATCAAGTAGGTTCATTGTAACCGACATTTAAGTCTGTATATTGAAAAACAAATATATAGCAAGTACAATTGGTTGAGAAACAAGTTTATAGCAAGTACAATTGGGGCAATGAAATATCTAAGAAATTGACAAATTATATGTGTGCATAAAACAATTGATTAATGTGAGAATAAGAATATCTGAAGACTAGTGTGTCTCTTCTGTAGAATTCCCAGAAGACTGTTATCGAACGGACAGATAACTGACAATACATGAAACAGACCATATAAATACTTACCTAGTGTATACAATAACCGAATAATGGGAGTTTATCCACACATCTTGCTAGTGTAGCATCCAGCTTATCTCCAATTAATGAAATCCATGCCTGTAATCGTTTCAATGGTTACTGCAACATATATGACAGAAATAGATAGAAGGAAGCACATAGATGAATAAACACTGCCTAATGGAATGTCAACAAGTTTGATCAACTGGCAGCAGTGTAGTGAATACTGAATACCATTCTAAGGGATACAGGTTCACTGGTCTACACTATCAAAAGCCTAAAAGAGGCAACTGCAAATACTTGCATAAGATGGGCTGAAACGAAGTCTCCCAGTCTCGCAGGATGGATGAGATATTACAGCCCAAGGTGGATATTAAGTCATAGTGAATGAGAAATCAAAAGAATTTTATATTAGTCATATAACAAGCAACTATTAAGAATGAGGACCTAGGATTTCCTGCTCTTCAGTCAAGTAATAACTAACAGAATAAAGTGAGATTTCTTTTTCCATATCAGAAAACAGTGAATGAGAAATCAAAAGATAAACGAGAGCTAAGAATGAGATGAAACACTCCAAACATGAGGGAAAGGCACTAAGAAGAGTCAAAGAATTTTACTTGAATGTATAGAAACTATACATGACAGTTGTGAGTTGAGTTCACAGTGTACAGAAAACAACACAAACCCGATCAGTAGCTGTGAATTCTCTAATTGTGTCACCACCAATTATTGCAATTCCTTTGTCTCCAAGTGGCTGTAATATTACTGCCTGCAGAGTTTGAAATAATGCTAGAAATCCTTAATTGCAGATTTAGAACAGGGATCATCAAAATGCAGAGTTAAACACGCATCAATATCTTGTTTTTCATAGGGATCTAACCATCAAGATACTATGTAACTGTGAATATTCCGCATAAATGGGTCACCTGGATGGGACAAGACATATTTGCTTGACAGATGTATAGAAGATAAATCGAAGAAAATAGTGAACCTGAGTATTGGAAGGTAGAAATGGCAATTCAGAATTCGCAGGATACAGAGCTAGATTGGCCAAATAGCTCTCTGAAAAAAAAATACAGCCAGTATTGGACTATCAAATATCTGGTGTAAGACCTGCTTAAACTTGACAGCTAAAAACTAAAACACTGATAACATGTAGCCACAGGAAAATACTTACGAACTCCTGATTTCATAACGCCCCGATAGAGGAATCCTTGAATCAGTTTATCGGCATCCACGGCCACATCTTCACCACCATCAGAAGATGCAGCTGCATAACCAATCTGAAGCACATTTCTGCCACCAAAAACTATAACAAGCGACCTACAACATGTCGCGTCCGACAGAGATTAGCATGCCCTGAGAGAAACCAATCAAATGTAGATAGCACACATAGTTTAGCAACTCCAATTTGATCAACATTTCATACAGCCTTTGTCAATGCATTACCACAATAACTCAGAAACTAGAGTTTTAAGGAGATCAGAACGCATCCTCCGGCATTCCACCCCTTTGGGATCCACCTGAATGTAAATACTAAAAATGCATAAGCTACAACTCCATCAAAACAAGCAAAATCAAAACTCGACGAGCTTCATCCACCTTGGATATACATTATGGTCTAATTGACAGCCATACCATTCCTGCTAAAATGTTGGTCACAGCCAATCCCAAAGTCAACAAATCAGCCCTAGACTGCGAGCTGCAAAATTTCACATAAATATTAACCTCACAAATCCTAGTTTAACCAAAATTAAGCCAATTGCGTCACTAGTTACCTGCTGGCGTCAGCAACGACAGCGATATCTGAAGCGGTGCGGTTGAAGAGAACGGCGAGGAGGGAGACGCCGCCGGCGTAAATCGGCAAGCTCCGGGCGTCGTCGTTGTTAGAGACCCAATCGGTGACGAAATTCGTCTTGGGCTTCGGGCCTCTGTAGTCGCTACCGGAATTCAGAGAGATGATAGTGAAGCGCGGGAAAGAGGGGCCAAAACGACGTCGGATAGGTCGTTTTGGGGTCCGTGGAATTGGGACTTCGGAGAAGGCTTCCCGTTCCCGCTTCCATTCAAAAAGGTCTCAAAATTATACTTATCTGAAGCAGAATCAAAACTAATATAAAAAGTCACCACTGTCCAATTAGTTTCCGAACGTGTTTCCGACGTATTTCCGGCATATACGAGAACAAAATCTGAACCTACAGGACATCATATATGGGCTGGTATGGCCGTAAACGGAATAATACTGCCGGAGATGGCCCGATTCGAGTCCGATACTTCCGAATCCGTACATGTGATAAAAAGGGCAATAATGACTTCAAACCTAGTTTTGGAGAGCCCTACAGCCCGTTAAGGCCCACGTTACCTTGACCGCCACGACCCACCTCGTCTCTGTCTAGCCCGGCATGAATTATTTTTTCTTTTAAAAATTAATTGGGTTTTTGCCCACATATGGCCTAAATCATTCATATGAGAAAACCAAAAATCAAGAACTTTGCTTGTTGATTTTCGTTCTGGGTTCTTCATATTTAATCGTATTGAGCTTCCACTAGCTTCCAAAGCTTGTTAGAATCGGAAAGAAATCGACTTTGCAGCTCCGGTAGCCTTTCTACCATACAATGTTGAACAGAATATGAACCACCTGTGTCAGACATTGCTTCATTTGAATTTCAATTCGGGTTTTCATCTCTGTAAAAAAGATTGCATAATATATATATATATATATATATATATATATATATATATATATATATATATATATATTTAAATAGGGGCTAATAGCCGAGCTCAAGCCTTAATCATTAATAAAACAGCAGAATACAAAAAAAGATATAAAGTCTAAACCCTATATTGAATAACCATCTTGAAATAATATCAGGAGTTAACAATCATACACATCCTAACAAACACCATTTAACAAGGTGTGTATCATTGGTCACTCCATTTTCTTTACAAGTTCGGCAACATACTGGAAAGACAATGCTCATGTTGAGCCATAAGTTACTGTCTAACAACTTTCTTAGTATGTTACCATTGGAAGATAGTACAAGTGACACTAAATCTCATCTTGTCACTAGGAGCAGACAGTGACTATTTGACGAAACAAGGAACTCGCAACCTCGCTATAACAGACATGACACGCTGAGTGCACCTACCAGAACATAGCCCACACCGCCCCATCATAGAGTGATATGAATTTATTTCAAGAAAAACAAAACACTAAACAAAAATAGCTAGTAATAAAACATAAAATAGGAGAAAATAAAAATAAAAATAATAACATGGATACAGAGCCCAGAAATCCCAGGCCCATAGCCATACATGACCAAATCCACACCCAAGTACAAAGTTCGTGAAGCTATCACGTTGCCATCTCACCACCTCCTTCCCTCCGGCAACTTTCCCTTCACAAGACTTGAACTCTTGTGGCCAACCAATATCAGATCGAAACCAAAAGCAAAGCCACGCAAGATCAAATCCAAACTCGTCAACCTAGATCGAGTCACCACCGTCATAGAACGATTCCAACCCCTCCAATCGAGATTGAATTCAAGTCTCTCTCCGGCATAGCCTAAATCGAAGCCTAACCATGCGTCCAACCATCCGCACTCACCACCTTTTCCATTCCAGGTGCGCATAATATGTTTGATGAGGAAATGCCTAGCTCAAAGAACCAAACCATTCATCTATTTTGGTACATATAGCTATATATCTCGCTATAATTAATTAGATTAATTAGACAGGATTCGATCAATCAATAAATTAATTAAGCGTCGACCACATGCACTTAATTTATATAGATCTCAATTGCCTTCACATTCATATAGCATATACGTACGATTAAACTGAGGAAGACTTACCATTTGCTTTCTGTTCAATTCGATCCGGTGATCCCGTGCGAAGTGATCGATCGAGTGCTAAAAAACAACCTATTACAACCTTCAATTCTTCGTCTATTTTTGTTTCAATTGACTATTAGCTAGCTATACGTACAACAGAACAAATGTATTAAAGCAAACGAATTATATATATTTATTACACGTTACATAATTAAACATATCGAACATTATTATTCAGATATTTTCTTCTCCCACTTGTTGACCAAAAAAAGATATTTTCTTCTCCCACTTGAAGTTTCAAAGGGTCCAGCCAAGACCAAATAACAATGCGTACCTGGTGCTTCTAGCTTTATCATTCCACCCCCAAAAGGAACCAGACAAGTTCAAATTATACAAGCAAGAAATTCCCCACCTCACACACAGAAGAGGACGTCCCGTCTTGTCCTAATTAGCTAATACCAGAGAGCGCTGTACAAGAAAATAGAAGGAAGAAAGGAATTAATCACCTACTTAAACCTAACCCCACCATTAATCTCTGATCTCTAGTCGTTAATTGGAACACTCATATAATACTGCTCTATTTCGGACCCGTTTAATAATCGACTTCAACTTTCCACAATAAACTTGCTTGCTTGCTTCTTCTTCTAGCCGGCCATATAATACACGAACTGAAAACACGTGATGACGTCATCGCATACATCAGGCCACACTGATGATGCTATCAGTGCCACTAGACATGGCCTGAAAAGCCGACGAGTGATTCGAAGCCGTCGGTGACTGTTCCTCTGACGAGGTCGTGTTGGAGAGCTTTAGTGACAAAGGCAATGGCTCTTGTGCTGCTCTGCTAGGTGGGTACTTGTTATTCAAGTTGAGCTCGGCCATTTTGGCAGAAGGAGGAACCGGATGGACCGGAATAGGACGGACCACTTTTCTGGTCGTTTTTGCCATCTGTTGCACTTCTTTGGATGGATTTGGCGCTCCCCCTAATAATGGTAGAGTACTCTCCGCTGATGATGAACTCTCGCCGGTGACAGGTAGGACCACCGGAGGCAGAGTCCTCAGAAAGGTGGAGATCGGGAACCCGCTTATAAGATTACCACCCAAACTGTTCGACTGCGGTGGAGGATATGGCAGTAACGGTAGTGATAACTGTGCACTATTTTCTTGGTGCAGTGCTAGATCTTCTTCCATCAACGAATTCATGGACTACAAATAATAAGACAAACACCATAATTAGTTATTATTATAACCGAGTTTAAGTAATAAGGTTGATCGATCAAAATTAATAAAAACTTACAGGAGTATCGGTGGTGATATCAAAGAGACTAGATCTACGGCGCCTGCGGTTATGGTTGCTCCGCCTGAGAAAGTACTTTTGAGCATGACTCGCCACCTGAGTCGGCGTCCGAGTCTTCACGAAGTTTCTAGAAATCCCTCTCCAATCTCCTTTCCCTACCTTCTGTAATCCCAACAAGAACAACCTGTGCTCCTCCTCCGTCCATGCAACACCTTCAAGTCAAATCACACAATAAATTAAACTCAATATATATTTACCGTTTACTCAATATATATTAGCTACCTCTCTTTCGCTCGCGGCGGTTGCCAGAAGCGTGGACGACGTCGTCTGAGGCATAGCCGGCGTCGGGGTTGGAGTCCTGAAGAGGCAGCTGGTCGTACTGGGAGAGATTGTTCATGCTAGCACTCTTCCTGAAGGCGTTACCCTGCTCGGTGACCAGTCTCACTCCGAAGAGCATGATACCGTTCTCTGCAGGTGAAGCGGCTCCACCGCCGGCGGCCTCCGTGCATGTGCGAGAGTTGTGGCCGTTGTTCCCGCACTGAGAGCACGTGCGAGACATCTTTGCTCGGACGACGACGTCGTATGAGTACTTGTTGGTCTGGGACAATTTAATAAGGCATGCAGCAAGGAAAGAAAGGAAGAGAGGGAGAGGGGATTAATAGTTAGGTAGGAGGAGAAGAAGGAGAGGAAATTGGTTTGTCTGATGAAAGAGAAAAATGAGGGCTGGTAGGGTTCATATATAGTAACAGCTGCGAGGCTGTAGTACGTAGCCTACGTACTACTCGAGCTAAAGTAAGTTAGGGTTTCCCTTGTGTTTGTGCTATGTACACGAACATTGTCGACCATGGGATAATGTTACGATGCTTCGCAATAATTGTATTAATATCTTATCGTGAATCATGTTAAGGAAATGATCTTCTGTATCTTGTATAATTCTCTTGTAGTACGGTTCTGTATATAACATTGGTGTATGTATGAATGAAAGTATTCTAGCAAAATATCATATTTTTCATGATATCACATCAGTGTTATGATCTTGTGCTGTCATTGCACTTTAATCTCTCGTACAACAAGTATTTTGATTTTATAGCTGTTGCGTTTTATCTCTCGTGCAACAATTTTTCTCCTCCATCCGTTGTACTTTATATCTCGTACAACAATCCCTTTGTCTCTATGGCCAATCAAGATTTCAAATCATTTTTCGTTGATCATCCGTCCTTGTTGATACTGTTCAGTCAACACAATCGATCAAATCAAATTATTCCAAAAAACGGTTTCACAGTTCACATTCTTTTTCTCAAACATTTACGTCAACGTGCTTTGGCCATTTTGAATCATAAAAGATCTGATAATTCAAGAGTCAATGTTGCAACAACAAAACAAAGTTTATTTAAGGTCACTTCCCATAACTGGATTATCGATAGCGGTGCGACATACTACATTTCTTGATCTCAAAGCTCATTATTACAGAAGGACAAAAAATGTTTATTGCCTTCCCCAATGCTGCATAGTGGAGAAAAGGTCAAAATTGTCGCCAATGGTTCTTTGTCTTTGAATTCTGAGTACTATTTGCCTAATGTATTGTGTGTACCAACATTCAAAGTTGTTCTAATGTCTGTCAGTCGATTAACAAGAATCATGAATTATTCTGTAACATTTTTCCCTTATTGGTGTATTTTGCTGTATCTGGTTTCAAAGAAAACGATTGGTTTGAGGAAGCAACGTAGCGGTCTCTATTATTTAGTGGCTTTAGCAATGGAGAAAAACAAGCCCAAACCATATGATTCATCATCCATTCAACCTGCATCTTGTAATTCCACAATATATTCTTCCAACCTTTAGCATCAAATGTTAGGTTATGTTTCATCTGCCTCTCTAGATTATGTCGCTAAGCATTTTTTGAATATTTCTATTCCTTCTTATTCGAATCATGCTTGTGATATTTTTCCGTTGGCAAAACAATGTCATCTCTCTTTTGGCACAAGTTTTATCTCATATGTCAAACCTTTTGATCTCATTCATTATGACATTTGGAGTCCGTACAAAGATCCTTCTCTTTCTAGTGCACGTTATTTTCTTACAATTGTAGATGATTATTCTTGTTTTACTTGGGTTTTTTGATGAAACATAAATGAGAACTCAATCTTTGATTAAGCAATTTTTTGCTTATATTATGCATCTACCCAATTTTCATCTCAAATTAAAAGTTTCCGCAGTGATAATGGGGTTGAATTTATTTCTATTCGGAAATTTTTCAAAGAAAATTGAGTCATTTTTCAACATTCTTGTGTTTATACGCCTCAACAAAATGGGGGTAGTAGAACGTAAACATCACCATATTATCCAGGTTGCTCGTGCTTTTAGGTTTCAAGCTAATTTTCTTATAAAATTTTGGGGATAATGTATACTCACTGTTGTTCATGTCATTAACCATTTCTCAACTTCACTTCTCTATTTTAAAACACCTTTTGAGCGTCTTTATTCCTGATCTTCTTTTTTTAATCATCTTAGCGTGTTTGGTTGTTTAGCATATGCTACAACTGTCAATGTCAAAAATAAATTTGCACCTAGAGCAGTCAAGTGCATCTTCATCGGTTACCTTGTGGGTCAAAAGGCATATAAGCTTTATGATCTCTCTAGTCACAAAGTTTTTACTAGCCGAGATGTTGTTTTTCATGAAGATATTTTTCCATATATTCATACTGATATCGAGTCCAATCCAAGTATGTATCTGTTCATTATCATCCCTTAGCCCAAATAACAAGCCCAACTCATTAGTTTTCTCATTATAGTCAAACTAACTCATCATTAAGTCCACAAACACAGCCTAATTTCAGTCAAATAGGTCAGCCAGTCAACCACGACGCTCCATCTGCCTCGCGTCGTCCTTCTGCATCTCTTTCAGTGTCGTCTTCTTTGGCGCCATCGACTTCATCTCCGGCGTCGTCGTCCCGACTCTTGGCGTCGTCACCTCAAGCCCAATCTAATCATCTATTCCCGTCAGCGACACGCAACTTCCAAATCAAGGTGTCGACGTCGCTCTGCCTCCATCTCATCCACTTTCTACCAGCTCTCCGCCGTTTGGCACTCCTCCTCAGTCACCAACCCTAGGTCAATCAATGCCTACCCAGCTCGATCATCCCTCACTCTCATCCCAGGTACCTCCTCTAATTCAGCCCGATTCCTATCTAAGTTCCCAATCAATCAATCCTGACCAGCCGGCTTTGTCTTCTCCAATTCAGTCAACCTCGACGTCGACATCTCATATCCCTGCCTCTAGCGTTCCTGAAGCACAACCAGCTCTAGAAATTCCTCTCCGTCATTCAAGTTGCACAGTTGTTCCACCCATTAAGATGAGAGACTATGTCTACTCCACTGTTACGTTGTCTTCTCATGATCAATCATCTTCTTTGTTTCCATGTCCAATTAAAGGTACACGATATCCCTTATCCAATTATGTCAGTTATGATCGATATACACCTGGGTATTGTAAGTTTGTTGCACAGATAAGTCAGGCAGTCGAGCGCCGTTCGTATTCTAAAGCTGCAGCTCAGCCTAAATGGCAAGAGGCGATGAAGTCAGATTACAAGCTCTTGCAGAGAACGAGACTTGGACTCTTACTCCTCTTCCTCTTGGTAAGACCCCAATTGATTGCAAATGGGTCTACAAAATAAAACACAAGTCTGATGGTTCGATTAAGAGATACAAGGCTCGATTGGTGGCAAAAGGTTTCACCGTACCCAAATGGTAGGTGTTGATTATCAGGACACTTTTTCTCCTACTGTAAAAATTATCTCTGTGAGGTGTTTACTTGCTTTGGCAACATCTCGTGGGTGGTCTCTTCACCAGCTGGATGTTAATAACGCCTTTTTACACTATGATCTTGATGAGGAGATATATATGTCTCCTCCGCCAGAACTTTAGAGACAGGCCGGGGGAGGAACACTTGGTATGCCGACTTCATAAGTCGTTATATGGCTTGAAGCAGGCATCTCAGTAGTGGTTTGATAAATTCTCTGAGGTTATCCGGTCTGTTGGTTATGTGCAATCAAAAGCATATTATTCTTTGTTCACCAAGAAACAAGGCAAGTCTTTTACAGCTCTCTTGATTTATGTTGATGATATTTTGATTACCGGAAATGATCCATCGAATATTGCTGCACTCAAGAGTTTCCTTCATACTCATTTATGGTAATCAAAATATCATCAACATAAATCAAGAGAGCTGTAAAAGACTTGTCTTGTTTCTTGGTGAACAAAAAATAATCTGCTTTTGATTGCACATAACCAGCGGACCAGATAGCCTCAGAGAATTTAGCAAACCACTACCGAGATGCCTGCTTCAGGCCATATAATGACTTATGAAGTCGGCATACTAAATGTTTTTCCGTATTAAAGATTTAGGAGATTTGAAGTATTTTCTGAGCATTGAGGTTTGTGCTTCTAAGAATGAGATTTTTATTTCTCAACGTAAATATGCCTTAGATAATGTCAAAGATGCAGGGTTGCTTGGTTTAGCCCCTGTTGATACTCATACAAAAAAAAGGGTTGAAATTGTCTGATGAAAGTGAGTTGTTAAAAGATCCAGCTCGTTATAGAATGCTTGTTGGGAGATTAATATACCTTACTGTTTCTAGATCGGATATCACGTATTCAGTACATGTACTTAGCAGATTCATGCATCAGCCTCACAAGATTCATATGGAAGCAGCTTTGCGTATTGTTTGATACATTAAGAATGCTTCTGGTCAAGGTTTGTTCTTCTCTTGTAAAAGTGATCTCAGATTGTGTTCATTCAGATTGGGTCGGATGTCCAATTACTTGGAGATCTATCACATGTTATTGTATCTTTCTTGGTCCATCATTAATTTTATAGATATCAAAAAGGCAAAAAACAATTTCACTCTCTTCAGCTGAAGCTGATTACCGAGCAATGACAGGTGCTTGTTTTGATCTTACATGTCTTCGGTATCTACTCAAATATTTAGGAATATTGCATCCAGAACCTGCCTTTTCCTATATTGTGATAATAGAGTTGCGCTGCACATTGCAGCCAATCCTGTTTTCCATGAGCGAACTCAGCATATTGAAATGGACTGTCACTATATTAGGGACAAGGTGCAAGATGGCTCTATTGTGACAAGGTTCGTAGGTTCTTCCAATCAACTAGCAGATGTCTTCACCAAAGCTTTGGGGAATGAGCTTTTTATTCTTATGGTTCGTAAGTTGAGAGTTTGAGACATTCACTCTCCAACTTAAAACGGAGTGTTCAGAAAATAATCTTCTCTATCTTGTATAATTAGGTTAGTATCAAAATTGTATCCTACATATCTATTAACTTTTTTTATTCATCTTTATTATAGGGATTAGTTTGCTAGTCTAGCTAATGCTCTTGTAGTACGGTTCTTTATATAACATTGGTGTATGTATGAATGAAAGTATTCTAGCAAAATATCATCTTTTTAAAATCACTGCCGTTGTTTTAGTCTGGGATGGCAATCAAAAGCTAGCGTAAAGTTTAGATGCATGCATGTTGTCGATGTAACCAAGGCTCTCAGTCATTTAATATCCTATATACAACATTTTGGTCCCGATATTAACTGGATCAGATTTATTCTCCTCAATTGGATTGGTCATTAGGGTTTTGTTTATCAAATCTTTCAAGATTCTGAAACAGCTCTGCAATTCAACAAGGAATATGAAAAGAAATCACATAGTCAACATAAACGGTTTAACCCACAATTAAACCTTTCTAATTATCTCTCCTAACGCAATGAAAGTTATGGGTAAGTTATGGGTTGAATATGTAAAAACGGTAGACAAGAGTCAAACCGAAATATAGGATAATAGTAAGAATAATCTCTGAATTTTTGAAATATTATTGAATTGTTGAATGCCTAATACAACATAGAGGGTGTCTATTTATAGACTCTAACTCAAGACTAAATCATTTTTAGAATAAGACTAAGAAATAACAAAACCTATTGAATCATAAATCATAATTCTAAGAATAATAGAAAACTTATACTCGCTTACGACGTTCACTTTCCAGCTGCTCCTCGAACTCCTCTGCGAGTCGTTCTACATCAGTCTCCCCCACTTGAGAAAAATTGTCCTCGAGTTGATATCAGGATACGAAACATGGTCATCTGTGAGTCGTTCTACATCAGTCTCCCCCACTTGAAAAAAAACTCCTCCTCGAGTTGATATCAGGATACGAAACATAGTCATCTACACGAAATTCATGAATATCACTTACATTGAAAGTCTTCGAGATTCCCATCGATTCAGGCAAGTCAATGACGTAGGCATTATCATTGATCTTTTGTAGCACTTTGTATGGACCATATTTGTGCGGTCGAAACTTGTTGTAAGTGTCAGCGGTGAACCTTTCTTTGCGCAAGTAGATCATAACATAATCTCCTTCATTGAACACCTTCTCCCGCCTATGAGAATCTGCATGTGCTTTATATTTTGCATTGCTAGTCTCTAGCTTTTTCTTGACTTCTTCTTGAACCCCATGCATATCCTTAGCCAGAGATTCTGCTGCGACACTAAAGCCGTTCTCTTTTGATATTCTTGTTATATCAACAACATGCTTAGGTGGAGAGGCATACACCACAGAAAACGGAGTCCTCCCAATTGATTGATGAACGTAATTGTTGTAGGCGAACTCAACTTGTGGTAAAACATAATCCCATTGCTTTGGTATTTCTCCACAAGTACTCCGAATAATATTCCCCAATGTACGATTTGTAACCTCGGTTTGACCATCAGTTTGGGGATGAGCAGTGCTACTATGATTCAAAGAAGTTCTGAACATCTTCCACAACGTAATCCAAAAGTGACTTAGGAACTTAGTATCACGATCAGAAATGATGATACGAGGCACTCCATGCAGACGAACAACTTCTCGAAAGAATAGTCGGGCAATATGAGATGCATCGGAGGTCTTTCGGCAAGGAATGAAATGAGTCATTTTAGAAAACCTATCAACCACCACAAAGACGGAGTCGACTCCACGTTGTGTTCGAGGTAAATTCAAACCCTATAACTTCTTGGGACAACGTCACCAATAATTGACTTCTTTGACTTAATGCATCGGCCACTCGATTTAGGGCCCCGGACTTCTGCTTAATTACGAAAGAAAACTTCTATAAGAATGAAACCCAACGTACATGCATTTTGCTCACACTTTTTTGGCTGTTAAGGTACTTCAAGGCTTGATGATCTGTGTAGAGAACAAATTCACGTTGTACCAAATAATGCTCCCTCTGTTTTAATGCTTGCACCACGGCATAAAATTCTTGATCATAGGTACTCCACTTTTGGCGAGCATCGCTAAGTTTTTCACTAAAATATGCGATCGCTCTCCTTTCTTAAGATAAAACTGCACCAACTCCTACGCCGCAAGCATTACACCCTACCTTAAAAACTTTATTGAAATCTGGTAAAGCTAATACTGGAGCTGTGCACAATTTATGCTTGATCAAAGCAAAACTTTTCTCTTGCTCTTCTCCCCATTGAAATTTCCCCTTCTTTAGACACTCGGTAAGAGGTGCGGTAATGGTACTGAAGTTCAGAACAAACCGTCGATAAAATGTCGCTAAACCATGGAAACTTCACACATCATTAACGGTTTTCGGAGTAGGCCAATCCTTAATTGCCTTCACTTTGTCTTCGTCCACATGTATTCCTTCTGAGCTCACTACATACCCCAAGAATAACAATTTGTCAGTGAGGAAAGAACACTTCTTCAAGTTGATATATAATTTATTTTCTTGAAGAATCTCAAGGACTTGTCTAATATGATCCAGGTGCTCTTCTTCAGATATGTTATAGATGAGAATGTCGTCGAAGTAGACGACCACACATTTGCCAATCAAACGACGCAACACTTGGGTCATGAGATGCATAAAAGTGCTCGGGGCATTGGAAGAGCTAAAAGTCATCACTAACCACTCGTATAAACCGTCCTTGCTCTTAAAGGCTGTTTTCCACTCGTCGCCAGGCCTAATTCGAATTTGGTGGTACCTGCTCCGCAAATCAATTTTAGTGAAAAACTTTGATCCTCCAAGGACATCGAGCATATCTTCTAAGCGTGGAATTGGAAACCTGTACCGAACAGTGATCTTATTAATGGCACGACAATCAACACACATACGCCAGCTACCATCTTTCTTTGGCACCAATAGCACAGGAACTGCACAAGGACTTATGTTTTCACGAATGAACCCCTTTCGTAATAAATCTTCGATCTTCTCCCTTAAAATTTCATTCTCTTTCGGACTCATGCGGTAGTGAGGAAGATTAGGCAAGCTAGCTCCTGGTATTAAATTTATCCGATGCTAGATATTTCTAATCGGTGGTAGCTCATTAGGTAAGTCATCAGCCATCAAATTTTGGAAGTCATTAATTATAAGCTTCACATTTTCTGGAACTTTTGCATCCATTGCTTCCTTCTCGGTGGTGAAGAGACCTTTCATCACAATAGGACGACACACTAGTGTTTCATTGATTCATTCTTCAAGCTCACATTCACAATTTGATATAGTGAGAAAGTTTGTTGTCTTCTTCTTCCCATCATTAAGAACCTCACATGCACTACTAGGCTTTAAGACAATCTTGTTCTTTTTTCACAAAAAATTGTAGGCATTTTTGTACCCATCAAATAACACTCTTACGTCATACTGCCACGGTCGTCCAAGTAGAATATGAGAAGCGTCTATGTCTACAATGTCATACACAACCTTGTCCTTATATGGTCCTATGGTAATAGAAACTTTGCACGTGTCTGTCACTGGCTCCGAAGGACCCTTCTTAATCCAACCAACAGAATAAGGCGTTGGATGCTTCACTGTTGGTAACTTGAAACGGTCAACCACCCTCTTGCATACAAAATTCTCACAACTACCGGTGTCAATAATTAGGTTGCATGTCATGCCTCCGATGATACACTTAGTGCGAAATAAGTTATGTCTTTGTGTGTTGGGTCCTTGCTTTGCTAATAGAAGTCGTTGGCAAATTAGGTACTGTGGGATATCATCAAAATCTTCACCTTCGATTTCAGTTGTGACAACCTCATCCTGCTCTTCAAAATCCTCATATTCTTTCACATAATGCAGTCCCATTGGCTTTGGACATCAGTTGGAAGGATGACCAGGTAAATTACATCGATTACACTTTTCTCCCCTTGGTTTGGCATATTCTCCTAAGCTTCCAGGTGGTTCTTGTCTCCGAAATAGGACAATAGATTTTCCTTGGTCTCTGCTACTTGTTTCTGTCCTCACCGGTTGCTCTTCTATGGGCTCTTTGATTTGCAACCCTCTTGAAGTAGATGACTCGGCCCAATTTCTGCGGTAACTCATGACAGTCTACTGCTTGCTAGTAATGCTTCAGCTCTTAGAGCTATGTTCATGGCTTCTGCGAGAGACCATATTGTCTGCAACCCTATATTCTCTCGGATTTCTGTCTTCAAACCACGTAGATATCTTGCAACCTTCTGAGTCTCTCTTTCTTCAAGTCTATTTCGCTCACAAAGTCACATAAACTCATGGTTATAATCAAATACAGACCGATTATTTTGAGCACAGTCATAATACTTTTCAAACAAAGTCTGCTCATAATCTCGAGGTAGGAAACGCCCCCTGAGTAGAGCTTTCATCTTTCACCAAGTCTTGACAGGTTCTTTTCCTTGTCGAATGCGTGACTCTTGCAAATCATCCCAGCAACAAGCAGCTGTGCTTTTTAGCTTCCAAGCAACTGTCTTCACCTGCTTGTTTTCTGGAACATCCATTAAACTGAAAAACCTCTCCACTTCTGAAAGTCAATCTATAAACTCTTCAATTTGTAAGTTCCCATAGAAGAAAGATATGTCTGCTTTCATCCTAAAATTGTCTTCATGGCGATTCTGTTGATGATTGTTTGGTGGGCCCCTTTCTTCTTCTTCCTCAGAATCATAGTTTTGTTCTTGATGACGGCGTTAGCCTCGGGCAACTCCTCCGACTCGTACCTCCATCGTAAGCTTCTGCATAAGAGTAGTCAAGTTTGCCAAAGCATTGTTGGTGTCTTGACGAAAATTTCCAATATCTTGTTTAATAGCAGCAATCTCCCGACCAGCGTCAACGAGTGTGATAGGAACTTCCTCTCCGTCGTTTGACATCGATCCAGGCGAAACAAGGCTCTGATGCCACCTAACGCAGTGAAAGCTATGAGTTGAATAGGTGAAAACGGTAGACAAGCGTCAAACCGAAATATAGGATAATGGTGAGAATAATCTCTGGGTTTTTGAAATATTATTGAATTGTTGAATGCCTAATACAACATAGAGGATGCTTATTTATAGGCTTTAACTCAAGACTAAATCCTTTTTAGAATAAGACTAGGAAATAACAAAACCTATTGAAACTAGAAATTCCTATTGAATCATAAATCATAATCTTAAGAATAATTGTTGGGTAAAAATGTGCACGAAAATGTAAAATGTCACCCAACGTAATTTCACTCTATTTTATTGGTTAAAATAGAGTTTTTTTTAATTATGTCTGGTTCAACTTATTCAAGACGGAACATGTCTCTTAATTACAATCCCTCATTACAAGGGAACACCCCTTGATTCGATTTATGAAGAAACCGATGTGTGTTTGTTTGCTTTTGCGACTGCACCCGAATGGGTTGCCTACGTACCCCGGGAGGGATCAAGTCATTCGTAGTTCAGGATCTCCAATAAGTGAATGACTCATTGGAGGGCCTTGATTTTAAGATGAGAGTAGTGTTTGGGATTTGTATCTGAAAATGTATGAGCTATGGAGCGAGGCTTCAGAAGATCCGAGAATTTATTTGAAGTTGTGGTTGCATCTAGATTTAAATCTAGACTGCCTACATACCCTGTGAAGGGATCAAACCGATGTAGTTCAAAATTTGGAGTGGGTTTGAGAATTTGACTGAAGTCATTTGGACTGGTCGATTTTTGACTGGTGGTCAGGGATTCTGTTTGGAATGGTGAATTTGACTGAAGTCATTTGGACTGGTCAACTTTTGACTGGTGGTCAGGGATTCGATCATGTGTTTAGGAAATTGGCTTGAAAAGAACCAGGATTTGGTTTCGGCCATGGTTGTATCCAGATTTAAGTCCGGACTGCCTACATATCCCTTTGTGGGAATCAAACCATTGTAGTTCACGCCCGGATTTGGTTTTGATAGATGTACATATTTTGAATCCATCAATTGTATTTCATGTCGATACTTGATTTGGTGGGGTGCCAGCTGATTTGATTTGGGCACCCATCATCCTGGGCTTTGCAGTTGGGCCTTGAGACTTGAAGTGGGCTTTTTACACTGCTGCATTTGGATTTGTACTCGACATGTAATTTGATAATGACTTTTGCAGTTGGGCCTTGAAACTTGAAGTGGGCTTTTTTCACTGCTGTATTTGGACTTGCATTGTCTTTTGTGGGCTTATTTCCCTTTCATTTGTGAGAGGCCCATATTGAAGATGGCCGGAGCCCATATTTTTTTTGTTGAAGGCCCATTTGTTGTTTTTTTTGTTAGGCCCAAGAGACCGATTGTTTTAAGTGGAGCGGGCTTTTGGTTGTTAGGCCCAAGTGGCAAGCTTTTGGTCGCCAGGCCCAATCGGAGACCCATAAGTCTTTTTTTTTGTTGAGGGCCTTTAGTTGCCAAGCCCATTTGTTTTTTTTTGCAGGCCCATATCTTTTTCGTTGAAGGGCCCAATTTTGGAGGCCCGGACCGGTTGGAGGTCTGGCCCTGACCAGTTGGAGGCCCAGCCCGGTTCTCGGGGGTCCGGCCCAATTTTCGGGGGCCCAGCCCACTTTTTCTTTTCTTTCCTCGCCACTCCTTCCCCATTTCTTTTTTTTTTTCTTTTCCTTCTTTCCTTCTTCTTCTGCTTCTTCTCGGTCTGTTCTTCCTCATTTCTCCCTTCTTTCTTCTTCTTCTTCTTCTGCCTGCTCTTCGCTCTCCTTTCGTTCGCTTCTCTCTCAGATCTGTTGGATCTTAAAACAGATCGGAGACAAAGGCAGCCGAGTCCCTCCCTCCCTCCCTGTCTCTTTACTTTCTGCCTGGAGAGAGTCCAGAGTTTCGGGATTTGGGTGTTCGAAGTGGCGCAGTTGGAGGCGCTCCTTCCTTAGATCCTCGATCCCCTGCCTCTCTTCGATTCTTCCCCACGGTTCTGGATCAGCAAGGAGGTGAGACATCGAGGAGGCGGAGATTGGGCTGCAATGGTTCCCCTGCATTTTCAGGTGTGGGCACGGAATGGCGTCCGCGAGGCCTCTGGAGTTTTATGGTTCGGGGCTTCACACCGACCGGGTAAGAACAGCGCTTCCTCTCCTTCTCCAATTCTTCTTTTTTTTTGACTGATCCCGTTTTTTGTTTCGACTTCGCCTTCTTACTGTCGAAGTCAATTTTGGGGAATTTCCTGCTGAAATTGGACTCGGGTTTGAGAGAGTGACGAATCGTTGTTCTTTCTTTTCTTTTTTTTTGTTCCAAATTGATCCGATTTTCTTTTTTTTTTGTTTATCACTGTGCAGGATGGATTTGGAGATGGGTTCGAGTTGGAGATGGATTGTGAGCCTGGTTTGGAGGTAGCCTAGCTCTGCATATTTACACAGGTATTCCTCGCAATTTGAAAATCTTCTGTTCTTTTTGCCAATTGAGACTGCATCTTTAGTTTGGTAAGCAATTGGACTTTTTAGGCTTTAAATTGTGTGACCGAGAGTTTGTTCCTTCTGTGCTCTTGTTGTGATAATCCCCTGACTGTGTTTTTGCCCTTGTTGTTTGGTAGAAAAGTCCCACCTTTCATACTGAATGCTTTTTTTTTTCTTTTGATTCAATTTGGACTAGAATCTGCATTGTTTGTTTCTTTTCATTTGTGTGGTCTGAGTTGTCATGAAGCAGGGTTTTCCAGGTCCTCTTTTTTTACCTTCCTTCTGTGCCATATGTTCTGTTATTTGGGTTTGGGACGGTTAAGGCAGTGAGTTAGGGAAATCACAGTAACAAAGAGTTATTAGTGGTCATAGGGCGGTAGTAGTGTCCAGATTAGACCAGTAACCAAGGAAACACAGTAGCCAAAACTAAGTAACATAGAGCCATAGAACCAGAACTTTGAGGGCCATAGTAACCAAGTAACCAGCAGCCATAATAGAACCACAGAACCAAAACCATAGATCATAGGACCAGAACCAAGAATCCACAAGGGATTTGAGTAACCAGGGAACCATAGAACTAGAACCAGGAATCCACAAGGGATTTGAGTAACCAGGGAACAGTAGCCATAGAACCAAGGACTTAGTAACCAGTGAACAGTAACCAGAACCAAGAATCCACAAGGGATTTGAGTAACCAGTGAACAGTAGCCATAGAACCATAGAACCAAGGACTTTAGTAACCAAGAACAAGGGCCAGAGAACATAGTCACCAAGAACATGAGAGGATGAGAGAATCAGCTATACCTCTAGGGTTTTGTTCTTCTGCTGTCTGCTGTGTTTCTCCTCTTTTCTGCGTATTCTCCTTCTCTTCTGCGTGTGTGTCCTCTTTTTTTGGCGTGTCCCCTCATTTTATATGGTGTAGGGTTGTGATAGATGAGTCCTAATAGGCTAGGTCACTTATATGTGTTATAAGTAAACTCAAATACCCCTTGTGTGGGAGCATAATACCTTGATAGGGACTCCTTCTTTTTTTTTCTGTCTTTTTCTCTTTTTTTTATTTAATTCGGCTGCCTCTTTTTTTCTTCATATATATATATATATGTATACATATATTTATATATACTTTTTTTTTTGCGTATCAACAATAATAAAAAACTTATACTTGCTTACGACGTTGACTTTCCAGCTGCTCCTCAAACTCCTCTGCGAATCGTTCTATATCATCTCCGTACGTTAGAAATGTGCGGAAACCAACTAGTTATATATTATAGGTATTAAGGCGGAAACCAACTAGTTATATATTATAGGTATTAAGGCATCTGGTTTTGCATATTTCGAGCGCATAAATTAGAAATATATGCATCCAAGATAGTAATGGTCTCCATGAAGCTTATGTATTGTGACCCTATCTATCCAATAGCTCTAGTATAACAATGGCATATTACAGGTGCTGTCTTATAGCTAATTGTGGTATAATATAAGCACACAGATGTGACCTTGTTTTCCTTTTGTCTGTCATTTATATACGCATCCATTATGAAAGGCCTATTGATAAAATATATTGCCTATGCTACAAGACGTACGCTTGATTATAATTGTCTATGGGTGTCTGCTTGTTAATCAAAACCCATCGTAGATATTTTTGCTTGGTTAATATATATAATCCACAAGAAATTAAAAATAAAGAGAGATGCAATATTATAGATTGAAGAAAAGCGATGGTGGAGGATCAAGGGGCTTTGTGCACCGTCAACAAGGCATATTCGTTTGAGAAGAAAAAGATATCGTTGTCCGTCTCTCAATACTTGACGTTAAATATTTAATCGGAATTGGATCGCTCAAGGTGGCCGTGAACGACAAGCAAAAGGCAAAATGGGGTCCTACACATCACCAACACACACAGAGCTTGAAAGCTCCTCTCTTTTCTTCAACCTCAGCCTCTCTATGTGGCTCGCACTCTGGACCCTCCGGTCTGGGTAGTGCTAGCTTGCGATGCCTTTTTCGCCTTTCCTGTGGCTTTTTCATACGAGCTAAGAAAGCTCCTCCACCACGAACCAACCCTAGAAAGATCCAATCTGAAGTTTCCACGTCGAGAACGGGATATATAAACGTGGGGAGACTGTGGCCGTGAGAGCGATCGAGCTAGGTCATTTGGTAGTGTGGCGTGGTGTTTCGAGAACAGAGAATAATTGCTTCATTGTATTTTTTGGAACGTGTTCTTGCTCACTAACCAATTGCGAGCACGTGTTCCTCACTTGTTTACGTTGCTTTCAAAGCCTTTGTCGACTCATATTATAAAGAGACAATGTTAATTTCTTTATTTTATTTATATATTTCATACATATATATATTGGAAACAAACTAAGATTATAATGCCTTAAATCGAATTACAGCACGTTGTTTTCTCGTGCTATTATTTTCTGGAGTCTGTTCACATTCACATGCAGTGAAGCGATGAGAAGTAGCAGTAGTAGTTCTGACCGGCCAGTGGCGGCTAGTTTCATTCGTCAATGCCCAGTTTCTGCAACTGTTGCTTAATTAGTTTAATCTCCTACTTAATTAACCGGATATGTCCTTGGTCTGTGCTCAGTTTCCTAAATTAAGCTAAACCGATCAGTTTCGCTTTCAAATAACGTAAGTATATATCTACTGAATTTCAGAACATCGATCACGATCATGTTCTCCGTTACACTTGGAAAAACTATATTTTTCTTTTCTTTGAATCATTTTTGTGGGTTGATTTGAGGAGATCAACTTTGTCTCCAAGACAAAACAAATAATTCTCCTACCGTCCAAAACATTGGACTGTGTATATTGTACCTTTTGCATAAGAAAATCCCCCGTTCACATGGCACGGTACAAACATTGTTCCCACGTATGTCACATGATGTGATAAAATTATAGAGGTCTAACATATACATAATTATTAGCAGGTTTATGATACATGGGTTAAACAGCAAGAATTAAAGGAAACAAGCCGCTATAATTTCTCCAATAAACTTGGTGTTATATTGCATAATTGTAGTATGAGTTTACATGATATTTATACAAACATAAGGGGCCGCTAACCTTAGCTATACATGGTAACTAAATAATCTCAATTAAGTTAGGATTATGTTAAACCAATCTTGATCCGATCGGATCTCTTGCTTTAACATTCTCTCTCAAGTTGGGATGGATATTGATGACACTCAACTTGTTAAGTAACGCTCCAAACTATGAGGATCCGAGTGGTTTAGTAAAGAGGTTTGCTGGTTGTTCCTTCGTTCGAATATGCATAGTCTTAATCATACCTCTTTGAATCTTTTCCCTGACGACATAACAGTCAATCTCGATGTGCTTGGTGAGTTCATGAAATACATGATTGTTTGCTATATGGAGTGCCACCTGATTGTCATAGTATAGCTTGATAGGCTGCAGCTGTTTAACACACAGGTCATTAAGTAAACTCTTAAGCCATGTGACTTCACAACTCGTTGCAGCCATAGATCGGTATTCAGCTTTAGCACTTGATCGAGACACTGTGGTCTACTTCTTGGATTTCCACGACACCGGTGCATTTCCCAACATAACACAATAGCCTGTGATAGATCTTCTTGTGTCCTTGCAACGAGCCCAGTCTGCGTCACAGTATGCTGTGAGTTCTACATTCCCTGTAGAGGGTAGAAAAATGCCCTGTCCCGGTGTCATCTTCATGTAACGCAATACTTGATGCGCTGTCATCAAATGTGGTTCACGTGGTTTGTCCATGAACTGAATCAAGATATGCACTACATACACTAGGTCTGCCTTTGTGATGGTCAAATAAATTAACCTTCCAACTAGTCGTCTGTATTACGAGGGATCAGTAAGCAACTCACCATCACCTTGAGTTAAAGAGAGGTTATGATCGACGAGAAATAAGGATGGTTTTGCAGCTAGGAAGCTTGTGTCTTCTAATATCTTAAGGGCATACTTTCTTTGACAAAGTGTAATTCCATTCTTTGAACATGCCACTTCTATTTCCATAAAGTATTTGAGTCTTCCAAGATCCTTAAGCTTGAATCAATTGGAAATGAAGGTTTTAGTTGCAAGGATGTCGTCGAGACTGTTTCCTGTTAGGACCACTTCATCCACATAAACAAGTAAAGCAGTACACTTACTTCCATTAGTTCAAACAAACAATGATTAATCTGTCCAAGACTGGTGAAAGTCGGTCGCTTTAAGTGCCATTGATAACTTGATGAACCATTGTCTGCTAGCCTGCTTTAAACCGTACAAACTTTTATGTAACTTGCAAACTCTTGTCTCTCCTTTTCCACCAAATTTAGGTGGAAGTTTCATGTACACTTCTTCATGCAAATCACCATTCATGAAAGTATTGTTCACGTCAAGTTGATGAAGATGTCATCCTTTGATGGAAGCAAGACTGAGAAGGACTCAAATTGTTGTGAGTTTGGCGACAGGAGAAAAGGTCTCTCTGTCATCGATGTCTTCTATCTGACTGTAGCCTTTTGCAACAAGCCTTGCCTTGTATTGTTCAACACTGCGATCCGGTTTGAGTTTGATCTTGTACACCCATTTGCAGCCAATAGATGTCTTGTGCGGTGGTAAAGAGACCAAACTTCAAGTACCATTGCTCTGAAGGGCATCAACTTCTGCACGCATGGCTGCCCGCCATTCCGGATGTTGAATTGCCTGTGAGAATGAAGTAGGTTCTTTGTGTGTGGAAAGGTTAGTAGTAAAAACTCTATGTGAAGGTGAAAGATGATTGTAAGAGATGAAAGTAGAAAGAGAATGTGGAGTACCTGATGACTGTGAAGATGACAGAGCAGCCGAGATGGAAGTGCTGCCTTAACGTGGAAATCGTGCAAGAATGTAGGCACCTGAGTTGGCCTTGAAGACCGACGTGACAGAGGTCCAGACTGTGAAGGTGGTGGAGGATTGGTTGTATTCTCTAATGGTAGGGCTTCTGTTTTAGTTGAATCAGATGTGTTTTGAGTGAGTGGAAGAGGAGTATGGGAAGAACTGGAACTGGAAGAAGAGTCCCTATTGGAACCATCATCGAAAGCCCTAGATGCAGGAACATTGCCTGGAACCCTAAGTAGAAGGGAAACCTTGAGTTGAAAACCTATGATGTTTCCAAATCATAAACCCGATAACCCTTCTTTCCATTTGGATATCCAAGGAAGACACATTTGGTTGCTCTAGGCTCAAATTTCGAAGGTTTGTGAGGATGTGTAGAAGGAAAACATAAGCAACTGAATACTTTGAGATAAGTGTATATGTGATGTTTGTTGAATAATCTCTCAAATGGAGTTTGTAAAAAAAGTAAAGGTGATGGTGTGCGGTTTATCAAGTAAGAAGAAGTGAGAATGACATCACCCCAACAGGATTTTGGTAAGCTTGCTTGAAAAAGAAGTGCACGAGCTACATTGAGTAGATGATGATGTTTGCGTTCAACAAGACCATTTTGTTGTGATGTGTTGACACAACTCGTTTGGTGCACAATGCCCTTTGAAGAATAAAAGTCATCCATTTGGAATTCTAACCCGTTATCACTACGCACAATTTTGACCTTCTTTTCAAATTGTGTTTCAGCTAGGTGAATGAAATTGACAAGAAGTTATTTGGGTTCAGATTTTTGTACCATCAAATAAGTCCAAGTGCATCGAGTAAAATCATCAACAATTGTAAGAAAATATTTGGCTTCAGAAAGTGAAGGTTCAAGATATCCATCCCAAATGTCAACAAGGAATAAAGAAAATGATGACTCACTTGAAATTATACTTAACGGAAAACGACTTCTTGTTTGCTTTGCTAGAGAACAAACTGGACACTTGCATCACAAGATTTATTGGACAGAAATGAAAATAAAAAAGAGACACAGCTAGAGGGGTATCCTAAACGCTGGTGTCAGACATTAGGTGATGAACTGCTGACTGCATGACATGTGTTCTCCACTGTTTCGTTGAGGCAGTATAATCCTCCTCTCTCATGGCCCGTCTCAATCGTCTTCCCCGATCGTAGGTCATGTACAAAACAGACTTGTTTGAGAAATATGGTGACACAAAATGAATCATGGGCTAGTTTACTGACAGAGATAAGATTCAGATAAAACATTGGAAAACATAAAACATTTTGAAGTGTAAACTGAGGAGAGAATATCATTGTGCCTATGTGGGTCACTCTAGCATGACTACAATCAGGAAGTTTAACGAAACGGTTTTGGGTAGTCACTGCATGGGTGAGTAAGCAAGGATTACAAACTATGTAATCGGTTGCACCACTGTCCAATATCCACACACAAGTCTTTGCATCATTACGAAAGGTAAACGCTTTACCTGAGAGTTTCTCATAAGATGAGGTGTTACCAACATGGTTTGCCGATGTGTTATGGTTTTTGTTGAGCAATCCATATATCTTGTCGCATTCTGACTTTGAGAAAGGAAAGTTCCTTGGACCATATTCTTTGCTGGACAAAGAGGACGCATGGTTTCCTCGAGCCTGTGATTGTAGTTCCTCAAGAGCTGCCTTTCTCTTTCTGCAGTCTTCAGCTACATGCTTCCATCTCCCACAGAATGTGCATTTCAGGTGAGCTTTGCAATTCTTGGTGAAGTGAATGTCTTGTTTACACTTGGCACACTTCCTCCTACCTTCTTGAACATCTTGATGTGTTGCATAGCGCTGCGCTACACTTCCTGCACCTTCGGCATGAGCAGGAGCTCAATAACCGCTATGGGCCATATAGGCCGCGCCCTCGAGGATCATAGAGGCTCGGCTGCTCCTGTTGCTTGCTGCAAATGCTGCCCCTTCAGGCTGAGCAGGTCTTTTACTACCGGTTATGGCCTCCGCTTGCTTCTCATGGCAGAGTGTTATGGCAAACGCTTTGTTCACTGTCGAAAGAGGGTCAATAGCAACGATTCCTCCACGAATGATTGAAAAGCTATCATTCAATCCCATTAGGAACTGCATTGTCTTGTGAGTGTTGATGTAGTTTTGAACTTTGACACCTTCTGTGGAAAAATCACATAGGACATCCCTTTCATCCTAAAGACCCTTCAATCTATTGTAGAAGGTTGTGACAGTTTTGTTTCACTGTTTACAATTATGAATTGCATTCTCAACATTGAGTAATTGCACAGTATTGGTTTGAGAAAACCTCTCTTGGAGTTCAAGCCAAATGTCTCGAGCCGACTTGCAGTGTTTGACACTCTTTGAGATCTCCATCATCATGGAACCGGTGAGCCAGGTTCTAACCATCATGTCCACACAATCCCATTGCATTTGCTCATTGTTTTCTTCAGTTGGTCTGGAACTGCTTCCATTCACGAGTCCAGCCTTGTTCTTGATTGTCAAGGCGTTTGTCATGGATTGGCTCCATTCCGAGTAGTTATTTTCAGCTAGTAACCCAGGTACGAGTATTGTGCCTGGTTGGTCAGAGTAGTGAAGATATAGTTGATGGTTGGGATGTTCCCAAGGTTCTGCTATGCGAGAAATGCCGGACGTTGAAGCTTCTTTGAGGATGGCATCCTTCAGAAACTTTATGGTCAGCTTGTGTTCTTTCTCGGTGCCGTCGCTCATGTTTGAATGAGGCTAGGGTTAAGCAGGTTTGTGTTTGTGAGATTTAGGCCAAGGATCGGCTGCTCTGGTACCAAGATAAAATTGGTGCTTTATTGCATAATTGTAGTATGAGTTTACATGGTATTTATACAAACATAAGAGGCTGCTAACCCTAGCTATACATGGTAACTAAATAATCCCAATTAAGTTAGGATTATGTTAAACCAATCATGATCCGATCGGATCTCCTGTTTTAACAATCACTCTTGGCCATGGATTTGACCCTAATTGTTCTAAACAACTTGATTCAGAAATTCTAAATCAGAATCATCTCACCCCGAGATCCATTATGGGATTTAGAAAGTTCTGTTTGAGTGGAGACTCAAGATCAAACTGAACCACCGTTACCGGTATTTGCTCGATTCGATCTGAAGTACTTGGAAGTTTAAATAGCAATATGTGAATTAAAACTTGGTGATAGTCTTTCTGGTGAAAATGGATGTTTTAATTAACAATGCTGTCGCATCCCGGGGACTATTCTCGGTCCCGGAATACGACGGTAACCGCCGTAATCCCGATCTAGCGAGTAATCAATACGTCTTTCGACGTATTGATGACCCTCTGGACCGAAACCACAAGGCTATGAATGAAACAAGCAACACATGAATAATAATATGAATGTCAAATACAGAATAACAAATGATCAGAGTAGCGTACAAATGTTTTACAAGCGGAAGATAATGGAAAAATACCCGAGACAGAAATAGTACATGAAAAGTCTCGAAACACTGGGCCCGAATAATGTCTCAGAGTATCCAACAGATAACAACAACAAAGATACGGAAATCAAGAAACATGGAAACCACACCAGATTGGGAGTCCTCGAAAAGTGAAGTGCACGATAACCGACACTCCGCGATCTAGTCCAGCTCCTCTAGTGACGGGTGTTGTAGACCTGAAAAGATGTAGAGGTGAGCAACTCGTCCTCGCTAACCCAAATGGGGCCAAAGCCATCCAAGTCGGGGTTTAAAACCCATGAGAAAACATTTCGTATATATGTATATGTAGGTACTCGTAAGTACGAAAGAGCATGTTGAAATGTAAATGCACGTCACGCACACAAAGCTCGGTAAAACATGTGACCACATATGAAAGAACTCTCTGGATCTGAGCGGCCGAAATCCAGGGTTTGTCTTCACTGCAAACCGGGGCCAACTATCTAAGCGCCCGAGTGCGCAGAATAGCGAGAGCGTCCATTTCCAGCTAACGCCCAACAAATAGCAGGCCACACTTACGTCACGTTTTACTCTGTACGAGACGAGCGTAAGCGGGATAAAGAATAAAATAAACAGGGCATAGCCCCTCCGGAGGTTAACGGTCATCGACACCGTAGGAGTGCTAGAATACTAGGTCCCGTCGCTCTCAGGCCAAGCACCGGAAATCAGGACGACGGTACTACTTTTCGATCCAAAACTCACACACACACACCAAGTGCTATAAGAAGCATGTGGTCAAGCTTAAAACAATGCATGTGTATTTAATAAATATAAAGTGAAAGAGCCGCCGACCCAAGAGGGTTTCGGCTCACCCATTGGGCGTGCTCCCCCTACCTGGTATGATGGTATAGCTGGCTGCGCTCCAACTCCTGGTCCTCTTGAAGCCTGCGTAGACGAGCTCCTGAGTCTGTGGGTGAGACAACAGTGATAGTCAGGTATAAGTAATTCGAGGTCTACCATCTACGACTAAGACTTGATAAACACTCTTTGTTTATCTTTTTGACATTAGGGTTTGACTTGTTTGACACTCCGATTCTCGAACCAGCGAGAAATCGGGATTATTTCTTATTCAGTACTTACGTCGTTTTTGCCACGTTTACAAGTTAAAAGTCTTTAAAACGTTTAACCGTAGTGTTCGAAAACGTAAAATAGGTGTTCTACGGCATAAGTTAAAAGTCAACTTTGGAATAGTAAAAGTCAACGGTCAAAAAGTCAACGGTCAAAAGTCAACCGGTCAAAGTCAAAAAGTCAACCGGTCAAAGTCAAATAGTCAACAGTAAAAAGTAAACAGTAAAAGTAAAACTGTAACAGTAAAACAGTAAAAGTAAACAGTAAAACAGTAACTGTAAATAGTAAAAACTGTAACTGTAATTATTTCAAACAGTCAGGGGCAAATTGGTAACTCTGCCCCTGGGTAAATAGTAAAAGTAAAACTGACACGTTAAAAACCAGGGTTTTTACCGTGCCGGTTCTAACCGACTGTTTTCCGCCGGATTTCAAGCTTTTCCGGCCAGATCAAGTCTTCTGACTACTCCTAACACCTTCTACACATCCTAGGCTAACTAACAACACCACAAACATCAAGAAAGATCGAGTTTTATACCTCAAGCCTCCTCCACTGTGTTCTCCGGCGAAACCCCTCTGGCGGAGCTCCGCTGGGCCTCTCCTCCTTCCTCCTAGCTCCTGGGCAGCTCCTGGTGGCGCCTGGGAGTGGCCTGGCTCCTCAAACGCTCTGGTGCGCCTCGATCTTCTCTGCAGAGTACAACCGGAGTTTCCCTCGTTGCTGGGCGGCGCTGGCGACGGCGCTGGCGTCGCTGGTTGTCCGGTTGAGGTCGCCGGGGCGAGGCGAAGCTGATGGGAGTGGCGGTGAGTGAAGACGCGCCGCCGGCGGAGTGGCTGGTGGTTGCTGTGTCGAAGAGGGAAGGAGAGAGAGAGAGAGAGGAACTCTCTTTCTGTTTCGAGCGAAAGCAGAAATGGAAAGAGAGGAAAAGGAAAGAGAAAAGAAAGGGAAAGGTGAGGGAAAAAGGGGAGAAAGAGATAAGGTATATAAAGAAAAACGAGTGGCCACGATTCGTCGATCGAATCAACGGCCACGATTCGATCCCAATCCCAAAATAAATTTCAAAACCAAAACCATTTTCGAAAATTCATTTCAAATAACCAAACGTCAAATTTAAACGTAAAAGTCGTACGAAAAATACGTGAAGTGCCGGAAAATATTCCGTAAATACTTTCACGCATGTGGCGACGTGTGTCTTAACGTAAAAACGTTAGACGAAATGACGACGTACTGAAAAATAATCGGAATTAAACCCTAAGTGTGTCGGAAAATTAAATAAAAATTTCGGGGTCTCACACTCTACCCCCCTTAAATTGAATTTCGTCCTCGAAATTTACCTGACATCAGAAGAGGTGTGGGTGAGCCTGCCGCATGACTGACTCAAGCTCCCAAGTAGCCTCTTCCTCACTATGGTGATCCCACTGAACTTTCACCACTGGAACCTCACGGTTCCTGAGCTTCCTTACATCACGATCCAAGATGCGGTACGGTCTCTCCTCGTAAGATGCATCGCTGCGCAGCTGTACATCAGTCCAAATAATATTCTGTGGGGCACCCGGTGGGCTCTTCTGTAACTGTGAGACGTGGAACACGTCATGTATATGCTGCAGTAGTGGTGGCAGGTGAATCCGATATGCAACGGATCCAACTCTCTGGGCTATCTGGAAGGGCCCTACAAACCTTGGGGCCAACTTTCCCTTAACCCCAAATCGTCTAACTCCCTTGCGGGGACTGACTTTCAAGTACACAAAGTCTCCCACTGCAAACTCAAGGGGTGTCCGACGTGTATCTGCATACGACTTGCTCCTACTCTGGGCTGCTCTAAGCCTCTCCTGGACAATCTGAAGCTTCTCTGAAGTCTCCTGTATCACATCTGGACCAAGTAGAACCCGGTCCTCTCTGTCCAACCAACACGTAGGAGATCTACATGGTCGACCATACAATGCCTCAAATGGAGCCATACCAATGCTGCGGTGGTAGCTATTGTTGTAGGCAAACTCTGTAAGTGACAGGCACGAGTGCCACTTTTCACCAAAATCAACTATGCAGGATCGAAGCATGTCCTCCAAGGTACGGATCGTACGCTCGGACTGTCCATCTGTCTGAGGATGATACGCTGAACTCAAATGTAGCTCGGTACCCAACTCTTTCTGCAATGACTTCCAGAGCTTGGAAGTAAAACGTGGGTCACGGTCTGAGATGATGCTCTTCGGTATCCCATGAAGTCTGATCACCTCACTAATGTACAGATCTGCAAAGTACTGTGTACGTGAGCTCATCTTGACAGGTAGAAAGTGTGCAGATTTCGTCAACCTGTCAACTATCACCCAAATCCCATCATGACCTTCCCGTGAACGGGGTAGGCCGGTGACGAAATCCATGGTGATATGGTCCCACTTCCACTGTGGAACTGCCAAAGGCTCAAGAAGTCCTGCTGGATGTCTGTTCTCTGCCTTTACTTGCCTGCACACGTCACATCTAGATACATACTCCCCGATACTCTGCTTCATGCCCTTCCACCAAAACTGGCGCTTCATATCCTGATACATCTTTGTGGCTCCTGGATGCATGGTGAAACTAGTCCGGTGTGACTCCTCCAACACTAGTTTCCGGATATAATCATCACTAGGGACAAAGGCACGTCCCTTGTACCTGATAAGTCCATCATCACTGACACTCCACTTGTTGTCGGCTTCACCTGAGTAGACCTGGGCCCGAACCAAGTGGCTCTCTGGATCATTCCACTGATACTCCCCCACCTGCTGTAGGATGTGGGGCCTGAGTGACACACTAGCCAAGAATCCGTGAGAATCCCCAAACCGTACGTCCAAATCATAATCCTCCAGCGTCTCCAAAGCCTCCATGCGAGAGAGGAAAATACTCGCAAGCTCATACCTCGGCTTCCTGCTCAAGGCATCGGCAACAACATTTGCTTTGCCTGGATGGTATCGTAGGGTGAACTCATAATCCGTAAGATACTCCATCCATCTCCGCTGCCGTAGATTAAGATCACGCTGGGTGAAGATGTACTGTAGGCTCTTGTGATCCGTGTAGATCTCAAAGGTGGCTCCGTAGAGATAACACCTCCAGATCTTCAGAGCATGTACAACAGCTGCCAACTCCAAATCATGTGTAGGATAGTTCTTCTCATGTGGCTTCAACTGTCTAGAGCCATAACAAACTACCCCACCATTTTGCATGAGCACACAACCCAAACCAGTCCCTGAAGCGTCCGTATACACTTGGTACGGATCTACACCATTGGGGAGAACGAGGACTGGGGCTGTGGTCAACCGGTTCTTCAACTCTGCAAAAGCCTCTTCACATGCGTCACTCCACTCAAACTTGACTCCTTTCTTTGTCAAGTTGGTTAGTGGGGTGGCAATCTTTGAGAAGTCCTGCACAAACCGACGGTAATATCCAGCTAAACCAAGGAAACTCCTCACTTCTGTAACATTCCGAGGATGTTCCCAATCTCAAACTGCCTCGATCTTTGAAGGATCCACTAACAAGCCTGCACCTGAGACTACATGTCCAAGAAACTGCACCTCTGAAAGCCAAAACTCGCACTTTGACTTCTTGGCGAAAAGCTGGTGATTCCACAAAGTCTGCAGAATGGTGCGAAGATGATACTCATGCTCTGCTTGGGTCTTGGAGTAGACTAAGATGTCGTCGATGAACACGATCACAAACTGATCCAGGTAAGGTCAGAAGACTCTGTTCATGAGATCCATGAAAGCTGCAGGAGCATTCGTCAACCCGAACGACATGACGAGGAACTCGAAGTGCCCGTAGCGTGTACGGAAAGCTGTCTTCTCTATGTCACTATCCCGTACCCGAAGCTGATGATAACCGGACCTCAGATCAATCTTAGAAAAGAACTGAGCTCCTGCAAGCTGATCAAACAAATCATCGATCCTCGGGAGTGGGTACTTATTCTTTACAGTGACACTGTTCAACTTCCGATAATCTATACAGAGTCGAAGGGTCCCATCATGTTTTCTAGCAAACAACACCGGTGCTCCCCACGGTGATGAACTATACCTGATAAAACCCTTGCTCATAAGATCTTCCAACTGAAGCTTCAACTCTTGCAACTCAGCTGGTGCCATACGGTAAGGTGGAATCGAAATCGGCGTGGCTCCTGGAACCAACTCGATCTGAAACTCTACCTCCCGATGTGGCGGTAATCTTGGTAAATCTTCAGGAAATACTCCGGGATACTCATCAACTACCGGAATATATCTGTCCCCACTAGATCCATCTGTCTCCTTTGACGATCTCACAATGCTGTAGCAAGTCAAAGTCCTCCTCCCACGAAAACATAGTCGCAAGAGTGGACTCGGCTGTGTGAGTCGCTCATCCATTATGATCACCATCACCTTGTCCTTGCCTGGAGTCCTCACTGTGACTGTCCTCTTCTCACAGTCTATGAGAGCTCGATACTTCTCCAACCAATCCATCCCAAGTATCAAATCATACCCATCAATGTCTAACGGGTAAAGATCTGCTAGTAACTTTCCTTCGTTGACCAGCAGCTGACACTTGCGAAAGATCATGTCTGTAGCTGCCCCCACTCCAAGGGCAGAACTAAAACAATATGTGCTACCCGTGGGCTCAGACTCTAATCCCAAAGCATCCGCAAACCATGTGGCAATAAAAGAATGAGAAGCTCCTGTGTCAAACAATACTCTAGCCTCTGAATTAGAAACAATGATCGTACCATCTAAAGCTGTCGAGGCATCCAAAGCTAGCTGACCTCCTGCAAAAGCGTAGACCTGTCCACGTCCCCTAGCACTGCGTCCACTCCGGCCTCTAGTACGTGAACTCTGACTAGCCTGACTGCCCTGACTCAGGGCAGGCTGCTGCTGAGGTGCCTGAGGGTACGACGGCTGTGCATAGCCCTGCTGGTACTGCTGCTGCTGAGGAACCTGGGAGTAAGACTGCTGCTGCGATCCCTGCTGATACTGCTGCTGACCCTGAGGCCGGATACGGCTGGAAGAACCTGAAGCTGAAGCCGTACCCAAGTCTCTGTTGGGGCAATGCCAACGGGTGTGTCCCACCTGACCACACTCATAACAGGTATAGGGCCCTGACCGGCCTCCTGAGGACCCACTGCCACTACTGCCAGCACTGACGTTTCCGCCAAAAGGTCTCCTGTTGTTCCTCTTGGTCGTCTTCCTGTCTCTGCTCCGAGAGTGGGACCTACTGCCATACTCATCTCTGCCCTGAGGAAAGGTCGCCTGGTCAACCTCAATCTTGTAGGCTGCGCTCACAATCTCCCGGTAGGTGCGAGTGGTGTTGGAGAGCAACTCGCGGCGAACAGAATCCCGAAGACCAAACTCAAACCTCTGGGCCTTCACCTTCTCGGTGAGGCCTGGGACATACTTCTGCAGCGAAGTAAACCGCACCACATACTCGTGGACTGTCATGCTCCCCTGTGTAAGGCCGAAGAACTCACCTATCTTCTGGTCCCTCAAGACCGAGGGAAAGTACTGCTCGTAGAACAACTCCTCAAACTGATCCCAAGTCATCTGATCAGGATCATGGCGGTCTGCAACGGTGTCCCACCAACTATCAGCCTCTCCTGTGAGGCAGTGAACTGCAAAAGCTACTCGGTACTCAATAGGGGTGTTAACTGTCCCCTGCAGCTTCTTGATATGCTTGAGCCAGACCTCAGCATCTACGGCCTCTGTAAGACCGGTGAAGTTAGGTGGCCTAACTTTCAGGAAGGTCGCCAAGCAGTTGGACCTCCTCTCCAACTCCAAGTCCTGCGGAGTAGGAGGTGGAACGTTCCCCATGGCTCGGAACGCTCGCGTGACCTCATCCACCTCACGGCGTGGCGGCATCGTGACTGACTGGAAAGAAACAAGGATTAGTCATCGAAACAATGTCCAGTGAATAAAGATAATGAGAATGTCAACTACTGGAACATGAATGAACTTTTGACTTCCGTATGAAGGAATACATCATGAGATCATGCAATGACGTCAGCATCGCACACAAATAACTCGATGTATACGACTCGAAGAAAACAAACTGGTCGTACACCAATGACATGGAAGGTACCAAAACGATGCTCTGATACCAAGTAATTACTGTCGCATCCCGGGGACTATTCTCGGTCCCGGAACACGACGGTAACAGCCGTAATCCCGATCTAGCGAGTAATCAATACGTCTTTCGACGTATTGATGACCCTCTGGACCGAAACCACAAGGCTATGAATGAAACAAGCAACACATGAATAATAATATGAATGTCAAATACAGAATAACAAATGATCAGAGTAGCGTACAAATGTTTTACAAGCGGAAGATAATGGAAAAATACCCGAGACAGAAATAGTACATGAAAAGTCTCGAAACACTGGGCCTGAATAATGTCTCAGAGTATCCAACAGATAACAACAACAAAGATACGGAAATCAAGAAACATGGAAACCACACCAGAATGGGAGTCCTCAAAAAGTGAAGTGCATGATAACCGACGCTCCGCGCTCTAGTCCAGCTCCTCTAGTGACGGGTGCTGTAGACCTGAAAAGATGTAGAGGTGAGCAACTCGTCCTCGCTAACCCAAATGGGGCCAAAGCCATCCAAGTCGGGGTTTAAAACCCATGAGAAAACATTTCGTATATATGTATATGTAGGTACTCGTAAGTACGAAAGAGCATGTGGAAATGTAAATGCACGTCACGCACACAAAGCTCGGTAAAACATGTGACCACGTATGAATGAACTCTCTGGATCTGAGCGGCCGAAATCCCGGGTTTGTCTTCACTGCAAACCGGGGCCAACTATCTAAGCGCCCGAGTGCGCAGAATAGCGAGAGCGTCCATTTCCAGCTAACGCCCAACAAATAGCAGACCACACTTACGTCACGTTTTACTCTGTACGAGACGAGCGTAAGCGGGATAAAGAATAAAATAAACAGGGCATAGCCCCTCCGGAGGTTAACGGTCATCGACACCGTAGGAGTGCTAGAATACTAGGTCCCGTCGCTCTCAGGCCAAGCACCAGAAATCAGGACGACGGTACTACTTTTCGATCCAAAACTCACACACACACACCAAGTGCTATAAGAAGCATGTGGTCAAGCTTAAAACAATGCATCTGTATTTAATAAATATAAAGTGAAAGAGCCGTCGACCCAAGAGGGTTTCGGCTCACCCATTGGGCGTGCTCCCCCTACCTGGTATGATGGTACAGCTGGCTGCGCTCCAACTCCTGGTCCTCCTGAAGCCTGCGTAGACGAGCTCCTGAGTCTGTGGGTGAGACAACAGTGATAGTCAGGTATAAGTAATTCGAGGTCTACCATCTACGACTAAGACTTGATAAACACTCTTTGTTTATCTTTCTGACATTAGGGTTTGACTTGTTTGACACTCCGATTCTCGAACCAGCGAGAAATCGGGATTATTTCTTATTCAGTACTTACGTCGTTTTTGCCACGTTTACAAGCTAAAAGTCTTTAAAACGTTTAACCGTAGTGTTCGAAAACGTAAAATAGGTGTTCTACGACATAAGTTAAAAGTCAACTTTGGAATAGTAAACGTCAACGGTCAACAGTAAAGTCAACGGTCAACGGTCAAAAAAGTCAACGGTCAAAGTCAACCGGTCATCGGTAAAAAGTCAAACAGTAAAAGTAAAACTGTAACAGTAAAAGTAAACAGTAACTGTAAATAGTAAAACTGTAACTGTAATTATTTCAAACAGTCAGGGGCAAATTGGTAACTCTGCCCCTGGGTAAATAGTAAAAGTAAAACTGACACGGTAAAAACCAGGGTTTTTACCGTGCCGGTTCTAACCGACTGTTTTCCGCCGGATTTCAAGCTTTTCCGGCCAGATCAAGTCTTCTGACTACTCCTAACACCTTCTACACACCCTAGGCTAACCAACAACACCACAAACATCAAGAAAGATCGAGTTTTATACCTCAAGCCTCCTCCACTGTGTTCTCCGGCGAAACCCCTCCAGCGGAGCTCCGCTGGGCCTCTCCTCCTTCCTCCTAGCTCCTGGGCAGCTCCTGGTGGCGCCTGGGAGTGGCCTGGCTCCTCAAACGCTCTGGTGCGCCTCGATCTGCTCTGCACAGTACAACCGGAGTTTCCCTCGTTGCTGGGCGGCGCTGGCGGCGGCGCTGGCGTCGCTGGTGGTCCGGTTGAGGTCGCCGGGGCGAGGCGAAGCTGATGGGAGTGGCGGTGAGTGAAGACGCGCCGCCGGCGGAGTGGCTGGTGGTTGCTGTGTCGAAGAGGGAAGGAGAGAAAGAGAGAGAGGAACTCTCTTTCTGTTTCGAGCGAAAGCAGAAATGGAAAGAGAGGAAAAGGAAAGAGAAAAGAAAGGGAAAGGTGAGGGAAAAAGGGGAGAAAGAGATAAGGTATATAAAGAAAAACGAGTGGCCACGATTCGTCGATCGAATCAACGGCCACGATTCGATCCCAATCCCAAAATAAATTTCAAAACCAAAACCATTTTCGAAAATTCATTTCAAATAACCAAACGTCAAATTTAAACGTAAAAGTCGTACGAAAAATACGTGAAGGGCCGGAAAATATTCCGTAAATACTTTCACGCATGTGGCGACGTGTGTCTTAACGTAAAAACGTTAGACGAAATGACGACGTACTGAAAAGTAATCGGAATTAAACCCTAAGTGTGTCGGAAAATTAAATTAAAATTTCGGGGTCTCACAAATGCACCGCAGAAGATCAATGGGATTAAATGTAGGTCAGTGGCAGACCTAGGATTTTAACTGTGTGGGACAAAGTTTTTAACTAATGGCATATGTGAAAGTAAAAAAACGTACTGAGAATATATGTATATTAGTTATAAATTAATAACACTCTTATCAAAAGAAAAAAACCTTCAAGCTGTCATATTTTTAGACTGATTTTATCAATATGATATTAATTAAGGGATTGAATTTGGTAGATAAAGGACACATCTCTTTGTATTACCTGAAAATTGATGAGTTATGAGGCAATATTCAAGAAGAAAAACTGAAATTATGTGTGTTAATTAATATATCAGCCCCAAAATCCAATAGACACGTCAGGTCAACTTGCCGCTAAATGGGTCCGTCGGTGATGTAGGTAGAACATTAATCGCACTAGGGTAAGGAATAGCAACACAACATAGTCGGTACGTATATGATCTAGCTAGCTAGGATCAGACAAAGTCAAAGTATGTGGTGCATCTATTATCCACGATAGGATAAGTTGCTGACTCTAATGGCCATTCAGAGGATTGGTTGACAACGAATAATTTAAAAGCCTTAAAATCCATACAAAATGATTATGACAAATTGTATTGTCTCGTTCTGATGACCCCAATTCAGACGGCCGACCTCAGTAGACCAAAACTGTATCTGAAAACTATTCTTGATTATGATTGAACTGGGTTTGGACCAATCCCTATCATCGATTACTCAACAAGCCAATAACACAGGAAGGTATGTCTAACAAGGCAGTCAGCACGTTTACCATTACAAGCTAGTTAAACTCTAATTTCCTATTACTAACAGGAAACTCCATATCGAAGTACTCTGATCGCGTACAATTAACTAAGTTAGTGCACTCTAATTAATCTATATGTTAGTATTTTACAACTGAATTTTCCAGAATATAAAAAATTGAAAACAAATAGTATGTATACCCTAATTAATCAATGGAGTTTTTTGGCAAAGAATTAATCAATGGAGTTTTGGAGATTGGATTATCCTTTGGAGGGGTTCTGAGATGGAATATGCTTTTGATCGTTAACATCTTTGAACCCAAATGAATAACCTGTATAAAATTAATAGCCCAAATGAATAAGGCCCGTCTGCGACTTGGGGTTAACTAGAATCTGATTCCAATGAAGCTTTTCTATAATAATTAGTCACACATCACCGTGATGCTATTGTTGAAAAAGAAAAACAATAAAGAAACACAAGGAAGTTATGCTTATGAAAAGCGTTACGATGCAGTGTCGGTAGCAGTACTGGTACCAGATAGAAGTACTATTCAGTATTGACATCGTTGATGATTTGCCTCTTTCTGCGTATAAAAGCTTCAGCTCGACTATTAACATCATCGTCCGGCCGTACTTGATGATGATGATGATCAGGCTTCACATGTAAAAACGTCGAAGGAACAGTGACAGCAGTAGCAAAACCTTGATAAGGAATGTTTGCTGCGACTTTTGCTGGCTTTGATTGATGATGATCGTTTCGAGCAACATAAGCTGGTTCCTCTGGCCTTTTCTGGCTTCTTCTCGCACCCCGAGAAGGTTCCATGTCTAGTAAAACCTTGGTGGAAGCAGCAGTATTAGTACTTGTACTATTGACCACGTTGGTAGTTTCATGCCTGGAATGAGCTGCCGTTGGCTGCAATGATCTAATTGTTGTCGTCGTGGTTCCGCAACATATCTTACCAAGAAAAACAGATGAAAGCTTAATGGTGTTCGCCACCAATACCATTGATTTCTCACAGAGAGATTTCTGTTTGCGTAGTCCGCTCTTGTGTTTCATCGCTAATTTGCTTTAATCCCAAGCTAGCTAGCTTGTGATTTATCACTTACAATCTAGCTTGCTAACTAGCTAGCAAACTACTTCAAATAAAGGATAGAAATTTAGAGGGGCTTGGTTTTAAGACAGCAATTTAAAGATGCTCTATCCGAATAGGAATGCATCTTTGCAGATGATGCTAAAAGGCAACATGTTCGGTTCTAGGGGGATTCTAGTCCAGTTAGTGCTGTCCCGCATTGAGAAGCTAGGAAGAGGACTAGAGGAGTACGCACTACGCAGTACTGAATTATCAATATATGATTCTGAAATGAATATCCATAAGAAAGAAGAAACAAACGGATCAGATTCTAACCATGACTCTCGTTTGAGCCGTCAGTCTCTACAAATAAACCATGACTTGGTTGCCTTGGTGCCCTCCACAGACACGTCGATCAAGCATAAGCATACTTCGTACGCGTTTCAGCAAGATAGATTCGTCTCAACATTTGTCAATATAATTCTTCTCCAAAGCAATATAATCACCTTTTGGTCTATATTCTATAAAGGAAGTTATCTTCATGCCAACATCACTACCATAGCATAATTTCCTGTTTTCTTGGCATAGCATGTGTTTATAGGTGGAACCTAATATTTCACCTTTACCGGGTTACAATTAAATGTGAAGCCACTCTGGGCCCTTTGTCTGGGCCCAATTCGCCATAAAGCTGAGTAAAGCAAGGGAAACTACTCCCACATTGGAAAGGGACAGAAATGCTGCCTTCAATGCTACTACAAATACCGGCACATGCCTCCCCATAAAGATACGATGAAACTTCTTGACTATTCCCGAGTTTTATGCTTAATTGACAGTGTCTAACTTAAGCATCGGAGTGGCTTCCCTCGGTAAACCCGGGGACGCCTCTTTGACGTGTTTGTTCTTTACACAGGAAAACTCGGAGTACAGGGAAGTACGCTATTTCTGGAGCCGTGCCACCCGCCAAAGGGACCACGAGCTACCCGGAAACAATTGGTGCTTTCATTGAGAGCCGAACTCAAGATCTCACGCTTACCAAATGGACGCCAGCCAGACTTGCTAAGGTAATAAACCCAGTAGGGAAACCTCCGGGTTATGGAAACCCTTGCTAAGGTAATTTTGACAGTGCGTACATCCCAAGAAGGTACCGAGTTATCTGCAAATGTTCAAATTTATTATATTTTGATGTTATATATAGAGCCTTTTCAGGCCCACATAAAACCCTACCGGGTTAGGTTTATCAATCAGTTTGTTGAGTGAATGCAGGCGATCTCCATATGACGTGAAATATTGCAAGCCTTAACGGCCATATTTCACTGTCAAAACTCGACAAGCTCCGATAATCTCCGATAATCTCCATTTGACATGAAATATTGCAAGCCTTTCACGGCCTTATTTCATGGTCAAAACTTGTCAAGCTCCGATAAATCTCCGATAATCTCCGATAATCTCCATTTGACATGAAATATTGCAAGCCTTTCACGGCCTTATTTCATGGTCAAAACTTGTCAAGCTCCGATAAATCTCCGATAATCTCCGATAATCTCCATTTGACATGAAATATTGCAAGCCTTTCACGGCCTTATTTCATGGTCAAAACTCGGCAAGCTCCGATAAATCTCCGATAATCTCCGGTCTACATGACGTGAAATATTGCAAGCCTTAAAGGCCTTATTTCACTGTCAAACTCGGAAATCTCCGATAATCTATGGTAATCTCCTTAACTTGAAATATTGCAAGCCTTTCACGGCCTTATTTCAGTCTTTGAGTCCTAGCGGACCCGTACAGCCTTAGCGGCCCTATTTTTATTTACATGCCAAACCGGCATTATATGTGCAAATTTTGTCACCACTTGCAGGTTATGCATCGGGTTGAAAGTCCTTACGAACCCGTAAAGCCCTAGCGGCACTATTTCTATTTATATGCCAAACCGGCATTATATGTGAAATGTCAACACTTGCAGGTTATGCACCGGGTTGGAAGTCCTGACGGACCCGTAAAGCCTTAGCGGCCCTATTTTTATTCACATGCCGAACCGGCACTATATGTGTATATTTTGTCAACACTTGCAAATTATGCATCAGTTTAACGTGTTATTTTACAGGGAAAAAACCCGTGTTATAGAAAGACATTCTCCCGCAAGACCTTCGCGGCCCATGGAAGTCCTAACGGACCCGTATACCCTAGCGGCACTATCTTTATTTACATATCAAACCGGCATTATGTGTAAATTTTTATACGCATCAAGTTACCGTGTTATTTCACAAGAGCGAAGGAAAAGCTTGATTACTTCAAAGAGGTCAATTACAAGAGCAGTAAACCGCTACAAAACAGACTACACTACAAAAGCAAAGACAAATACTTAGGCTCCAGCTCAGGGCGCTGCAGACCCGCTACCACCGCCAGTGCTCGAGCCGCCACGTCCTCCCCGGGGCCGTATGATAAACTGTCCCCTACGGAGCGGTGGCCGGTTTTGAGGACCACCGACAATCCCACCACGGGAAGTACCTCTCCGGGCTGCTGAAGAATGAACTGGGGGACTCCGAGCCGGGTTTGCAGGAGCCCTAGGGTTTGCGGCCATGGCAGGAGTCGACCGGGAGGTGCCTGCAGCCTCGTCGGGTCTAACGTGACCTTGGTGACCATCATACCCGGCTTTGTCGAGCCACCCTTGGCGAGTCCCGGCGCTAACAATTTCGGCACGAGCCTCAGCCCTCGCCGACCGCAGCTTCAGCTCAAACTCTGGACTCGCTAGAAACTCGGAGACAGCAGAGTTCCTGGCCCGGGAAACAGCCTGCACCAACGCTCCTTTCTGCTGCTCCAGAAAAGTCACTTGCTGCTGCAGCGCTTGATTCTGTTGGGTAAGCTGAGCAATAGCAGCATCTTGAGCACACCGGTCCTCCCGGTGACCCTCGATGACTCTCTCGTACTCCGAGTTCTTGGCCACCAAGTCTGCTATTTTTTCTTCTGCCTTGGCCAACTCCGCACACGACGCAATGGCTGATGAGCTTGCCTCTTCCCGGACCCGAGCCAGGCATTCCTCGCTCGCCGTCACTTGATCCCGGGCCGCCCGGAGGTCGTCCCTGAGCACTCTCTCTCTCTCGGGGATGCCTTCGTTGATTAGCCGATCGGTTGCCAAGTATGACATCCTGACCGCCTACAAAAAACAATTCAGCGGGTTAGTATCAAAGAAAAAAAGAAACCCCCAACACAAGTCACGAAGGAAACACTAACTCGCATCAGTTTCTCCTGCGTCCTCCGGGCTACGATCAACGGGTCCTGATGCTCCAGGACATAGGAGTCGGCGGCACAATTCTTCAAGTCCGCTACCATCCTTTGGATGGCCACGTCCGTCATTCCCCCGCTCGCCAACTCCTCCATTATCTCGTCAGTATCCCGGTGCTGCTTTCTCTCCCTCCTCTCTTTCCTCTCCTTCCTCCTCTTCTTCCTCTCGGACCTTGCCGAGCTGGATGCCTCCCGGGTGCGTTTGTGGGAGGGGACGGGTTCCACTTCATGCACTTCGTCGCTCCCGTTACTCCCCTCAGGGTTCTCACTCGCCACCCCTTCGAAACCGACAACTTCTTCACACCCGTCGGCATCCTCTTCGGTAAACTCCTCCTCACCCGGGAGCACAGACGAGGGAACCGCGCTCATCACCGGTTCTTCAATCTCTTCATCGGCGAAGGTAAATTGAGTCACCAGTTCTTCAATCACCGGGTCTTCCGCCACCTCCGCGGGGCTCCCCACAATCTCTTCATCTAACTCCTGGTACATCTCCGTGCCAAGTACCTCAGCAAGATACCCGGGAATCTCGTTGAAGTGCAAGGTATCCACGAGGAATTTCTCAGTATCCCCTTGCTCTGCTTCCGGGCGCAGGAAGGCTGCTTTCGTGGTCAGATTAATGTCGTATAATTGACCATCCGTTGCTTGTGTCCGGATCCCGGCCCAAACAGCCTTATCTTCAAACCCGTCATATATTCCCGGGTTCTTCCGCTTCGTAAACTCCATCGGAAGAAGAGCTGCAGAAACACATATAGCCCGTTACACAAGAAGCATTTAACAATAAAAGTTGAAGGAACACGAGACAAACCTGGGAGCTCCATCAACCGGCACCTGCTGTACACATACAGCCTACAAAGCCGGTATGAACTCCGGTCGTCTTGCCCCCGAAAGGCCCACAGCATCCTCCGGATCCTCTTCTCCATCACCGGCTCCAGAGGAATGTCGGGGACGTCTGCAACACAAGTAACATGATTATAACCCGGGATAGAGAAAAGAAAGAAGAATCCGGAGAGAGAAGGACTCACTCATCAGTGGCTGGAAGTCACCCGGTACTTGAAACGCGTATCCCGGGTCTTGAAAGTTTCTTATCAAGAAACTTTTCTCCCTCCAGGTCCGGCTCACGGAGGTTGGCAGGTCCTCGACAATCTTCTTAAAGGTCGCCTTGGACTTCAGTTGGATAGTCCCGCTAAAACCCGCCTTCCGGGAGTACTCGGCCCGGTACATGGCGTGCAACTCGTGGTATGTCGGCATCTGCTGCTTCAGTACTTTGTACATAACGCACAACCCGAGTAGCTGCCTCCACATGTTCGGGCCAATTTGCCCGATCGCGAAGTTGCTCGCAGCCAAGAGATACTGCACCTCTGCCTTTAGCGGGAGAGACAAGCCGCAGCGCAGCTGATACTCGTGGCACAACGTCCACCCATCCCCGGGAGCGAAGAACTGGTCCTCGGGTTCTAAAGGCCGTATTTCTACAGACTCGGGGATCTTCCAGTTGCTCCTTAGCTCCACGATCTCCTCCGCTGTCAATGAGTACCCGGGAGGGTCAAGAGCGGTCCCATCAGTGAAGGTTACGGAGGCAAACTCGGGGACGTGAGTGTCCATTGTTTCGTTGGCCATCTGCAAAACAAAAAAAACACGGGGGCGTCAACAAAACCCAGGTAACCCGGTGTCACGAAGCTAAATTCCCAAACGCAGACCCAGAAATCCTTCCTGGGAACCCAGAAGCAGTACACAAATCGTCCCAAAACAATCAAAAAGGAGGGAAGAAGAAACAGTACCTTACTTTTGAGGGCTTGAAGGGGTTTTTAAGATCGATTTGAGATTGAGAATCAAAAGAAACAGCGACAAAAGAAGGTGACAGCAAAAGCACGAAAAAGTTATCGGGTTTGGAGGTGAGACAAAACTGTCACCTTCAACCCCTATTTATACAGTTAGAGACGTACACTAAAGGGACGTTTCGGTTTTTCGAGAAAATCGACACGTGTCGTGCATGCCGCGTCCCAAAACCGAAAAACTTTTCTGTTTCCCCCACTTCAAAACTGAAAACTTTTCGTTTTCCCCCACTTCAAACTGAAGACTTTTCAATTTCCCCCCACTACAACCCGGAGACGTCGTTTTGAATTCTCAACGAAAAGAGTGTCCGCGGGTTACGCTTGCGTACGGACTTGGGGGACTGGATACCCCGGGTTTGGTTGCTAACTTTGTAACCCGGTAAAGAAACGATTTTAAGTCCCCACCCAAGCGTACCCCTTGACTGAGGACTTGGGGGACTTGTTTATAGGTGGAACCTAATATTTCACCTTTACCGGGTTACAATTAAATGTGAAGCCACTCTGGGCCCTTTGTCTGGGCCCAATTCGCCATAAAGCTGAGTAAAGCAAGGGAAACTACTCCCACATTGGAAAGGGACAGAAATGCTGCCTTCAATGCTACTACAAATACCGGCACATGCCTCCCCATAAAGGTACGATGAAACTTCTTGACTATTCCCGAGTTTTATGCTTAATTGACAGTGTCTAACTTAAGCATCGGAGTGGCTTCCCTCGGTAAACCCGGGGACGCCTCTTTGACGTGTTTGTTCTTTACACAGGAAAACTCGGAGTACAGGGAAGTACGCTATTTCTGGAGCCGTGCCACCCGCCAAAGGGACCACGAGCTACCCGGAAACAGCATGCAAGGCTTTGAAAACTCTGTTATGTTTGAACTGCATTTTGAAAACTCGCCATTTCTTTGAAGGGTTTCACAATCTTTAAAACTAGGAAAATGTAACTACATACTTGAGTATTGACCTTACTGAAGTTTACCTTCTTTAGTTAATATGTGCCTGAAATCCATCTCCTACCAATGCAACATTCCTCAGTCTTCAGAGTATCTGAAACTTCGGTAGAATAGTACACTTTTAAAACTTTAGCTATCTCTATCTATAGATATATAAGACATAGATGAATACATCTAGTATTCTAAGGGCGTAGCTGGCCTTGAATTAGTTGGACTACGAATTGGTGTTGTTGCGCCCACTGGAGGTCCAGTCCTGGAAAGTTACTGGCTACCAATTGGTGTCATCTCTGTACTCATATCTCTCATGGACACAGAGGTTGCTGTTGAAGGAGGCATTATAAATGTTGTCATGCCATGGGAGGCTCCAGAAGAATCAAGCCGGCTAAGACTGACTGCAAACATCATATGCCGGCCAGTTGTAGTGTTCTAGATAGTAGAATATACAAGTAAAAACAAGTTTTATTAAAAATTCCAAGCACAGCCCCCCAATAAATCTGTGATCTATTGGACTCATCCTGAAAGACACAATTTCTGTCTCAATATCCCCATGTTCTTAAGTCTTCTAGATATATTGATGTGTGTTTCGAAGTTTTCTACTTTTTACCCAAGTGCAGCATAAATATCATCGTGCAGAAAAGGTTTCATCTGCTACCACGGTTGGTGTCAAAATGTCAGTGCTACCTTACACCTTTCCTTACTACCAGCAGTGAACTAATAACTGTTCTCATGTTATTGCTAACCTACCACATTCTGACCATAATCAAGATATATACATTATTATCAGGTTTAAACAATCGTATATGGAAGTATTTAAACTTAAAAGCAATAATACGACCCGAACTGTTTGAGAGGCCTAGTCAGAGAGCAATAATACGACCCGAGCTTAGAGAAGGTTAACATGATACACATATGCTTCTTTAAAGTTGACAAGTGATGAAATGTATTTAAGAAGTCTAAACCATTCATTATCTAGTTACCTATGCACAAATAAATCCTACAAAAACTTAACTACATTGGACATTTGATTAGCACAATGTTCATTTTAATTTTGTCCAATTTTAACCAATATAAGAATTGAAAAGTGATGGACGGAACTAGTGTGCTTACAATCCTATCTGTAGCGGCCCAGGAGGGGAGAGGTATAGTGACCACGAATTTAAGCCAATAAGAAGCCAGCACGTCTGGATGACGTGTTGACAACTTATTAATCTAAAGTCGTAGGCTATTTAGTAGACAAAACAAAATTAAACTTTAAACTCGAGTGGCACCACAACAGTTTCTTAAAACATTCATCAGAGTTTTTCTAATTTAGCTGAAGGTGGACAAATTAAAGGGTCAATTAAAAACTTTAGCGACAACAATAAAAATATATAACAAGATTAACAAATCAGGAAGACACATTTACTGTTTATGTCAAATACTCTGGTAAATGACCCAAAGGATAAAACAGGAAAAGTGAGTACAACTTGGACCAAACATCGAGTATAAAATGAGACTTCACACACACACAGCTCTCTCTATCTATCCCATCACAGTACCTGCAAACAATCTGTTGTAGGGGTGAGCGTCGTCCTCGCGTGCTCACATATAGGTCCACCAATGATAGGTTTGAAAACCATATATATATATATATATATATACGTATGGATTTGAGCTCTGAATAAAACCATTTAGAAAATCCTTGGCACACAAAATCATCATTTTATATCTTTCAGGAAAACAGTGCAATATGTTAAACCAGGGGTCAGAGCGCTCAATGAACAATACAACATGCAGGGCTTCACAGATCTAGGCGCCGAACCTCGGGTTTGTCTATACAGCAAACCGGGGCCAATTACCTATGCGTCCGAAGACGAATGGTAGCGAGAGTGTCTATTTACAGCTAATGCCCAACACATCACTGGCAGTACACACCGCACTTATGGCTCGCTTAACTCTGTACGAGACAAGCGTAAGTGGAAAATTAAAATAAACAGGACATTGCCTCTCCGGAGGTTCACGGTCATCGACACCGTGGGGGTACTATATACTAGGTCCTGCCACTCTCGGGTCAAGCATCGGAAATCAGGACAACGGTACTACTTTTCGATCCAAGTCATCACATAAAATCATTTACGTCTAGCTTCAGGTTTTCTTGGCCCAATCATAAATCATTTATCACATAATATAAAGAAAACTTTCTCGAGACATCGACCATGAGCATACAAAAATCATGCACTTTCATATATAGGCAAACCACTAACAAAGGGGGATTAGCTTCCCTACCTGGAATAGCTATTCCTTACGTAAGCTCCAAGTTTCCAGGAACCGCCTCGGTAATCCGAGGTTACCGCGTAAGCTACCTCGTCCAATGAATCACTGCAGAATAGAGTAGCTTAGCAATGAAGAAACAATAACAGTCATTTTGACCTCAGCATCCCTAGTTTGACCAAGAATGACCACATTGACAAAGTTGACCAACCAATTTCCTTTTGACTCTTTAACCCTTTTAACTTGTTTTTTCGATTATCGACTCTTTGCTCATTTACTGGAAGTCCGACTTAACTTCCAAACTTTCCTTAACCATTTTTAATTTGACGTTAGGGTATCACATAATAATTCGTTGAATTACTATGGACACCCAATGCATCACATTAACCAATTTATTTTTAAGAATCGATTTACATGAATCACAATTTTTTCTTAAAACGGTACTTGACATTTTCAAAATTTCAGTTATCATTTTTCAATAACAATTTAACACTTTACCCAAATTTCGTCGAACCTCAAATCTTTACTAAACCATTTTTTTCCAAAAATGGAACTTTCCCAAAATAGAAACTTAACCTTAATGGAAACTTTCCGAAAGTATAAACTTTCCCAAATTAGTATGTTTCTAAAAAATAGAAAGTTTCTTAAAATGGAAAAGATTTCAATTATGGTTAGCTTCCATTTTAGTACGTTTCCTTATACGTAACTTTTTGATTATAACCTTAAACTCAATTAAACGGAAATGATGCACTTTAAAAAGGATTCGAAGACTACCACTTTGGCGTAACCGGATTCACTGCCTCGTTGGAACCGTCACCGGATTCCGACAACTTGCCTGAATCTCCTTCTGGATTCCGGTCAACTTGCCGGAATTTTGCCAGAGTTTCCCTGTTTTCTTCGTCTCCAAGTTATCGACATACATCAATCAAACAATATCAAATCAACAATAACAACAACAACATCAATTCAACAACACAGCAATTACACAGTTCTTAGAGGGAGAAATCTTACCCTCTGCCTCTGCTCCCAAACTCAGACTTAGAACCAATCCCAGCATCCTCCCTGCTGCGTACCTCCTCCTAGACCCATCCCAGCAGCTCCAACATCGCTTCCACCACAGACTCGACACCCCATTCTGCCTCGAGGAAGAGTTCGACTAGCTGTAACATCACTCCTAGCCTCTCTGCACGCTCACATCAGCTTCAATCTTCAACTGTTCGTCCTTCCAAGCTTGAGAAGTCCTTCATGAGTCCCAAACCAAGTCGTCGGAGACGAGAGCCCGAAACCAGAAAAACCTAGAAAAAGGGGTTAACCGAATTAGGGCTCGAATCGATCATTCACGGGCAGGAAAATGAAGAACAAGAAGAGGGGAGAAAGAATATACCGGTCATGCGCTTGGATCATCGGATTCCGGCCGTTGACCGCCGAGCCTCTTCTGGGTCGATCTCCCTCCACGGTGGACGTCTGAGTGATCCAAGGACTGAGCTAGATAGAGGAGAAAGAGGAGAAGAGAATAATGGTACTCTGCCGGTGAGTGGTGGCCGGAATCGCCTGTGTCTAGCGGAGGTCGCCAGAGCAGGAGGAGAGCTCGAGTTGACCGAGTGGGGAGAGTTTTTACCGAGTCAAAACTCACCCCTATTTATAGAGGATTGGACGGCTGAGATTCAATCTTGATTTAAAGAAGGTAAAAAGGTAAAAGATTAAATGGTAAAACTGTTTTACCAGAATGGTAATTAAAAAAATTACTATAAACTTCAGAAATTCACAGAAAATAGACGGAAGCTCCGAAAAATATTCTGAAAATACCGGGAGACTCGTGTCGACAATTACCATGACATCGAGTCCTTAAATGAGAGATTTAAAGAACTTTGAAAAACTCAAAAATGAACGTGGTCGTTAGCTCGTTAAGTTACCGAGTGCGACTTAAACCTCAATACCTCGTTAATAACTACAGTAAAAACGTGTGGGGTCTCATGCTATCATCCTGCGTAGCAATTGGTCAAGCGGGTATAGCCACCATTATTGAAAAGGAAAGATCCCACATCAGAAAAAAGACAAATAAAACATAACTTATAATTGGATAGATCGTATCCAATAGTACCGAGGTCTTTTGTAGTTAAAACCCAACACCTTAAAGGTGGTTAAGTTGAGACCATATCAGTACAATAAATATCCACGGGCCACACTTGTCCCAGTTCAAGTTGGTATCAGAGTAGGTCCCTCTTCAATTACGTCTCTCAGCGTAATGGGAGAAAGTCTCTCAACATCCCTTTGAAATGTGTGGAAATTAAGCAAGGATTAAAGGATGCAAACGCAAAGAAAGGCCCTACGAAGATTAGATCAACTCTGGAAGTTTCCCACAACATTTCAGAATTGCATGATGCGGAAGTGCTCAGTACTCTTTTAAAGTGTAGAAGTTTATTGGATGATTCTTCTACACAAGAGAATGACCAGCAGGGTTATATTACTTACAGAAGCTGTATACCAGCAGTTAGTGAAGACAAGTTGTCAGTGCTCGGTTTCGAGGTATTGTATGCAACTTCTGATACCTTACTCTAGTGAGTTAATTAACGGGTCTAGAACAGAAGAAGAAAAGAGCAGGAAAACACTTGATTCTTATGTTTCTGTTACGAAATGCTATTCTTATGGTCGTACAAATGCTAATTAATGTCTTACGAAATTCTGTGGACAGGTGATTGTGCTGTGTTTGCTAGTCATGAGTGGTTCTATTGTCTACAAGAAAAGGCAGACAACTACAATGGCCGGATTCTCCCGAATTCAGAGCAACCGCAAGGTTTTAATACAATGCATTTGCTGAATCAGTAATCCCTTCACACTTGCGGCCTTCAATTTCTTTGTGTACTCAATGTATTGAAACAATTTATAAAAACAAGCTCTCGTGTAATATTTTTGATAACGTGTAAGATTCTCTGTTTGGGGATGAAATTTCCGAAAAATCCTTTACTCAAGGGTCATGTCCTTGCCTCATGAATTGCATTAAGCATTTCCAATGCGTGCACTTATACAGTAAATATTATTTGCATTAATGGAAGTGGAAAAATTTAGCTGTGCAATTCCCTGCCGCTATATTGTTATAAACTCTAACACAGATTACTCGGCCAAAATTCAACTTGCAATGTAGGCTGCCCAAAATGATTCAAAAATCAGCCTTCTACTATGAAGATGCAAAAATAACTGAACAGGATATACTATGTCATTGCCGTTTCCTCTCGAAAAATATACAAGACAATAGTGACAGACCATCGATGACTGTCAGTTCTCCTAATGAGTTTCTTCAGCAAATCAACAAAACAGCAGCAGCAGGACAAAAACTTCAAACAAAAGAATCATGTTGACCATAACCCCCAACTTAAATAACGGACCTCCTCTTAAAGACACATCTACAGAGACATGGCTGAAACATGGATCTCACACAGCCCATTGACATGCTGAAAATTACAAAAAATAATCTGGAGTCTTCCGTGTGTTGTCAGGCTCAATTTGACGAGGAGCCGGGTCAAATTGTAGAAAATTCTGCTCCATATTCTCCCCGATTTCCAAAATTGCAGCCATATTTCCACACCGGTAACAATAGTTCGGAGCGCTAAAAACAGTCACGACATTCTTTTCCTGCAAACGTCCAGATGAAAGGTCACAATTCAGTAAAACCTACCAAGGCAAACCACCACAGAAAGGAAACAAAGTTCTACTTCCATTTGTGTTTCACACCTGGCACCAGTTGTATCCTTCCATGACAAGCTGATGAGCTCTTGAAATCAGGCTGAGTCCATTGGTATGATTAAACTGAGCAGCTATATCCTGTCCAAATGTATAACCAGCACCACGTGGAGATATTCCCCAACCACAGCGGTCATCAGGATCAGACCATAGGAGATCACACATTGGCCCTTCATGTGGAACCTGCTCAATGCACAAACAAGACAAGAGAAACATGATCAAAACAAGCTTTTAATATGTATAATAAAAGGACCATCATGAATGCAGACATTATGATCTCTTTGAAACAGATAGCTGATACATCATACACAATTTGTCATCATACATTTGGACTTGGAAGAGAAACTACATCATACCTCTTGGATACGGTCCAAGGCTCGGATATTGTCCAATGTGTCCAAAGATGGTGAAAGGCCTCCATGCAAACAGAAAATCTACAATATATATACGAGAAGCTGTCAAAACTCAACCAAACTGATCTATCTTCAATATATTTATCACTGTAAAAAGTATCAAAGAAAAGAGTTAGGTAACTCAACCTGACTCTCAATAAGGGCTGTGAGGGGAAGATAATCAAATAAATCAGTAAAGTACTTCCAGACATTGGCATTTCCATATTTTCTCAAACACTCATCATAGAAACCATACCTGGAAAATGACAAAAATGAATAGAACGTATGAACCATTGTCAACCAACATAATCTAAGTTACTGGTGTAAGATTCTGGTAGTGTATTCAAATGTATGAACTGTGAATCCGTGCATTCAAAAACAATATTCTGTTCAAGCATCCATGATTAACAAGGAGTTTCTTAATCTATCCATAGCTCAAGAACCCAATGGAACCTGATCAAGCTCAACCATATCACTCACCTTAAATAAATGCAAACCTTCTCTAATACTATCTCCACTTACAAGATAATTCCACTCATGCAAGGTAAATTAGTAGCCCCATAGTAGGATTCTTTTCTTCAGTATGAACATAAGGAGGCCAACCTAGGATTAAAAGCCTAACTTTTGTATTTTGCTGGCAGAAGGGCACTCTCTGGAAGTCAGCTAAGCATAAGCTTCCGACTCATTATGGAGACATAGTCTATAAAGCAGAAATCCATTAGTGAAAACTAATATCTATAAAAGAATTTACTCACATGAGGGGGAGCATGACATTGAGATGCTTAACAGTTAATTGTATTAATCTGAAGAAACTTACAATCCAATCAACAAAATTCAAACACGGCACAAATTGGGAGCTCTACATATGTGAACTAGACACAGCTTCACATGCATTGCGACTATGAGTACCAGACTTATAAATTAGATCCACATGCTTACACTTGAGTAATTTGCCGACTCTCATGATTTCCTCTCAGAATTGTAATTCTATCTCTATAACGAACTTTCAGAGCCACCAGAAGTGTGACAGTCTCCACAGAATAATACCCACGATCTGCATTAGGTGAAGCCAGTATATTAAACACACATAAAGCAGAAAACATAAAACTCAAAATGACACATCCGAAGCACACCACATACATTCCACAAACATAACACAACGTCACCTCATTTATGAATGACAAACGCAACACATAAAAGCTCACCACATAAATTTCACCCACCAAAACGTAACCATAAAACTAACAAATCCAAGCTAAGAAAACTCCCGGAATCATTATTCAAGCAAGATTAATCACAAAAAAGCTCACGTACATTACAATATTCCAAACTGCATCATTAAACCGCACAATTCATTTCCAAAACTACGCCAATTGATCAATATCATACTACAGCTAGCTTCCATTACTCGAAAGGATCACACACTATCACATAATTCTACATATACAATTTCATCCTATAACCATAATCCGCAATTTCCACATAATTTCTCATCAAACCAAATCCAAATCCTCATCCATTCAATCATTTTAACACGAAAATAAAAAAACATATAAAAAATTGCGAAAATGAAAAGAGATGGATTAAGAGACTGACCTACATAATCACCCATGAAAAGGTAATTAGTATCAGGAGCGTTGCCTCCTATCCGAAACAGCTCAATGAGGTCGTAGAATTGGCCGTGTATGTCTCCGCACACCGTAACCGGACACTTGACCGGTTGCACGTTCCACTCCTCCACTAGGATCGCCCTCGCTTGCTCGCACAGCGTCTTCACCTCCGCCTCCGGCAGCGTCTTGCACTCCATCAGATGCTCGATCTGACGGTCCAGATCCCCGTGAGACGGCATCGTCTTCTTCCTCCTCCCGCGCTTTTTCTCAGATCCCGAGGAAACGACGATTCGGAGCAGATCTGACGGCGGCCGGACGATCGGTGGATCAGGACGAAGACGAAACGAGTCGTTTTGAGGTTGGGTCGAGGCTCGACCCCTCTATCATTCCTTTACGATCTTTTCGTTTTTTTCTTTACAAGAAAAATAAACGAAAAAAAATAAGAAAAATCGGGTGAAATTAAATCGAAATTGTATTTATGTGAATGTGAGGGAAGACGAGGGAAATGAAATGAAGGACTAAACGATCTTTGCCTTGTCCTTCTCCTTCTCCTCTCTCTGCGAAATGAAGCTCAAAGGAAACCCAAATGCAGATTTTGGGGGTGAATGGGTGATCGGTTTTTTTTTTGCTTTTTGTTTTTGTTAATATTGTAATTGGAGAAACAAATTCTCTCCCCGGTGGCTCCGCCGAGTCAACATGTGAATGACCGCCACGTGTCGATTCCAGCTGCTTCGTTTGGACTGTTTAACCTCTAGGCTCTCTCTCGGTGGGCGCCCACGGTTTCCAAATTTTTTCTGGTTCTTTTTCTTTTTTAAGAGAAAAATTATGAAAATGCTAGGAACTAAGATTTGAATGTTAGGATGGTTCGTCGTTTGGATACAAATTGACGAAATATAAAAGGTAATGACGTTAAATTTAACAAGTTTTACATACCTTATTAAATAAATTAGAAGTAATGATAATTTTGTTGTATGACATATAACATGTGCGTGTGTGCACTTGGTCTTATGTCATGTATATGGGCTTAGCCCATGGGCCTTATGCGTGTGCTCTAGTTGTAATAGGTTTACATTATCCCAATCCATAAAGGATTGTGTCATTGTACTTAGAGTGAGTCTCTATATAAAGAGCTCCTCCCTATTCATAATAAGAGATTGATTCCATTCATTATCTATCAGCACATATATTCTACAAGACGTTATCAGTCACGTTTTGCTCTAGAAAACCCTAGCCAATATCGGCCAACCCACTACCGAAAACAAAACCCTAAAACCCAAAAATTTGTTTTCGGCAGCCTTTACCTGCGCACTGCCCCGAGCACCGACGTGCACCCTCCCTGTGCACCGACGCGCACCCGCCGGACACCAGCGCGCACCACTACGCACAGACGTGCACCACCGCGCACAGCTGATTTTTTGCTGCGTACAGCCGCTGCTCAAGCATCAAAATACAAAATCCCAAGCTTTTTGGAGAATTTTTTCGAAAAAGGTATGTACTTTGAAACCCTAAACTCATTCAAAGTTCACTAAACTCGGGGGGGATAAAGTCATTTCCTCCCTTCTCCATCTCCCTTCTATGCTTGGGACGTTTGTCATTGCAGGTACAATTTGTTAAATAAAACCCTAGAGGAGCGATCGCATATGTCTGCCATGCTGCCGCTGTGCACTGCCGAGCACCGCTGCCGGGGCCTGCCCCTGTGCGCGGGTGCACGCTGCTGCCGGCGCGCATGCGCACCTTCTGTGCACTGACGTGCACTGCTGCCAGGGATCGACCCTGTGCACGTGCACTGACTGTCAGGCACCATATGTGCACCGGATGGGCTACTGACGAGCGCTGCTGCCAGGGATTGACCCTGTGCACGCGCGCGCTGCCACCGGGCACCATACGTGCACCTACTGTGCACCTGCCGAGCACTGCTGCCGAGGTTGGGCCTTGGCACGTGCACGCGGCTGTAAACATATACATATGCACTATATATCCTCTCTAGGTCAGCATGGTGTGGTATCCATGGCTGTTTAATTTAAGAATTAAGCATCGAATCCAATTGGTCTTGAACTAACTGCTTGAATTCTTGTATGCAGAGTCAATAATATCCGGAAGAAGGATGATGCACCCGCCCCTAGGGGCCGAGCTCCCAAGCCGGTTCAGAAATTCGCCAAGAAAAATGCTAAGGCAAATATATGCTTTCGTTGTGGATCACAGGACCACTGGATAAAGCAATGCCGAGCATCTGCCGACATAGTTGCTGCGTACAAGAAATATAAGGAAACAGTGGAGAGTCACGTCACTGTGGAAGTGGACAAAGTGCCGAATGCCAACCTTACGGTTGAGGATTTTCGGGAACAAACCGACTTAGATGCACCCGACTTCTAGAAGTTGTTGAGCTCTTGTTTGTTTTACCTCCATGTTTGTTGTTTTTCCTTTCAAGCATATGTAATAAGGCATGTTTATGCCATAATTAGTTCGAATGTTCTTGAGACCTTTGGTTGTAAACCATTATGCGTAATAAATTCGATGTTTTTAACTATGGTGTTCGATATGTTTATACAACACTTGACAAATATCCAATGCACTTGACCATTTTTATGCCGCTCTAAGACTCTCCAATGGAGTTTAGAAGCATGGCAACACTGTTTTGAGCCTAAGGCAAGCAGCTATTAAGCGCTGCCTAGGAGCTGCGTGCGCCACACACGCTGCCGGCATGGTTGCCGAGCTGCTGTGCACTGCTGCCGAGCACACGTGCACCTGGCTGCCGGCTGCCGACAGTCACGCGCCTGTTGCCGCCCAACGTGCCTGTTGCTACTCTGTTCAATACCTACTGCCCCTAGATCGTTTTTGCGCCAATTGTGTGTCAATTGCCGCCCATGTATGCCAATTGCTTCGTTTTTGTGTGAAAAATGCCATCACTTTTGTGCAAGATGTTGACAAGATTTGTGTGTCCTACACATGAACTGTCGTGCACTGTGTATGAAGTGTTGAGCACTAAGTACTAGATGTTAGCATTGGACACAAGGGCATGTGCACTGATCACCAATTGATGTGCACTTACATCAAGGACAAGCATTAAGTGAGCTACATAGCACAGAACACTCGAGGCCGTGCATAGGACACCGACCGCCGAGCACCGGGCACCAGGGCCGAGCTCTGGGTGGCATTTGCCGAAGCTCTGTGCACCTAATACCGTGCACTAGTGATGAGCTGCCGACCCCCCTCCTTACTGCCCCATATCGTGCGCCATGGGCGCCAAAGAGTGTGCAGCCAACGATTGTTGCCGAGTGCTCTGTGCACCGGCATGTGTGTGGCTCCTCATGCACTACCAAGTTGCCAAATGCTTAGTGCAATGGCATATATGTAGATGCAATGCGCTGCCGAACGTTGCCTAGGGCCTATGGCCTTGGCATACGAGCAAGCTGCAATTCAGGGTATTCAAAAACGAAAACAGTGTATCTGCCGCTTCCGGTACAGTAACTTCCGAAGAGCTTTGTGAACAGCTCCGGATGAACTAGAAAGCAAACCACATATCACTGGAAAGCTACGTCTGTCTAGTTTCCAACGGTTTTTGCGGTTCATTCATATCCATCCTAACGAAGGAGTTATGACCGTTTTAGTGAGCAAAGGTCAGGCTGCCAGGAATTCTGCAAAGCACACCGTTGCCTTCGATTGTTGCCTTCGGTTGTTGCCTTAGATTTTTAAATCTTTTTCTCACGTATCTACCTTGTTTGATAGGTATGTCACGTGGAGAAATCGAGTGCCTTGCAGACAGTGGGACGACCCACACAATCCTGAGGAATAGGCTGCTCTTTACAGAGCTGACGCCGTGTCAAACTTCCGTGAAGACTTTGATCGGTTCATCTCCTGTCATTCAAGGGCGCGGACCTGCTAGGTTCCTGCTGCCGAATGGAACCTTGATCATTGTTTCCGATGCCTTGTATGCGCCTACGGGCCTTCGAACACTACTGAGTTTCAAGGACATCCTCGCCAATGGTTTCCACTTGGAGACGCATTGTGAGAATGGATGTGAGTTCCTCTGTGTAACCTCCAATGAGTGCGGCTCTAAGCGCATCTTGGAGAAGCTAATGAGTCAATCTTGTGGTTTGTACCTCACCACCATAAGGGTTATTGAATCCTATGCGGTCGCCGAACATGATTATTGGGACCATGACTCGTACAAGCTATGGCATGACCGCCTCGGTCACCCCGGAAGAGATATGATGATAAGGATTCTACGAAACTCGTATGGACATCCTTTCTTCCGTACAAAACGAAAAGGTTTGGGACACATGCTCCCCAAAGAGGGTAGAGATGCAGTGGTCGCCAAAGTGAGCTCCCGGCCGACACTTGGGTCGCCAGAGGACAGCTCCGCCGATCCTCACTCGGTCATGAGGATTCGGACCCTTCCTGATGCATCACTGACTATGTCTGATGCTCATAAGTCGTTTTGTAAAGCTTGTGCAATGGCTAAGTTGGTGGCCAGACCTTCTTATGCTAAAGCAAACACAGAGAACATCCCATTTCTCCAGCGTATTCAAGGAGATATTTGTGGACCCATCCATCCAGAATGTGGACCATTTCGATACTTCATGGTTCTGGTGGATGCATCGACACGCTGGTCGCATGTCGCCTTATTGTCCACAAGGAATGCTGCGTTCCCCAAACTCCTGGCACAGATTATTAAGCTGAGGGCTAACCACCCTGATCATCAAATCAAGTCGATTCGGATGGATAATGCCGGTGAGTTCACGTCAAAGACTTTTGACGATTATTGCATGTCGGTTGGAATAAAGATTGAGTATTCTGTTCCACACGTGCATACGCAAAATGGTTTAGCTGAAGCTATGATAAAGAGACTTCAGTTGATAGCTAGAGCACTGGTCATGGGCTCAAAGCTCCCTATTGCGTCTTGGGGTTATGCTATATTGCATGCAGCCTTGTTAGTTCGTTTCTGACCCGCCTCCAACCAAGCGTTTAGTGCGTACCAGTTGGTTACTGGATATGAGCCTGACATTTCGCACTTACGCATATTCGGTTGTGGAGTGTATGTGCCTATTACACCACCACTGCGTAAGAAAATGGGTCCGCAACGACATTTGGGTATCTATGTTGGCTATGATTCCCCAACTATCATAAGATACCTAGAGCCTTTGACAGGTGATCTCTTTAAGGCCCGATTCGTTGATTGTCACTTTGATGAGGCCGTCTTCCCGTCGTTAGGGGGAGATGAGAGCATACATGCTCGGCGTGAACGACAGGAATTGGCCTGGTCAGTTCCAACGCTTGCTCATTATGATCCCCGTACTTCTCATGCCGAGAAGGAAGTGAGGCGAATCCTTGAGCTCCAGCAAGTGGCGGATTCGATGCCCGACTCTTTTGCTGAGATTGCTAAGGTCACGAGATCGGACATACCAGCTGCTAATGTCTCTGCAAGGCTAGAAGTCCCAAAGATGGGCATGGACACCCCGGGTCCGAGCACCGCTGCCCCTAGCATGGGCGCTGCCGACCCTAGTGGACGGGTGGAGGCCGTGGCTCCTCAAAAGAAGAGGGGGAGACCACTTGGTTCGAAAGATGCGCAGCCCAGGAAGAAAAGGGCTCCTCTGGCACAATCCAATCCCTTACTCATCGATACTGAGCATCCTTCTCACGAGATTGTCTCTGATTACACCTATGTCCTAGAAACGATGTCGGTGTGCTTGGGGGACGCCCCGGGACCCGAATCGGTAATCGAGAACATGGAAATCTCGATGTGTTATGAAAACACAGTATCATTGCAGGACCGATCATCCATGCATATCGATGATGTATTTGCTTATGCCGTGGCTCTTGAGATAATTGAGCACGATGATATCGAACCACGCTCCGTCAATGAATGTGAACGTAGAGCGGATTGGCCTAAATGGAAAGTTGCTATCCAGGAGGAATTGAATTCCCTAACAAAGCGACAGGTATTTGGACCGGTTATGCTAACGCCGCCAAGTGTAAAGCCTGTGGGACATAAATGGGTCTTTGTTAGAAAGCGTAATGAGAAGAACGAGATACTAAGGTACAAAGCTCGCCTTGTGGCGCAAGGTTTCTCACAACGCCCTGGAATAGACTACGAGGACACATATTCTCCCGTAATGGACATAATCACTTTCCGCTACCTTGTCAGTTTGGTAGTATCTGAAAAACTGGACATGCAGCTCATGGACGTGGTTACAGCATATCTCTATGGGGATCTTGATTCAGAGATATATATGAAATTACCTGATGGCTTCCAGGTGCCTAAGTCAAGTGACTCTAAACCACGGAGTGCGTACTGCATTAAGTTGCAACGCTCACTATATGGATTGAAGCAATCCGGACGGATGTGGTATACCCGTCTTAGTGACTACTTGATTAGGAAGGGTTATAAGAACAATGAGTTGTGCCCTTGCGTGTTCATAAGGAAAACGAGTTCCGGATTTGCGATAGTAGCCATCTATGTGGATGATATGAACATCATCGGGACTCTTGATGAAATCAACGAGACCGCGGCACATCTGAAGTCCGAGTTTGAGATGAAGGACATGGGGAATACTCGGTTTTGCCTAGGCATTGAGCTAGAGCACCGAGCCTCTGGAATCTTAGTACACCAGAGTGCATATGTTCACAAGATGCTCAGGCGCTTCAATGTGGATAAAATGCATCCAGTTAGCACCCCCATGGTAGTCCGGAGTTTGGATGTTAAGAAAGATCCATTCCGTCCTAAAGAGGATGGCGAGGATGTACTTGGAGCCGAGGTACCATATCTTAGTGCAATTGGTGCGCTACTATATTTGGCTCAGTGCACTCGGCCAGACATTGCTTTCTCTGTAAACTTGCTAGCTAGATATAGCTCTGCGCCAACGCAACGTCATTGGACCGGTGTCAAGAACATATTTCGATACCTTAAAGGGTCAATGGACATGGGCCTGTTCTTTCCATATAAGGATTCAAGATGGACTGCAATTCCTGAGAATCTAGGCGCTGGTCACTTAAGGAACCAAGCTGCCGGGTACGGTGCACCTTGCTGTCGTGCGCTGTGCACAGCTGCCGAGAGCTGTGTGCACGCTGCCGAGCACAGTGCTGCCCCTGCCGAGCACCAGACACTGCCGGCTGTGCACTGGGTGCACACTGCCGAGCACTGCATGCAGAATGCCAGGAGGTGCACGCTGCCGGCTGGGCACTGCCTGCTGCCTGCCGAGCGGTGCACACTGGCGACCGAGCGCTGCGCTGCAGCTGCCAGGCACTACGTGCACGCTACTGTGCACGGTGCACATGCTGCCGAGCATGATGCAGCAGCCAAGAGGGGCTGTGCACATGACTGCCGAGCGCTGTGCATGCATGCATACTTAGATGCCGAGAAGCATTACTCTCCCAATGTACTTGGCACCGCTTGCTGCCCTTATAACGAAACACCTAATGATATCATGGTTGGTTTCGCGGATGCTGGATACTTATCAGATCCACATAAGGGGCGCTCCCAAACTGGTTATGTCTTCACCATTGGGAATACAGCGATATCTTGGAGATCCACAAAGCAGACCTTAGTGGCGACATCCTCCAACCATGCAGAGATTATAGCGCTACATGAAGCTGTTCGCGAATGTGTTTGGCTCAGATCAGTTATAGAACACATTAGAGGGACTAGTGGATTGAGCTCCACCACAGACAAGCCGACTTGTATTTATGAAGACAATGCCGCATTTATTGAACAAATGAGGCAAGGCTACATCAAAGGTGATCATACGAAGCACATCTCACCAAAGTTCTTCTATAATCAGCAACAGCAAGCCCTCCTCAACATTCAAGTTAATCAAGTGAGTTCAGAGGCAAACGTAGCGGACTTGTTTACTAAATCTCTGCCCAAGTCTACTCTCGAGAAGCATATGAAGAGCATTGGAATGCGACGACTATCGAGCCTCCCTAAGTGAGCTACTTATCAGGGGGAGCCACGCTCTCGATTGAGAAACATGGTGTGTTGTACTCTTTTTCCTTCGACTAAGGTTGTTTTTTCCCACAGGGTTTTTATTACTTGGCAAGGTTTTAACGAGGCAACATTGTAAGCACCATCTGGCATTTCGACGCGCGGCACAAGGGGGAGTGTTGTAGGACATATAACATGTGCGTGTGTGCATTTGGTCTTATGCCATGTATATGGGCTTAGCCCATGGGCCTTATGCGTGTGCCCTAGTTGTAATAGGTTTACATTATCCCAATCCATAAAGGATTGTGTCATTGTACTTAGAGTGAGTCTCTATATAAAGAGCTCCTCCCTATTCATAATAAGAGATTGATTCCATTCATTATCTATCAGCACATATATTCTACAAGAAATTTATTGCAAAAACTGCTAAATTTTGGCAACATTTGTGTATTTATGCTATTAATTAGGTACAATTAGTATACAATTAGCACCTTTTATCTTAAATTATTATCTATAATTGTTTTTACTTGTTTTTTTATTGATTAGAGGGAGTTAATTGATTGAATTAACACAAAATTACATCTTTTGTACTAATCACATACATTATGAAAATATATAAAAGGGCTCCGGACCCCTTCATGTTTGAAGGTAGTTCCGCCCTTATGAAGAAGCTCTTGTTTGGTTGTTTTGGTGTGGTGTTCTATTGGTCAAAGAATGCAGCCTCTCTAGAAAGAGAAGCTTGTTAGTGAGGAGTAGAGGACATTTGTTTTGAGTTTTTTTGGTCCAAAAATCACAGCATTCAGCCTTTTTGAAGGTGGACTATAGAAGCTGATCATGTTTACAGGGCTCTATTCTATTTATAATAGCGGGTGACAATTTTTTTTTTTTGCGAAAAAGAAAAACAATTTAGTGGGTGATTTGGTGAGAAATAGGTTGGATACTGGTTAAGACATAAATTTATAACGAATCTACTTCTTTAGATTTGGCTGTTTTGCATACTATATGTGTTTCATATGAGTAATGAGCCAAGTTAATGGATATTGCTTACTTAGTGATGCTATAACTATACAATCAAACAGAGCATCGAACTTCAGGCCTTGAGTTGGCCACAGAGCAACAGCCTATGACGCCCCGCCGTTGGAGATGGTTAGTAGCTTCCACATTTTTTTGATTTTATCAAATTTAAAGAATATTGAGTATTTTTTTAGGTCCAACAGTTTCCCAATCTCATTTCTTAAAATGAGGATGGAGAAGAAAAATGAGCATTGCTTTCCAAATTTGCTGCAAAGCTTTCGATCTCCAAAATTTAATTTTTTACAGACTCCAAAATTTTTTTACAAAAATAGAATATTTTATTAATTATTTTGTTGTTACAATAAAATATATAATCTCTTTTGGTCATAATTAATTATGATGTACCATATTTTGTTGTTCTAATAAATATCAAATCTTCAAAATAGAGAAGCTGTTGGAATTGAATCATAACATTTTTAAAGAATTTGGTTTCCTCATTTTAAAGAAATTTTAGAAAAGCTGCTAAAGATGCTTTAAAGGACTTCCATGACCAGCCATGGTGAGGTGAACTGACTAAAACCAACTAGCAAGTGACACATGACCTGTTGATAAAATATGTCATTGACTTGCTAAGTTACAGGGAGTTTGAAGTAATTGTATTTTGTATTTAATGTTTTTGTTGGACACGTGACATTTCCTCATTGGTGTTGGTCGGTTGTGTATGACCGGCCATGGTCAGGGAAGTTTTTTCCGTTAACTAATGGTTCGGCTATGACACGATCCCAGATCCAATCCACTTAAACGGTGTTTATTGAAACCTAATTTTTTTTCCCAGGTCACCTGTAAATTATTGAACTGTGCAATTGAACAATCAAATGCCCTTCACTAGGCGGGCTGTTGGGCCTTGTATTCTTGTTCTGTTGCATTTTGGGCTTTCCCATTGACGAGCAAACATGATAATATGACAGAGTTGCAGTTATAGATAAATATAAGTTGGTCCATAGCACATTCCAAATTTCAGAATTTGACAGTTATACCTATACCTATACCTACACAGTGACTTCCATTCTTGAACATCTTGAGTTGGAATGGCGCTATATATATTAACCTAGCTTGACCAATGTCTTCAGTAAACTAGCTAGATAGTGAGCTCCAGTTAAGCAAGTTTCAAGTTCAGACAAACTCGTTTAGATGGATTGGTTTTGTTCCTAATCAAGCTGATACGTACACAATCTCACCCTCACTCTCACACGTAGTCATGCTAATACTAGACAAGCATATATACGAGTACTTTCAAGCTCTATATCCTTTTCCGTTTTGGGTAGTTGCTCCAATTTTGAACCACGAATCTCTTTAATCTTGGTCTCTCAAGTGAGCTAGCTAGAAAAGATAAAGAGGAGGATATATAAAGACAGTTTCAATTGATTTATTAGCGCTTTGAATGGATCATAGACCAATAGAGTAGTAGCAGTAGAGCAGTATTAGGTACTTTCAGCATTGTATTTACTGTATATATATTTCACCAATCGAATCCATCTAGGAATTGAAAATGACCAACACTACCAGATGCAAACACCTTTAAATATGAATGGTCGGATTCACTTTAAAGTATGGTAGCAGCATTTTGGAGCTCATGCCATTCTGTTCTAAATGTTTTAGAATCTCTTCAACAAGCTAAAGCCAAACATGGATGCATGCTTAACGAATATAAATATTCTTGCATACATATATCCCTTTTCCCATGCTTGCATGCATGGGATATATAAAACCATAATCTCTTATGCTACATGGTACATGCAATTATCCCTACTAATAAAATCTGTCGAGCGCTACTAATTAAAGTTGAGTTTCTGAAACAGTTAATTTTCTCTTTGAACATATGCATGAGAGGCCACAGAATATGTATTGTGTGTCACTCAAGCTAGCTTCATTTAATTTATCCCTCGAACTGTCTGCGAAAACGATTTGCAAATAGTTTTGAAGAAGATTTTAAAAGTTTTAGTTCCAAGATTTGTACGAAATACATACACACATTAGCCTAAGGCGAGACATGTACGTGCATCGGATCTTCATCGAGTACGTCCGTTGTCATCTTCGATTGTCTGCGCTCTCTGGCCTGCTGAACTAAGCTTCGAGGAATACAAGCTGCTCGATCCACTGGCTAAGCTTGGCCAGGCGGTCGACCGGAGTTGCCAGTTCTCCTGTTATGATCCACAAAAATATGAGAAAGACACCTCAAGCTGTGACTGATCGTAGTTACTGAAATACAGGACTTGGTTCTAGTTAGGGTAGAGTGATTTATGTAGATATAATTAGTTTGTTAAGAACTTTCTTGATCATTGTTTTGATGAGAGTATTCAGTACCGACTCGATCAAATTGCCATGTATTATATATACAAGCTAATAAGGTAATTACCTTTTAATTATCATAATGCGTAGTAACTTTGATTGCAGCTCATGATTCTTATTCTTAAGTCTTGTAAGTCCGAATAAAGGTTAAAACAACAGAAGGAGAAAGAGAACACAAGATGAAATGTTAATTAGCTGTACGCAAGCATCACTAAGACCTATGGAATGGAATAAAGTGAAGAGACATACTTTTTTTCTCTTTTCTCCTTGAAGTGAGTAGATGGAAGATTGAAAACTGAACCTAATTATGCTTTAAGTGTTTGCAACAAATCAATGGAACAGTTTATTTTCCATAACGATAACCAATGGAACACTTAGTTTGGTTTTTCGTTTTAGTTATTTTAATTTTTATGCTTTTACGTGGATGCATTAAACAAAGAAGTTTCACTGAGAATTATGCAAATGAAAAATGTATACTGATCAAACAAGATCAAAACATCATCATGTTAAAAAATGCTTGTATGGCCGTATAGTACCTGTTGTGAATAGGATCTGGTCCATTAGGAACTCTTCGTTTGCTCATATAGTTGAGATCCAGCTCCGGATGAACAAGCTTCTGAGCATGCTTCATGCTAGTTCCTGCAAACTGATCTGATGTTGCTGATGAGGTTGTAGGTGTAGAATTTGACGACCCTATGCGTCCTCCGGGGACTTGATCAGTAGTAGTCAAGTCTACAGTGGCAACCAACAAAACCAAGATAAAGCCCACCACTGCCACCGTTCCCAACAGTACCTTAACAAAGCAGGAAGAAACACAGTTATCACTACCACCACTACCCATATTTCCTTTTTCACCTTCAACACCAGTACACAGAACCTCTAAGCAAAGCTAGGGCATCAAAACATACAGATGACGGGAAATTAGAAGAAACTAGAAAATCATTTGGTAATTGTAAGAGAAGTTATCTATCTAGATACTAGTTGAGGTCGAGGAAGGAAGGAGGGAAAGTAACTAAGAGAAGCTAGCTTGCTAGCTATGCAAGAAGTTTCTCTGGGGCAGTTTGAATTTTAATTACTTCATGGCGAGTTGGATGTCTAAAGTATGAGGGTTTCTGTTGCAGCATACACTACTTATCTCGAAGCTTGGGATAGAGAAAGAGAAAAAAGGCTTAAAGGAGAAAGAGGAGCTTTAGCTTAGCTGGTTTGGAACGTGACATGGAGCTAGAGAACCACTTTGCTTTATATATGGTACTACTGAGTACTGACCGGTGAGAATCAAGGTCCTGATGCATGTCTCACTACTCTTTCTTTTTAATCAGTTTGCTTGGATACGACACTCTTCTTTTGAGTATTGCTTTCAATTCGTGTATTTTGATGCATCTCTTTCCCGGCCACCTCTACTAACCCAAAAGACCATCTTTTTCTTTAAGTACGTACGTACGTTCACCAATATGTATATGCATGTACACACATACAAACAGTGAATAATAGTTCTATGTTACATTGTTACTTATAATTTATGTTTCTTCAATGTTAATTTCCTTACTGGCATGGATAGGTTTAACTGTACGTGATCGTCTATGGGTGTATATGGCCAAAGCCGCCTTGTAGGTAGAATCTGCTAGTACTAGACTACTCCCAAAACACATCTCACAGACAATATATTGAATTCAACTTCTGTACTATCTATTGTACATGATCGAGTACACTTTATAATTCCGGCCAGCCATGGTCCACTGAGAATTATGCCCTAATAACTGGAACCACACTTTACTGGGAGACTGATAATTTTCAGACTTCTCTAATCAGTCTGGCTATCTTCAGCCTTTCTTTCCCTCAGAACATGAGCACACGATCCTTTCATGGGAATATATAAGAAAGATTGCAGTGTATATCACGCACAAAATTGCTTATGTTAGGATAGTGTAAAAAAACATAGATCGATCGAAGCAGGTTCTTTGCGAGAGGTTTTGATTGGTTAGAAACTGGGAATATATATTGCGCACAGCACCCTTACCATACAAGGCGTGCCACTCATCCATTATTTATTCTATGTATACCGATCTCACGCACAGTAGAAACACTCACAGTTGTTGGAGGGGGGAATCGAATCCCTTCACTTCGACTGTTATGCATGCAGTAGTAATTTATTATATATAACTGGGTATAGCTTCCTCTTCAAGGCTAGCTGCCTATACTGTAACGGTCCTTTAAGTATGTTATGTATGTGTGTGTGTGTGTATATATATATATATATATATATATATATATATATAACTGATTATAAATGTGGATATATGCACGCAGGCTTTCTAAATTTCGATATTGGGTAGTCATGCATGATGTTGACGCTACGATAAAAAGAGAACCACAACATATCAAAATAAGCCCTTCAACATCAAGCAGCACCAAATTATTGCACACTGCAATATATATATATATATATATATATATATATATATATATATATATATATATAGTACTAGAAAGCCTATATATTCCTTGCATAATTAATCTTTATCCTGATCTTATTAGTTGACAGTATGATGGAATAAACCTGTCAAGTAGTTCCAGCAATGGTAGTCAGTCATCCCTATCCAACTGTTGGATGGAATTGGACCATCCATCTGGTTGTCAGCCAAATCCAACTGTTGAATGCTAGGAAGATGTTGATATATATTCTTTGGAAGACTTCCATTCAAACTGTTTCTATAGAAAGTCAAAGTGATCAAAGAAGACATGTTGAAGACAGCAAGAGGAACATGCCCTTTCAAGTCATTGAACTGCACAAACAACTTCTCCAGTTGGTTCAAGGAGCCAATCTCGTTTGGAATTTCTGAAAAATCAAATCATACATTAAGCTCGATCACCTACAAGTTGTGTCTCCATCTTATCCATCTGCATCGATCTTACCTTTGAAATTATTATTATCAAGGTAGATTACTTGGAGAGCTGTTAAGTTGAAGATGGCAGCAGGTATGGAACCTGAAAATTGATTACCATACAGATCGAACGTTTCCAATTTGGACAAGGACCCAAGGTCCCAAACCATGATGGAAGGGCTGGCATAAAATTGTTGAATCTGAAACTGATGAGCTTCAGTCGGTGCAAACGTCCCAATTCCAAAGGCATTGCACCATGAAAACTGGTATTTCCTAATCTTATCTCAACAAGGAACGATAGGTTGCCAAGTTCAGGAGGAATGGTTCTTGTGAGTCCCATATAAGAGAGGTTTAGACTGAAACTCTAAAGTGGCGTGCACCACAAGTAACACCAACCCAGTTGCAAATAGGCGTAGTGGTTGACTAATTGGTGGAGATGATGTTACCAGGGTCGCTGGTGATACGAGCTCTGAGAACAAGCAGAGCAGACTCATCTGTAGTGAGATTACTGCTGGTTAGTGCTGCCGCCATTGTCAAGCAGCAAGACGCAGCCAGGAAGAACCAAGTAAGTCTCTTCATTGTTGAAATGTAAACTACTAGAAATATGCCCTAAGGGGACATTTAAAATAGGGGACAATTAAGAATGTGTGCCTTTTGAGTGAGAATTGGGGACAAAAGATTGTATGTGTGCCTTTAGTTAAAGAAGGGACATATGTAATGTGTCTATTCAACAAATGAGACAGATAAATGTCCCCATTGGAAAATAATGCCAAATATCCATTCAAATATGTATTATTATCTCAGTTTCTGTAGTGTACTACGACCCAAAGTCCCAAACCTTGGGTATTCCAATTGAAGGATACATGTAGAGAGAAGTGAGACACCATTTATGAACAGTCCCGCTCAAGCGCGGGAGCCGTTTGCAAGATGAAACGAGACGATCGAATGACATCCGTATAATGTTTAATGAATTGATCATGTCCGTTTAAGTCTGTTTAATCCTGTCCGTTAGATCAATTCATTAAAATCTGACGGCTGTCGCCGTTTCGTCCCGAAAACGGCTCCCGCACTTGAGCAGTCCCTGCATTTATGAAAGGGGTGGAGCTGAAGAAGTGAGGGATTCATTTGGTGTATGATAATAAAGTAGTCTGGAGTTCAACTCTAAAACCAATTGGCAATGAAGGAAGTAGCTCAAACCCTTATAAGCTCACAAATAATGTCTCATATTCCCAATGTAGGATAGATATCTCAACACGTCCCCGCACGTGTGACGAATCTTCAAGCCTAATACATGAACAACAACTTGAGTGGTCGTGGAGTTCGTGTGGCCTTTGGGCTTCACACGTGAATGTGGGTAATCCGTTCTGATACCATGATAAAGTAGGCTGATGTTCAACTTTAAAACAATTGACAATGGAGAGAGTAGCCCAAACTCTTATAAGCCCACAGACAATATCTTATATTTCTAATGTGAGATAGATATCTCAACATACAAAGATAATAATGATTACAAGGGAGACGAAAAGTCACTGAAGGAAAGCTAGCAACCCCTTTCAGAAAAACTGGCCAAGTTCTTCGGCTCCTTTGATGATGAAGAAGCTGACTTCACCTCCTGTATTAAACAAGATGATTGCATTTCTGCAACTAGAGATGGTGAAGATGAAGGAATGCCAATGGCACACAATAAATTAGAGAAAGTGAACAAAGAATATGGTTACATGATCGCCATTACTTCGTTTCTTTCTTCCGAGTGCTTTATCTCGTCTTTCTATCTTTGAGTCGGTTGTATTTGGGGGTGTGATACATGACTTAGTTGTATTCTTCTCATAGCAATATTTTTTTTTAAAAAAAGACTGGCTTAGTTTTGAGAAACTTTAAATAAGCAACATCTTATGTGATTTTTTTAAAATAAGCAGTTTTTAATATTTTATCAATCATGAAATCTAATTATAAGTGAGTTTATATTCTAAAACTCAATATCAAATTGAATTTTAAACTTTTCTATTTTTTTTTCATTTTGAACAAATAAAATTGTGAGGCAAAGAAACAACCTCTTATTTATTAGAGACTAATAATATCAGACAAAATGGAATCGGACTTAAAACTTCTCTATTTTAAGAGCGCGTTTTTTTGCACATTCGTTTTTCTTGCCTTATTGACGCTTATGTCTTAAAATTTGTTTAATTTGGTGAAAAATCAAACGTGAGGGTAGTTAAACGGCTGCGAAGCGCTAGTATCCCAAGCAACGACAAAACGACGCCGTAGGGCGATTCTTCGCGCTAAAGCTGCGCACACACAATGGCCACGCTCCCCCTTGGCGCGTCATTTCACGTTAACAGTCCACCTGCTGAACTTCTAGATACGCGCAGTGACGCGCGCACGAGAAAATTACTCGGCCGAAGAAATCAAATTCGCGGTTTATCAAACGACAAAGAATTTGAAATTAAAATTAAGAAAAAATAAAACGGGTTTTTAAGAGGGCGTTGAATCCGCACATTCTCTGGTTTTTCTGACGGGTCCGTCCTAAACCACCAAACAAATCGGAAAGCCGCGATCGGAGACTCTTCGCCTGATTCCGGATCGGGCCGCGAAAACATGAGCGGGTGGAATCGGCCGCCGAGGTCAAGGCTCGGAGGTCGCGGTAACTCACCGCTCGACCGAACGTCGTCCGCGACGCAGACGGTGCGCCTCGGACGAGTCCAGCCTCAAGCGCCGAGTAACCGCACCATTTACTGCAATGATCGCGAGGCCAATCTCCCCGTTAAATTTGCGGTTCGTTCTCTCTCTCTCTCCGTTTTGGGTGCTGGAATTAGGTCGAAAATGACGAGAATTTATTTAAATTCCGAGTTGTTTGATTTTGTTTTGATTTGTTGCACGTCGTAGAAATTTAGGAGTTCACTGAAGTTAGGATGATGAGATTGAGAAATGTAGGATTGATAAGGAGAAGCGTAGGATATTGGAATATGATTTGGTTTGGTTGCTTTGTGTGGCGTTGAGCATATTTCGATTTTCGGATAATTTTTTGCTTAGGTGAAGGTTTAAGTGAATAATGCTAGGCAACAAATTTAAGCTGCATTGTTGTTTAGTTTTAGAATTTGTAGTTTTCCCCTCGGTATAGTCTATGGAGGCTTCAGGTGTTTCCAGTTTGCCTGCCACTCTTTTCCGTCTGATAGTCGGCTGGTTGACAACCAGAACTGTGTGCTTGCTACCCTCTTTCTGTGTATTAAAAGTTTTTCGTCAGAAGTTGGATGCTACTGTCAATGGTATACGAATTACGAGACAGCATTTTCTGTTTTCTCATATACCAGGGTTTATGTGCATATCTTAACTGAGATTCCATTAATCTTATTTCGCTCATAGATGTTATACATATGTGAGTTTAATTCATTTTCTTAGTGTGGACATTTACAATGTCTGTCAATATGTGGTATCAGTGGTTTTCCATATGTCTTGTTATTTACTGCTTTTATCTGACTCCATTATGTAATATGTAGTTTTAATCAGTATGCTTTATCCTGCTTTAATTGTTCCAGGGGAATTCTATATCAACTACAAAGTACAACTTCCTTACTTTTTTGCCGAAAGGACTCTTTGAACAGGTAACTTATTTGTCGATGAATCTGATTATGTTGGACCTTATTATATGCTGGACCAGGGAGTCAGAAGTGTCCCTCCATTGTTGGTGTTTCAGCTCTATATCTCCTTTGATTTTAGTTTTCTGGAGAATTTTATGTTTCAAAGATCATTCTCTGTTTCTCTTTTTTTGGCCTGTCTATTCTATACTTCATAATCTAGTTCTTCTGTGTTACTATGAATTGCTTATTTCTCAGAACAAAAAAAAACCTTAAGCAGTATGTATAATGTAATTTGAAAGTTTAGATAGTTAGGCTTCACGTGACAGTTGCCACGTGTTTTGGAAATGGTTAAACTGATTAGCTTTCTGATGAAGCTTTAGTTTGCATTTTACCTATTACTGCAAACCTTTTATTGTATTTTTGCATGGTCCTGAGAAAATTCTGTGTTTTTCACTGACAGTTCAGACGAGTGGCTAACCTTTACTTCCTTGGAATCTCAATTTTATCAACAACACCAATCAGGTATGCTAATTTGGTAGATGACTTATGTGGCTATGTTAAGGAGAAGTAGCTTATTTACTAAAATAACAACATTTGTAGCTCAAGTAGCACCTTTACCTTGTCAACCTGACCAGAAATGATGTTACTAAAAAAACAACATGAACTTGGAAAAATTTAACACGACGTTCCTTGAGTAGATGCTCTGCTTGTCTCTCATTTATACTTTTCTTCTCATTTATTCAAGATTCTTTCAATTGAAAAATTCAGATGTAAGAGTTTTATATATACTTTTTCCTCTCAAATGTGTTTTTCTTTGGGTGGGAGGAGGGGAGAAACATCGATTTATTATTTTGTTATGCAACAATGCTAACTTAATCATATCTTAACTGGATAATAAGTTGATAATACGTTTTACACTTGTATATTAAGCTGTTCAATATCTTGCTTTCAACCAAGCACATATCAAATGGAAGCTTTGTTTTATCAGAAAAGAAAGATTTGCACCTCATATCTTATGATTTTTCTTAAATTCATCATTACACTCATATAGCAGTAACATTGCCCTCAATCTTATCATGCTTGCCCGTTTTTGCTTCAATTGAACTCCGTCTTTTCTTTTGTTTCTTGATTTTAAGAAATTGGTTTGGTGGTACAAATATGCTTGGTGCTGATCATGATTGATTTAACCTAAAGTAACTTCTCTTACAATCTTTAGCATAGTTTACTCAATTATTTATTATCTGCAGTCCCGTTCATCCAGTAACCAATGTGGTACCCCTAAGTTTGGTGCTTCTTATTACTCTTGGAAAGGAAGCATGGGAGGATTGGGTGAGTAAACTTGCCACTGATAACATGCAGCCTTCATTTCAATATGTCCTCTCTCTCTCTCTCTATATATATATATATATCCTCTCTTTTCTGTCTCTCCAAGATCAAGTTTTAATTTTGTTTCTTTCTTCTTTGATTTCATTAAACAGAAGCGTAGACTGAACGATATGACAATAAATAGTAATTCAGTTGATGTCTTGCAAGATCAAAGGTGGGAAACTATTCCTTGGAAAAGGTTACAAGTTGGAGATATTGTTAGGGTGAGGACACTGCTACTTATTATTATTGGCAATAAAATTTATTTGATTTTTATTTTATAAAGACTTTTTACAGTTCTGTAAGGGAATAGTTGTAGACTGTGGTATGATGGATTAGAAGGAGATTTTAATCACTTTAATTGAATCTGATGTTACACTTGGCTATAGATTAAGCAAAACACATTCTTCCCAGCGGATCTGCTTTTTCTTGCATCTACCAACGCTGATGGTGTCTGCTACATTGAGGTTTTTGATCCTTCTATCTTTTTCAATGTTGAGAGTGAATATTTTATTCATCTATATTGGACAGGCTCTCCCCTTTTTTCTGAAAAAATAAATTTCTTTTGTTGCAGACTGCAAATTTGGATGGGGAAACTAATTTAAAAATCAGAAAAGCATTGGAAAAGACTTGGGATTACTTGAATCCTGAGAAAGCATCTGAATTTAAAGGTTAGTATTCTGGTTAATGTCTCATACAGTCCTTATAAATGCACGTTGGTATACTTGGTGTCTGTCAGATGGTGATTGAAGTACTCATGTGACATGTGGTGGTTTTTATGTCAATGGCTCAACTTATGTGTAGTCTCAATTTAATGGATACTCTATGCCTAACTGCAGGAGAAGTGCAGTGTGAACAACCTAACAATTCATTGTACACTTTCACTGGCAATCTCATTGTTGACAAGCAGACACTACCTCTCTCTCCTAACCATCTTCTACTTCGTGTATGATATATTTAATTCTCATAATTTACTTTTTTGTAATTTACTTGTTGAAATTGTCTAGAAGGTAACTTTGAAATGGCTACACCTATTTGCTGCAAATATACCTACGCATCCCACAAGAGTAGTCTTTTATGAATGTTTTCATTAGGGAATATTACTGAACAGTTTTTATAAGTGTAAATAATAGTGCAGTGATTTGCTGTATTGTTGAACTAATATGGTTGTGTATTTTGTTTGATGCTGATTTGGATTTTGACTGTACTTGATCGGTGAAACTGACCTGGCTTACTTATTTTCAGGGATGCAGCCTCCAGAACACAGAGTACATAGTTGCGGCTGTTGTATTTACAGGTCATGAAACCAAGGTATCATGAAATGCAGTAGAATTTATTTTGATAAACTGAACATTCGTAGTAAAGAATGAAAATGTATTGAAATAAAAAATTGACTACAGTTGTTTCTTACCTCAAATTTGTATTAAAATTTTTGATAAATGTGAGTTAGTGGACGGATTTCTTTGTTTATTGGCATTTTCATCTCCGTAGATGTTGCGACTCTGATTTCCTTTCTTAAAAGTACTTCTTTGCTAATGCACTACACCTGCTCTTAACCTTCCTCTAAGTTGTTTGCCTTTGATACTTTCGTATTAAGGATATCTGGTCCTTTGAATGTTATAGTAAAGTTAGTGGGTGTAACAAACTATTTTGAATCGTATCTAATTGTAATGTATGTTTCCTTTAATTCTTTGTCATCTATCTGTACTTGAACTTTCCTCTAAGTTGTTTGCCTATGATGCTTCCATATTGAAGGGTATCTGGTCCTTGGAATGTTATAATAATAAAGTTAGTGGGTATAAAAATATCTTATTGTAATGCATGTTTCTGTTAATTCTGTCATCTGTCCGTAGTTGTCATTTGATAAGATTTTGATATTTTTAATTGCAGGTTATGATGAATAGCATGAATGTCCCTTCTAAAAGAAGTACATTAGAGAGGAAACTTGACAAACTTATCATTGGCCTTTTTATTACTCTCTTTTCTATGTGTTTGATTGGAGCCATAGGCAGGTACGGTGATTTTTTTGCTTCATATTCTCCCCTTCAAATCCTTTTTTGAGTGTTCCAAATGATGATGTTGGTGCTTTATGAAATTCTGCAGTGGTGTATTTATCAACTACAAGTACTACTACTTTGGTCTTCGGGGTACAAAGGGAGAGGACTCCTCATACAGCTCATTTAACCCGGATAACCGTTTTGTGGTAAACATATGGAATGATTTCTGTAGATAGTATTGGATTCCTTTTCGATTAAATTAGTGTGTAGTATTTATAATTTGTTGGTGTTGTAGGTTTTTATGCTGACGATTCTTACCTTGATTACTCTATACTCGACAATCATCCCTATCTCTCTTTATGTTTCAATCGAGGTAGGTTTTCTTTTCAATTTGTCCTTAAAAAAATATAAAAATGATCATCCATATTTATTTATATTTAAATGTTATAATTTCTGTGATGTTTCAAGTCATTTAATTTTGCATGCAATTTCAGATGATCAAATTTATTCAGTCCACCCAATATATCAACAATGATTTGCGTATGTACCATATGGAAAGCAATACTCCTGCATTGGCTAGGACTTCAAATTTGAATGAAGAACTTGGACAGGTAATGGTTTTGGCTTTGTAATTAAGAGGACATGTTTCATCTTCATAATATTTGTGCTATTACTATAATCAGTATGTCGGGATCTTTATCAACCTGAATTTTTAGAGCAATTGTACTTCATATCACATGTTACTGAATAATGTAATTATTAAGTTCTCTATCAATTTTTATTCCATAACTGTTGTTCATCAAGGGTGAGGCTCTTATCATTCGGTCAGGTGGAATACATATTTTCTGATAAAACTGGAACTTTAACAAGAAACTTGATGGAGTTCTTCAAGTGTTCAATCGGAGGAGAGGTCTATGGAACTGGCGTCACTGAAATAGAAAGGGGAATAGCACAAAGAAATGGTATAAAACTCAATGAGGTACGTTTCTCCCTCTCTTTACGAATTGTCAACCAGGTGGTGTCTGCTTTCTTATTCTCCTATCTGTCATTGATCCACCCACATCACTAGAAAAAAAATCCGTAGTACATAAAAGAATGAAGCAATTAACTTCCACATGGCATATATTAATGAGGCAAATTGTTTTTTTTCTTTCTTTTTCTTTTCATTGAAGTAACAATTCATCTCGGTGGGAAAAAACACTCTTTCTCTTACATAAGAAACAATACTCTAGTTAAGAATTAAACATAGGAGTTTATAAATCACAGACAATAGAGAATGCCAATTGCTATATTTTGAAATCTCCTTCCTAGCTAGAGTTTGCATTCATGATTGTATCATGTAGTTTGTTTTGTCCACCCATAGCAAATCTTACATATATTCTGCCATGGCCCTTTTTATTACCAGTACATGCCAAAAAAGTCTGTAAAATTTAAATCTTGTTGAGAGGAATTGTTAATTTAGGGCTTTTCTACTCTGGAGGTGAATAGCTCCTCAATGTGAGATGAGGTAAGCGAATTGGGAAAAATCTTAAAAAGTTAAGGGTAAAATAGGAAGTTTGATAAAAAACTAAAAAGAGAGGTCTAAATATCAAATTTGGAGGTCTTATTAGAGTCACCCTGTAGTTAAATATGTGTACATTTATGTTAGCGTGTGCTATATTGCCAACTTGGTTGATCAGTTGGATTCTTGCTTAAATATGTATGAACTAAATTGTTAGTATGGCTCAGAGTGAGAAATATTTGCTCAGATACCGATATATCTGCCAATATTTGTCTTTTGTCCGGTGGTTGATATTTTATTTTCCCAAGAATGCCCATGTATCTGTGTGTAGCCACTGTACCTGAATTTCATGCTTGATGTTGGCCAGAAGAAATATTACCGTATAAATAAATATTTGATTGGACCATGCTTCCTATTAATGAAATTATGGTTTTAATGTTCTTATAGGAGTACAATTCCAATACAGATCATGAGAAGGGATTTAACTTCAGTGATTCCAAACTTATGCGGGGAGCTTGGAGAAATGAACCTAATCCAGATATCTGTAAGGTAGGTTTAATATTTATTATGAGCAGCTTGGATTTTCCTTACATATACTTGGTTTGATCTGGGGTTACTTGTACCAGGTATATTATTGGGCATGTTGGTTTCGCTTTCCTTATTTTTGGGATTTAGATAGTTATTTGTAGTTTTGCATATCTCTATCTTTATGATATAGTTAACAGCTTTAAGGAGTTCATATCTTTTGGTCTCTTCTAAATTTTTACGTCCATGCCTCCTGATAGTTACCTTTCTTTTGTAGGAATTTTTCAGATGCCTTGCTATATGCCATACTGTACTTCCTGAGGGCGATGAGTCCCCTGATAAGATCACGTATCAAGCTGCATCCCCAGATGAATCTGCTTTGGTCATTGCTGCGAAGAACTTTAGTTTCTTCTTTTACAGGTTTAGGCCTCTCAGTTGTGTCCTATTGTCACCAGGGGTGTGAATCATACTTGTCCATTTCCTAAACCTTAAGTGACGATATGTAACTGGTGACAGCATTTGCTTTAGAATAAAGAGTCTCTGCCTCATTAATCATTGTTTTAATTCGATTTAGTCCTTGTATCATGCAGACTTAGCATATTTTATCCATTGTTAAGGGGAGATTCAGTATGGTCTCCAACTTTGTTTTTGCATGATACATAATTTCTACTGTTATATTGGGGATTTTCGGTTTTTTTTATATTTCTTTAAGTGTATGCATGAAGCCCGTATTAAATTAGGAGTATGTTCTCTTTCTCTCAGGCGTTCACCGACTACCATATGTGTTCGAGAATCTCATGTTGAGAAACTTGGTGATGTCCAAGATGTGTCTTACGAGATTCTAAATGTCCTCGAGTTCAACAGGTCCGCTATGTTCTTAAATACATTTGTGATTCATGGTTGTTTGTCCTATGCATTAATTGCAATTTTTGTTGCTTAACTAGTACAAGGAAGCGTCAATCTGTTGTATGCCGTTATCCAGATGGCAGGCTTGTCTTGTACTGCAAGGTAATAGATTATTGAGTCTTAATTTTGGTTGAATTGCTGGTTTGTTGGCCAGTAAGTAACATGGTATCACAAAACTGCTATTAACAGGGAGCTGATAACGTGATCTACGAGAGATTGTCTGATGGCCAAGACGATCTGAAGAAAGTATCAAGGGAACACTTGGAACTATTTGGGTCTTCTGGATTACGTACTCTTTGCCTGGCTTATAAAGATTTAAGTCCTGATGTGTATGAAAGCTGGAATGATAAATTCATTCAGGCTAAGTCCACTCTACGGGATCGTGAAAAGAAGCTGGATGAGGTATTTTTTTTCCATACTTAAAGTTTCCCATTTTCTGGTTTCAATCTGGACTGTATAAGTTATTTAGTTTTTTTACCTTGAATTGTAGCTCAGCTCTTTTTACCTTGAAAAGTAGTGAAATTGCATATCATATAATGCAAGTTAATCTGAATTTCAATGAAGGTGGCAGAACTCATTGAGACTGATCTCACATTGATTGGATGCACTGCTATTGAAGACAAGCTTCAGGAAGGAGTACCAGCTTGTATAGAGACTCTTGCTAGAGCTGGTATCAAGATTTGGGTGCTAACAGGAGATAAGATGGAAACAGCAATAAATATAGCTTATGGTATGTGGTGTCTTAATAATTTGTGTTTGTTTATTGCTCTTAACCCTTCCATGTTTGAATGTGTCATTTTTTTTACTTTTTTAATTACTCTGCTATTATCCATCTAATTTACTTTTTAATATTTTCTGCAGCATGCAATTTGATCAATAATGAAATGAAACAGTTCATTATCAGCTCAGAAACTGATGTTATCAGGGAAGCTGAGAACAGGGTAAGCAAAGAGCTATAGCTTACAACCGTTCTTACAACTTTTAGTTTGTAAATATGTCAGAAACCTCTAGTTTCTTGAGTTTTCTATTGCTGTTCTACCAGATCCATAAAAAGAAAAATAGAAGTTACTTGCTAACATAGTTTGGTATTTATCTTCATCTGGATTCTGGTGTTAGGGTGACCAAGTGGAAATTGCACGTGTCATTAAAGATGAAGTGAAGAAAGATCTGAAGAGGTGCCTTGAGGAAGCACAGAAATATCTTCGCACTGCGTCTGGGCCAAAATTAGCACTTGTAATAGATGGCAAGTGTTTGATGTATGCCTTGGACCCAACTTTACGAGTGATGCTACTGAATTTGAGCTTGAATTGTAGTTCAGTTGTTTGCTGTCGAGTTTCTCCTTTACAGAAAGCACAGGTAAACTTTCTAGTATTATTCAAAACTTACATCATCTGTTTAACGCGTAAGGAGATGCATTTTCTTAAAAGCTGTATGAATCTCTGCTTTTGAATCAAACAAGTGACTGGCTGGTCCGTAGTAAAGTTTGTTACTTTCTTTTTATACTAATCATATAACCCACTGGTCGGAAGTATGTTTTGAAGTTTTGCCTTAACCGTGAAATGAAAAAGTGTGATGTTCAGAGTAATGCATCCAATTAAAAGATAACTTATTTCCTCACGATTTATGGTTTCTGGCAGTAAGCCACAAAATATATATTTAATTGTGTATGTATGTATGTATGTATGTATGTATTCTTGGTAGCTGAGAACACCTAGTATTGCGGAGACTAGTAAAGCAGAAGTTTATCAATAGTGAATCCTAAAGCCACATCTAATACAACTTATTAAACAATGTCGGTTATTTAGTTTAATTTTCAAGGGTGCAGATGACAAATCCATATATATATATATACATATATGGATACATATATATATATATACATATATGGATACATATATATATATATATATATATATATATATGTATCCATATATGTATATATATATGTGTGTGTGTGGGTTTAGTAATATCTGTGTGTATGTACATATACATATACATATATTTCTGTGCATCTCAGATTTGCTACTGTTGCCAGGTGACAAGTATGGTAAGAAAAGGTGCCAAGAAAATAACGCTTAGCATTGGTGATGGTGCCAACGATGTGAGCATGATCCAAGCTGCTCATGTTGGTGTTGGAATAAGTGGGCAAGAAGGGATGCAGGCAGTGATGGCTAGTGATTTTGCTATTGCGCAGTTTCGCTTTCTTACTGATTTACTGCTTGTCCATGGGCGGTGGTCTTATATCAGATTATGCAAGGTTTGGTTCCATGTTCTGAAGATTACTTCGATATATTTTATGTGTTTTGCAAAATTGACAAGTCTGATGGCATTTTTCAGGTCATCACATACTTCTTTTACAAGAATCTTACATTCACTTTGACCCAATTTTGGTTCACCTTTTATACTGGATATTCTGGTCAAAGGTTCTATGATGATTGGTACCAGTCACTATATAATGTCATATTCACAGCCTTGCCTGTGATTATGGTTGGGCTTTTTGACAAGGTATTGTGTCCCTCTTACTTCATAATGTTAAATTGTATTAAATTAATGCTTCTTTTTTTACGGCAAATGTATACAGGATAGCTTTATGTCATTGCATCATCTCTACATTCATTTACTTATCTATTTATTATCGGTCTTGTGGTCTTTATAAGGATGTCAGTGCAGCCCTTTCCAAGAAGTACCCTGAACTATACAAGGAGGGAATAAGAAATATGTTCTTCAAATGGAGGGTCGTGGCAACGTGGGCCTTCTTTTCTGTTTACCAATCTTTAGTCTTCTTCTGTTTTGTGACCAACTCCACTCATACAAGTGTGGATCCATCTGGCAAGATGTTCGGACTTATGGATATCGGCACGATGGCTTTCACTTGTGTTGTAGTAACTGTCAACTTGCGTCTGCTGATGAACTGTAATTCAATCACAAGGTGGCATTATATTAGCACTGGAGGAAGCATTGCGTTATGGTTTATATTCATTTTCATATACTGTACTGTAGAAAGTTCGGTGGGTCTTCTTTCCTTGTCCCATAATCATTGTTTGCCCTTGTTGATTTTCAATCTTCCGTCAAATTTTAAAATGTTAACATTTTTTTTTCTTAATGCAGAGGAGTGTTTATCAGGTCATATATGTATTGATGAGTACATTGTACTTCTACATGACACTTCTTCTTGTCCCCATTGTTGCGCTCTTTGGCGACTTTGTTTACCAAGGGTAAGAAAATCTCAATCTTTCTTGCACTTGGTCAGTGTTTGGCTCTGAAATGAGGGTATGAACTGGTTTTGACTAAATTTTGTGAATTAATCTATTGTCATCTGGATATAGGATGCAAAGATGGTTCGCCCCATACGATTATCAGATAGTTCAGGAACTTCACAGGGATGAGCCAGAAGGTAGGAGCAGGGATGAGTTGCTGGAAATTGGAAACAACCTCACCCCTGCCCAGGCGAGGAGCTACGCTGTAGCTCAACTCCCACGAGAGATTTCAAAACACACTGGGTTTGCTTTTGACTCACCTGGATATGAATCATTCTTTGCCAGACAGGTAGGTGTATATGCCCCTCAAAAGGCATGGGATGTTGCCCGGAGAGCCAGCATGAGAAGGACAACGAAAAAGAGATAAACTGAAAAAGGGGAAAAAATATGATTTTTGTTTGGACAGTGAGGGTAGGAAAAGTTGTACATTAGTTTTGCCATATCCTTGGTGTTAGTTTCGTCGATGTATTTTTCCATTCATTATCTGTCTTTTTTGGTACATAAAAGTTTAGGTAAGAGAGACTTTCTTACACTACCAAGATCAGGACAAACCTTGCGACCTAGACCCGAAAGCTTTCAGATTTCTGACCGGGGGGAATTTCATCCACATTTGCAAGAGGTGACACCCTCCTGGAAGGTCTGGAGGCATACTTCAAGGACACCACATCCTCATTCAGTGACCCTCTCTTTAGTGTCTGTTTCATGTCTTTGGGAGCTGTAGTTGTCTCCAACAGGGTATGTCTCAGATGTATATTAATTAGGCCTCGATTGGTAGGTATATTAACTCTATTTTCTCAATTCCATGTACCAACTAATATATGATTGGTATGAAAAATTCATCATTTATACCAACCAATATCGTTGGTATACCAACTAATTGGTACGGTTGGTACTCGGTTGGTAATGGGTTTTTACCAACATATTTATGGCCTAAAAATTTAAAGGCCCAATCCAAATAAGTAACAACAAATAATAACATAAATTCATAATCTTATACAACTTCAATCAAATTACCAAATAAAATGTCACAAACTGAATGCCAAAGTCTAAATAACCAAACTTTTAAAGTGCTAACAAGTAACAAATTCTTAAAAGGATTGAAAAATTTATGGTAGAGATTTATTTTCAATAAATCTACTGTTGAAAATTTAAAGATAAATATATTTTTATATTAAATAATTTAATATAGTATAAGTTGGTAGGTACAGTATACCATGGTATAAGGAAAACATGTACCACCTACCAACTAATAATTTAAAGTTGGTATAATATATTGTACCATGTATCGTGTACCGATTTGGTGGTATACCAACATATTTGGTATGGTTAGTATATGAATTGGTTAGAATGAAATTATGTACCATTGTCAGCCCTAATATTAATAATCTAATTAAACTTCGAGAGCAGCATTTTTTCAGGTAAGGTGAAACTGTTCTTGGACACATTTGTTATACATTATTAGGTGGAAGGTACCAATATATAGTATTGTCGGAGCTGCTCAGGTTTGCTGGACAAAATGAGACTTTCAATAATTCATCCATAACCATTCGATTTTAAGTGAACGGATCTAATTGCACCTTCAATTTTAACTTTTAATAGTCATCATCTTCTCATTTATAATCGAATGGTTGTGAATGGGTTGTTTTGTCTCGCAAAACGTGTCCACCGCACACACCGGTAGTATTGTTTGTTCCGCACCTCTTTATCAACATTGTCAATGTAACGCCCCAAACTGCACCTCCTCAGTTTAGGCACGTCACAATGCCGCGAGTCTCATAAGAAGAAACACAAGGCAGTTATTTAAGAAAAATATTTAAACAACACAATAAAAGCACAAATATAATTTGAGACGTAAAATCTTTATTTTCTCAAATTACTTTTATTCGCCAAAAACCTTGCACAATGAAATGACAAACTCAAAAGTATACAAACTCCAATGAAAACATCATAAAACAAACTCATAATGAAATTAGACTCTTTCATTTACCTAAAGCTCAATTTAAGAAAATATCATTAAGTAACGAGCTTTAAGAAATAGAATTACGAATGACATAACAAGACCAACAGAATAGAATCTGTAACATGGAACACAAAAATAAAAGGGACAGCACCAAAACCAAAATACCGACCATAAATATACACATCCAACTCCTCGCCACTATCCTGTCCTAGTGCACAGTACTTGTAACCAAAACTGTTGTAGGGGTGAGCTTTCGTCCTCGCTGCTCAGGGAAATTTACCCTTAACCAGGTTTGAAAACCAATAAATAATATGGGCTGCCCAGTATGAAAGCATGATTAAATCAAATTTATAATGAACGACAAAACTTTGAAAAACATTTCAATTTCAAATAAATGCAGCGCCGTAAAACTGTACCTGATGGCCGGTCCTATATTTTGGACCCACTACCCAACTTACCTCATCATATAAATGTGTAACAAGTAAGTGCGAGAGTATCCACAAATGCCTTATCACCTAGAAGCAGTGCCACACCACAAGGGATGTAAGACACTCTTCCGTCCATAAAGGCCCCTCCGGAGGTTTAGCCTGATAACACCGGTTACCATATTTTTATCGGATAACCAGATCATGCAAACTCAAATGTGCATAAACATTTTATAAAACAAATATTACTAATCAAGGGAGTTCCTGGTCCCCTACCTGAAATCTGAGGCTTTCCTCAAGAACTCCGAAAATCACGAGCATTCCACTCCTCGGGTAACTGGAGTCCATAAAGACCGACATTTTAGTAAATACTTACTCGTCAAATAGATATAAGTAATCACCATGAGAATATACCAATCATCGAATCAACTTTTCATGTTTGACCAAGTATAGCAATTTACATATGTGACTATAATCCAAGGACTAAAATTTTGATGATTATGAAAATTTCGGTCATTCGAAAAATGAAATCTCGATGGATATATCAAGAAAATATCGAATATCGATAAAAATTTTATCAAAAATTATATTAAATTGTATATTCGACCAAAAATAGACTAAATACAAAATATCAGAAAAATATGAAAATTAATATCAACATTTATAAAAAACAGAAATTTCAAAAAAATATCACAGATATTATAGATATTTTAGTCCTTGTTATAATCTCATTTCACGTCCAGGATTAATTCTATTTCAATGGCAATTGTTTCACAGTATGATAACATAGCCAGTCAAATACCACACAAGTAGCCAAATTGCATGTTTTCACTTCTTTGGCAACTCTGTCCATTAGTACTTGACTAATCATGATTGCCAATATAACACCCATACCTTCATAATCTCTTCCAGCAATTCAACACCATTACTAACAATCCAAGTATTCATTTTAATAAACCATGGAACTTGCACAAACCAACTACTAATTATAAGTGTGATTTCATAAAGCCGAAATCTCAGCATTTCATTTCCTATTGGATGTGCCGTAAATACTTTAGGCACCCATTTAGCTTATTCGAGTTATTTCCTTCCCATTTCAATCAAATACGGAGACATCAGTTCAAAATCACACCAACAAGATGATCCCAACAACCTCATCTAGAGTTCTAGTTTACTCAACTCAAAGTAGAACTGAGGCTTAACCCAAATACTTGATTGTTGCTTTCCCGTACGGTAGGTCCTCAGCCTCAATATTCAACTTGATTTGCTTCTGGGCAAACAATAATTAAGTCAATAGTTGGGGTCTGCCATAGGAATAACGCTACTACTTTTTGGAGAGTTGTCTGCAGCTGCCATAAACCTTCAGTTCATGTCGTACGGATTGTTTGAAGCGATGAAGTGGAAGAACAGAAACGGAACGGCAAAAACTCCGACAAAGGACAGAGGCAGAATGCTCGAAAGGACATCGTAAACGGGCCGGTGATCATGGTTCTATTTGGTATGGATAAAAAAATAGAGATGGTTCTATCCCATTTTACCTAAACAATACGGGAAAACTCCAGTTAATTAATGTTTGGTAATTATAATGAGCCGATACAAACTGTACGTTCCCATAACAACATAGAAACACACACTATTTGCAACCCCGTGAAGACACTTAGACGCGACACTAAATGTAATACTTGCACATCAAGTCATCAACACACAATAATTTGTCTTTCATGTGGGTGTAGAACTAAAAACCTCAAACTATCTTTATAATTGTCAAACTAATGTTAAATTAAACCATAAATAATTTTGGAGAGTGAAATTTACACTATTTTACTATCTATACTCTACTTTTGCTTTTTAGGGAAAGTTTTCACAAAAAATCCAAAATACATGTCACTAAAGACAAAATTTAAATTATCAAAAGAGAAAAGTACGTGTGTGTGGAAAGTAAAATTAGGAGTTTAAATTTCAGTTTCTTTAATTTATACGTGTGTACCACAATCACAATCCTATGCTTGAACCTTGTAAGCAAGAACAAAAGGTAAAAAATTTCTTTTCAATTACTGTCTTTTTTGGGTGAAACAAAGAAAACAATGACAAATTCTTGTGCACGGTCGTGTATGTATACGACACAATATTAGTCATTTATATTAATTTATATGTTTGACAACCCATGTCTCAATATTATATCATCTAATCTCAACCGTTCACATATGTCGTGTACTGAAAGATATTCTAAAAAACAATACCGCATAATACCCAGCCAAGAAGTCCACATGTGTAATGTGTATTGCTGATTTGGTATTTGATGCTTTTGGGTGTGGAATTCCTGTTTGGCATTTGATATGGTCATCAAACTAACATCAGTAACATGTGTAAATTGTTGACTGGTGTTTGAAATTGTTCGTGTTGGGTGCATACTGTTTGGCTGGATAAGAGTATAGGATCTGCTTGCTTGTCGATTTCATCAAAGGGATTAGTAATCACCGAAAGAATCTGGGCGGGTTATTGGTTCTACAATACCAAAATATACCAAAAAATGTGGTAAGGAGTAAAGAAGCGTTGATAACCAATCGGAGAAACACCTTCTGACCATTATTTCTTTCATCTCTACACCCAGAACTCCAAGTCTTGCCGGACGATTCGGAGAATCCGAGTTTTGCTTCGTCAGAGACCGGTGAACATGACGGAGCCATACAAGTGGTTGGGTTCTCTCTCTCTGATTGCAAGGAACCCGGTTCTTGTAGGTCAGGAATTTGAGCGCCTTACAATTTGAACGGGAGGGAAAAAAAGAGATGCTGGACTGGGCCTTAGTGGGGAAGGATGACGTGCTGTCATGGCGGTAACAAGATTGCTGGGCCAAATGGGCTACGGGACACCTATTAAAAACAACAATAGAAAAAGATACGATGCTGGGCTTTAGTGGGCTAGGCGAATATGGGGTACGTCGTGGCGGTCGAAAGGCTGGTGGGCCCAAGCGGGATAGAGCCACCATTTAAAAACAAATAAAATGCTAATTATATATGGTTTAACTCCAGACTTGAAGAGAGATCGATATTCTTCTTCTTCTTCTTCTTCTTCTTCTTGTTGAATGATTCGGTGGAATTGAAATCATTGAACACAGAATCAGATCCTAATGGCAGTAGCCGAATCAGCATAAGGTATCATTACTCATCAGCCGAACCCAACTAGTCCATGACACTATCCACCAAACCAACTGCGACAAGTGACAGCTTTACACACCTCCTCACTTGTGACTAAGACCTTCCTCCTTACTACATCATCCATTTATTCTCTCAAAACTAAAAAAACCAAGACATAGGCACTGTTTTGGGTAACAAAGATCGTTCCTTCACTTGAAATGGAGAGAGGAGTTGAAGTGAAAGTTGACAAATGGGGTTACGAAGTATACACTTCCTCAGACGCTTGCATATCTGCCATTAACGCCTTCTATGTTCAGGTCTTGCTTTTTCTCCTTCTCTAAGCTTTTGTCATTCGGGAGTAGAATCTGAAAAAGGGTTTCTGAAATGTGTGAAGGTTTTGAGCTATGGGAGACGCAGGTCTGTGATACTAGAAGCGCCGGCACACGATAACAACTGTGTGCTTGCTAATATTTTAGCTGCGCATTTTCTGTGCTCGTCTGATCCTTCCAAAGCTCGTACGTATCTCCAAGCGGCCAAGTCTCGGCTTGTAAGTTTTTCTTAACTATTCTAAACCGTGTTTATTAGCTTTTGGGGCGTAATGAGACGGTGATCTTGGACAGGAACAAGCTACTCCATACGAGAAGGCAGTTTTCGTTTCTGTCAATTGTTTGATCTCCGAAGATAGGGATGATGATGTTGCCTTTGAATTGCATTATAAGGTGGGACCTGTTCTTTATTGGAATTTTTCCATTTCCTGATTTGCAGATGATGCTGACATTTAGTTTAGTTATAATTGTGTGTATAGATCTTTTGGGAAATTTTTTCACTTCAATACCATTTATTGTACCAAGAATGTTTATTTTCACTTGCTCCTGTTTGATTCTGTCCCAATGCCATAGATGCTTGTCTCAGATACGGTTCATTCTTCATTAATCACATAACTTTGCAAGTGAAGATGCTTAGTTACACTGAATGCTCCATCTACCAAATTGTATTGTTAAGGATTTGGTACTGCTAGATTTGTATAGTGTACTGCCCAGCTTGTAAAAGTAAGTTTAGTCTTTACTCTTCATACAGGTTTTGTTCATTGATTTTAAGTAATTTTGTTTTACAGCTCTTGAAAAGTTTTCCTAAAGATCTGGTGTCTCTAAAAAGGACACAAGTGTTGTGCTTCTACATGGCTCGACCTGATTTATCATTGGATCTTGTTCAACAGGTTCACTTCTATGTTGAGGATATATAAAGTTTTTATTTTCTTGGACAATGAGGAGTTAGAGAATTCATTTCCTGATATTTTTTTCCTAGCTTCTTCTTACTGTGATCTGAGATGTAATAATTTCCTTTTTTGGTTTTGAGCATCTTAAGATAGTTTTGTGACCAGCTAGTTGAATACCTTTTATGTTTTCTTTACTGTTGTGTAAAAATTTTGTTAACAGGTTCTACCAAGTAATGAACAAGAAGAATATGTTTATGGTCTGCTTGCTTTCCCTTTACTGGAGCTTGGCCGAATGGCAGAAGCTGAGAAAGCAGCAAGAAAGGGATATGAAATCAACAAGCAAGACTGCTGGACACATCACAATGTAAGTTATACTTGGTTTGCTTATAGAATTTGTACTTTATTAGAGTGTAAGCATGCTCATTTTCAATGATTGACAATGCTGTCGCAATGCTCCAAGCCAAAATTCCACTGATGCTGAAAAAAAGATTCCATTGTCTTGACATATAAAAGTATAAAATGACAATAACACTGTAGTTATTATACCACGGTTCAACCCTCTGATTGGACCTAACTCCATAGGTTATCGCAATTCACATCTTCAAATGTTATATCAGTATCAGTTGTTGTAACTAGTTTGTAATACTTAAAATTGAAATTCATTGTTGTAGTTCATTTCCTTCTTTTGCAGTTGTGCCATGTTCTTCAGTACCAGTGTCGCTTTAAAGAAGCAGTAGAGTTCATGGAATCATGCTCGTCATCATGGGATTCTTGTCTGTCATTCATGTATGTGTATTAGGAAGAATATATTTAATATTTTATTTATTCAAGTGATATTTAGATGCTAAAGAGTGTTGAAATCATCAGGCTCACACACAATTGGTGGCATGTAGCTCTGTGTTATATGGAAGGTTATTCTCCAATCCACAGAATCTTAGAGGTATATGACCATCATATCTGGAAGGAGTTGGAAAAGGTTGATGCTTTTGGACCAGAGGTAACATTTCAAGTATTTTTATACATGAGTGGTTCTCTTGCAAGTTGCATCTAGGTCCTAACTATTATGTGAAATAGGTGTACTTGAATGCCCTTGGGTTGTTTTTGCGAGTTCATGTTCGTGGTCAAATGGATGCATTTGAAGACCGTTTGCTTATCTTAGCCAAACGCTTGACTAATAGGGTAAGCTACATAGAATACCATTTTCGATCCAAAGCGTAGATAAAATATGTGGCGTCAAAGAACCTAACATCTTTGCAGTCAAGATTCTTGGGAAGTTTACTGGTAGAGATATGTCGAAAGAGAATATTTCTCTACGTTTGTGGCTTAGAAATTCTATATTATTATTTTAGTCCAATGCTAGTTCACCATATGATCTTTATGCCTTACCTGTTTAGGTGTTTTCATGCATTAATCTGAGTTTGTTGTTTGTGTGCACCAATTTGTTCAGGCCAACTGGTATATAGAGTGGCATCTTGATGTACTCATTTTATGGGCCTTGGCTAATACTGGTGCGATTTCAGAGGCTGAAGAGTTGCTCAAGGGCTTGAAATCCAGGTGAGTATTGCTACTGTGAACCACACCTTATTTGATTTTATGCGAGTGCCTATTAATTAAATGTCCTTCTGTAGAGTTTCTAAGATGAACAAGAAGAAGCAATCCATGCAGAGCGCAATAATGGTTTGTTCTGATTGCCACCTCCAGTATATATGGTTAATGCAGAATAGAAGTATAATATCTTAAGTCAGGATTTTATGATTTCTTTCTTATTTTGGATTTGTGTTTTTATTAGGGAATCTTTTAAGTTCTAGAATATTAGGGTTGTTTGATCCTAATTGATCTAGGGTTTTAACCTCTATATATAGAGGCCTTTGTAGTCTTTTTTGGCAGAGTTGAATAAATAAAAGTTTGAGAGCCTTGCTTTCTATCCAGGTTTGTGAGATGCAACCTAACCTTAGGTGTGATGCCTGAGATCCCTAGGTGTGATGCCTAGACCTACTGGTGTGATGCTAGTAGACCTATCTCTTTCTTAATTCCATCTTTAAATCCTAATTCTAGGGTTCGTCTTATTTGTCCTACATCAATGGTGTTCTCTTTATTTGTTGTTTGATTCATTTATGCCTTGTCTCTATTTTAGTCGCGTACTCAATTCACACTAGCTACTCTATGAACAATAGAGTTATGCTATTACTTCTACCGTGAATTTCTTCCCCAGTACTATCAAGAAAGAAAGATTATATATATATATATATATGTGTGTGTGTGTATATAAATCATTGATTTTGTGGTCAGGCCCGGCCCTGGGGCAAGACAGGCAAGGCCCAGGTCTAGGGCCTCTAATTTCAAAGGGCTCTTATATATAAAATTTGTTGTAGAGATCTACATAAAGTTGTTCGAGTTTTGATGATAAGTAATAGACATAACTTCTATCACATTCAGGGATTGAGTCCCACGGGTGTCATTGTTTTTAGTTTTTTTCCTCTTTTGTCTGTCTTTTTTATTTGTTCATTCATACACTTACATTTGTCATTTTATACTTTTATTTACTATTGTTGTTTTTAAATTTTATTTTATATAATTCTTTTCTATTACTTTGATATTATAACATTCATATTATAAAGATCCCTGTAACATACTTGTTTTCCTTTAGAACAAGCTATAACTATTTTCTTTATTATAATTTATATATATAATGGGTGATTAAAAATGATCTTATTAATATATTATATATATATTGATTTTTTGCCGAATATTTATTAGGGGGCCTGAAAAAAAATTCGCCTAGAGCCTTTAAGCACGCAGGGCCGGCCCTGCTAGTGGTTTGAGGATTTACGTTCAGTCTTTCCACTTTACAGCATATTCTACATTCAACAATTTTTACCTATTGAAGTTGTATGTTAGTTTAACCATATCTTTCTAACAGCTTGCAGAAGCCTTGTACGAATATGGGAGGGGTAATGAAAAACATGCATTGGAATTATTAGGTTGTAATTTTGATGCTGATAACTGTAAGACGATTGGAGCATCTGGTGAACAGCTGGATGTATTCAATGAAGTCTGGTACTGTATGTTGCTTAACAATGGACAAGCTACAAAAGGTATGCTATAAGCTATGCTTACAGCATCTAACTTCCTAAAGAGATTGTCTTCTAACTGTTTCCAATTTTAGCAATTGAGGTGATTGAGAAACGAATCAAAGCTAGAGACGGACTCCCTTTCCTTTGGCGCCTCCTGGTATATATATGATCTTTCAGTTTATAACTACATATTGCATATGATGAGTTGAAGTGCTTTCGGTTTGGAAACAACATAAGGAATATGTTTTGCAGGAGAGAGGTTATAAACAAACCGGCAGACAGGAGGTTACAATTGCAAGCGAGAAGGCCAGGGTTCTAGAGACTGCATATTTCAGTTAAACCAGTAAGACAGAAACAGGATCAGATGTTGTACTTGTACTTTTTCCCCAAACTACATATTAGATTTAGAATGAAGTGTCAGAAAATAAGAAACATTAGATATTTCGGCTGTATCTGAGATATAGAATCACAGATCTACATCCACTGACATGCAATCCCATTTCATCTCTTGCTTCTCTTTGGTTTTCTTCTTATGTTGCATAAATATGCTGCTGTCTGTGAGCTTTTAGTACACAGAACCACTGATCCTTTTACAAATTTGTACATTCTTGATTAGATGCAATAGGATATGTAAATAGTTTGATTAAAAATCAAAAATGGGTCCATAGCTCAGTGGTAGAGCATTTGACTGCAGATCAAGAGGTCACCGGTTCGAACCCGGTTGGGCCCTTTTTAAAATTACTATTTTCATCTTCTGTTTACCAAAAACTTTCATTTGATTAATGTCTTTCACTCTTTCTTCAGGTTATCTTCTTTTTACGAAAAACTTCCATTTGGTTAATGTCTCACTCTTTCTTCAGTTTCTTGTAAGTTGTAACCTTTTGTACACTTTTCATCTTCCTTTTACCAAAAATTACCATTTGGTTTAATGTCTTTCAGTCGGAAACTTGAAAGTAAGTACTCTCTCTACCAAAACCCCATCAGACCCTTCCATGATTTCCATCCTGATTGAGACATTGTTTCCTCTCCTCCTCGGTCAAACCAAACCCTACCATCCCCATCACCACGTCAAGTCACATTCGAACTCGAAGCGCGTCTAACCCCACGTGTACGGCTCATGATCCTCTTCAGCTCCTCCACCGGACGGTCGTCCTTCTCCGCCGCCGCGTCGACACTGTCCGTCACACTCCCATCCACAACCAAAACCGGGTCGACTACCTCATGGAGCAACCCCATCTGAGCCGTTACAAGAGGCGGTTACAAGAGCCGTCGGAAAATCTGATGGAGCGGGTTGGGATAGGAGGAGAAGACAAAAAGCTCGAAAAGGGTGGGGGACGAAGAACGAATGGCGAGGTGGGGTTGGAAAATCTGATCAGTGTGACTCCTGCTTTTACCTGCTCTTCTTTCGTTTTCAGTGGAATTGATGCATTTTTTACTTTTTACTTTTGGAATTTAACATGGCATTCACGGTTCCATACTTCAGTACGCATTTTCACTTTTTGGCTCTGAGAAGTTGAAAACTTGAAATTAACAGTGGGGGAAGTCCTTGCTTACAATGATTGGACGTTTAATTGGCTGATTAAAGTAATGACTAACAGTGAGCATATAAAGTTACATGATTATTACCAACAAGTAACTCGTTTGGCAATGAAGTTTGATTACTAAAAGCATACGAAAATTAAGAACTGAATATCATAGATCATGCGATGAGTTGTAAATTCAGATATAAATCGTTCGATTCAGATAAGTTCTAAAATTTAATTTTAACTGATTGTATCGTAAGTAACTTTACAGGTCTTAATTAATATGATTAAAACTGATTTGTACAATTAAAACTCACACACACTAAAGGACCAAACTTAAAATAACTTGAGAATACAGGATTAAAAAGAGAGTCCATGCCAAAACGAAATCATTTGACACGGGTGAAAAGTGAAAATATAGACCTACTTTTTACTATTTTTTCATGTGGGTTAAGGGCCCAAGAACCCTGTTCAAAAAAATGCCCAAGAACCAAGTCTTGTTGATAAGCACTTTTTTCTAATAATTTGTCGATTGCTGTGGAAAATTATTAAAAGATTATGATCTGATAATCTATGATTAAGTTAGGGCGCAGCCTCGCAGGAATAGTATCATAGGGGCCTCTGCTCCACAGTTCAAACATCAAAGATTAAAGCTGAAACGCTAATCTAATATTTTTCTTGAGCACAGCCATAGGTTTTGGTTTAGGGCCTCCTGTTGGCCCATAAAATGACCTAATCCCATTTCATTGTAGACCCAAAACAAAGTACTTCAGGCCCAAAAAAACGTTGATCGGGGAAGCCTGAGTTTACTGTGACAGTGTCTCTATAAGTGTCGCCATCGGTTAGAACTCCGACGTTAACGGTTGTTCTGATGAATATGTGATTTGTAGAGCAAGCCTACAATCAATCGGACACAGAAAGCAACAAGTTTGCATACTTAAGTGGAGAATTTGGGGACATTTTCCTTTTGTTTTTGGTTACAAGATAAGCTCTATCCGCCTATCCCTTTCCATCTTTTCTATAGTTTTGTTTCCTTGTTCGACATATTGAATCATATGCAATTTGTATGTTTGCTTGTGATTACTTAATCATAAATCACAGAAATTGTACTGTTCTTAAACATAGTAAATAAGGTAGATACCTGTTTTAGGAAGAGCACGTCAAGGCCATCACAAAAATATTCTATTAACCCTAGCTGATGAACATCAAGGGCAACGATACTCCATTAACTATCCCCATCGTTTCGTCTTTATCTTCGATGTTGCTTGGTCTCGGCCTCTTGTGTGATCAATGAATTGAATCAACGTTGGTTTCTCTGGTTTATCGAGAGTTATGTAATGCTCAGCGGTATATTGTTACCATCGTTAATCCATTAGTTTTGAAAACACAAATTCGTTCTAAAACCATCCTTAAAATTTGTTACGAGACGTGACTAATGGGATCTTCAATCATTTCCATCAATTGTTCTTCCATTTTTCTCACCATGCAGTGAATTGTTTGTGATTTGGTTAATTTTACCGTACAGTTCATGAACCAACGAGCACCCCCTCCTCTGGTTCAACTACTATAATTCTCAACAGGTCCAGTCGTCCAGAATAGTGGTCGTCAAAAAGCCCGACCCTGTCCAAGCTTTATGGGCTCGAACCGGACTGGACCTTAACTATGTTTTGTAAATTTTAAAGCCAGGCCAGACTTTTTAAAAAAAATCAAAGCCCATGGGCCGCACATAGATCCGGGCTTTTTGGATGGGCCGAACTCATTATATACATATCTAATTAAATTGTATCAAAATAAAACAAAAAAATATGAAAAAGTTAAGATTTGTTAATGAATAAATTAAATATAATAAAAATCTTAAAAAATATGTCTTAAAGTCTTAATTAGTTTTTAAATGTAACTAATAACTCTATAAAAATTATTAATAAAACAATTAAAATGGCTTTTGACGAGCTTTTTAGAGCCGAGCCAGACGAGCTTAAACAGACATATAACGGACTGGGCTACACCGAAGCTTTAAAACCTCTGCCCTAACCCAATCTTATAATTTATGGGCCAGACCAAGATAGGCTTTGGCCCTTTAGGTTAAGTGGCGTCCACGAGCTTTTAGGCCCAATGATGACCCTGGATTAGAGCTTCCCGACGAGACGCAAATTAAACCCAGACCTTAACGTATACCAGTCGACATACTGGACACGCTAGGTCAATTACTTCACTCCCATGTACTTCTTGAGGCGCGTGAACCGCACCCCCCTCCCCAATATATATATATCGTTCCCCAATGAACACCTAGCACAGCTTCCTCCCATCTTCGGCTCACTGAGACCTAATTCGAAAAATCACTAATACAAAGCAAACAAGAAACCCCAACACGACCAACCTTTTCATCTCTATCTTATATATAATTCTCTTCCCGAATATATAGTATTTGATAAGCCCTAAAGTAGTTCCATTTCATCTCAAGAGCTCACTAGCTATTATTCATGGAGATCTTCAACAAGTACAAAGCGGTGAAGCTCCGGAGTCACCTCGATAAGTACCTGGTCGCAGACGCCGATCAAAAGACTGTCAGACAGAGCTGGAGGGGAAGCAACACCAGAAACGCGAGATGGACGGTGGAGCTGGTCGAGAACAAACCCCACGTCATACGTCTCAAGAGCTGTTACGGACTCTACCTCACCGCGACAGACATGGCGTTTCTCTTAGGCGCCACGGGAGAGAAAATTCTTCAGACGGAAGCCGATAGGCTCTCCGACTGGAAGTTCGAGTTCGAGCCTATAAAAGACGGGTTTCAGATGAAGTTTAGAACATGGTGCGGTAAGTACATGCGAGCTAACGGTGGACCACCGCCGTGGAGAAACAGTGTTACGCATGATGATCCGAGAACGTCGTCAACGAGGAATTGGATTCTGTTTGACGTGGAAGGGGCGGAGGTTCCGGTGTCGGAGAGCGTTACGGACTTTTTGCTGTCTCAGCAGTCGAGTTTCTCGTCGTTTAATTCCGATGAGATTGAGAAGGGTACGGAGTATGGATCGCAGATGTCGGTTTACTCTCCGAGGTCGCCGAAAACGTCGGTTTTGTCAAAGACGTCGTTGTTCTCAGCCCGGTCGCCGTGGTATACTCCCAAAGTTTCTTCAAAACAGCTAGTAGTTCACCAGGTATGTTTCTCTTCAATAAGTTATCTTCTTAATTTTGGTTAGTTTGATAATTAATTAGAGAAGGATTTTCCAAAATAATAATTGAGAATTGAGACAGTGATACAAGAATAATCAATATTCATGGATTACTTGAGTGATAGATATCCGAAAGTCTTTTAGCCGTGTTTGGATTAAACCGGTGCCAGTAGTTAGGCAAGAGAAGCATTTGAGAAGGAATTACTACTACCTCTAGTGTGGGGTGTCTCATGTAGTTTGCATTTAGGGTAATGACTTTCAATACGTGTAAACAATGATCTTATAGACACAGATTTGTCCAACAAATTCCCTTATTTTTATGGACATTTCACACACATTTTCGCATCAGCATGACAGCATATATAGGTATGGGATGAGACCTTTAAGTAGAGTCGCAAAAAGGGTCTTAGTTAACCCAAAAATTAAAGCTAATTACATAGGCCCCGTTGAATTATATATCTATAAGTGGTTGATCATTCAACTTGGTAACCAAATAAACAATCTTGATTGACAAGTCATGTATGTGTAGAGGATACTTAATTAAATTAAGTTCAACTTGCCTACATGGAAGTTTATAAGAAATTAAGTTGATTCTATTTGCTTCAGCCCTTGAATGATAGCATGTCGTATCTCTACTGTATTAGAAAGCCAGACTCCTCCTTTTCTTATAGATTTTGTTAACATTACGGTTGGTTTTTTAAATTTTAGATTTACTGTAAATTGTTCTTTGTTAGTATTATTCTGTTAACGTAAAAAACTCTATTTATAAGGTTTGTATTGATATAAAATTTAATAAATTAAGATTTGAGAGTTCTTCTAACCAAAAAATAAATAAATTACGGTAGTAGAAATTTTTTTTAAAAAATAAAATGATAATTACTATGGGTTTAATTGTAAATCATCATTAGATTTTTTTTCGCACTTTTGGTGAAGCAGTTGTCTTAAAAAAATAAGAGAAACAGATTCATCCCGCTTTAAATGGAACACCAGGTGAAACTTTCGTTATCTAATCACTGCACGGATACAAAGCTAGTACATATAGTGGCATCTCTATCTGCATTTGAAGTCAGAGGGTTTATCGGCCTCAATAAACCTGCACCAACCCCTTGTATATAAGGAAAGGAAGAGAAAGGAAACAAACGGGCAGACCTGCACCAACCTTTCCGCACTACAACTTAATGGGTAGGACACATAAACCGCACTAGGGTCTAAACACAAGCACCTTTGGTCAACTTTTCACACATGTCCTTTTACATCAGTGATTGATCTCACCATCTTCGTCCAAAATGGAACCACTCTAGAGTGATGCACCACAAGTCGATTTTATGGTCTGCTAGATTTAAATGTAAAGACAGAAAGAATTATTTATAAATAGTTATTTTATTTTTAACCCTTCAATGTAAATCTAATGTTTACTGTCTTAATCTTTACAATATAAACACTTCTATAATCGAAGAGCCGATAAGTACCCTACCGACTGTGGATTTTTGTCATCCCTACCGTAAACACGAGGTGTCATTGTCGAAAAATATGTGTGCGAACAAAGAAAGAGCATGGGCCTATATCCCAAAATCCATGAAAAGATAGCAAACAGCCCATACCATATTCCACGCAAGGGACACCTAAGCAAACAAACCGCGTAGTCCAGTTAATGTGTGCCGACTCCTCTTGTCGTTATTCATCAACATATATAAAGCTCACACTTAGACACGCACCACCATAATTGTCCGAAACTGAAAAACCAAATCCAATCTCACCAACTCATTTTCTTTTCTTGTCCTCTATGTACTCGCAGACCAATTCCAACAAGTTCAGAATGGGAATGGACCTCTTCCACAACGCAAAGGCAGTCCGCCTCCGCTGCCGCCACGACAAGTACCTCTTAGCCGACGAAGACGAAGACACCGTCTCCCAAGACCGCAACGGCTCCTCCAAAACCGCCAAGTGGACCGTCGAACATGTCCCCGGATCCGACCACGTCATCCGTCTCAAGAGCTGCTTCGGCAAGTATCTCACCGCCTCCAACCAGCCCTTCCTTCTCGGCATGACTGGCCGCAAGGTCCTCCAGACTCTTCCTCAGCGGCTGGACTCCTCCGTCGAGTGGGAGCCTGTAAGGGAAGGGAATCAGGTGCGGCTCAAGACACGGTACGGGAACTTCCTGAGAGCCAATGGGGGATTGCCGCCGTGGAGAAACTCGGTGACGCATGATATTCCTCATAGAACAGCTACGCAGGATTGGGTTTTGTGGGAAGTTGATATAGTTGAGATTCAGGTGCAGTCTCCGGCGTATAGACCCTCCGGTCCTCCGCCGCTGCCTCATTCGGACTCTTTTGATTTCGAGTCCAATTCTCCTTCGTCTGGTTCGGTAAAATCAACGGCCAGTCTCACACGACAGGAGGTTAGTGTTTTGGTTTGGTTTAGTTAGTTTTATTTTCATGGGTTTGAGGTTAGTATTAAGTTGGGTTTGGTTATAATGTTGCTGCAGTCGAATGATTCCTTTGTGGCGTCGCCGCCTAAGGTGGGAGGGAGGACTATATACTACCATATAGCGGAAGATAATGGCGATGTGGATGATGAAGCTGTGCAGGGTTACTCTATGAGTTTTAAAGGAAATGGGGTTGATGAATTGACTCGTAAATTGGAGGAAGAGACGGGGATTGAAGGGCTTATTGTGTGTGCTCGAAGCCCTTTGAATGGCCAGCTATTCCCTCTTAAATTGCAGCTGCCTCCGAACAATGTGACCATGCAGATTGTGGTGGTCTTATCTTCTTCGAAAGGTAACGCTTTCACTTACCGTAACTTATGAAAATTGATGATTTTGATTTTGGAGAAGGAAATGAAATTTCAGATTTCATCTTCGTGGAGATGTGGAGATGAAAACAGAGAAAGTGAATAAATGAAGCATTTGTTTGACAATACTCACAATAGCTATGAAAATTGTTGATCATTTCTGTCTTTCGTTATTTTCTTATGCTGTAATTTAGTGTACTGTGTTATGTTAGCTTTAGTTGTTTTCAAGGAGTATCTAATGATTCTAATCTTGTCTTGCGAGTTGTGATAGTGGAAACCATCGAATTGTAGAATTACCTGGCCAGTTAAGATTAAAGGACAATGAACATAACAATGCAATTGTGCAGACCTTATACGCATCAGAGTATTTGCATTCTTTTAGATTACTCATATGCTTATATGCCAACTAGTAGAAATTTGAACCATTAGGCATCTTGCAGGTTAACCATTCAGTCCATTAACTAGTTTATAGTCTAGAGTGGATAAGATCAGGAAATGTGGTTAGTCTAGTCTCTGTTCCATAGCTACCATGATTGCGACACAATACATTCTACATTTTTTTTTCACTTTTCATACCTACCATGTTTGAAACACAATCCATACTTGCCGTTCTTTTCTCATTTTTCGTAAGCACCATTATCGACAGACAATCAATACTTATGCTCACTTTCCCTTCGTTCGTTTTGTGTAACAGCGGCTCAAGATCTTGCAAGAAAAGGTTTATTATGAGAGGCAACATATTGGAATCACAGTTTTGGTCAGGCAACAATACCCAGATTCCAGGATCTGTACATATTGATTAGGAACCCTTTGTACCGGTATACCTTACAAGTTTTGTATCAAGCATAATAGAAGTCCCCCTTTTGGTTGAGGTACGTACTAGTATGGATGCCCTGAAATCAAACTCGTTTTGGGGGAGTTCTGTAAATGTTGTTAGCTTATATCAGCTTTGAGAGAGATGTGCGATGATAGTGTTGTTTACAGTAGTATACTCCAGCAGCAGCTAGTTTTGTTTTTCTTTGGAGAATGTCTGATTGCATTTTAGCTGTTAAACTATTAGCGGATTTGTTTATTGAGTTGATGTGCTTATATATATATATATATATATGTATATATATATATATATATATATATATAAGTTTCAAATCTGCGGAACGTGATGTTTACTCCACTCTGTTAAAGACTTTCGGCCGCTTCCGACGGCTAAGGGTGTACCTGTGAAGAGGCACCGATCCAAACCGAGAACGTGTTGGAAAATTCTTAAACTAGTACTCAATTACTCAATCATATCGGGCCTAGTGGCAATATATCATAATCATGAGATACTTTAGAGTCACGTTTAGTAACTTCAGTAATTTAAAATGGAACTTATCATAGAAGTATCGGTAGCAACAAAAATTAGTATCAGAATATTTTATATTATTTTATTATTTATTTATCATTAGAAATCAAATAGTAATAAAGTTAATTACGATTGATTATTTACTTATCATATAAAATTATAATCAAAACTAATTTGATTACTAAAATACCTCTGTAATAAATAAATTTAAAATATCTCTAAAATACAGTATATATATAGACACACATATATACACACAAACACATACACGTTTAGGGTTGAGTAATTTAAAAATATTATAAATACAATAAAATTTAAAAAATATCTCCAATTTAAAATATTATAATATATTTTGTGGGTAGGGTAATTTAGAAATATTATTAATTATGTAAGGATATTTTAAAGAGAAAAAGTTAATTTTATTACCTTGATTTTGATACACATCTCCCTACTTGGGTGTGGAATAAGAGGTTTTATCAGAAATCTATTTTTGATAAACAAGTAGGACCTACATCCATTCTAAAACCTTGACATGTTAGTAAATGCATGATTTCATCCATTTCGGAATCAATTACACCATTTTCAATTTCATTCCAAGTTAGTAAACATGTCCTAGATTTTCTTTGATCTGTCGCTTCAAAAATAGCAGGCACTCGATGTTAGCTTTACTAATAATCTGTACAATAGCAGATGCCATCTTTAAGGCTTATGGAGTCCATAAACAGAAAAAGGAATTGCGAAACAAATAGATCAAATTAAAACATTCGTTGCATGTTCAAATGATCATAATGTAGAATATTATGTAACTATTTACTTTCCTTGTAGATGTAGGTTATATTTTTCTTATTAGCATTATGAATGTATCTCTATATAAACCCTCATATGTGGAGAATAATAATACAAATAGTATTCCAAACCATATCAAAATATTCATTTCTACTTGGCATCAAAGCCACAAACCCGAATTTCGTATTCAAATTCTGTTGCGTACCATAATTATATCAAAATCTCAAATCCCAAATTTCAAATCCTGAATTTCAAATCTCAAATTCAGCAAATTGAATTTATTTTTCATGGCATATCAAATCAACAACCACACTATCATTCCATCATATCACAAATCAAATTTATATACAAACTCAAAATGCCCGCTCTGTGGATATTTCGGTCATAGCAAACAACAGTGTTATGAAACAGTTAGATACCCAAATTAGTGGGATTTCATCAAGACACCCCAAAAGAATCAAGCAAAAGTTGTCATAACCACTACAGAGGAAGAACAATCGTCTAATGCTTTCAATGTCGCACAATCAGGTATGAACGGTAAGGTATCTATGAATAGTTTCTGGATTATTGATAGCGGAGCAAGTGATCACATGACTAATGATTATACCCTCTTGCAAAAATTACAATCTTCCTCTCAAAATAGTGTTTCTACCGCCGATGGTACTCCAACTCTGGTTACCGGAGAAGGTTCTGTTGTCCTATCAGACACGTTAACTCTTAATTCTGTATTAGTTGTCCCTTCATTGTCATACAATCTCCTCTCAGTTAGCCAAATCATTTAAGCATTATCATGTATTGTTACTTTCTACCCTTCTTTCTGCATATTTCAAGATATTCTAACTCGGTAGATTCTAGGTTATGGTGTACAGAAGGGAAAATTATACTATATGGATCTGACAGATACATGAGAAAAATAAAAATATTTTTTTGGTCAAACTAATCAGGTCAATGGAGCTGAGAGCGCTAAGAAAAATGTGTGGCGGCATTATCAGTTGGGCCACCTAAACTTCAATTATCTGAAGAAAATGCAACCATAATTATTTTTAGATGTCGACCATTCAAATTTTTGATGCGACATATGTGAACTGACTAAGAGCCATCGTATTTCATATTCCCCAAGCCTGCATATAAGTCATGTTCCATTCATGAAGATTCATTCTGATGTTTGGGGACCTGCAAAAATTCCTACTCATAGTGGATATCGATATTTTGTGACGTTTATTGATGATTGTACTCGTATAACTTGAGTGTCTCTACTGATGAACAAGAGCGATGTCTATTCTCGGTTCATAGAATTTCACAAGATGGTGTCTACACAATTTTAACAAGCTATTCGAGTTTTCCAATCTGACAATGGTGAAAAGTATGTTAATGGTCGTATACAAGAGTTTATGCAGTCCTATTGAATTCGACATCAGACTTCAAATTCTTACACTCATTAACAATATGGATTAGCAAAACGAAAAAATCGACAATTGCTTGAAGTTGTTAGTGCTTCTTTATTTGGCATGAATGTACCTCTTGAATATTGAGGAGAAGCTATGAGGTCTTATGCATATCTCATTAATCGTACTCCTTCTCGGGTAATTGAATTTCAAAACTCTTTGCAGCAGCTTCAACATCTTCTTTTTGTTCTGCCATTACCTAATTTGGAGCCTCGAGTCTTCGGATGCGTAGTTTACGTTCATATTCCAAAGCAACAACGAAGTAAACTTGATAATCATGCAAGACGGTGTATCTTTATTGAGTATACTAATTTCCAAAAGGGTTACAAATGTTATGATCCTCTCACCGACATCATTCATGTATCCTTTGACGTTTCTTTTCGCGAATCTGAGTGGGGAGTATCGAGTTCTTCCCTTCAGAGGGAGAGAGGTTGTGAATGGAACTCTCGAAATAATTTATTTGAACTCGAAGAATTAGAAGCTTTGGAAACAAAATTTAGAGTTGGAATTTATAATAACAGTCATATTGGAACAAAAGAGTCAAATAGACATGAAAGCATTGACGCAAGCGTAAGGAATTCTGACGATGCGATGCGTGTCAGAACAGGAGAGGCTGAAGCTGAGAGCCGAGACGAGCCGGTACATGCTAGAAAAGAGCCGCCAAGCTGAGCCACCAATTCTGCTAACATGCCTGCTTCCATAGATTCTGTCTATATATACCAGAGTCACCAGACAACAGTACTTCATGACCCGCAAGTCAAGCCCATAGAGTTGGCATATCCAGCTGATAGTAATTCAAATACTTCTTCGTCAAATTTGTTCCCCTTCTCCACACAATCAACCGAAGAATCCGTCATGAATGTCCCTCCTCAGATACCTTTAAATTTAAACCAATTTAAATTTAAGATCAACACTGTTCGAATTTTGATTTCACTTGCAGCAAATAAAGATTGGCCTCTACAACAGTTTGATGTGAAGAATGCTTTCCACAATATAAACTTGGAGGAAAAGGTGTATATGGACATACCGCCAGGAGTCAAATGTAGACCTTGCAATGCCATCAAGGTTTATAAGTTGAATAAGTCCTTGTATGGATTAAAACAATCTCCTAGAGCGTGGTTTGGGAGATTCTCTAAATTAATGAAGACGTTTGGTTACAGACAAAGAAACTCGGATCACACTTTGTTCATCAAGCGTAGTCAGGGTAAGATCACCGCTCTGATTGTGTATGTTGATGATATAATTGTCATAGGAGATGACCCAAATGAGATGGAGGCTTTACAGAAGTATCTGTCGAATGAATTTGAGATAAATGACCTTGGACAGCTGAAGTATTTTCTTGGAATTGAAATTACAAGATCAAAGAAGGGTATTTGTTTATCTCAACGAAAATATGTTCTTGACTTGTTAGCTGAGACTGGACTACTTGACTGCAAGCCTGTTGAGACACCGATTGAGATGAATCACAACCTCGTCATCTATACAGATCAAGTCTCGACTAATAAAAGGAGCTACCAATGTCTAGTATGAAGACTTATTTATCTTTCTCATACTAGACCTGATATTGTTTATGTTGTGAGTGTTGTAAGTCAATTTATGCATTGTCCTAGTGAATAGCATATGGATGCAGTGTATCGCATTTTGAAGTACTTGAAGATGACACCCGTTAAAAGATTATTATTTGAGAAAAAAGAGAATTGAATGTTGTTGGATACACTGATGCAGATTGGGCTGGTGATAAGACTGATAGACGATCTACTTCTGGGTATTTTACATTTGTTGGAGAAAACCTTGTCACATGACGTAGTAAAAAGCAGAAAGTCGTTGTAAGATCAAGTGCTGAAGCAGAGTTTCGAGGTATGACACATGCAGTTTGTGAGATGTTTTGGATTCGTAATGTATTGACTGAATTGAGTTTTAAACTCAAGAAACCCATAGACTTGCATTGTGATAGTACGTCTGCTATTGAAATTGCTCATAATCCTGTTCAACATGATCGGACTAAGCATGTGGAAGTAGATCGACATTTCATTAAGGAAAACCTGGACAAGAAGATCATTCATTTCTTTTTCGTGTATACGGAAGATCAATTAGCAAATGTTCTCACAAAAGGAGTGTCAAGAAAAGTGTTTGATAACTCAATTGGCAAGTTGGGCATGATAAATATTTATGCACCAACTTGAGGGGGAGTGTAGAATATTATGTAACTATTTACTTTCCTTGTAGATATCAGTTATATTTTTTCTATTAGTATTATGATTGTATCTCTATATAAACCCTCCTATGTGGAGAATAATAATACAAAAAAGTATTCCAAACCATATCAAATTATTCTTTTCTACTCATAAAACATGAATAGCTTGAAATAAAAGGCAACGACTTGACAATGTGCAACCCTAAACCAGGTCCGGACCTGAGTTTTTCAGACTTGAGTCGAACTTTTAAAACTAGGCCCTTAAATTATAATATTCATTCAAATTTATTATCTTTTTAAAAAATTCATGACCTAAAGCTATAAACTCAAAATCTAACGACATAAAACATTATAAATTTTTTTTATACTTACTTACACTACTCATTTTTTCTAAAATAATAACTAATAATTGTAATATAATGCTTATTTTTTACTAAAATAATGTGATCACACAATGGGAAAAAAAATTTGACCCTTAAAGGTTCGGGGCCATAAGTCCATCGACTCTTGAGACTCTATTCCGGTACGGGTCTGCCCTAGACCAATTTGATAAGCTGTGATGGTCTCTTCTCATCAACTAAATTTGATTGCGAGTTAATCAGAACAGTTCCTAGTGAGGTTATTATTAAATTCCTCGACGCATGTTAAATGCGTTAATCTAGCATCAAAGTGTCATACTATAACAACTTCACGACTCAAACCTATCAAGTATTCACTTTAGAATATCACATTAGTAATACTTGAATTGGGACAAACGTGATATGTGGATTATCATTGTATTGCTCTAACTTAACCACTTTTAAAGTGTTAAGTTTTAACCACAAAAAATCTCAATACAATTAGATATAATATATCTATTTATATGTAATATTTTTATTTGTTTCTTTTCTATATAAGATATTTTCTCTCCAACGTTAATTAGTTTTGATGGAGATGGAAAGCCAATCCTCACTCCCTTTGCAGTAAGTGGTAACTTGGACTAAATCCATCCAAAGAGCAAAGTAGTTTCACCACTAACCTTTTAGGCCATTGGGGGCAAGTCTCCTCTTCCGTGGAATCCAAAACAGATTGTCCCTCTCACCAATGAATGAGATGCATTATGACATCATCAACAATAATTTTTTACTCAATACGTAAACACTAATCCCCAATATACACCGTACATTAGAGGTCTCATTTGCCACTTGCCAGACCCAATATATAAATGTTTAAAATTAGCTTAAAAGCGTGGCTAAAGAGTAAACAAAATGCTGAGGGGATGAGAAAAATGATCCAAAGTCATGCCGACTACAAGAGATAATATTAATTATCAATACATAAATTGTCAGAGACCGAGTCTGAATCTGAAATAATCGGGGCCGGTCCAGGTTCAGGTTTTTAAAAATCATAACCTGAGCAAATGTGACTCGGGCCGGGTCGGGTCGGACTTCGGACTTTTCAGGCTCAAAACTTCAGCTTCACATATATCATCTGTTTTTCTAAATTTTCTTCCTGTGTTCAATATGTATAAGTTTTAAGAGAGTTAAGTAATACACAAGTTTGATACAAACCAATACATAACACAAATTGTTCAATCCATGATTATCAATACAGAAAAACATTCAAATAGTTCAGTGGCTTCAGTCTAAAAAAACAAACATGTGGCAGTTGCAACATAAACGGGTCGGGCTTTCGGACCTTTTAAATTGTGAACCCGAACTCTAACCGATTTTGAAGCATTCAGGCCGGGTTTTGGCCTGGACCGTTTTTACAGATACAAGGCCAAGACCGAGTCGGGTTTTTCACATCGGGTTTTCGATCCTTCGGGTCTAGACGCTCACCCTTAATCAATACTCTACAAAAATTAGCTAAAATCTCCTTTTAATTTAACCCATTAGTGTCCGGTATCTATTAGTCTAGTGACATCAGTCTCATTTTGAAAGTGGGAGGATAGTGAGTTCTAGGGCTCGATTCGGTAGGTATACCGACTTTTTTTTTGCAATATCATGTCCTAACCAACCTCTAATTGATAGACAAAATTATGTATTAATACCAACCGTTAAAGTTGATATACCGACTTAATTGGTACGATTGGTATTAGACATATACCAAGTTTAAAATTTGACTTTAGAGAAGATATATAGTTAGCACTTGCACATATATAAATAAAAGAAGTTGCTCTGGTGGTTTGAGACATATTTAGCCTCTCAAGTGGTCTTGGGTTTGAGTTTTTTCTCTCACCAAAATGGTGAGTATTTTCTCTATTTTGTATTTATAGTGTATTTATACTTATATTCATATTATATATCTTTTTAAAAAAAAAAACTTGATACGGTATAATATATTGTAGGCATACAAAAAACTCTATTATGTTCCAACCGACTTCGTAACAAATCCATTTCAAATCTAATATATAGGGAATGCACAATTTGATGAATTCACATCAAAAGAAGATCCAAAAAATCAGGCACTGCTGATCAATACTGAACATTGAAAAAAAAAGAAAAAAGAAAAAGAGGACGGCGTATTATTATTTTTTAAATAAGGGCTAAGCAGCCTTAACCGTTAAACAAAACCACATAATACAAACGATGACTTAAAGCCTAAAGACAGCGGTATCGGATCAAAAACAAAGAAGAAAACGACGCCGTGTAGGACATGACGTGGTCCGAACGGCCATATAGTAACCACCAACCAGAATCCGTGCAGCTCAGTAACTGAAATTTGAAATATTCCAATTAAAGAAAAACAAAGATACTCTCCATCTTCATCTCTCTCTCTTCCGCTGCACGTTGTTTTCAATTTCATTAATACCTTCCATGTCCTCCTCCGTCTCCTCCCTTCAATTCTCCTCATTCACCGGATTCTGATTTTGACGAAACCGCGTAATTAGCACCTCTATAATCACTCTGATCATTCTTCTATACCAGCTCATCAAAAAAACGCTTTTCAGTTTTATCTTCCATTCATTCACATTCATCGATCTATCACAGCCGTTTTTCTGATTTCTTCTTCATTCCCTCTTATCATTATCGATCTAGTAAAATTATCGGTCACACTTAAACCTTAAACGGTTATCATGGCGGTTGACTACTACGCGGTTCTGAAGTTGACGCGCACCGCGAACCAGGAGGACGTGAAGAAGGCCTACAAGAGGCTGGCGATGAAGTGGCACCCGGATAAGAACCCGGCGGACAACAAGGAGGCGGAGGCCAAGTTCAAACAAGTCTGTCAGGCGTACGATGTGTTGAGTGATCCGCAGAAGCGTCAGATCTACGACGTGTACGGTGAGGAGGGGCTGAACGAGGTGGAGTTTGATGTGGCGCCGCCACCGAGGCGGGCGGACCCGGATGATATATTGTTTGGGGAGTTTTTCGACGAGCAGAATAGCTGGCAGAGGGCGGTTAAGAAGACTTGTAATGGCGGGGGTGGAGGCGGCGGAGGGAGTGGTAGGAGTCAGAAGAGTGGCGGCGGGAAGAAGGTTGTGGCGGTGGAGAGTAAGCTGGTGTGTAGTTTGGAGGATCTTTGCAAGGGGGCTATGAGGAAAATGAAGATTTCGAGAACTGTTCCTGATGATTTTGGGTGCGTATTTCTCTTACTTTCTTGGATTTTGTTTATATGTATGAGAATTGCTGCAAGTTTTGTTTTTTTAATTGTAGTCTTAGATTTTGATTGATCATTGATGCGTTAGCATTTCTTTCATTTCGATTTGAATTGAGTACTATTATGATCCAATCAATGTTATTTGATTGCAAGTAGTTCTCTTGAACCCAATTATACTGGATTTGCAGCTCATCGAACATTTGATAGTATATTTTTGGTCTTGGTTATGCACTAATGCAAGTTCTTAGTTCAGAAGCATTTGTACTTGAATATTCATCTTTGTCTTACGCTCAAAACGATTGTCTCTCACAGCAAGTCAAAGACAATTGAGGAAACCTTAAAGATTGATATCAAGCCAGGTTGGAAGAAGGGTACTAAGATCACGTTTCCGCAGAAGGGAAACCAAGAACCTGGAGGCTCTGCAGCTGATCTTATTTTCGTTGTGGATGAAAAACCTCATGATGTGTTCAAGAGGGATGGGAATGATCTCTTGGTCGATCATAAGTTAACTCTACTCGAAGCTCTCACTGGAACAATTGTCAATCTGACAACCTTAGATGGAAGGGCACTCCCCATCCCAGTCAGGAACATAATAAATCCTGGTTATGAGGAGGTGATCCCTAACGAGGGAATGCCAATATCAAAAGATCCCACCAAGAAAGGAAACCTCAGGATCAAGTTTGATGTGGTCTTTCCATCGAAGCTCAGCGCACAACAGAGATCGGATCTGAGAAGGGTGCTAGGCGAAGTTGATAATTAATTCTGAATCTATAAACTTAACTCTAGTTGACAATTAAGTTAATTTATCTGTAAATATGCAATGTTTTGGCTGTTGAGTAGCAATGTTGTCCATACTAGTTAAATAGCCGTCCTATTTCTTCTAAGAATGATGGGAAGTTCATCTTGTATAATGTTTTCCTTATGAATAAGAAACAGCAGCTGCTCCTCTTTGCTTGCAGTGAGAATCATCTTTCTTGTGTTTGGCTAATTGGAAAGGTGATGCTCCATTCGTGCACTAAGAATCTTAAGATATGCAATTTCAGAATAATGTTGTTGGGAAGTAGTATATTTATAGGGCTGGAAGCTGATGGGAAAAACCAATTAGCTTGAAAGATATGGTTTGTGGGTTTGTCTTCTATACATGCATGTATGGCATATATCAAGCCCATAAACCGTCTGATCAGATTTATGAAGATGATCAGACGGTTCACAACTTGATGTATGTTATACATATATTTATACTAGAATTTTCCATGGTTTGAAACCAGTATCCATGATTTGGTCCCATAGCTCTGCTCTGTTAGTCATTTCTTCCATGACATGAGTGGTATTCTTTTTTCCTTTCTGTTTTGGACAGAACTTTTCTAGTTGAACAAAAGAGTTTTCCTTTTATTTGTTATTGTTTTCTTTTCTTTTTTGGGTACTGAATCTAAGAAGATGTTCAACACATAGGAATTTGAGGAAGACAAATTAAAATTAAGGGAAGTATAATAGTAACTCTGAGAAGTACAAATCTCGATAAACATGAAAGAATACAGAAAACTGAATCCCAAGGCTGTTGAGATATATATCTCACATCGGGAATATAAGAACTTGCCTGTGGATTTATAAGGGTTTGGGCTACTCTCTCTATTGCCAATTGGTTTTAGAGTTGAACCTCAGACTACTTTATCAGGCTTATTCTGACGTTATTTTTCTAACATATATCTTTCGAACTCGGGATGAGGAATGGTAATTCAACTCCTGTGTTTCTCAATCTTCTTCTGGAGTTCCTCCTTCCTGGCCCCGACAACTCTATCTATCACTTCTCCTTTCTTAATAAACACAAACGAAGGCATTGCCTGCACTCCAAACTCCATGGCCACATCCTGCATGCATCAATCCATCAACAACACCATTAATTCCGATGACTAGGATAAACACTGTTAATCACTACACTAATATTATCATTAGTAATTACCGGTAACTCGTCCACATCAAGCTTGACAAACTCGACGTCGGTGTACTTATCAGCATACTCTTTCAAGGCTGGCTCCATCGATCGACAGGGTCCGCACCATGTTGCCGTGAAATCAATCACAATCTTCATCCCAAAATAACACCTTCATTAGTGAAAAAAAACTTGCATACTGATACAGTGATACATGCTCAAGCAGAAGAGAGGATAGTTAAATTACCAGCTTGTTAGTTTGCTTAGAGGCAGTGAAGTGAGTCTTCCATTGGTCCTTGGAATGGAAGGACATGATGCGAGACTTCTTTCCATGTGAGGATCCATCCGAGTCGTCAACAATGCTGCGGCTAGAGAGGTTGCTTCCCATTTTTCTGAACTCCGACTGGTTAGCTCTACGATTAACTTCCAAACTGAAAATCTTAGTAGAATAGGGAAGGTCTGATTGGTGTGTACTCAAATTGGGTGCCGATTGCTGTAATATATAGTCGGCCAGGAACTAGTGGCAGCTGGGATAGGCTCTCAAGCATCGGATTCATTGGCCTTTGGACCGTCGATATTGGTTTTCTTAGTTTCTATATAATAATGAGACATTCAGGGTTTTGCAGTTTTGCACTGACTGGTGGTGTAAAGCAAAGGTGTAATCAAAAACGAGAAACGCAAAAAAAACAAAACCCCTGGCGAAAGAATTAGGTAGATGCCTGCAGTCCCAAATTTTGCTTCGAAAGAATATCAGCAGAAAATAGTCATGTTTTCGTATTTATATATACCGACGGTAGGCAATCACCGACTGACGTGACCTTTGGGGAAAACAAAACGTGAAGACCACTAACACAAAAGCTTTATATTCTCGGATAAGGATGTCACGGTGCACTTCATCCATATATCCTTCGTAATAGGTCTTATCATTTGGTCCTTCGATTCTAGTATGTCTTAAAACCCGTCCTACCATCTAACACCAAAATCTTACCCGACCCTCTATTAAGACGGGCCGACCCTAGCCATTCTCGAGTAAGGTTGGATAAGGGTTGAGCAAATAAAACCCGGTCTTACCCTACAACTCTACCCTAATGAGCCCTTTAAGACCGAACCCGATCCTACCCTAAAAACCTGCCCTTTACACCATAATAAATTTTTATTTTTTGTACTGTTTTAATATTTTTCTTCTTTTTTAGATACAATACAACTAATCTTTTCTTTTATAGTTGATTTGTTAGCTTTGTTTCTTTGATTTCCTTTTGTTTTGTTGATTAACGATTGTATTTTGATGATTTAGAGCATTAGTTTATGAGATATATGAGTATAACCAATTAGTTTATAGATAGATGTCTTAAATTAAACATAATGTGTATACATGTATGTTAAATATAATAAAAAAATAAGGTTTATTATATATAATTCTAAAGCTAAATTATGAGAAAAAAATAACAAACTCATCTCGACCATGTTTAACCCTATTTAAAGGACCGGCCCTACCCGACCCTATTCACCCTAACAAAATAGACCGTTAGGACGGGCTAGAGCTTACATATTCAAGCCTCGACCCTACCCGGTCCTAAATTTTGTTGACTTTAACCGAACCTTACCCTACCCTAAACCCGGCCCATGATGAGGCCTACTTCACAGCCACCAGCCTATTCCATTTCCCACCTTTTCTTTACTGAAGCAAAGACACGAGACAAGAAAAAACAAAAACACAAACAAAAACAAAAACTGAAACAAGAGGTGCCGAAACTTATCAATATAAATGGCCTTGTCATAGAACGGAGATGGTATACCCCAGGATCCATTTCATCTCAAGACGATTCCATCAACAAAGACTAATGATCTAGTACTAAAGAAACAACGATAAAATAGAACCGTATTGAGAAGTTGTCAACCACCATCCTGAAACATTGTCCAAAAAAACTACCCAAAATCTATCCCAGGATGGTTTCGACCAAAACCCATGGGCTGAACTACAGAGAAACGAGAAAGTTCATGGATGATACATCCAACAAAAGCAGAAAACGTTTTCACCACCCACATGTAAAACTAGCAAGGAGCATCCTACCAAGAGTATGAGTACCGTTAAGAAGCAACTCCAATGTTAGCTGAGGCATGGCCATCTTGAGCTGAACCATGGTTGTTGTAAGACTGACAACCACCTCTGCCGCCCCTTGCCCTATTGTAGTTCCTTGGATAATAGTTACCAGGCTGGTCATAAAACTGGTTCCGACCATTCTGGTAAGGACCACCTCCTCTGCCTCGGCCACCACGGCCGTTGGAGTAACCTCTACGGCCTCCTTCACGGCCACCTCTTTGGTTTTGATACTGCCTACGTGGACCATTATGTTGCTCAAATTCTACACCTCTCTCATTATGCTCTACTTCTGTTTCTGGCTTGACTTGTTCATGTTGAACCGAGATAACCTCTGCAGAATTTTCGGTTTCAAATTCATCCTGCAACCCAAGAACCTCCCAAATTTCAATAACTTACACACTAGTTTCCAGGAAGAAAAAAAGTTAAACAGGATGAATTGACTTAAATGCTAAGGTTAGAGCACCTTCTGAACCTCCTCAACATGACCCAATTGATTATCACCACACTCATCAGTCTCATGTCCTTCAAGATTTGGCATCTCCTCACCCTACAGAGCATATAAAGAAGTCAGCACATGACTGAAAACATAACTATATTAATAACAAATATTGCTTATATAGCCAATATAATTCTTAAGTAATCTAACAATACACTCCAATGACTTGCATTACTGAACCATCTAGGCAGTATTTAAAAAATGCTGATTGCAAACATCTTTCAGAGAATGTATAGCATGCAAAGAGATAGCTTAAGTCAAGAAGGGACGGAACATGAGATAGGTTGTGACCATAAACAGCAGAGCAAGGGAATGATATCCCGGAGGATGTGAGTGGAAAGGCACATCAACTAAGATAACTCTATTCATTATTCATAATTAAATAAACCAAAAACAACCAAACACCATACTAGATAAACAGACCTTGAAAATAAAGATAACCTCAGTACATTCAAAGGTATGTCAGAAAAAATAGATGCTGCATTAGAAACCCTTGAATCCAACATTTGGACTGATCTAAAAACAGTAGAACAAACCATCTCTGACATGCAAAGAAAAGAATACCAATTCCAAGCGAGAGACTTCAAAGCAGGTATAACGCTTCTGCTTATTTGAGAATTATATCCCTTTAAAATATCACCTATAGAAACATAAATGTCCCCAATCAGAAGTCTCAAGTCATATTCATTAGAAAACCAGGGATAATGAAACCATAAAAGTAGACTGCAATCCGGGAGATATACACGAAGAAGGCCCAAAACAAATCAACCAGGAGCACAGCATCAAATGTACCCCAGGGCAGCACTCAATATTGGCAAACTAGACTGAAATAAAGGTAGTACATACCATCCCCCTCAATTAAACTAAAGAGCACCATAATGTTGAAATAGGAATGTGAATAAGTTTGGGATTTCTTTCCTTAGAGGTTACGGTAATTGATTCCTAACCTAATTGTATTAGGGTTATAGACATGTACTTGTATAAATATACCTCATAGTGAGAAAAATAAAACACAGAAACATTATCCCAGACCTTGTTTTGAACTTGGCATCAGAGCCTAGGTTTAAAACGATCTTGGGCGCCGCACCACCGATACACGCCGCACCATCACCATGAGTGACCAAAAAACAAGCTCATCAGGAGAGAAGACGGCTCCTCCTATTGTGATACAATCTGACGGTTCTGGATTCAATGCCGGAATAACCCTGACTGAAACAAACTACGATGTATGGTCTCAGATGATGGAGATGCACATCGCTGGACGTGAGAAGATTCAATACATTCGTGGAAAAAGTAAACAACCAAGAGAAGGAGAAGCAGATTATGACAAGTGGTATGCTGATAACCAAAAAGTCAAAGGATGGTTACTTATGTCCATGGTTCCTGAGATCCAGAAGTGCTACCTCAGATTGCGCACTGCCCGTGAAGTATGGAGTGCCCTTGAAAAGGCATTCTATGATGGTACTGATGAAGTACAAGTTTTTGCCCTACATCAGAAAGCTTTTTCTGCAAAACAAAACGGAAAAAGCCTTTCTGCCTATTATGGCGAGTTGACGGAAATTTTCCAAGAATTGGATCATCGAGACAAGGTGATCATGAAAGATGCTGATGATATCGAGTTGTACCGGAAGTCCATTGAACGTCAGAGGGTGCATATTTTCCTGGCCGGATTGGATTCAGAGTTCGAGCAGATTCGTGGAGAAATTCTGCGGAAAGATCCTGTCCCAGAGTTAGAAGAAACATACTCGTTTGTACGTCGTGATTCCCTGAGACGAGCAACCATGAATGAAACATATGCACCGCCTGATACTGCAGCCATGGTAGCCCGAAACCAGCCACCCCGCACTCGTACAAACCGGAGCCAATCAGATCGGCCTAAGACAACAAGTTCTGGAAGTCTTTCTGATTCCGGAACGCGTCCAGATCATAGCTCAACAAAACCATATGCAAATGTGGTGTGTCACGTGTGTGGACAAACAGGCCACACAAAGTCTCGATGCTTCGAGGTTATTGGCTACCCGGAATGGTGGGGAAACCGAAACAAAAAGAAGCAGCAACACTTAACCGCTGCGGTTGCTGAAAGCAGCGAATCCGAACATGGAAGAGAGAGGGCATCAACATCAATTGCTACTACAAGTAATGAAGGTAAGGCTTTAAATGTTTCTGACTCTGTTTCGAATAGTACATGGATAATTGATTCGGGTGCTACAGATCATATGACTTTTGATTCTAGACAACTTAAAAATATTAAACCATCATCCGAACCTGGGATTCATACAGCAAACGACAATACAGCACCAGTCACTAGTGAGGGGTCCATCTCACTCACTGAGAACATGAATTTGGATACAGTCCTTGTGGTTCCGACTTTGGATTATAATTTGATTTCTGTTGCCCAAATAACCGTTGCTTTGAATTGTATCGTGATTTTCTGGCCATATTTCTGTGTGTTCAAGGATATTCAGACCCGAAAGACGATTGGCTATGGAGTTAGGCAAGGAAAGCTCTACTACCTCGATATGATGTCAGAAAGTTCACATAAGTTGACTCAAGCCTTATCCATGGATGGATCCGAGGGGGAGAAGAAGCAATCTGCGATTTGGTTATGGCATCGTCGGTTAGGACATGCCTCCTTTGGTTACTTAAAGAAGTTGTTTCCTAGTTTATTTTCGAAGATTGATGTGTCTAGTTTTCGTTGTGGTGTTTGTGAAATGGCGAAAAGCCACCGTGTTTCTTTTCCACCAAGTTTCAATAAAAGTTCAGTTTGATGTGAAGAATGCTTTCCACAATATAAACTTGGAGGAAGAGGTATATATGGACATACCGCCAGGAGTCAAATGTAGACCTTGCAATGCCATCAAGGTTTGTAAGTTGAATAAGTCCTTGTATGGATTAAAACAATCTCTTAGAGCGTGGTTTAGGAGATTCTCTAAATTAATGAAGACGTTTGGTTACAGACAAAGAAACTCGGATCACACTTTGTTCATCAAGCGTAGTCAGGGTAAGATCACCGCTCTGATTGTGTATGTTGATGATATGATTGTCATAGGAGATGACCCAAATGAGATGGAGGCTTTACAGAAGTATCTGTCGAATGAATTTGAGATAAATGACCTTGGACAGCTGAAGTATTTTCTTGGAATTGAAATTGCAAGATCAAAGAAGGGTATTTGTTTATCTCAACGAAAATATGTGCTTGACTTGTTTGCTGAGACTGGACTACTTGACTGCAAGCCTGTTGAGACACCGATTGAGATGAATCACAACCTCGTCATCTATACAGATCAAGTCTCGACTAATAAAAGGAGCTACCAACGTCTAGTATGAAGACTTATTTATTTTTCTCATACTAGACCTGATATTGTTTATGTTGTGAGTGTTGTAAGTCAATTTATGCATTGTCATAGTGAAGAGCATATGGATGCAGTGTATCGCATTTTGAAGTACTTGAAGATGACACCCGTTAAAAGATTATTATTTGAGAAAAAAGAGAATTGAATGTTGTTGGATACACTAATGCAGATTGGGCTGGTGATAAGACTGATAGACGATCTACTTCTGGGTATTTTACATTTGTTGGAGAAAACCTTGTCACATGACGTAGTAAAAAGCAGAAAGTCGTTGTAAGATCAAGTGCTGAAGCAGAGTTTCGAGGTATGACACATGCAGTTTGTGAGATGTTTTGGATTCGTAATGTATTGAATGAATTGAGTTTTAAACTCAAGAAACTCATAGACTTGCATTGTGATAGCACGTCTGCTATTGAAATTGCTCATAATCTTGTTCAACATGATCGGACTAAGCATGTGAAAGTAGATCGACATTTCATTAAGGAAAACCTGGACAAGAAGATCATTCATTTCTTTTTTGTGTATACGGAAGATCAATTAGCAGATGTTCTCACAAAAGGAGTGTCAAGAAAAGTGTTTGATAACTCAATTGGCAAGTTGGGCATGATAAATATCTATGCACCAACTTGAGGGGGAGTGTAGAATATTATGTAACTATTTACTTTCCTTGTAGATATCAGTTATATTTTTTCTATTAGTATTATAATTGTATCTCTATATAAACCCTCCTCTGTGGAGAATAATAATACAAAAAAGTATTCCAAACCATATCAAATTATTCTTTTCTACTCATAAAACATGAATAGCTTGAAATAAAAGGCAACGACTTGACAATGTGCAACCCTAGACCAGGTCCGGACCTGAGATTTTCAGACCTGAGTCGAACTTTTAAAACTAGGCCCTTAAATTATAATATTCATTCAAATTTATTATCTTTTAAAAAAATTCATGACCTAAAGCTATAAACTCAAAATCTAACTACATAAAACATTAGAATTTTTTTATACTTACTTACACTACTCATTTTTTCTAAAATAATAACTAATAATTGTAATATAATGCTTATTTTTTACTAAACTAATGTGATCACACAATGAGAAAAAAAATTGGACCCTTAAAAGTTCGGGGCCATAAGTCCATCGACTCTTGAGACTCTATTCAGGTACGGGTCTGCCCTAGACCAATTTGATGAGCTGTGATGGTCTCTTCTCATCAAATAAATTTGATTGCGAGTTAATCGGAACAGTTCCTAGTGAGGTTATTATTAAATTCCTCGACGCATGTTAAATGCATTAATCTAGCATCAAAGTGTCATACTATAACAACTTCACGACTCAAACCTATCAAGTATTCACTTTAGAATATCACATTAGTAATACTTGAATTGGGACAAACGTGATATGTGGATTATCATTGTATTGTTCTAACTTAACCACTTTTAAGGTGTTAAGTTTAACCACAAAAAATCTCAATACAATTAGATATGATATGATATATCTATTTATATGTAATATTTTTATTTGTTTCTATTTATATGTAATATTTTTATATGTAATTAATCAATACTCTACAAAAATTAGCTAAAATCTCCTTTTAATTTAACCCATTAGTGTCCGGTATCTATTAGTCTAGTGACATCAGTCTCATTTTGGAAGTGGGAGGATAGTGAGTTCTAGGGCTCGATTCGGTAGGTATACCGACTTTTTTTTGCAATATCATGTCCTAACCAACCTCTAATTGATAGACAAAATTATCTATTAATACCAACCGTTAAAGTTGGTATACCGACTTAGTTGATACGATTGGTATTAGACATATACCAAGTTTAAAATTTGACTTTAGTGAAGATATATAGTTAGCACTTGCACATATATAAATAAAAGAAGTTGCTCTAGTGGTTTGAGACATATTTTGCCTCTCATGTGGTCTTGGGTTTGAGTTTTTTCTCTCACCAAAATGGTGAGTATTTTCTCTATTTTATTTGTAGTGTATTTATACTTATATTCATATTATATATCTATTTTTAAAAAAAAACTTGATACGGTATAGTATATTGTGGGTATACAAAAAACTCTACTATGTGCCAACCGACTTGGGAACAAATCCATTTCAAATCTATTATATAGGGAATGCACAATTTGATGAATTCACATCAAAAGAAGATCCAAAAAATCAGCCACTGCTGATCAATACCGAACATTGAAAAAAAAAAAAAGAGGACGGCGTATTATTATTTTTTTAAATAAGGGCTAAGCAGCGTTAACCATTAAACAAAACCACATAATACAAACGATGACTTAAAGCCTAAAGACAGGGGTATCGGATCAAAAACAAAGAAGAAAACGACGCCGTGTAGGACATGACGTGGTCCGAACGGCCATATAGTAACAACCAACCAGAATCCGTGCAGCTCAGTAACTGAAATTTGAAATATTCCAATTAAAGAAAAACAAAGATACTCTCCATCTTCATCTCTCTCTCTTCCGCTGCACGTTGTTTTCAATTTCATTAATACCTTCCATGTCCTCCTCCGTCTCCTCCCTTCAATTTCTCCTCATTCACCGGATTCTGATTTTGACGAAACCGCGTAACTAGCACCTCTATAATCACTCTGATCATTCTTCTATTCCAACTGATCAAAAAAACGCTTTTCAGTTTTATCTTCCATTCATTCACATTCATCGATCTATCACAACCGCCAATCCAGCCGTTTTTGTCATTTCTTCTTTATTCCCTCTTATCATTATCAATCTTAAACGATTATTCATCGATCTACAAGTTTTGTTTTTTTACTTGTAGTCTTAGATTTTGATTGATCATTGATGCGTTAGCATTTCTTTCATTTCGATTTGAATTGAGTACTATTATGATCCAATCAATGTTATTTGATTGCAAGTAGTTCTCTTGAACCCAATTATACTGGATTTGCAGCTCATCGAACATTTGATAGTATATTTTTGGTCTTGGTTATGCACTAATGCAAGTTCTTAGTTCAGAAGCATTTAGACATTTGGCTATACAAGCATTTGTACTTGAATATTCATCTTAGTCTTATGCTCAAACGATTGTCTCTCACAGCAAGTCAAAGACAATTGAGGAAACCTTAAAGATTGATATCAAGCCAGGTTGGAAGAAGGGTACTAAGATCACGTTTCCGCAGAAGGGAAACCAAGAACCTGGAAGCTCTGCAGCTGATCTTATTTTCGTTGTGGATGAAAAACCTCATGATGTGTTCAAGAGGGATGGGAATGATCTCTTGGTCGATCATAAGTTAACTCTACTCGAAGCTCTCACTGGAACAATTGTCAATCTGACAACCTTAGATGGAAGGGCACTCCCCATCCCAGTCAGGAACATAATAAATCCTGGTTATGAGGAGGTGATCCCTAACGAGGGAATGCCAATATCAAAAGATCCCACCAAGAAAGGAAACCTCAGGATCAAGTTTGATGTGGTCTTTCCATCGAAGCTCAGCGCACAACAGAGATCGGATCTGAGAAGGGTGCTAGGCGAAGTTGATAATTAATTCTGAATCTATAAACTTAACTCTAGTTGACAATTAAGTTAATTTATCTGTAAATATGCAATGTTTTGGCTGTTGAGTAGCAATGTTGTCCATACTAGTTAAATAGCCGTCCTATTTCTTCTAAGAATGATGGGAAGTTCATCTTGTATAATGTTTTCATTATGAATAAGAAACAGCAGCTGCTCCTCTTTGCTTGCAGTGAGAATCATCTTTCTTGTGTTTGGCTAATTGGAAAGGTGATGCTCCATTCGTGCACTAAGAATCTTGAGATATGCAATTTCAGAATAATGTTGTTGGGAAGTAGTATATTTATAGGGCTGGAAGCTGATGGGAAAAACCAATTAGCTTGAAAGATATGGTTTGTGGGTTTGTCTTCTATACATGCATGTATGGCATATATCAAGCCCATAAACCGTCTGATCAGATTTACGAAGATGATCAGACGGTTCACAACTTGATGTATGTTATACATATATTTATACTAGAATTTTCCATGGTTTGAAACCAGTATCCATGATTTGGTCCCATAGCTCTGCTCTGTTAGTCATTTCTTCGATGACATGAGTGGTAATCTTTTTTCCTCTGTTTTGGACAGAACTTTTCTAGTTGAACAAAAGAGTTTTCCTTTTATTTGTTATTGTTTTCTTTTCTTTTTTGGGTACTGAATCCAAGAAGATGTTCAACACACAGGAATTTTAGGAAGACAAATTAAAATTAAGGGAAGTATAATAGTAACTCTGAGAAGAACAAATCTCGATAAACATGAAAGAATACAGAAAACTGAACCCCAAGGCTTATTCTGGCGTTATTTTTCTTACATATATCTTTCGAATCTGTGTTTCTCAATCTGTTGGTGTGAGTCATACTTTCCTTTTGTATATGTTCTGTAATATTTTGTAATTACTATTATTATTAGGATTATCACTTACCTTAGGAAGATATACTTGCCTACTTTGGCTCGGTTGTAATTTGTATATAATTCCTCCTTTGTGAGGTGAATTAACATCAATCTATATTCAGCCACAATTGTCTCTTGTGTTCATTATATCTGACTTGGTATCAGAGCCGAGATCCATTCGGGACTCGGTTGTTTGTTTTCCGCTGCAAAAATTTGTTTGTTTGGTTGGTTCTTTGGTAGTTGGGATTTGTTTGATCCGTTGAAGTTCTTGTTGTTGTTTGGGGTTTGCTATATTCTTTGGTGTTTTGTAGTGTACGTGAAGGAGCCTTGATCTTGATTATATTGATCAAGGTTCTGTGGAGCCGTGTATTGCCTCAAGAAGGTTGCTGCTTGTTTTTTGAAGTTTGAATATTTGAAGGAAGAAAAAATGGGGAGAATTGGTATTGCTTTACATGTTTCTGACTTTATGGGTAGTGATACATGGATAATTGATTCTGGAGCATCTGACCATATGACCTATAATCGTAGTTACTTCCTTTTTCTTAACCCACCTACTATTTCCTCTGTTGTTAATGCTAATGGTGATTCTTTTCCAGTTTTAGGCATAGGGTCTGTTCGTCTCACCCCTTCTCTAACACTACATGATGTTCTTTATGTCCCTGACTTGTCTCATCATCTCATATCTGTGCCTCAGCTCAATACTCAATCTCGATGTTCTGTAACCTTTTTTCCTTTGTATGTGATTTTTCAGGACCTCCTCACCAAGGAAATAATCGGCAGGGGTTATCTAAGGGGTCGTCTGTTTCATCTGGATTGCATGTTCGCCGGAATGAAGCCGGAGAAGGGAGTCCAAGCAGCTTTGATTTCGACTGGGGTTACTAATCAAATTGAAGAATTGTGGTTATGGCATCGTAGATTGGGACATCCTTCCTTTGGCGTCATGAAGAAATTGATGCCCTCCTTATTTTTGGGCGTTGATGCGTCTAAGTTGCATTGTGAGTCTTGTGTCTTAGCTAAAAGTCATCGTGCTAGTTATCCTTTGAGTACTACTAGAAGTTCTGTTCCTTTCGAGCTTATTCATTCTGATGTCTGGGGACCTTCCCGCGAGTCAACTCTTTCTGGCAAACATTGGTTCGTTTTGTTTATTGATGATTATACCCGTCTTACTTGGGTATCTTTGTTAAAACATAAACATGAAGTCTTCTCGGCTTTTCAACAATTTGTTGCTCTTGTTCAAACTCAATTTGGAGCCAATATTAAAGTCTTTCGTTCGGATAATGGGGGGGAGTTCATTAATTCTCAGTTTACTCAATTCTTCCAAACTTGTGGTATTGTTCATCAAACTACTTGCCCTCAAACCCCTGAACAAAATGGAGTGTCAGAAAGAAAGAATCGTCATGTTCTTGATATTGCTCGTTCTCTTTTGTTTAGTGCTCACATGCCCAGATATCTTTGGGGAGATGCAGTTCTTACTGCCTGTCATCTCATCAACAGACTTCCTTCCTCCGTTCTCAATAATCAAACTCCTTATGATGTCCTTTCCAATCATGTGTCAGTTCCTTCGTTTTCTAATCTTCCTGCTCGTGTCTTTGGGTGTGTGGTATTTGTTCATGTTCCTAAGAATCAACGTTCCAAACTTGATGCAAGGGCGCTCAAATGTGTTTTTGTGGGCTATGGTGTCAATCAGAAGGGCTACAAGTGCTTTCATCCCCCTACACAGAAAGTTTATGTTACCATGGATGTCACCTTCTATGAAGATGCTTGTTATTTTTCTCCTCCAAATCCTTCTCTTCAGGGGGAGAAACATACTTTTTTGGAAGAAAAGTCTTGTGTGATTCAACCACTTGGGGATGAAAATGTTGTTCGTGTAATCTCTGATCCCACGATCGATCGTCAGGACAACGACGATCGATCGTCCGACGAGGCAGAGGCTTCCAGCAGTGCACCAACGATCGATCGCATTGGTCCTAGCGATCGATCGCCCGAAGAGACAGAAGCTCCCAGTAGCTTACCATCCAGCAGCGCACCAACGAGCGATCGATCGCACGACAAGGCAGAACATGCAATCGATCAAGGCCCTTCACCCCTCTCAAATATAGATAACTCTTGCCAGACAATCCCGGAGGAGAGTCCTAATCTTGAGGTTAGTAATGTTTCTTCTAGTTTTGGTAATGGTGATAGTATATGTGTCTTGCCTCCTAGGTCCACTCGTGGTAAACCACCTCGCCAATATGAACCAAGTTTAAATGTCAAGTCCAAATATGCTATAGCTAACTTTGTGTCCACCCATCGGTTGTCTAAATCCCATGCTTCTTTTGTGAATCAAATATCCTCTGTATGTGTTCCCAGTAAAGTGCAGGATGCTCTCAAGGATCCCAAATGGACTCAAGCAATGAATGAGGAGATGGAAGCTTTGGAGAAGAATAATGCTTGGGAGTTGGTGCCACCCCCACAGGGAAAGAGAGCTGTTGGGTGTAGATGGGTGTTCACTGTCAAACACAATGCAGATGGTTCAGTGAACAGGTATAAAGCGAGACTTGTTGCAAAAGGATTTACTCAAACTTATGGCGTGGATTATGAGGAAACCTTTGCTCCAGTGGCCAAGATTAATACAGTTCGAGTATTGATGTCTCTAGCAACCAATTTAGATTGGCCTTTGCAACAGTTTGATGTGAAGAATGCCTTTTTACATGGAGAGTTATCTGAAGAAGTTTATATGGATCTACCGCCAGGATATGAAGCAAACGCAGAAGGAAGATTTGTATGTAAGTTGAACAAGTCCTTGTATGGACTTAAGCAATCACCACGAGCTTGGTTTGGAAGGTTCTCTCAAGCTATGCGTCGTTTTGGGTACAAACAAAGCAACTCTGATCATACGTTGTTTCTGAAACGTCGGTCAGGTAAGGTGACTGCCTTAATTATTTATGTTGATGATATGATAATTACTGGTGATGATTCAGAGGAGATTGAAAAACTAAAGGGTCTACTTGCATCCGAATTTGAGATGAAAGACCTTGGTTCACTTAAATATTTTTTGGGAATTGAGGTTGCAAGGGGGAGTTCAGGAATTTTCTTGTGCCAGAGAAAATATGTGCTTGATTTGTTGACAGAAACAGGGATGCTAGATTGTAAACCTGCTGATACTCCTATTGAGCAAAATCACAAGTTAGCGGAGTACCCTGACCAAATTCCTACAGAGAGGGCTCGTTATCAGAGGTTAGTTGGCAGGTTAATCTATCTCTCACATACTCGGCCAGATATTGCATATGCAGTGAGTGTTGTGAGTCAATTTATGCATAATCCCAGTGAAACCCATATGGAAGCTGTAATTCGCATTCTGAGGTATTTGAAGTCTGCACCCGGCAAAGGCTTAATGTTTTCAAAGAATAAACATCTGGATATTAGTGGTTATACAGATGCAGATTGGGCAGGTTGCATTACAGATAGAAAGTCTACTTCTGGTTATTTCACTTTTGTGGGCAGTAATCTTGTTACTTGGAGGAGTAAGAAGCAAAAAGTTGTGGCTCGATCGAGTGCTGAAGCAGAGTATAGAGGTATGGCCCATGGAGTTTGTGAATTACTTTGGTTGAGAAATGTACTAAGTGATTTGGGATTTAAACCAAAGAAATCCATGGATTTATATTGTGATAATAAGGCAGCTGTTGATATTGCTCATAATCTAGTACAACATGATAGAACCAAGCATGTTGAGGTTGATAGACATTTCATCAAGGAGAAGCTTGATTCTAAGCTTATTTCCTTTCCTTTTGTTCGCTCTGAAGAACAGTTAGCTGATGTTTTGACTAAAGCAGTTTCGAGTAAGGCTTTTTATGACTCACTTGATAAGTTGGGCATTCGTGATTTGTATGCGCCAACTTAAGGGGGAGTGTTGGTGTGAGTCATACTTTCCTTTTGTATATGTTCTGTAATATTTTGTAATTACTATTATTATTAGGATTATCACTTACCTTAGGAAGATATACTTGCCTACTTTGGCTCGGTTGTAATTTGTATATAATTCCTCCTTTGTGAGGTGAATTAACATCAATCTATATTCAGCCACAATTGTCTCTTGTGTTCATTATATCTGACTCAATCTTCGTCTGGAGTTCCTCCTTCCTGGCCCCGACAACTCTATCTATCACTTCTCCTTTCTTAATAAACACAAACGAAGGCATTATCTGCACTCCAAACTCCATGACCACATCCTGCATGCATCAATCCATCAACAACACCATTAATTCCGATGACTAGGATAAACACTGTTAATCACTACACTAATATTATCATTAGTAATTACCGGTAACTCGTCCACATCAAGCTTGACAAACTCGACGTCGGTGTACTTATCAGCATACTCTTTCAAGGCTGGCTCCATCGATCGACAGGGTCCGCACCATGTTGCCGTGAAATCAATCACAATCTTCATCCCAAAATAACACCTTCATTAGTGAAAAAAAACTTGCATACTGATACAGTGATACATGCTCAAGCAGAAGAGAGGATAGTTAAATTACCAGCTTGTTAGTTTGCTTAGAGGCAGTGAAGTGAGTCTTCCATTGGTCCTTGGAATGGAAGGACATGATGCGAGACTTCTTTCCATGTGAGGATCCATCCGAGTCGTCAACAATGCTGCGGCTAGAGAGGTTGCTTCCCATTTTTCTGAACTCCGACTGGTTAGCTCTACGATTAACTTCCAAACTGAAAATCTTAGTAGAATAGGGAAGGTCTGATTGGTGTGTACTCAAATTGGGTGCCGATTGCTGTAATATATAGTCGGCCAGGAACTAGTGGCAGCTGGGATAGGCTCTCAAGCATCGGATTCATTGGCCTTTGGACCGTCGATATTGGCCTTCTTAGTTTCTATATAATAATGAGACATTCAGGGTTTTGCAGTTTTGCTCTGACTGGTGGTGTAAAGCAAAGGTGTAATCAAAAACGAGAAACGCAAAAAAAACAAAACCCCTGGCGAAAGAATTAGGTAGATGCCTGCAGTCCCAAATTTTGCTTCGAAAGAATATCAGCAGAAAATAGTCATGTTTTCGTATTTATATATACCGACGGTAGGCAATCACCGACTGACGTGACCTTTGGGGAAAACAAAACGTGAAGACCACTAACACAAAAGCTTTATATTCTCGGATAAGGATGTCACGGTGCACTTCATCCATATATGCTTCGTAATAGGTCTTATCATTTGGTCCTTCGATTCTAGTATGTCTTAAAACCCGTCCTACTATCTAACACCAAAATCTTACCCGACCCTCTATTAAGACGGGCCGACCCTAGCCATTCTCGAGTAAGGTAGGATAAGGGTTGAGCAAATAAAACCCGGTCTAACCCTACAACTCTACCCTAATAAGCCCTTTAAGACCGAACCCGATCCTACCCTAAAAACCTGCCCTTTACACCATAATAACTTTTTATTTTTTGTACTGTTTTAATATTTTTCTTCTTTTTTAGATACAATACAACTAATCTTTTCTTTTATAGTTGATTTGTTAGCTTTGTTTCTTTGATTTCCTTTTGTTTTGTTGATTAACGATTGTATTTTGATGATTTAGAGCATTAGTTTATGAGATATATGAGTATAACCAATTAGTTTATAGATAGATGTCTTAAATTAAACATAATGTGTATACATGTATGTTAAATATAATAAAAAAATAAGGTTTATTATATATAATTCTAAAGCTAAATTATGAGAAAAAAATAACAAACTCATCTCGACCATGTTTAACCCTATTTAAAGGACCGGCCCTACCCGACCCTATTCACCCTAACAAAATAGACCGTTAGGACGGGCTAGAGCTTACATATTCAAGCCTCGACCCTACTCGGTCCTAAATTTTGTTGACTTTAACCGAACCTTACCCTACCCTAAACCCGGCCCATGATGAGGCCTACTTCACAGCCACCAGCCTATTCCATTTCCCACCTTTTCTTTACTGAAGCAAAGACACGAGACAAGAAAAAACAAAAACACAAACAAAAACAAAAACTGAAACAAGAGGTGCCGAAACTTATCAATATAAATGGCCTTGTCATAGAACGGAGATGGTATACCCCAGGATCCATTTCATCTCAAGACGATTCCATCAACAAAGACTAATGATCTAGTACTAAAGAAACAACGATAAAATAGAACCGTATTGAGAAGTTAGGTTGTCAACCACCATCCTGAAACATTGTCCAAAAAAACTACCCAAAATCTATCCCAGGATGGTTTCGACCAAAACCCATGGGCTGAACTACAGAGAAACGAGAAAGTTCATGGATGATACATCCAACAAAAGCAGAAAACGTTTTCACCACCCACATGTAAAACTAGCAAGGAGCATCCTACCAAGAGTATGAGTACCGTTAAGAAGCAACTCCAATGTTAGCTGAGGCATGGCCATCTTGAGCTGAACCATGGTTGTTGTAAGACTGACAACCACCTCTGCCGCCCCTTGCCCTATTGTAGTTCCTTGGATAATAGTTACCAGGCTGGTCATAAAACTGGTTCCGACCATTCTGGTAAGGACCACCTCCTCTGCCTCGGCCACCACGGCCGTTGGAGTAACCTCTACGGCCTCCTTCACGGCCACCTCTTTGGTTTTGATACTGCCTACGTGGACCATTATGTTGCTCAAATTCTACACCTCTCTCATTATGCTCTACTTCTGTTTCTGGCTTGACTTGTTCATGTTGAACCGAGATAACCTCTGCAGAATTTTCGGTTTCAAATTCATCCTGCAACCCAAGAACCTCCCAAATTTCAATAACTTACACACTAGTTTCCAGGAAGAAAAAAAGTTAAACAGGATGAATTGACTTAAATGCTAAGGTTAGAGCACCTTCTGAACCTCCTCAACATGACCCAATTGATTATCACCACACTCATCAGTCTCATGTCCTTCAAGATTTGGCATCTCCTCACCCTACAGAGCATATAAAGAAGTCAGCACATGACTGAAAACATAACTATATTAATAACAAATATTGCTTATATAGCCAATATAATTCTTAAGTAATCTAACAATACACTCCAATGACTTGCATTACTGAACCATCTAGGCAGTATTTAAAAAATGCTGATTGCAAACATCTTTCAGAGAATGTATAGCATGCAAAGAGATAGCTTAAGTCAAGAAGGGACGGAACATGAGATAGGTTGTGACCATAAACAGCAGAGCAAGGGAATGATATCCCGGAGGATGTGAGTGGAAAGGCACATCAACTAAGATAACTCTATTCATTATTCATAATTAAATAAACCAAAAACAACCAAACACCATACTAGATAAACAGACCTTGAAAATAAAGATAACCTCAGTACATTCAAAGGTATGTCAGAAAAAATAGATGCTGCATTAGAAACCCTTGAATCCAACATTTGGACTGATCTAAAAACAGTAGAACAAACCATCTCTGACATGCAAAGAAAAGAATACCAATTCCAAGCGAGAGACTTCAAAGCAGGTATAACGCTTCTGCTTATTTGAGAATTATATCCCTTTAAAATATCACCTATAGAAACATAAATGTCCCCAATCAGAAGTCTCAAGTCATATTCATTAGAAAACCAGGGATAATGAAACCATAAAAGTAGACTGCAATCCGGGAGATATACACGAAGAAGGCCCAAAACAAATCAACCAGGAGCACAGCATCAAATGTACCCCAGGGCAGCACTCAATATTGGCAAACTAGACTGAAATAAAGGTAGTACATACCATCCCCCCCAATTAAACTAAGGAGCACCATAAGATCCTAACATTAGACAATACAAGATCGTCGCATGATCAACTCCAGCAAAAATTTTGGCATATAGAGAACTCAAGTAAAATGATTTGCATTCAGCCAAATGGAATATGAGAAACATCCAAAGCAACAATTTCAGATGGCCAAGAAGTTAAGGAAAAAAATAGAGAAAGTCGGAGGTAAAGCAAGTACCTAGAAGCTTCAGTTGCACCGTATCAAGAATTTGATTGTAAAAATATTAAAAGAGGAAGTAATGATATAAGACTTCTTCTAATGCCATTAATTTTATCAAGGAAAAGAATCACATCAGTGATGCATAAACCTCATACCTAAGTTACAGTTTCCTCTTCAACACAAACCCATACAAGTCAATTAGAAGTAAATCCAAATCATACAAGCCAAACTTTCAAGTTTTCATCAATCGCAACAAAAACATGTGCATGACTAGAAACAACTATAACACAACTAATGCCATGCTGTCAACAGACGGTCTAAACATGGTTTATATGATTAGTATATAGCTTGTTAAGCATCAAATACTACTCGTCGCTTCCTTCTGTTGATGTATTAGAGCATTAACAACTCCATGAGTAACTTCTACACAACATTTAGAGCACACAAAACCAATACCTTCTCTAAATAAAGAACAATCACCAAACACATGCATCAAAACAGGTTAAGATCAGAATCAAAAGCATTCCCGATCACAATTTATCCAAACTCTATAGCTAGATCAAGCCATACCTTCTGCTGCTGTAACGGTACAAATGAACTGTCCACATCCACACCCCTCACCTGAAATGGAGCAAAGTTTCCACCAGCAGCAGCTGTCATTGCCTCCGGAGCTTTCATTTCAGGCGTGATGGTAAAGTAGTCCGAAGCCATAATCTTACTGAGCCTCTCTCTCAAACTCGCATCTGCGAAAATTAAAATCATCCATGTCAGCAAAAACCTACATAACAACACCAATCCAGTACTTAAACAATAAAAATACCAAGGAGACTTTACATGTGACACTAGAATTAGGCTCAATTGGCTGGTCCGACTTAGCGAGCCAGAGCTTGGCGTGCTCAATGCAGCGCTGCAGAGCATTCTTGTGAGATAGGCCTGAAGCCACCGGCCTAGAGATCAACAATCCACTAAGCGAGGAGAGCAAATCCAAGTCCTTCTCGGCAAGGATATCAGTGTCGTCATCAGTGACGGTGTCATAGGTCAAGCAGCACCCTCTCTCGTGGCTCCTGGTGAACATAATCGAGGTGAAGCGACTCTGCGTCTTGACATCGAACAACGAGCCAAAGTAGAGCAGGTTCAGAAGCTCCTCCACCGCCGCCTGGTGGTTGTGCTGCTCTTCGCCGCTCTTCTGCGCCGCATTAGGCGGCGTTGAGTCTTCTTCAGGCTTAGTAGGAGGGTCGGCAAGGCTGATTTCCTCGGCGACGGCGACGGAGAGAGGCTGTCGAAGCTTCTCGAGCTCGTCGATGGAGGCGACGACGGCGGTTTTGGTGCCGAGGACCTCGAGTTGTTCGTTGTTTAGGGTTTTGCCCTGGGCGAGGGACTCCTCCATCTGGTTGATGCGCTTCTGCTTCTTAAGGAGGCTACGGATACGCTTGTTGATGAGGCTGAGGACCGGGCCGTCGGAGACTTCGGAACTCGCCGTGGTTTCCATTGAAGTTTTTTTTTCTAGGGGTGGTGAATCGGAGGCGGTGGCGAGGGTTTTGGGGAGAGGATAGAGTTAGAGAGAAGAGGACGGAGGGGTTGGGGCTTCTGTTGCTACTGCTGCGCTGCTTTGGGGTTTGGAACCTATTTAATAGAGCGGTGTGGATTATTTTTTTTGTAGATACAAATTTAAGTAAAATTCACCACTATATTATTAGGGTCACAAACTTGATATTGTCCGATTTACAACCGGGGAATTCATCCATATTTGAAGAAAGGTGACCGAATCTGTATCGGTTTACATCTTAAATCCGTCTTTTGCTAACTGAATCAACCCTCATTAGCTAGAGGGATGTGGATTTTTGCCGTGACTAAAAGTCTATTATTTTGGTCCACAGTAAAATCAAGAAAATCAAACACGTATAGGTGATTCACCGATTCTTCTAGATTTGGATCCATACGGAAATTTAACGAGGCCCATAGAGGGATAAAATTGTGCATTTTATAGCCCATTTCATATACAGCAGTTTGTTTTCAACTTTTCGCATATCTCCGATGGTTCACTATTAGAAGAATATAGTTTTCCAACTGTATAAATTTACGATAATGATGATAAAGCTACCAAACATTGAGACATTCAAACGATGTATAATTGTTTTCATACATTCACAACGTGTAAGATACATGAAGGAAAATACCACCTGATTTTTCCAAACCTTATCAGACAAAAAAAGTTGGTGCAAGAACATGTCAAGAAACAAGTAACGAATGAAGACATGTGAGACATCTTGAATAAGGTTAAACAACAAATGATATACTTGATAGAAGCAAAGACAATCTGCTTCAAGGTATAACAGGGTGTCAACCAATCTTCAGACTCTTCTTAAATATGGGTGCTGACACGGGAACTCATACACCGAAGTGATGCCGAGTGCGTGATGAAATCTTTGAAAAAAAAAATCATTTGCACAACTGGGACTTAAAAAGGAGCGTGTTGAGAATTGAAGATCTTTCCTGGCCAAGAGTTGTGCACATACTTCACCACTTTCCCTTCCTCATAACCATATTGTTGATCACCTAAAGTTTGTTTTTAACTATTCAAGCTCTTGGGATATGAATAACAAACTCAGATTTCTAACAAATATGTATCAACTGTATTTAGAAGAACATGATACAGCAGCATATTTAGAAAGTTGCCTTTTCTATCTCTAAAATGATATGGTGAATCAGTAGCTTCCAATCTCTAGTATCTAGAACATGATACAGCAGCATATTTCCTTTTGCTTCATGGATCAACTTCTTCTGGAAACTCAGCTTCTCCACGGTAGATATACTGCATCTCCTCCTTCCAGGTCTGCAAAACCAAGCACACAATTAGAAAGAGGGACACCCTGTTAACCTGTTCCAAAGCTGCTTAAAAACCATAAACACTTGCCGTTTCTCGAAAGGCAATCCTCAAATTGGGAACGTTTGTCTTTTGGATATCATTTCCTTTAGGGCCTCTCAAGAAATACTTGTTACCAAGCCATTGTGTCTGCACGAACAAGGAAAAGGAGTTGAATTATGCAATCAAATCACCTTGATGTAAAGTTGGATCATACGTATTTCAAGATCATAGATGAAATTGGACAAATTTTTTCCCACAATAATCAAGTAAACTGCATCTAGATACATATTTTTATTAGGAAGAAAACTGAAGAATTTTCTTTCTGCAAGTTTCCCACCTTTGCTGCATGTGAAAATCCAGAATGATAGACAGAATTTCTAGCAATCTCGCAGAGGTCACAAGCACTGAGCTTCCATACCTGCACCACACTTGATTTGATCAGATACCTAACCATGAACAGGAGTATAAAGCTACAAGATCGTGAATCAATAAACCTGTGCTGCAACACTATATTCTTCCACCAGCGCTTCTTTTGTCAAATGAATTAGCAAAGGATCATCGCTTGAAAGCGAGACATTTAGCCCGCGTTGAAAGAACACAGGAAACGGGTTTTTCTTGTAATCCAGGAAAAGAGAATTATTGCTCAAGGGTGACATAAGCAGTCCCACCTGCATAGTAGAGTAGACAAGGACACTAATGGTTTCGTTAACAATAAAGCAGAAGCTGGGAAATGTCCAATAGCATACAAAGAACATGGAAACTTAAGGGGAAACTTCCATATAAATAAAAAAAAGTCAAAAGGGGCCAACCTGCCCCAGGTAATATAGATATTGCAGAACTGGAGAGTAGCGAAGATTGATCCCATGTGAGATATTATGGCATACAAGAAATCCCGCAGCCAAATGGTCAACATCACCCGCCTGCATAGGATATAAGAAAATTCATGATCTCAAAAATCATCTAAAAGTAATAAACGAATTTAGGTTGCAGACAAACCTCTCCACAGTGAGGCCGGAATTTTATTGTAGTCATTCCTTTTGACTCACGAAGCTGAAACAAAGGAAAAGACGAATGAAATCATTTTCTATATCACCTAGATATACATTGACAAGAGTGGAAATCAGTTCATTCTCTAAAAGGATTAGGTGTTACAACCTTATTTAGAGTGTACAAGTTTGCATAGCAGTAATAAGCATAATAAGAATATGCAGGATTGAATTCATTAGTCCATTCAGATGGTGTTGGCATGTGTTTCGTCGGACGCCTTTCTGGTCTACTTTCATCGTCTACAACATCAAAACCCACCACCTGTTTGTAAACAAATGTCAATGTTAAACTATCTCGTATAGAGTTTTAAAGACCACATCTTTATCCTAGCAAAAGTTAAGACATCACCAACTTCATAATAATAAGCATTCTACCATACTAAAAGGACTCTCAACCAAAACGTAATACAGATCTATAAGATTGTTTAGCTGACCTGCTTCAGGAATAAATGTAATTGAGGATGTGAATTCGGATCCACTGTGACTTCAAAGAGTGGAATGAAAACATTATCTAAAATGTTCTGGAAAGAGGTGACAATGCCCATCTTCTTGTAGATGTTGTATAACCGTGGTAGCTGCAAATTTCATTCAAAACTAAAACCATAAGAGCTAATGAAACTATGCAAGACGATAAATATCAAGGAAGAAGTCACTTGCAATATACCATGAAAAACAAAGCATGATATCATGCAATTCCATACATCAGTAACAAAGAACCTACAGAATGATGGCTGATGTCTCACATGATATCAGCACAATTAAAACAACCTTCCTGTTATGATGCAGGGCAGAAACTGAAGGTTTCTGTCTTGCGGCTGATTCAGGGCTAAAGTACTTGAGAGCGGAAATTCTCAACAAAAACAAGAGTAAAGCAAGGGATTCTTGCTGTAGGACTAAACTGGAACGAATGTTTATATTTTCTATTCAATATAACAAAACTGCTAAAAACTATTACAATACCTATATTTATATGCTTTATAATACTTGGTAAACAACCTTACTGTTTGATGCAGGGCAGAAACTGAAGGTTTCTGTCTTGCAGCTGATTCAGGGCTAAAGTACTTGAGAGCGGAAAATCTCAACGAAAACAAGAGATTAAAGCATGAGATTCTTGTTGTAGGATTAAACTTGAATGAATGTAATATATTTTCTACTCAATATAACAAAGCTGCTAAAAACTATTACAACACCCATGTTTATATGGTTTATAATACTCGGATAACAAGTAGGCTGAAGCTAAAAGGAAAGCTAATTAAATGCAAATCCTAATAATTATAAGATTACGAAATATCAAAGATTATGAATCCATAATAAAATGTGCTCTTGCGTAATGTTACCTCTCCTGGAAAGTGTTATACAATATAAATTCAAACATAATACTTTTTTAAGGAGTCGAACATTATACTTAAATAAGGTCTGGTTCAATATGCTGAAAAAAATAATAGTAAAAAAATTGTTTGCAATATGTTACACACCTATCAAACCAACTCCCAAGCACAACAACAACAATGTCACAAATAGAAGGTCTCAGCAATGAAGATAGCCATTGACTACTAAGAATGGAACAGCTACCAGAACCAAAATAAAAGAACATTTATTTACCTGTATTAACCATACTACATTCTCGCTGTAAATGTCATTGTTAACAAACCAACTAGCCAGTTGATCCCACTCACTTTGTTTTCTTCCATAAACTGAAATCCTGTACTCTGCCATCTGCAAAAAGAGGAATTCATTATCAGGGCTTGGGGGAGATAGAGAGAGAGAGAGAGCAGTAAACCTTGTTTCCTATAAAATGTTAACGAGGAAAACCTGGTATTTCATGGCTTCGAGTTCTTTCAAAACTTCCTTTGTTACTTCTGCCAAAAATCGTCCTGCAATTGTATACATAAATAAAACATTAACTTTACAAGACAAGCCCCCCTGATGAGATTGAAATGCTATGCACTTCAATCTATAAAAGATAACAATTGATTATCAAAGGAAAATCAACATATACCCAACAAGAACATGCACAAGTATGATATCCTGATCTTAACAGTTTAACTTTCAAAATGATCATACCTTGGATAAGATTGTCTTGCTTCAAGAATATCTCTCTGAGTCTGCTCTGTCCACATGGATTATACTTTAGGTTAAACTTGTCAAATCGATGAAAAGTAGTCTTATCCGCATGTACATCCAATAAGTCAACATTCAGATCATACCTAAAATAAAGAAAAATCAAAATGTGTGTGAGAGATAGAGAGAGCTTATATTATTCATAGATAAACAGTTTCAGGAAGAGCAATGTTTACCCTGTCAAGTCCAAACTCTCAAAAACTTCCTTAAGTGTCAGATATTTTCCATCTCTGAATATCACTACCTGCCAACCCAAGTTGATTGCCATCGTTAGAAACAACAGTCACAGAGACAAGAAAAGGCCGAATCAGTAACATATCAAGTCCAATTAAACAAACTAAAAGGAATATAGTTTTCAACCTCATCAGGTTCTTTTTTAAGCTTTGACTTGATAAAGTTCAGAAGATGCTTCTGGTTCATGCAAGCAGAGTGATGCACATGTGTATCTACTTTTCTTATGTTGTAAAAATCACGGTGGGGTGCACCCTTCTGAGCTAAAAACTCATCCCCTTCATTTAGTAAATGATGTACACGGTATTTCTGCACATTAACCAGATAAGTCACAAATAGAATCCAAAATTTAAAAGTAAGACAAAGTTAACTGAACCAACCTCGTCAAGAAATCTTAACCTATGATGGCATACAGAGCGAACGTTTCCAGTAGACACAACTTTGAGAAGATAATGTAGATCAGTGAAAAATGTAGTTGCACTCACAACAGGGTACAACTCTTCAGATTCTGCAAGCATTTCTCACTAAATTAACTAAAATCGAAGCAACTTCAAATTAAGCTTCAGTTCCTACCATTTTCGCTTGCATAAACATGTATGACACCGTCTTCCATCCTAAAGCAGTGCTGCGTGATATATTTGGAAGACAGAATAAATTACACAAAAGCTAATAAACAAAACAAGTCACTCTAAAACTTTCCCACAATTTGGCATATTTTAAATGAGCAGAGAATTACTCACAGCTGATGGTTTAACAGGTTCAAAATAAAACGGGTTGCTTTTCTTCTCTGATGAGTCCGGCCTGGCTACCCTCCATGGGACAACATTTTCCCTGTAAAGGTACTTCTTACGCAGATCCAAGCAATCTCGAATCATCCTGTGTACTTCTTCATCCTCTTTGCTTATTGACTCTGAATAATATTGTTTTGACAAAAAGAGAAACATGCTTCAAGTTACGAGTAACATATTGATATCAAATTCACAGAAGCATACTATCTAGCATTCACCATGTAAATATCAGCTATGCTAGAACCTTCAAACAAAATGGATTTCAGAGTAGCATGAAAAATAAGTAAAAACTGCAGATATAATAGGAATTTGGAAGAAACATTAAAGCAGAAGCAAACTGGCAGAAGTAACTAATATTTGGAAATTAAATTACCATTCATTGGTGCACTTAATGGCAAAAGAATTCTTGCAAAAGAAGGGTCGTTCCTCCCCAGCTGTGCTGTAGCTCCATCTACCTCTTGCATGAAGTTGTTACTTGTACGCATCACTACATCAGAGTTTGACAGCCCAAATATACAATCACTATACATCTACTATTAAAATATTCGGATTCTAAATGCTTTGCTTCCATTAAAACGCTGAACTTAAATTTAAACATGCAAGGCAACTGAGTTTATAGTACAATAAGTTGACCATTGACCTTTTGAACATGAAGATTAGAGTAAAAACTATTTCCTCCCTAAATGCCGACAATTATTGTACGGATGATTATCTACAGTGTACAGAGTCTGTTTTACTTCAAATGTAAAGACAGCAAAAGAGCAGTAAACTTTTTTAGAGATGACTTCATTTTTTATTTATTTAGGACTCGAGATGAATTCTATAATGACAGCAGATATTTGCACCATTGCGCTCAAAGCCCTTCCCATTGTACCTTCATTTAGGTAAACTGACTGAAACAAAAAGGAAAAAAGCAAAATGAACATTTTCTGATCAGCATAACACATACGAATTAGCGAGTGAGCTGAGTTAGTATCACAGACACACGTACATTGTCATTCGCATCTCCATTCTCATAGTTGAAAGGAGAATCATCTTCATTTGCATACTCAGTCCCTTCCTCGTCGGAATCATCCACTCGTCCGGCGTGAGACCTTGGCGTCGTCAACCTACCAACAGACACAGACGTAGCCATCCGTGTAGTCGAATTCACAGACTGAGACTCTACAAATCGAAAAATTAAAGACTAAACAAAAATTCTATAAAATCAAAATCCAACTATAAAATCGAAACACAACAGAACACACAGACCGTTTGCTTGATCGGTTCTGAGCGGAGGAAGGCCGGAGGGGATGAAATTGAGCCTATCCGCCGACGAAGAAAACCGCGGAGCTCGGTAATTCGAGAGAGGATCAAACTTGGCGTCCTCGTCGATCAAACCGCCACCTCTCAAATCCGCATTGGGCAGCGACGATGAGATTCTGTAGTAGTGAATCGATTTATCGTCTAACGACCTGGATGGGGCCGTTTTGCAATTATCGGTGACGGCGTCCCGGTCAGAGCCGAAGCCTCGCCGCTGGTCTTGCTGCTCGTCTTCTTCGATGAAATCGTCTTCCTCTTGGTCGTCGACGTTATCGTCGGAATGTTGAGAGCGGAAGCGAGACGGCGGTTTTCGGCGGATCTCGATGAGGCGGTCGATGACTTGGTCGACGCTGCGTTTGTGGATGTAGAAGGCGGAGACAGCCATGAGGGAGGCGCCGACTAAGGCGGCCATGGCTAGGTTGAGAGCGGAGGTTGAAGAAGATGACGAGTCCATTTTGGAGTGGACTGTCTGGTTTGGTCAGGATTTCAGAGCTTCAATGGAGAGTGATGAAAATTTGGGTTTTTAGTGAAATGAAAATGTGAAATGGAGGTGGTTGATAGGAGGAGGGGTTTTATAGTGCTCGTGATGGAGTGGGGTGTTGTGGCGCAAGGGTTTAAGGGGTGGGCCCTTTCTGTTCTTGAAAAGTTGAAAATCCAGTACTCGGTGAAGTGCAAGGTAGAGACACGTGGAGTGTTCTTTCTGCCGTTTTTCTTTTTGAGTATCAAATTTAGCTCGTGAGTGGGGCGTGCGTTAAATCATGTGGAATCCAGTGCTACAAGATCACGAACTGAAATTGAGGCCCAAAATAATTCAGGGCCTGTTTGCACTTGTTGCGGGCCCAACTCTAACAGGCTTCGGCTGAGAACTTGGCTTATTACCAAATAGTTTACGGATTGAGAATATGAAACAATGATTGAGGGGACAAAGTAGGACTTGCGTTTGTGAGTGAAATTCTTCCTCAGTCGGAAATCTGAAAGTCTCCGGGTCTAGGTCGTAAGATTTGTCCTAATTTTTATAGTATAGGGAAGCCTTTTTTTTACCTAAACTTTTCTATGTACCAAAAAAAAAGGACTTGCGTTTAGTAATTGAGAATGAGACAATGATACATGATAATTAGTACCCAAAATAGACTACGTCAATAGAAGTGTGCAGGATATCTTCGGATAATGTCAAAAGAGACTATGTTGATTGTCCGCCTGCGCTTCCTTACAAAAATTTCATTATCGGATCTACACATTGTATTTCATCCAACAAAATATAATTTTCTTACTTCTAAATTGTCATTTATACTTTTGCATTCTTCAATTTTACATTTATATTCATATTTCTCGAATATTATAGATAAAATTATATTGAATATGATAATAGAACTCTGGTAAATATAATCAAGTTTCGAGATTAGTTTCCTTCTAGTTGGTGATCAAACCTAAACACATCCATAGGCAATAAAACCATGTAGAAGTTCATGTGTATGTGTTTTCTTTAATCTTCACAAATAACAACCGGAGATTGGCGCAACTATTCACCTCATGGTAGAAGATGCTCTTATAGGCAAACTCTTTGACAGCCACTTTCATAAGTTACCAGCTTTTTAATCATGAAGGGCCTTTTGGAAGAAATACGCGCGCATTACTATGGCAAACATTTAATGAATCTTTTAAAATTTTAATGGGTACTCCCTCTCTTTCTCTCAGCTAAATAAAAGTGTTAATTTCTTAATATATTTTCGATCTTATTTAGCTATATAATTTTTTTTAATAATTTTAATTTAACTTATTTTATGTTTTTAAGTCTTAAATAGGTCCATGAGCACAAAAGAGGTAAAAGAGGAGAAATCTTGAAGAAAAAAAAATTCATGTCTTGCAAGGAAATAAATCCTAAAATCTGTCAGAAATCATAAGTCAACTTCGACAGAACATTGTGATAAGCTCACAATGATCCAGGAGATGTGCCATATATCAACGGAAAGCTACAAGAGTCTAATTTTCAGATCATCAATATCTATTTTCTATAAGAAGTTATGACTGATTAAGTGGTCAAATGTCAAGTCTGCCGAAAATCTGATATTAGACCGAAACATCAACTTCAAGACTCAGACCACAACGGGAAGCCCATGGACAAGTTTTGAGGGTCTATAACCCTAATAACAACTTCAAAAAACCAGGGAGGATGAAAAAATATTAGCCTCCAAGAGACATTGCAACACAAGAGATCATCAAGGAGAAAGCCATCAAGATCATCGACAATTCTATCTACATCAACGGTTCTTTCTTTCTCCCTTGTAATCTTTTGGATTTTTATTTGTTTTGTATAACTTCTACGACTATATGTGGCTAGTTTTCCTTTGTTAGGGGTGGAGGTTTGAAGCCTCGAATTATGCAATAAACTTTGTTTCACAACCTTGATTTCATAATTGCTTAGTTATGATTCGTTTATTTGGTTTTGTTTTATAGAGAACTTTTGTTTGTTTATGTTCATGTTTGACCACCATAGAATATTATGAACTTGTAATTAGGGCTAGAATTAGGTTGTTTAATCTCCTAAACGGTTAATACGGCTTAGTTCAAAGTAGACCTATATGACAATATGTGAAATCAAATAGAGAGACTTGCATGCTAGGTAGGCATTCCACACTAGTTTTGCATACTTGTTCAAGCAAACTTCCATGAATCTTCTTAATGCTTAAGATAATATGTTGATAAGATAGGCGTCCTATACCTTGATCTATTATTCTAAAGACTTTGGTAACGGTGCGTCATCTTACTTTAAGTATTTAAGAGAAGTAATAAGAATTTACGCAGTGTGTTAACGGTTTATTCTTGATTGAACCCTTTCATGACTTGGTAATTGAAATCTTGGTTATGTTACATTGTTTTGCAGCATATTCGGTGGTGAATTTCCAAAATCCCTAACCTCATCTTTATCTTATTTTTCAACTTAGAATCATTCTAGTTTTCTTATTATGTTCTCTGTTTTTCATGATTTATTTAGTATGGAAAATCAACTCCAAATCTTCTCAAATTTTGTGTGCATATTCTTCTGTGTGTCTCGTATAGGTCTTTAAATTTCATAATTTTCTGAGTCCTATAGCTTAGGTAGTTACATGTGTTTTCATCTGCTGTTTAATAGGAACAGTAGGCATTTTTGTGACATTGTTTTCTTTATGCAAGATTAAATACCCTCAATTCGTGACATCGAACGATCTATGCTTCATTATACTACAATTGACAATCTTTTACAGGATTAAATTGTGAGACTATTTTAGCCGTAACACCCTTCAGTGCATGAATTGTTTCTATTGTATTCTCAAAATATCTTGTGTCGACACTGTCCGAGCTAGACCACGACCATGCCACCATTTGTCAATATGTAGTGAGAAAAAGAGGAACAAAGGGAGAAGAAAGAAAAAGAGATACAGACCAGGGTGATGGATGAGAAAGGAAGAACATGGAATAGGAAAAGGAAAAGAAAGAGAGCAAAGATCAGAGGGGAAGAAAGAAAGAAGAAAGGAAAGAGAGAAAAGAGAATATAGGAAGCAAAGCGTAAAGATAAAAGAAAAGGTGGCCTAAAGGAGAAGAGAAGAAGCTGGTATCGAGTGTGTTCTTCTTTGGAAGAGGATTGGGGTGAAGAGACGAGGGCAGGGAAATGTTGCATGGGGTAATTTAGGACGGTTAAAAAATTTCGCTTGACATTTAACAGCTACGTCAGCAGTGTAACCGAGGAAATAGACGGAATGACTACCCGGATGAAAAAACAAGACTTTAAGCTTCAAAAATTAAACAGATATTGAGTTCAAACCATAAAGACTATACTGTTGTAGAATCATATTGAGGGAATGAATTCTCCTTATTTTATTGATAGAATGAAACCCCTTTATATAGAGAAATACATTGGCCTCTTGGGCTATTACATGGGCCAATGAGCCTATTACATGGATATGTGTAAAGCCCTATTACAACATGGATTACTACATAAAGCTCGTATCCAAGACATGAACCAAGACACACATATATATCAAATATTCTAGAATACTCCCTCTTGTGTCGCGTGTCTTCATGCCGGTGTGGTGCTTACTTTTTAGAAAGGTTTTTTCGTCCATTTACATTTTTCATTTAACCATTTTTTCATTTTTCATTTTTTTATTTCTCTCTTCTCCTCTAGTGACGCATCTGTCTTCTTTATTTTTTCGGCAACGACGCTTCTCCCTTAGTTTTTTCTTCTATAGAGACGAAGATGACAATCATTTTTCTTTTCTTTCTATTTAATAAGTTATATTTACTTTTATTTTATTTATTTAATTATTGTTTTTAGTTTTAAAGACTGAGTTTTAGAGATGAAAAAGAAATAAACAGAGATTTTTTTTTGCGTTTGTACTATTAAATGAAGATAAAAAAATCAAAAATTCTTAAAAAACAGGGGGTAAATCAGCATTTTATTTATAAAAAATATGCATTTAGTTTTTTTAACAGAACTAATGATTCTATATATTTTTTTTCAGTCAATGTAAGAACGTGAGATATAGTTTTGAAATTTTTAAAACATGAGACACTAAAATTTTATTTTATTTATAAAGTATCGGGACAATGTTTAAAACATTTTTCAAATTAAAACGAGGACTAATATGCAGCGATGCATGCGGATAAAACGATCCGTTCCAATTTCCGAAAGAGGAAGGGTCCCCGTAATTGCGACCGGTGTTTCGTTTTTAGCAAGTGGACGGTGAAGATTGAATGAGGTGGTTCGAGTGGAATAGGAATAGTACAATAATTGGGGATTGATTGATTGATTCATTTTCGCCAGTTGGTTGGAGTTGGGACCAGGGCTGCTGTTGTATGTCGACAGTCGCCCCAGCATCTGCTTCCGGAAGAAATCGAAGAATTTCTTGGACAAGATTCCATAGCTGTCTTGAAATTATTTCTTCGTCCAATAAAGTAAAGTAACATGTATGGTTTCCATTTTGTTGCAGATTGGCTACGCCTAAATAGACCAAGTAATAAATTATTGGATATCCGGTGATGATTTCAAGCTAGGATAGAAATTGTGCGACCCAAAATGGTGGGAGTTTGATGGAAGACTAGTCCTTCAAGTGTATAATGATATACAAGAGAAATGGAGAATGAAATGCATGCACGACTAAGTTATCGTAATAAGAGTAAGAGTAAGAGTAAGAGTAAGAGTAGTGTAGAGGACCCTTATACATAAGGTTTTAAATTTATAATTTTAACCATATGTGACAATGCATGCAAGACTAAGTTTTCGTAATAAGAATAAGAGTAGTGTTAGAGGACCCTTATACATAAGGTTTTAAATTTATGATTTTAATCATATGTGACATGTCATATCACTTAAACACATCATTAAATTAAAAAAATTATATCATATCATCCTTAGATCAAAATACAATCTTATACTATACAAAAATTTATTTGAAGCCTTTTTCATTATGTAAAAACAAATGATGAAGTAAAACGTTTAAAAATTATAAAGTTTGCTGTAAATATGGGAAATTCGAGTTTCTCTCTCTTCATATTTTCCATTTTAAAAAAAGTTTTAAAGAATCTGTTTGAGCAAAACACTTAAAATCTTCCTCAAAATAGAGAAAATCAAGAAAATGAAGAAGAAAATCACCAATTTCGAAATTCCATGTGCCAAACTTATGCTTGTCAATTAAAAACTTGGCATGTGGATTTCCACTAACCAAACTTAACGGGACTCTACATCGGTTAATTTTGATTGTTATTAGTTTTTTACTATAGAAAATGTGTAAAATGTTTCTTTTTCCTTCTCCACCTAAGTGAAAATCCTCTCCATCTTCCTTCTCTTTTTCAAACTCTACCCAAGTCTGTTCTCAGTTCATAAAAATCACTCCGTTGATTACAACCAGCTCACCCACAATTTAATCTTTCACTCAAACAAATCCCAATCACTCACTTCAGTAATAGAAACAAAATTTCCCCAATGATTTCTGATAAAATAGTAAGAGTTCACATCCAAAACTAATTTACAATAGATAAAGTGACACAAACTCTTATAAACCCACAAGCTATGTCTCATTTCTCAATGTGAGATATATATCTCAACATGCCCCGCATGTATGGTAAATTTTGAAGTCTAACATGTGGACAAAATTTTAGAGTTCATGTGACCTTTGGACTTCACATGTAGACATGAGTAACCCGTTCTGATACTATGATAAAATGGTATGTAGTTTACATCCAAAATCAATTGACAATAAATGAAAATGCTCAAACCTTTATACACCACAAAGTATGTCACAATTCTCGATATGAAATATATATCTCAAAATTTTTTTCACTCACAATCCCAAACTATTGATATAGATCATAAGTTATTGAAAAAAAACCTATTACCAAAAAATAACAAATTGTTTCCTTATACCAATGATTCACCATGCTATTACTTGAGTACCATTGAAAAAAAAACCAAGAAAACCTGCAGATCTGATATCCTTCTTATAACCAATAAATTGAAAATCCATTACTTGAATATCAGATGCAAATGATTACCCAAAAGCTATAATCCACCCCAACTTAATCCAATCTAAACCGTGTCGAATCCCGTCGTCGGATTTGGTGTTTTGATATGATAAGGGCCCCAAATTGTGATAAAAACAAGTCTTATCAACGGATCGAGTGAGAGTGTGAGATAGAGATGGGGAAGGTGAGAGATCTGCAGCTAAGGAATTGAAAATGCAGCTTTGATTCATCGATAGCTCACCCAAAAACCCTAGGGCGCCATATAAACCGTATAGAGGTTGCCCAGATTGCGACACATGGTCGACATCCAGCCATTGAAGCTAACAACCAAAAAACATATTAACTAACTTAATTAATGCAACTTAACTTAATTAAACCTACTGCTAATGGGTCTGAACCGAAGCCTGGCCTGTAAGGGATGTTTCCTCGGCCCACTAGGAGAATTCATATCAATTCTTCCCGCTCAAAAGAGAACTTGTCCTCAAGTTCCATAATTTCAGAGATCCAAATCTAGATACCTATGCTTGATCTTGTCAGCCATCTCTCAAGTTGCCTCTTCAGGGCTTGTTCCCAGCCACTGCACTAGCCATTGTGTAGCTACAGCACACCTTCATTTCATCATTCTTGTCTGTAAAACCTTCTTTGGAATCCATTAAGACACAGTAGCATCGCTGATGTTTGGTAACTCTGTCTCGACAACGGTCTCGTCTCCAATTCTCTTCTTGAGTAGTGATACATGGAACACATTGTGTATCTTGATAGAGTCAGGTAGCTACAGCTTATAAGCTACCTCTCCAATTTGTTCCAGCATGTGAAAAGGTCCATAGAACTTAGAAGAAAACTCTTGTTCAATAGAAGTGGCTTCTCAAGCTCTTATGCTATGACTACTCTATTCAGTATAGGGAAGGGAAAAACAATGCAGCCCCAGACGCTTTATCAAGGTCAATAGCCTTGCAAGCACTCACAGCCATCTCAAGTCACATCCATAAGTTTGTCAAGGAAATACAACAAGCTTGTATCAGTGACACCAGAGTGGCAGAATTGATCCAACAGCTACAAACAACATCCACCGGTCCAAAACACTTTTCTCTAAACCAATCTCAGCATGTGACTTAGGAAATGCTCAATTATTTTATGATCTATATAGATGGTGAAGTGGTGGCCTAACAAGTAAGGGCGGCACTGTCGAACAGCCGAGACAACCGTGAGAATCTCCTTATCATATACTGAGAGTGCAAGATGCCTTTGTGACATTGCTTTACTCATGAAAGCAATAGGATGACCATCTTGAGATAATACAGCGCCCACTCTTAAGTCTGAGGCATCACATCCACTGTAAATGGTTTTGAAAAATCTGAGAAAGCTAAAACTGGTGTGGTTGTGAGGGCCTCCTTGAGTTTTTAAAAAGCAGTCATGGCTACTTCATTCCATTTAAAAAAGCCTTCTTTCTTCAGTAAGCTTGTCAAGGGTTCAGCAATCAGTCCAAATCCTCTCACATACTTACGGTAGTATCCAGCAAGGCCTAGAAATTTCCTTAGCTCCTTCAATGTCTTAGGAAGTGGTCATGGCTTTACACACTTAATCTTGGCTGGATCAACAGCTACACTTGTGATACTCCAAAGTAGCACTTACTTTCTTTAATGGAAAAGGAGTGTTGTCTTAAGGTTTCCAGCACCCATTCCAACAACTGTAAGAGAGCAACTAGAGAGGGGCTGTAAATAAGAATGTCATCGAAAAAAACTAACACATCTTTACTCAATTTTGGGCGTAAGGTGTCATTCATATTGGCCTGGAAAGTAGCTGGGGCATTTGTAAGACCAAAAGACACCATTAGGAACTCATAATGTCCTAAGTGAGTACTGAAAGCTGTTTTTGGAATATCTTCCTCCATCATTCAAATCTGGTGATAACCAGCTCTGAGATCTAGCTTTGTGAAGATGACTAAGACATGGACTTCATCAATCAACTCATCTACCACCGGTATGAGATATTTATCCTTGACTGTGGCGGCATTGAGAGCTCTATAGTCAATGCAAAGTCGTCAAGTCCCATCTTTTTTCTTAACTAGTAACACATGGAAGGAGTAAGGGTTGGTGCTAGGTCTAATGGTTCCACTGTCAAGCATCTCTTTCACAATCTTCTTAATTTCAGCATTCTAGAAATGAGGATATTGATAAGGGTGCACGTTGATAGGAGAATTGTTTGGTACTAGCTCAATGTGGTGATCATGAGTTTTGGAAGAGGGTAAGGACTTAGGCTAGCAAACACATCAGCATAGTGAGTTAAAAAGTTATGTATGTCAGGATGCACAGTTTGCTTCTTTCCTGAGTTGGTTACTATCTACACCTTGACTAACACAACTTCCTTCCTGGTCATGTTTTTGCAGCTAACAATTGAAGCTTGTTGGGCACTGAGACCCGTCAAACAGTACGTTTCACTCTTGTATTGAAACTTCATCACCATAGTCTCAAAATTCCAGATTATGTCTCCCAGTATTTTCAACCATTTTGCGCCCAACACTACTTCACACCCTGAGACTGGTAAGACATAAAAATCTACAAATAAAGTTAGTTGTTGTAGTGTAATTTCAAGAGTTACTTGTCTGGCAGTGTACATGAGAGAGCCACATGCCATGCGCACCTTCAAGGGCTTAATCTGGGTGATTGTGTATTTAGAGCCCTTGAGAGTTGCAAGGTGCACAAAATTTGTGAGATGCCCCTGAGTCAATAAGCACATTCACTTCTTTACCCCTGAGCTGCCCCTTAAGTTGCATAGTTAAACTTGTGTTACCATCACCCATAGCCCTTAACTCCATTTCTTGCACTTCTTCAATTTAGTTTGCTGCCTCAGTTGCAGCAACATCCAGTAAGAGTGGTTGGTCATCCTCATCCCGTATTACTTCCATAACCATCACTGCTCGTCCCCTCATGCAATTATGTCTTGGTCTAAAGATCTCATCACATAATAAGCATTGATTGCAAGCTCGTCGTTCTTGGTATTCGACATGTGTGAGTCGCCGAGGGCCTCCTCCATTGCGAGCCATTGTAGGTTTAGGTGGGGCTGGGATCCGTTGGGGTTCTTGAGCTTAGGGTCTATGTTGCACCCCTTGATTGTTCTCAGTGCCTTGTCCGGCTGCAACAAAATTAGTCCTTATAGGGCCTCTGGAGCTTTTTTCAAACAACTTGGCCAATTCACAAGCTGTATATATAAAGGGTTGTGGGTTTATGAGCTTTCACATTAACTTTGATATGGTCTTCGAGTACCTCTACGAAGAAATAGAGTAGGGTTGGTGAAGAGAACCCTGGTGCACTCCTGGATAGCTTAGTGAACTTGTCCATATACTCGTCCATTGTCCCCATTTGAGTAATTCGAGCTAAGGAAGCTTGGTATTCTCTATAGTTATGCTCACTGAACTCGTGCATCAGTAGTTCAGATAGTCCCTTTAGATAGTTTGAGCTCTTCTTGAACCCTATGGAACTCGAAGTGTTGCTCAGCCTTATATAACCACTCATTAGGATCACCGCCCCCAAATGGAGCTAGTTCCAGCTTCATCTATCGCATTGAAGGTAGGTTGTGGTCGTGATAGGGCAACGATTGGCCTAAGTTGGGGTTTGGTGGAGGCTAGCGGTGGTCAAAATAGGGTAAGGGCTATCCCGGGTTTGGTGGAAGCTGGCGATTCTAAGACTGGGGGTTCTCAATGTTTGATGGCTGATGAGGGCTTTGAGTTGTGGTGGTGGTAGTGGAATAGGTATTTTGGGTTTGGGAATGGTTGATGTGGGGAAAAGAGATCCGATGATAGGAGTTTCTTGTGACTGATAACTCGGTACTCACTGAGTAAAGTTCAGGGGCAACGGTGGAGGGCCATAGGTGGAAGCATTGTGGTATGGTTCACTGTTATGTATGTGAAATTGAGAGGAGAGGGACATAGGGTGGTACACTGGGTTTGAGACCTGGGTATAATTCTGGGGACCATAAGGGTTTACCCCTTGGTTCATGGAATGATTCACACTATCAATGTGTTAATAGTGTTGTGTTACCAGCTGTATGACGAAGTTCAAGGCATTCATAGAACTGGTCTCGCCCTGCTCGTGAGAGTATGTCCCCAACGCCCCAGCACTCGATGATGGCAGCCTTGGCTGAGAGGGACCCTTCAGAGCGGTCTCGCTTTTATTCACGAAACCCAACAAGACTTGGTCCTCATTTCGATTGAGAGAGTGATGGTTCTTAGAGACAATGTGTACCGAGTTGACTGTGGTTAACACCATAGAGACGTCATCTGTAGACGATGGTATGGTCCTTCCAGGGTGCTGTGCCCGAGGACTCGAGGGAGGGAGGGAGCCAAAACGCAGGGCCATATTGTCTCCTGGTACCTCTCCACTAAAGCTTTGAACTAAGCCATCGTATCAGCTCTGAGAGTGGTCACATCTTCTCGATGTTGGACCCCTGAGTCGCTTAACACCATAATCTGAGCGGTGATTTTAGATCTGAGAACTTGTAGGTCATACTCCATCGGTGACAACTCGGAGATGGACACTGTCGTCAACGGACCACTTACTGTCTCAGTGTTTGGAGCTTTGCTTCTGGCCATGGTCCTTGTGGATTAGGCTCTGATACCACTAATAAAAACAAGTCTTATCAATGGATCGAGTGAGATAGAGATGGGGAAGGAGAGAGATCTACAACTAAGGAATTGAAAATGCAGCTTTAATTCATCGATAGCTCACCCAAAAACCCTAGGGAGCCATATAAACGGTACAGGGGTTGCCCAAATTGCGACACGTGGTCGACATCCAGCCATTAAAGCTAACAACCGAAAAAAAGATTAACTAATTTAATTAATGCAACTTAACTTAATTAAACCTACTGCTAATGGGTCTCAACCGAAGCCCGGCCCATTCATATCAAATTGAAGGTGAATGTTGAAGTCGGCCGGAGAAAAGGAAAGAATAAATGAAAAAGAAATTAGTACTCTAATTGATGGTGGCTACAGAAGTAGAGATGTGATTTTGCTAAAGAAAAAGAAATTGATTATTATTATTTGTTTTTTAGTAATTAGTTACTCTAACAGAGGCAAGTTGGTGTTGGATTAGTGATGATGTAGCGAATTCTTATTCGCGGCAGTGGGAGGCACAGGTTTGGCATAGGTAAAATAGTTACAGCTGATTTGCTTCCCCTCCCGTTGGAGCAAGCATTTGATATTTTTCTCTGATTGCCATTTGGCAAGACAGACTTGTCGACGCTTATTTTGTTGTGAGTTGTGACCATTTTGCATCCTCGCCAAAATGATCAATTGTCCAGTTCGGCTTTGTGGTTCTCATGATTTCTTCTCAGATAGATCATCTTGTGGACTACATGCATTTGATCATCATTTGCTAAAGATCGAGCTCAATAATTTGTGTACTGTGATATGATCGACAGTAATTAAGATTGCCAATGGTAAAGCCAGTATATACAGTTCGGCAGAGACTACTAGATAGTTAAAATGCATGAACCGACCTGCAGTACGTATTACCCCTTGAACATCCAATGAGGTTTATTTATTCTGAAATGGGACAAATCGCTTCCTTATGAAAAGGACCAATGGAATATATTTCAGATTTTTGCATTATTGCCCTAAACAGAACTCAAGAAATTAACTGGAAACGAGTCCGCGAAGGCTACTGTAGCTGATACACCTACGTTCATGATACGTGTACGTTCAGATACACGTAGCTGGCTAGTACTCACCTTCGTCTATATAAACATGGCGTTAGATCACAGTTTTAGCAAGCCATAAAACCAAAACCAGCTAGCCTCTCCCATTGTTCATATAACGAAGCCGACCAGCTTGCTGTGAGTAATGGGATCCATTCAAGCAGAGCCAGTGGCTGTGCCTCATGTTCTGTGCATCCCATTCCCAGCACAAGGACATGTGAACCCTTTCATGAACTTGGCCAAGCTTCTCCATGCTAGAGGCTTCCACATAACCATGGTGAACACAGAGTTCAACCACACCCGGTTACTCAAGTCCAGAGGACCCGAGGCGATCAAAAACTATCCTGGTTTCAGGTTTGAGACCATTCCTGATGGTGTTCCACCTTCCAACCCTGATGCCACTCAGAGTGTCACTGAGCTCTTGTACTACACCAAGAAACACTCGGTGGTTCCTCTCCGGGACTTGATTGTGAAGCTTAATTCCAACCCGGATTTGCCTCCAGTGAGTTGCATTATTTCCGATGGGATTATGGCTTTCGGAATCAAAGTTGCCCGAGAGCTTGGGATTCCTGTGGTTCAGTTCTGGACTGCTTCCACTTGTGGTCTCGTCGCCTATATGCAGTTTGTAGAGCTTGTCAAAAGGGGAATTTTCCCATTAAAAGGTAAACATATTGCAAATTTTTTCATACATATTACTTCAGATCTTTTAAAAATTATACAAATAAATATCAATGTTTCTAATTTTTCCATTATGTACTGATATATAATAAAATGGCAATAGCATTATTGCGTGTGCATGTTCATGTTCATTTCTTCCCATTATTACATGTTCATTATTACATCTCCCCATGCATGTCGCTGTTTACAATCATTATGAAAATAATGTATTGATATTTCCTGTACTAGGATTTTGGCACTTTAATTCCGTTATATGTGACCACTCTTTTGTACTCTATGAACCAGTCACTCTCTCTAACCCAATCCCATGCATTTGCTAACAGATGAGAAAAATGTTACCAACGGTTATCTGGAAAGCACTACTCTAGATTGGATCCCAGGAATGAAGCACATGCGACTCAAGGACATGCCCAACTTCGTCCGGTCCACTGATCCGGAAGACATCGCCTTCAACCGCTGGCTCGAAGAGGCCCAAGATATCCTCACCGCCGATGCCATCATCTTCAACACCTTCTACGACTTCGAGGCCGAAGCCCTAGACGCCGTTGCCTCTGTGTTCCCCAAGAACAACATCTACAACCTTGGCCCCCTCACCTCGCTCTGCAAGACCTTGCCAGCAATCGAGGACGCCTCGACTCGTCCAAGCCTGTGGAAGGAGAACACAGAGTGCCTCACCTGGCTCGATGCTCAAAAGCCCGACTCGGTCATCTACATCAACTTTGGCAGCATAGCCGTCATGACGGCTGAAGATTTTGACGAGTTTGCATGGGGTTTGGCAAACAGCGGTCACCCGTTTTTGTGGATCGTACGGCCGGATGTTGTGAAGGGGAAAACCTCAGCGACTTTGTCGGACAAGTTTTTGGAGGCCACGAAAGATCGTGGCGTTATTGCCCGATGGTGTCCCCAGGAGAAGGTGCTTACGCACCCTTCTGTGGGAACATTCTTGACCCACAGCGGCTGGAATTCCACGCTGGAGGGTATATGTGGTGGTGTCTCTTTGCTTTGCTGGCCGTTTTTCGCTGAGCAGCAGGTGAATTGTAGGTACGCATGTACGACATGGGGGATTGGGATGGAGATTAGTGCTAATGTGAAGAGAGAGGAGCTGGAAGGTTTGGTGAGGGAGATGATGGAAGAGGAGAAAGGGAAGGTGATGAGGAAGAAGGCGGTGGAGTGGAAGAAGAAATCGGAGATTGCTTGCGGTGTTAATGGAGGATCGTCTTGTGTTGATTTGGAGCGATTCGTTGAGTTCCTCTCGGTGAAGGGTCCTACTTTCTGATAGAGGCTATACATGCGTGCTTGGTGATTCATGGTGATTTATAATTTGATGTGTTTGGCAATAATGTTAAGGGTATTAAAGGCAAATTAATGTGTAAGTACTAGTTGTCCTGCTCCAATATGATGGGAGTAATGAAGCTTGTTGGCCGGAATCCTCATTCACGGTTTGAATAAAGGGTGTAAAAGTTTATTAATTATTTGTAAGAATAAAAATAATACAAATATAAAATAGTGAGAAATTTGATTATTATTTGTTTACTAAAGGGAAGAGAAAAGAATAATTTGATATAGTTTTAAATATTTTAATGTATATTCTTCTGGTATATATAGAGATATAATCATTATAATACTTATAAGAATAATATAACTTACACCTACAAAAAAAGTAAATATTTACAGAATATTCTACACTCTCCCTCAAGTTGGTAAGTCATAAGATTTCCTTCAACAAATGTAAAATACTCAGATGTAGACCGCTTATCAGTCTTATCACCAGCCCAATCTGCATCACTGTATCTAACGACATCTAATTCTCTTTTTTTCTCAAATAATAATCCTTTGCCTGGTAACATCTTCAGGTACTTCAAGATACGATACAATGCATTCATATGCTCTTCATTAGGACAATGCATAAATTGAGTAACCACACTCACAACATAAACAATATCAGGTCTGGTATGAGAAAAATAAATAAGTCTCCATACTAGACGTTGGTATCTTCCTTTGTCTGTCAGAATTTGATCTGGATAGATGGCAAGGTTGTGATTCATCTCAATCGGTGTTTCGACAGATTTGCAGTCAAGCATTCCAGTCTCAACTAATAAATCAAGTACATACTTACACTGGGATAAAGAAATCCCCTTAGGTGATGTCTCAAAAATTACAGCAACTTACTTATGAATTTGACACCATGAAACTGAAAGAGGATGAATCTATTGATGATTTTTATAAGAGAGTTTTGAGAGTTGCAAAACAGTGTAGATGTCTTAAAGAAAAAATCCCTGAACATAAAATTGTTAAGAAAATTTTTAAGGTCTACCTAAAAGCTATCAAGAAAAGGTGATAAGCATTGAAAATGCTTATGATCTTGATATAATGAAGCTAGATGAATTATTTAGAAATCTCAAAGCCTTTGAGCAAAGGTGGATAATCGGTGAAAGGAAAATTAAGTGTGTTGCTTTAAAAGCTACTAAAAAGAGAAATCTGATGCAGATTCTGAAAAATTAGATTTAGCTCTTATAAGTTTTCAAGCAATTCATGAAGAACAAAAACTCTGCATGAAGAAATTTAAAAGAAAATTATGATTTTAGAAAGTTTCAAAATAATCGAATTGAAGGAGGGTCAAACTCAAAGAATGAAAATAACAAATTTAAACCAAGAACAAATTCTAGTGGTCTTACTTAATTTACTTGTGGTGACATTAGTCACATGTTTACTGATTGTGAAAATAAAAAATAAGTATGCCGTTACAAATAAATCTTGTAAGGCTTCATAGAGTGATGATGAAGAACGGACAATTGCATTTGCCTATACTACTGAAAACTTCTCAGACTCTGAGTCTGATGAGGAGTTTGAAGAAAAACTGGATTATTACTTTGCTTAAATGTACAAAACCTCCAAACAGATGGTATAGAAGAATGAAGTATTGCAAAATGAAGTTGATCAGTGGAAGATCAAAAAGAAGAAGATGGAAATACAGTTCAATGAACTTGTGAGACCCTGACTAATTTTATTAATTTTCCGACACATCTAGGGTTTAATTACGACTTTTCGGTACGTCGAGAATGCACTCTTATATTTTAATATTAGAGCGAACGTCGCCACTTGCGTATGAGTATTTACGGAACGTTTTTCCGACAATCTACGTATTTGTCCTGTTTTACAGACGTGATTTGACTAATTTATTTCAATGTGTGTTTTTACAGAAAACGTTTTTGAGTTTTTCGTTATTTTAAAAATCAGAAGAGATCGTAGCCGTTGGATTCGTTCGACGAATCATGACCGTTAAAAGGTTTTATAAAAACCTTTCTTTCTCTCTCTTTCTTATCTTCTTTCTTTTTTCTTCCCCTTTCCTTTTTCTCTTTATCTTTCTCCCCTTTCTCCTTTCCTCTTCTGCTCAACCTCTCTCTCTCTCTTCGAGCAATGACTGAGTCGATCTAGCCTCTCCAGCGACTGAGATGATGGAAGCTTTGACACATCACCAAGAATCAAGACAATGTTCAAACAAGTAAGAAAAGATCATTCAACTCAAGACATAATTGGCACTATCTCAGATGGGATACAAACAAGAAGAAGGATTGCAGTATCAGACATGGAACAAGATACTGCTGAAGTATTGTCTCAAGAACATGTTCTTCTGTGTTTTGTTTTAAAAAATAAAGACGACATATATGTTATCACTCACTAAGGTTTTGTTTCTCTAATTGAACCAAAAAATGTTAAACAAGCCTTAACTGATTCAAATTGGATAAATGCTATGCAAGAAGAACTTAATTAGTTTTCTAGAAACAAAGTTTGAGATCTAGTACATAGGCCAAATAACTGCAATATTATTAGGACTAAATGGATTTTTAGAAATAAAAAGTGATGAACATGAAAATATTGTCAGAAACAAAGCTAGGCTGGTTGAACAGGGGTATTCAGAGGTTGAGGAGGTTGATTTTGGAGAAAATTTTGCTCCTGTAGCAAGATTATAATATGTTTGATTGCTTCTAGCTGTTGCTTGTCATCTTAAATTTAAATTGTTTCAAATGGTTGTAAAAAAATGATTTCTTAAATGGAATTCTTCAGGAGGAATTTTATGTGGCTCAACCTCAAGGGTTTGAGGATCCACATCACTTGGATCATGTGTTCAGACTTAAAAAAACATTGTATGGTTTGAAACAGACACCAAGGGCCTGGTATGACAGATTGTGTGTTTCTTATAGAAAAATGCTACTATAGGGGATCAATTGATAAAACTCTGTTTATTAAGAAATTAAAATCTGATATCTTTATAGCCCAAGTTTATGTTGATAATATTGTCTTTGGATCTACTTCTAAATCACTTGTTGCTGAATTCAGAAATGTAATGGAAAGTGAGTTTGAAATAAGCATGTGTGGTGAACTAACCTTTTTCTTGGCTTACAAGTTAAACTACTTGATGATTGCATGTTTCTCTCACAGTCAAAATATGTAGAAAATTTGGTGAACAAATTTGGCCTGGACAAAAGCAAGTAGTTCATAAATCCTATGAGCACTACAACAAAACTCACTGAAGACAAGAAACGAAAGACAGTTGATCAGACCTTGTATAGGTCCATGATTAGCAGCTTGCTATATCTGACTACAAGCATACTTGATATTGCTTTTAGTGTAGGAGTGTGTGCAAGATTTCAATATGATCCAAGAGAGTCACATTTGGAAGCTGTTAAAAGGATTATTAGATATGTTGTTGATACAAAAAGTTGTGGATTGTTTTATACTTTTGAAACTAATGTGGAAATTATAACTTTTTTCAGATGCAGATTAGGGAGGAAATTTGAAAGATAGAAGAGCACTCCTGGTGGTTGTTTCTTTGTTGGAAACAACATGGTGGCATGACATAGCAAGAAGCAAAACTACATCTCCCTATCCATCATTGAAACCGAGTATGTGATAGCTGGTTCATGCTGCACCCAAATATTATGGCTAAAACAAATGTTGGCTGACTATGGTCTTCCCCAAGGTCGTAGGTTGTCTATCTTCTGTGAGAATACAAGTGCAATTAGTATAACAAAAAATCTTGTCTTGCATTATAAAACTAAGCACGTTGAACTGAGATATCATTTTATCAAAGATCTAGTGGAAAAACAAATTCTTGAACTTAATTTCATATCTACTGAACCTCAACTTGTTGATATGCTCACTAAAGCACTGGATACTAAAAGATTCTTAAATTTGAGAAATGCTCTAGGAATTCAGAATTTGATCTGATCATGTTATGGTTTTCTTTGATGGTTGATCTAAACTTAGATCTTTTGCTAAAATATTTTTGTTGTTCATCAGCCTTTGTGATTCATACAACTTTTGATTGTGCCTTATTCTAGACTTTGGAACTGTATGTCATTATTTTATATCTCTATATTTGCTCAACACTCAACTCACTCAATTTGTGGTGTGCTACTACATTATGATATACTATAGTCTTGGTGGTCTATATGACTAAGCTTTCATATGATCATGTGTGATATTAAAAGAACCAAACAAAAGGTTATTAGTGTTTGACATAGTGATTATCTGAAGTAACATGGTTTTGGAGGTAGATGGTCTTGCAGGGTGTTCAAACCAAAAGAAATTTACTGTGTCATAGAAAAGGAAAGCACAACAAGAATCCAAAAATAAAAACATCGAACACAATGCTTAAAGCTGTTGCAGATCAATGTGATTCACAAAAGTGTATGTGGTTAAATATATCTCTCTTTGCATATCAAATGAGAGGTCACATAGTGGTTTCTGATCCTCTATGTTTACCTCATCCTTTTTTACATTCTTTTGATGCATGTGATAAACTATACATTGAGTGAGTCACACACACAATAGCTGCTATGACATAATCACATCAGTATTTTAAGTTGATAGAATACATCATTGTCAATAATCTTGTGATTCGAAAAAATCTGTTATGTTCGTAAAAATAATGAGGCAAAATATACATGCAGATTTTTCAAAGATTTCATAAATGCATGCTTGACAAAAGTTCTCTTTTTCTTGATATTCTCGGTTTAAATTCTTTCTTTTGATCGTTGTTTTAGAGGGAGCCGTTTCAGTCAGTCCCTAGATATTCTGTATATCTAGGACATTTATTGCTAGTTATTTTCCTAACTTTTCTCTGACGCTTTGGTTTCCAGTAGATCTCTTAACCCTAATGATCTCATATTTAAACAATTCATCTGTGATCTATGATTCATTCAATTTTTTTTTCTCCTACAGATCTCATGTTTTTCTCTAAGTGTGCAAGAATGAGCATGAGGACAAGGAGGTTACTCGCATAAATTTGGCTAACAATGGAGGGCCTCATCCGCTTTGTTAGTATAGGCGTCGCCTTGCACTAGGGCTGCCAACTTATCCCTCAGAGGAGCACCCTTCTCGACGACCAGGGCCTCAAGTTCCTCCTCCTCCCTCTCTAACTCCTCGGCGTGCACCTGCTGTTCGTCTTCATAAAGCAATTCAAGCCAACTTGAATGAAATTTTCCAGTATCAGGTGGTCATACGCGCACAACAAGAGGAGCAGAATCGAAGGCTGAAGTCTATCCAAAGGGATCTTAACACTCAACATCATGTCATTACCAATATCTTTGACTCTGTCCTTGAACTTCAAGCCATGAAAAACCAGCCTCCATCAAATGACATTGAAGCAGATGAAGATGTTGATTTCCTGGATGACATTGACTGGAAGCCTAAGCCATTCAGATTCAAAGGGGGAGATATTTGTTGATGCTTTTAAACAATGTTTTATTTGTCATTTCTTTGGTTTGTAAGTGCATAAGCACAAACTATTTTGGATGTTTATTTGTTTTTCTTTAAAACTAAAAGGCTTATGATCGTTCAATATTGAGAGATGATGATGCTTGATCCCAATAGTGAAGATCATCCTTTTGTCTCAATGATCTATAGTTCATTTCTGCATTATTGTCTTGTAGATCTGAGAACTATGAGAGACCAAATTTTCTCTTACTAAAATTTGTTGTTGTATATGCATATTGTTGGTTTTGTCTCCTTGCAAGTTTATCAATAGAAGAGGATTGAATATGAATGTCATAGGGGGAAATTGTAAGCATTATGACATCCATATTCATATGAAAAGAAGCAAAAAATGGTTTAAGAAAAGAAGTCTTCTGATACACCTTGAAAAGACAGCATTCAAGCTGTCAGTTTCAGAAGAAAAAGAGTTTCCTGGTCTGACTAGGAGAAAGACATCCAAATTGTTTTACTACACGTTTACTGTAGTAAAATTGATCTCGATCACATAAACATGTAGGTATATGAAGAATGATGTCGTTCGCCATATGCAATGTTCGTTCACCATATGCAAAGTCTATTTGCCATATGAAAATGTCATTCGTCATATGAAAGGTTCGTTCGCCATATAAAAGTGATCTCGATCACATAAGGTAAATGCATTTCATGCATATCATGTTTCTTTACTGACTAAAAAGAAAGATTGAGTTTGGATGTGATTAGAGATATTTTAGCATGTGATAAGATTTGATATACATATCTATTAGAAAATGATTTGTTTTCATATAGAATTTCCTTATGTGTTTCAATCACAATTAATTGGAGATTTATTTGAGGGGGAGATCGTATCTCTCTCTATATATCTATATATATCTGTCAAATACAGCTTCAACGTACTTGAGTTTTGTTTTGTGTATCTTGGTTTTATTGTTTCTGTTGCATAGTCTGCAAACTTCATTGAAGAAAAACTCATTGTCATTCACACATCATTGCATCTGTCATATTGTTGTGATCAAGATCAGTAAAAGTTTTATTTGTAAGCCTTGTTCAGTTTTCTTTCAAATATATCAGTTCAGACTGAATAGAATATGTTTATCAGTTGTTAGATTAAGTTCGTATTGTACTGCTGAATATGAATGTTGACGAACATCACTGCTTGATAAACTGTAAAACTATTTATTCATAGTGGATTGATTTAGTGTGGACTACTATATATAAAGTCTCGCAGTGAAGTTTTCTTGAAGAAGGTTTACACTATAGTCAACAAATCTTATGCACTGATATTCTAGCAATTTTTATTGATTCAGAATTGGTATTTATAAATTCAAGCCTCACATATACTTTCAATACTACTGAAGAGGACTGGATGCCAAATCTGTAGCAAACAATTTGCATTTGCATCAAGCTACACGTTCTGTGTTTCAGATAAAGAAAAAGAAAAAGTTTACAAGGAAAAAACACACAGATAACTTAAATAATGGAAATAAAAGAAGAAGGTTATGATCTCATCTTTGCAAGTTCGGAGTAGGACCAAGATTTGCAATTGCATTTGCTAGAAAGTTAGATGCTCTCCAAATGTGTTGAAATACAATAGACTAAAAATAATGAATTAGACACTATTATAGCGTCTTATTAAGGCCTAATATTTTTAGCCTTAATCCTATATGGCATGCAATGTCACATTGACATATCATTAGTTTAAAAAATAATGCCATGTCATTTTTAAGTAAAAATACAATTTTATCTTTCACAAATCATTTTAGTTTCCTTTTCTATCGAGGTAATTTAGTTACCTTAAATGAACAATATTAAATTTAGTTCCTAATACAGTATAACATTATAATAAATTATCTGATTAAAGGGTTATAATTAAGATTATATAAATTTATTTTCATCCTTGTGAATCAAAATTCAATTTTAAACTTTTTGATTCATCATTCTTTTTCAGTTATACAATTAATATAGATACATATAGAAGTACAATATTTATATACATATTGTACATTGATCAGAATATATACATATATTCATCGATTAAATATATGAATATATACTTATATTCATCAAAATTTAAATATAAAATACGTAATAATAATAAATAAATAAAACCTCTAATCGAATCCTCTTTTAAATGAATTATATATATGAACCTTTTTTCTGACGAATATGTGTATATTTTTTTCTTTGAAAAAAAACTATATGTATATATATATATTCAAATAAATTCATATTTTCGAACAAGTATAATTTGAAGTTTGTATATATATATATATACATACACATCTCTTATTATATATTTATTGTTTTAATTTAAGCATGAATGAAAGAAAATGGCTTTAGAAAATAATTTAATATAGAATAAAGATAAAAATAATCTAGAGCATTAGATTTGCTAAGGGTGTGTATTTTTACTTAATAATGACTTGACATGTTTTTGTCAATTTATGATGTGTTTATGTGACATGTCATGTCATCTATGATTAAGGTCACAAATCTTAGACCTTAATAAAGTCTAGAATCATTTTTCTTTTCCAATTTCACATTGTAAGCTACACATTGTTTTTTTGGTAATACACACATTCTGTTAGTATTAGCATCCTTGAACAATCCTAACTATACTTGCTAGTTGCTAGCACCAACCAATATTTCCTTCATTCTGTACATGCTTTCCCATAACCATCTTTAAGAAATAAAATGTACGACTGTCAAGTTTCAACTACCCGTAAGATGTTAGATACTAGTCAATATTACAAAGCAAGTCCCTGTAGAATTTTTTTCAGTTTCTCAGATTAACAAGAATTTCACTCTAAATGCTCCAGATGGAACTTGGGTAGAGAGCCAACCTACAAGAGTACAGTAGATGGAACTTGGTAGTTACCAGCAAGAATTTACTCCGTCATTTTGACTCCATAAACTAACGAGTTTAGGCGATCATCATAATCTCAAAGGCGCAATTCCTAAGATGCGCCTAATACTTTAAGATACAACAGACTAATAACACGCTGAAGGCAATCAGCACACAACAAAAAATGAAAGGAGCGCAGTGGTAAGAAGGATAAATCCATAAATGAAGGGAGCATCCAACAGATATTGCGAGATTGGAGACTATCAAACAATCCAATAAATAACAACTCATCTGCATAATCCTGGGGCCGGAAAAATCGGCCCTTATCACATAGCCAAAATTACAACATAAACAAAAGAACAATTCGACTTCTAAGTAGACAGTCAAGACAGAAACTCAAGGACTACAATTAACTGATAGATCTCTGCAAATTGCCACAGAAATATATACAGGTGAATCAGAACAAATGCAATGGAATCTCCGCTAATGGTACCGACCAGAGCAACTCTACCTGATAGTGACGAACTTGTTTGTACCATGTCTTGCCCAGTGAGTCCTCAAATCAATTGGATTAGCAAAGTTATAACCGTCACTTGCAAGCTTCTCCAATACCTTTTTAAAAGCCCCTTGACTCATTTTTCTTCCAGCTATCCTAGCACCTCGCCGTTTAGTGCTCATTGGCAAAGGATACATAGACACATTTGTAGTGCAACAAGCGGATTGCCAACCACCACAGCCCCACCGATAACACTGTTGGGGCGTTCCAGTACATGAGCAAACTGGAATTGAAATGCCAGAAATGTCTAAAGGAATCCCGTTTATGACAACTTCGAAACTCTTTTTTGCGGGCTTCACACGTGGAACTGCAGGGTTACTATTATCCTTTGGCTTCCTTGGCTTCTTCACCTTTGGGGCTTTCGGGGCACCACCATTCTGCCTTTTCTTTGAAGGGCCACCTTCCTTGTGGACAACTCGCTCTTCCATTCTATTCACCCTCTCATCCCTTGATATATCAGGTGGTGGTTGTAACATCTGCATGGCGTGCTGAGGGACTGAAGTTTCCGGGATAACACCATAATTAGGATTGGCCGGCATCATAGTGAGAAACTTATCCCTCTGGCTAATCCAACTCTCCCTCACATAGTTGCTCATCGGAACAGGAGCATCCTGTACAACACAATCCCGAGGATGATATCCATTGGCGCTGACCAAGACGGGAGGATCACGCCCGGGTATAAAAGGTTTTGTGTCACGTTCGCCCATGCTTGTCATGAGCTGCAAGCCAAGATGGCCTTTAAACGAGGCCTCATAGTATCCCCAATTGGGCATGTTCAATGAATCATCATCCATGGGGAGCTACAAATTGAGCAGACAAACGACATCCTATTAATGCAACCTCATGAACAACAACACCATTCACCATCACAAATCCCCCAAAAGCCATTTTCGCCAAAATCAAAACAACGTAAACTAGATCACACAGCTACCAGCCTAATTCAATCACAAATTTGAACAACAACACAATTCAATTCACCAACACAAATCATCAACATCCCCATCGAAACAGATCAGGAATCCCAATTGAATTAGAGATCAAGCATCAAATCCAAAAAAACAATTAGAAATGAACATACAAATCTATTATTTCCAATCCAAAATCAATCAAATGCGGAAAATTCCTGAATCAAAGACCTCTGTTCATATCCCACTCAATTGTTTCAATGTCAAAGCAAGCATTACGAATTAGGGTTTTGTCAATCAGAGAAAATGGGGATCTGAGATCTAAGAACCATAAACAGAAAGAAATTAACACAGAATCATGATAATTTGGGAGCTTCAATTATATATACACATATGCAAAGGCATGGAAATGGCAGGTTAATAGCAGTACAAAGGACCCATATATTCAAATTTTTGGAAAGAGAAAGAGAGAGAAGAGAGAGTGAGAGGAAGAGAGAGGAGAGAGAAAACTTGCTTGGGTGGGTGTAAACGGCTCTTTAGGGTTTTGCCCTTCTGGAGAGAGAGAGGAGAGAGAAACCTGTGATAGAGAAAGAGAGAGAAAAAACTTATGAGAGAGAGGAGACTCGAGAGGAAAAAAAGAGAGGACCTAAAAATGGGGTACCTATCGATATATTGAATAAAAATTTAGGTAAGAGCTTGATTATGTTATATTACTATCGTTATGGTAAACCTGTAACATTAATCCTGAAGGACTTACAGTAGACACGTACCAGTTACCTATCAAACTTATAGCTGTCACCTTAAAAATAAAACAACTATCAGGTTTGATCTAATAGAAGCAAGTTAGGTATGTTTGTTTTTATGTTCTTTGTTTGTTTGATTATGTGTAAGTAAAAAATATATTGTAAAAAATGGTCTTATTTATGTTGCTATAGTTCTATTCGGATACTATTTTTTATAACAAAAAAGGAGACCAAATATATTTGCATACATGATCTATAATATAGATTTGATGATTTAGCTGTGGAGCATTGACAAATGTGGATTTTTTTGGCGAGTGACAAATAATATGGAATTGAAGATTGGTGTTAAGGAAAACAGGGGCGCACTCATACTAAATTTGTTTACTCCCACAATTAATGATCAATGTTAGAACATTTTCTATATATGGTATAGTGAATTAAGTTGCCATATATTTGAGGAAACAATATTGGAAAAATAGTTTATGCCCATTTAAGGATGATTTTCCCATTTAAGAAACCATAATGTCTCATGTTTTGAATAAACTTACAAATTTACATTAGATGCCATGGCTTTCAAGGTTAACTCGAAGAAATGTTCGTATTTAATCGCAAGATGAAAGATGTATTAGAAACTTGGGACATGTTTGGGCCAAGTGAACGATAGACGAACATCTAGAAGCGGCAGTAATACTAGCCCAAATCTAGAGTGCATTGGGCCAGGCTAGGGCTCAGTGCCTCAACTTCTATATGAATCATTTTGTGAACTTCCTCTGAACTTCTACTGGCAGTAAAAACGTTGTATTTTTTTTCAGAAGATTTTGTGTTTAATAATTGATTGATTACTGTATAGCAGTCTAGCCCCATTTGTTTTAGTGATAGGTATGCAGTACTCACGAAGAAACAAATTTTCACACAAAAGAGAAAAAGAAAGCCAAGTTCCCTCATGCATCGAAAAAGGTTGTAAATCTGATCTTGGATATTAATAATTGGCTACTCAAATTAAGAAAAGGATGCACAAACTACAAATTTCTATGAAGCATTGGAAGAAGCTTCCAATAAATCAAAAAGAATTGTTCATAAATCTTGTAAGAAAGTATCGTGTATTATAATTGTGAATTATTTAGAAAATTTCATATGTAATTCAATTAGAAGATTTCATAGATTTACTTACCTTATATAGTTTTCTAAATTGTAGTACAATTTCTTGCTAACTAAGATCTCTTTCTTGTAATCTGTATATATGTTGGAGCATGAATGAATCAAAGACCATTCTAGCAAAACTATATTTGTTTTATGGTATCAGAGCAGGACAAGATCCTGACTCTATAGCAGCTGCATCTTATCTCTCGTGTAGCAATTTCTTTCCGTTGTACTCTATATCTTGTAAACCAATTCTTTCATCTCAATGACGAATCAAAATCTCAAATATTTTTTATTGATAATCCTGATCGTTCGTCCTTGATGGTTGTGTTCAACCAAGGTAATCGATCTGTTTGGGTGTAAAATACACTTTTTCGGGCGGGCCGTGTTCTGGACCAATTTAATGGCTCGATGATATGTTGATCGGGATCTCGGGAGATATTCGTGATCGGGACCATATACGGCTATCTTGAAGGCCAAGGCTTTTTGGTCCATATCCGGACAATTATAGTAGTATTGAGGATTTGGGATTAATTGTGGCTTGCTTGGTGATCAAATTTGAGTAATATTGAAGAATCTTGCATTATGGAAGGATGTGGACGTGATAATTGAATTGCCTTCAAGAGATTTGATATGCCTTGATCCGTAAATAAGAACAAATCCTAGTGTTCACTATATAAAGGGATCAAGGCATATACATCTCCAATCTCCAATCAATCAAACACAACTTTTGCACAATGCAAAACAAGCCTCCCTCGGAGAACTTCTAACAAAGAGAATCCTATAGTCTTTTTGTCCACCAAAGCCCTATCCGTAGCATTCCCCGCTGCTACTCACCAAAGCCCGACCAGTCGGCATTACCCGTTTCTACTCACCAAGCCTCATCCGTGTGCGAACAGTCCACCACCTCTTCGTAAAGTCCTATCCATAGGCAAATACCCACAAAACTATTGTTAGGGTGAATAACCTTAGCAAATATCCCCGGTATATCAGAAAACTCTTTGGCGAACACCCGCAATCCTGATTTATAGCTCTGCTCAACCACACCGGTCCGAGTAAGAAACGTCAACTTCGCATGGAGAGGAAGAAAATCCTAGTTGCTCTTCAGCTAGGTCTATAGAACCTAAGTACAGGCCTGACCAACGCATGTACGACAGTTGTTTGAAGAGAAGTCAGAAGGCGAACAAGTATCAAAGATCAAGGTTGTACCTGACCTATAGGTACTGGCACGCCTCAAGCTTGGTTATTCGAAGAAAATCCATTTTATTCGAAGAAAATCCATTTATGGTTTTGAAGTCTATTTAATTAATCTGTTTTGAGGTTGATCATCATCCATATAAAGTCAACACTTATGGCCTATTATTTTAAAAATATTTGCAGCAGCAAAAAGTTGTCAAAGACTCAAAGAAACTTGATATCTCAAGGTACTAATTTGCAAGACGGTTCCAAGGTTCCTGGAGGTTCAAGTCGAGCATCCATGGATTCACACATGTACTACTGATGCTAAAGAACATATTAAGATGCTTACTTGTCCAGAAATCACAAGTGAAGCATATGGAATGCATTAAGCAAGTCAGTCCATGCATAGAAGAAAATCTGCAAATTTCAGATTTGGCTTATTTGTGGCCATTTTCATGACTGATTCGCGCCTCTTTCCATGGTTTAGAATCATGTTCACCATATATCACCTTGAAGCTAGTATGTTGGACTATAAGTAGGAAAAAGAATCATGTCATTCGCTGCATTGAGGAGTGAGTTATGAGGTCTACAAGTTGGCATCTTGAAGCAGTCATTCTAGAAAAACGGAACTGCAATGAGTTTTGGTGGCATTGTTTCTTCATCTTAACGTGTACCTATCACTAGGGTTATTGTTTATACATCAATTTGGGATGTTGTAGAGCATTTTAGAATCAAGAATCATCAAGAAATACCTTGGGAAGCTCAAGGTCATAAATAATAAGAAAAGCTGAATTTCCGGAAAATAGTTTTCTTGGGGCTATTTTGGGAGACCATTCGCGCCATTTTCCTGGGCTTCTTTGGCCGTTCGCTTTATCAATCCTTCAATTACATATATTGTACTACATTCTCAAGCCAAGAACTGATCAGAATCATCATCCGAGTATGGCGTAAATCATGCCTAAAGTTGGCCTCCTAAGCAGCAAAAATGTCATCAGTTTTTTGATGAAGTTTATTTTGAAGGTGGTTCCTAGTCTTCTTGAAAGTTCTTTTTGAGGGAGTTGGTTCATTTTGGAGACTGTGGTATCGAAGAACAACTTCAAGTTATTAAACAGTAAGTGGTTGGTTCGAGTTCTCTTTATTCATCAAAGTTGGTTTTATGGAGTGCAATTGTGCCTACCTTAGGGTTAGGTTTTCTTGGTTCATTGCCATCAATTATCATCAAGACCAATGTTTATGGTCTTATTACCATATTTAATCAATCATGGGGGCTTGTCTAAACGAAGTATTCAGCAGGAGCTTAAGGGCATGTTTCTTATTAGAGTTTGCTTCATAGTTCTCAAGTCCAAGACTTCAGGTATTCAAGATAATTACATAATTTTTATCTGACGGTTATGTGAGTTGTTATTGGGACTTGCCTAGCTACTTTTTGTTACTATTGAGGCTGTGAAACCTACACCTGAGGTCTGTCTTTACATCTGCTTGAGCTTGGAGTGTTCTTAGTTTGATGTTTGTCAATTGAGTCAGTGAGTGGCTTTTGCTGGTATGAATGATGCATGAGGACTATAGGTCTTTTCAGTCAAGACGCATGACTTCTCTTTCAAGACTTGGGGGGCTATGTTTGGGTGTAAAATACACTTTTCCGGACGGGCCGTGTTCTGGACCAATTTAGTGGTCTGATGATGTGTTAATCGGGATCTCAAGAGATATTCGTGATCAGGACCATATAAGGCTATCTTGGAGGCCAAGGTGTTTTGGTCCATATCCGGGCAATTATCGTAGTATTGAGGATTTGAGATTAATTGTGTCTTGTTTGGTGATCAAGTTTGAGTAATATTGAAGAATCTTGCATTATGGAAGGATGTGGATGTGATAATTGAATTGCTTTCAAGAGATTTGATATGTCTTGATCCGCAAGTAAGAACAAATCCTAGTGTTCACTATATAAATGGGTCAAGGCATATACATCTCCAATCTCTAATCAATCAAACACAACTTTTGCACACTACAAAACAAGCCTACCTTGGAGCACTTCTACCAAAGAGATTCCTAGTCTTTTTGTCCACCAAAGCCCTATCTGTAGGCATTCCCCGCTGCTATTCACCAAAGCCCGACCAGTCGGCATTACCCGCTTCTACTCACCAAGTCTCATTCATGAGTAAACAGTCCACCACCTCTTCATAAAGTCTTATCCGTAGGTAAATACCCACAAACCTATTGTTAGAGTGAATAACCTTAGCAAATATCTCCGGTTTGTAAGAGAACTCTTTGGTGAACGACCCGCAATCTCGATTTATAGCTCTGCTCAACCATACTGGTCCGAGTAAGAAACGTCCACTTCGCGAGGAGAGGAGGAAAATCCTAGTTGATCTTCAGCTAGGTCTATAGAACCTAAGTGCAGACCTGACCAACGCTTGTACGACAGTCGTTTGAAAAGAAGTCAGAAGGCGAACAAGCATTTAAAATCAAGGTTGTATCTAACCCATAGGTACTGGCACGCCTCAAGTTTGGTTGTTCAAAGAAAATCTATTTTCACTCCGAATACGATCAAATCAATCTATTCAGCAGGATAGTTTTTCGTTCGCATTCCTATCCCCAAGCATCAATATCAATATGCTTTGGCTATTTTGAATCACAAGGGATCTGATGATACATAAGTCAATGTAGCAGATGTCAAGGCAAATTTTTCTAAGATCACTTATCAGCGTTGGATTCTCGATAGTGGCGCAACAGATCATTTAATCTCATCACCAAGTATGATGACTTATAGCAAGAAAAATTATTTCTTGCCTCTTGTGTTGCTGCAGAGTGGAGAGAAAGCCAAAATATCTTCTAAGAGATCAGTACCGTTAAACTCACATTATTATCTTAATAATGTGTTATATATTCCAAATTTCAAAGTTGATCTTATGTCTATTAGTCGGCTTACAAGGGGATTGAATTGTTTAGTGATTTTTTTTTTCTGTATTGGTGTATTTTACATGATCTGGTTTCGAGGAAGACGATTGGTTTAGGCAAAGAGGGCAACGGTCTCTACTATCTAATGGCGTTAACTACGGAGAAGACCAACCCTAAATTACACCAGTCATCTACCATTCAGCCTTCTTTTCATCTCACTACATCCTCTTTCAGTTTGTGGCATCGTCGTCTAGGTCATGTCTCAGATCGTCCTATAGATTATATCGCTAAACATTTTTTGGATATTTCTATTCCTTCTAATTCAAATCATGCTTGCGATATTTGTCTGTTGGCAAAACAAAGTCGTCTATCTTTCGGTACCAGTTATATCTCATCTGTTAAACCTTTTGATCTCATTCATTGTGACATTTGGGGTCCTTGCAAATATTCTTCCCTTACTGGTACACGTTATTTTCTTCCAATCATAGATGATTATTCTCGTTTTACTTGAGTTTTTCTGATGCAACATAAATGGGAAGTTCAATCTTTGGCAAAACATTTTTTTGCTTTTGCATCTACTCAATTTTCATCCCAAATAAAAATGTTTCGCATTGATAATGGCGTTGAGTTCCTTTCTCTTCGAAAATCTTCAAAATTTTTTCAAAGATAATGGAGTTCTCTTTCAGCATTCTTGTGTTTATACGCCCCAACAAAATAGGGTAGTAAAACACAAACATCGCCATGTCCTCCAAGTTGCACGCGTTTTCAAATTTCAAGCCAATATTCCTCCAAAATTTTGGGAAGAATATGTTCTTACAACGTTCATGTCATTAATCATTTACCTACTCCACTTCTCTCTTTTCAAACACCTTTTGAGCGTTTTTATTCTCGACCTCCTCATTTTCATCACCTTCGTGTTTTTGGTTGTTTGGCATATGCTACAAATGTCAAGATCACTCATAAGTTTGCCCCGAGAGCGGTCATGTGCATCTTTTTCAGTTATCCTGTTAGTCAAAAGGCCTGCAAACTTTAAAGATCTCACAAGTCACAAAGTTTTTACAAGTCGTGATGTAATATTTCATGAGAATATCTTTCCATATCAGTCTGTTTCACTCGAGTCCAATCCTGGTCCAATTCGTCCTCTGGCCCACATAACAGTTCCTCCCACACCAGGTCATTCTCTCTCTTCGGCCCAACTTCATCATCCAACCCAGGCCCAAATTCTTTCTCTTTCACCCAATCAACCTGTTCGACGATCCCTTCGTCTACAAAATATATGTGAAAATTTGTCAATCCCAGAACCTTATTCCACGTCTCCCTCCTCTGGTACGGTGCCTCCACAAGTCCAACCGGCTTCCGTTCCGATGACATCATCTTCATCTCTTCCGACAACATCCCCATCTCTTCCAAGGCTGTCACCTCCCTTCACAGTACCCGAGGATGATGCAATTCCAAATTTGAGCGTCAACGGCACTGCTCCTCCTCCTAATTATGTTGCTCCTTTCGTCCAATCTCACCTTCCGTCAAACCCAGTCGCCACCCTCTGGTCTCGGACCCGATTTCTCCATTCAGGATACCGAATTTGTTACACATCCTATCGAGTCTCCTCACTAGCCTTCGGACTAAGAACTTCCCCTAAGCCACCTATAACAGACCAGTCGTCCGACTCAGCCCTACCACCTCTCCGTTGCTCTGCCGGCAAAAGACGCCTTCCGTTAGATTGCAAGATTTTGTGTGTTCACATGCCATATCGAGCTTCTCAAACCAATTGGCTTCTTCTTCTCCAGATTTTGTCAAAATCAAAGGTATGAGGTATCCTCTATCCAATTATGTGTCATATCATCGTTGTACTCATGCATATCGCTCCTTTATTGCTTAGCTTACACAGACCAGTGAACCACACACTTATGTTGAAGCTGCTCATCATCCAGAATGGCAAGAAGCGATGCGTTCTGAATTGCAGGCATTGGAGGATAATAACACTTGGACTCTCACCACCTTACCAGCGGGAAAGACACCTATTGAGTGTAGATGGGTTTACAAAATCAAGCATCGATCAGACGGTTCTATTGAAAGGTACAAAGCTCATTTGGTTGTCAGGGGATTCACTCAAATGGAAGATATCGACTATCATGATACTTTTTCACCTACAGCCAAGATTATATCTGTTCGTTGTTTATTGTCTTTGGTCGTTGCTGAAAATTGGTTTATTCATCAGTTGGATGTTAATAACGTTTTTTTGCATGGTGATCTTGATGAGGGAAATTTTCATAAATCCTCCTCCTAGTCTACGACGACAGGGAGAGAACTTAGTTTTTCACCTTAATAAGTCTTTGTATGGTTTAAAACAAGCCTCTCGGCAGTGGTTTGCAAAATTGTCAGATGATATTCGATCAACTAGGTATGTTCAGTCCAAGGTAGATTACTCATTATTCACTCGAAAGCAAGGCAAGTCGTTCACAGCTTTATTAATATACATTAATGATATATTAATCACCGGTAATGATCCGGTTACTATTTCTGCTTTGAAGAGTTTTCTGAATAGCCAATTTCGTATCAAGGATCTTGACAATTTAAAGTATTTTCTTGGCATAGAGGTTTCTCGTTCCAAGAATGGAATCTATATTTCTCAGTGAAAATATGCATTGGAGATTATCAATGATACAGGTTTAGTAGGAGCAGCTCCTATTGATACTCCTATGGAGCGTGCTTTAAAATTATCAAATAAGAGAGATTTTCTTAACGACTCTGCACGTTATAGAAGATTGGTTGGCAGATTGATCTATCTAACCATCTCAAGGCCTGATATAACATACTCAGTGCATGTATTGAGCATATTCATGCACGAGTCTCGCAAACCTCATATGGAAGCAGCTTTACGAGTTGTTTGCTATCTTAAAAGCAATCCGGGTCCAGGTTTGTTTTTCTTTTCACAAAGTGATTTCAGACTTCGTGCTTATTGCGACTAAGATTGGGCTGTTATCCCATGACTCGAACATCCACCATAGGGTATTGTGTCTTTTTTGGTCCTTCACTAATTTCTTGGAGGTCAAAGAGACAAAAGGCAGTTTATTTGTCTTCAGCTGAAGCAGAGTATCGAGCAATGACAGGTGTTTGTTGTGAGTTGACTTGGTTAAAAAATTTGCTCAAAGATTTAAATGGTCTTCATCCAAAACCAGTTTGGTTATACTGTGACAATATAGCAGCTTTGCATATTGTTGCTAATCATGTTTTTCATGAAAGAACAACTAGACACATTGAGATGGATTGTCACTTCATCAGAGATAAGATTCAAGATAGATTAGTTGTTACTCATCAGTTGGTCAATGTTTTTACCAAAGCACTGGGAAAGGAAAATTTTATCCTTATGATTCGCAAGTTGGGAATTTGGGATTTTCACTCTCCAACTTGAGGAAGAGTGTAAGAAAGTATTGTGTATTATAATTGTGAATCATTTAGGAGATGGCATATGTAATTCAATTAGGAGATTTCATAGTTTTACTTACCTTATATAGTTTCCTAGATTGTAGTACGATTTATTGCTAGCTAAGATCTCTTTCTTATAAGCTGTATATATGTTGGAGCATGAATGAATCAAAAAACAGCAAAACTATATTTGTTTTAAATCTTAAGGGGTAGTTGGCCAAGCAAATTTTGCGTCGTCGACCTTGGTCCCTAATTATGCTATTAAGTTAAAATGAAAACATATTAATCGCAGAAAGCTGAGCAAAGATATTGGCGGAACACAAGTCATTCACCAATGGTGAAACACTTATCGAATGCATGCCCATACTACCTGCTTTACTACTCCCAGCCTCCTTTTATTCCATCGTTGCCGCCATAGAATTACAACCCTGTCCATCCTATATATCGATACGCTATTTTTGAATCCCAGCACGACCTTGTGAGCTATATATGCTGATGAAGAGTCTCTTTCGGGTGCACCCGAATTTTATTTCCAGGCACGATTCGCGTGGCAATATCTAAGCTTCGTTAAACATGCATTTTGCCCTAGTTAAATAATCAAACATGCATACATGCTGAATTCCTATAGCTACTTTTTATATATAACTGCCCAAACTACCTCTCTTTCTCTCCATTCTTGCTTTGGTCGGTTTCGATGTCGTCGCATAATCTGGACCTGAGTGGGAACAAGAAGAGGAAGAGAGGCGAGAGGGTTTTCAGGTTCAAGACGTTTGGAGAAAACGGGTACCCGGTTGGGTTCGTTGCCTCGTCGTTTAGGGAAAACTTGAAAGCGCTTCTCGAATTTGGGCATCTGGAGAGTACCCTGTGCAATGGTGCTTCTGGAATGAAGAGTTGGTCGTTCCAACTCCAGCTTCATCGCAACGCTCCTGTGCATTTGGTTCTCTTCGTCGTTGAAGAACCCTTTGAGGCCTCACTTAATCGGCACTGCAAGCACTGCCAATCAAAGTTATATTAATTATAACTAGTTATAGCGCGCATTTCTGATCTATTGATGCACTGATTTTTATGTTCGTGTTGAACTTGATCATTATGTTGTGTAGCTCAGGCTGGGGGAAGCATATGGTTTGCATTAAGAAGTTCCACTTTGTTCTGCTTTCAACGGACACAATGGTGGCCGCAGCTTGTTTGGTCAACTCCAAAACTGTTGGAGAAAATAACAACAACTACGCTGATATCCCGGCGGGTAAGTCGTCGTCGTCATTGAATTTAGTGGAATTAGAGGGGCATATCATGCATGGTGTATTTCACTCTAACGGGTTCGGACTTGCCTGGACACCAGATACTTGAGTTTTGGGATCGATTGTGAACCGGATTACGTGCAAGGTAAGAATACACCTTCGAATTTTCTTTGGAAAATATATTTTCCTTTGTTTTGGAATGTCTGAACCAAGTTAAACACTCACCAGAGAATAATAATGCATGAAATTGTGGGCTATGTTTTGGTAGGAAAGTGAGTTTAAATGACGTTGCACAGAAGAGAGGCATGGAGTAGCGTACAGTCAGCCCTGGTTTGGTCGTTGGGGTTACAAATTTGGCGTGGAACATTTTGTGTCACTCAACAAATGTCCAGAGCACCATAGAAGCATTACAAGGCATTCCCTTGTGCTTGCTCATCCACCATCTTGCTGGCATTACTTGCAACCCATTAGGCCATGATATTTCCCTCATCTTCTCAAGGCATCACACATTGTCGGATCATTCTTTGGTGACTCTCGGTGATCTATTCCATTTCATGCTAGAGCTCAAGTCCCGGCTACCCACGGACGATGAAAACTCGTGCATTGATTCCTATAACCCGGGAATGCTGGTGGAGACATCTTGCAGATGGTCTCCTAAAACTCTTTAAGTGTTGAAATGGCGTCTCGAGTGATAGTGGAAGCCTTAAAGAGGGCTCATTTCAGATGAGTGTCTAGGCAGGAAGTAAGGGATGCTGCTCGTGCCTATATAGGCGACACAGGCTTTCTAGACTTCGTGTTGAAGTGATTGGGCAACCAGATTGTGGGTAATTACTTGGTTTGTCGCAGCTTGAATCCGGTGGCCAGTTCTCGAGTATTGATTTGATGACATTTCTAATGTCTCCCCTAACCAAGATGGCAATGTCATAACTGGTAAAAATTATGATATTATTAAATTGAAATGATTGAAAACATAAAAGATAGTAAGAACATTTTGGACGCTACATTGTGATTGATTTTTATTAATTGTAAAATAAAGTGTTCAGATATCTATCTCATATCGAGAAAATGAGGCATTGTTTGTGGACCTATAAGTGTTTAGACTACTATCTTCATTGTCAATTGGTTTTGGAGTTGAACCTCAAACTACTTTATCATAAATGATACAAGAGTTTATATAGCTAAACAACTAAGGTGAATGATTAAAAGACCAAACTACCTTGCTCTATATCTAAATATATATTTTACTGTAATGATAAGAAACAGTACACAAGTGCTTGATCATAACAAGATGATAGCAGCAACGAAATACAATTGCCTCCCTACGAATGTGTAACACTGAAAAACAATACTACTGTTAAAACGAATGTAAAAAAAACACAGATTTATGATAAGACGGCATATATGATAATACGCCCCGGAGTCTAAAATCCACACATCAGTGTGATGTGTATGTTCATCAGCAACTAGGGCAATATCCTCTTCCGAATTGGTGTCATCTTCTGCTATGGCAACAGTTTTTGATGGTTTCTCCTGCAACATCTTCTTTGGACATTCATTTTTCCAATGTCTCTTCTATTTACAGTAGTTACAGATATCATTAGGTTTAAAACCCTTAGAACCTGATTTCTTGAATTTCTTCTTCTCCAAGTTTCCATATCCCTTACTTCCATTGGCTACTAGCCCAGCAGCCTGATTATCTGTACCTGTACCAATCGCCTTATGACGCAGCTCTCTGGTGTGAAGGGATGTTCTAACCTCCTCCAGAGTCACAGTATCTCTCCCAACAATAAAAGATTGCATAAAATTCTCATACGATAATGGTAAAGATACCAACAGAATTAAGGCAGCATCCTCATCCTCGATTTTAACATCAATATTACTCAACTCTAATAGAATTGTGTTTAACTGATCTAAGTGATCTCTTAGAGGCGCACCTTCTTGCATTTGCAGACTAAATAGACGTTGTTTTAAAAACAACTTGTTGGTTAAAGACTTCGTCATGTATAGACTCTCAAGCTTCAACCACAGACCGGATGCAGTTTTCTCCTCCGCGATCTCGATGATGATATCGTCTGCAAGACACAACATAATTGTCGAGTGCGTCTTCTCCTCCAGATTGGCCATCTCAACGATTTCGGGATCCCCTGCCTTCTTCGTCAGCGGCGCCCACAACCTTTGTTGCTTTAACAATGCTCGCATCTTGATCTGCCATAAACTGAAACTGTTCATCCCTGTGAATTTGTCGATCTTCAAATTCAAACCAGACATCTTGGCTCTGATGCCAATTTGTTATAACGAATGTAAGAAAGAACACAGATTTACGTGGTTCACTAACAAGGTGTTAGTTACATCCACAGGCAGAGGAGAACAGTTTTATTAATCCTTGAGGAAAACGGATTACAGATAACAGAATACCACACACACTCTAGGTTAATAACCTAATAGATATATATATATATACCCCCGAATGGTAGGCCCAACAAACACAGTCCAACATAATAGACTAATTTAACAATCCTTGTTAAATTAGGGTTTATGCTTGATTCAAGGCATATTCTAACAGCTACAGTCAATTATCTTAAGCTCGAGTTGGAGAGGAACTTCAAAGAGATCTATTGGGGACTGAAAAGCTTCGTCGTCGAAACGATAGCGAATTTGAGCATGGATAATGCAAAGGGAACAGATATGGTTTTTGGGCTGGTTGAGTTGGGTGAAAGATTGTGCTTGAAGGAAGCAGCAAAGATAAAAGAGGTGGTGGAGTTGGACTTGTTAGAGAGCTTGAAGGACCCATATCTGAATCCAGGTCGAGTAATTGCATCGTGGACTGTCCGTGTGGTGCTAAAGATGACGACGGGGAAAGAATGGTTTGCTGTGACATTTATGAAGTGTGGCAGCATACTCTGTGTGTTCGAATTCCAAACAATGAACAAGTTCCTCGTATATTTCTCTGCAATCGATGCGAGAAAGAAATCATACTCTTACCTTCTCCATAGTTTCTTTTGTGATTGCATGCATGATGATATATCTATTTGATAAGTTGTATTGTAAAATGTTCATGACCGGCATGGTAGAATTATAAGCTTTTATCGGGCCGGAGATCCAATTATGAAAATTAATGGGCTTATATGCAAATATTACACTTTTTTTACATGATCAAATACTAAGAACATCATCAACAAACTACCCATATTGGCTCCTTAACCATTTTTTGATCAAGAGGTTAGCGGGTTAGCAACACACACACTCATGCAGGATATCCCAGCCGAAGCCAGACTAATTCCTGCATCGCCGACGAGGCCATAAGCTACAGGCACAAGGCAGCAAGCACATTGACCGCCTGCAAGACCAAACCACGGCTGGCCACTTGTCGGACTCATGGGGATTCGAACACTAAACCTGGTAGATAGCCAAGACAGTGTTTTCCACCCCACTATCCCAAATGGTTGCTCCTTAACCATTTTGGAGAGTCTGTTTAGTTTTTTTATTAATTTTACCAGCTACAGCATACCCCTAAGTGGCATGGCTAGCCATTTTAACTTTTAGCTATCTCACTCTTCAAATATAGCTAGCGAGATGAGTCTTGCTATAATTTATGTTAAATTAAAGTTTCATTTTACGTCATTTTATGTAATATTTAAACATGTTTAAATTCATTTTTTTATTTAATAAATATTATAAATCAAACTTTAGCTAAAATAAAGAGTATTGGTATAGAAGCTTTTCTAAAGTTGCTAGCTAAAATGGTTTTTTAGCTATTTAGCGAAAACTTGACTAGAAAATGACTAACATTGTTAAAAATGCTCTAAGCCTATTAATTAACATCATTGGAACCTCTATTTCCTCTGTCGTAGAAGAAAAGAGAGGAAGAAGATATGAAACATGATCTTGCATGTGGATCAAATGTATGATTAATATTTGGAATTGGCTAAGTAGGTAAGCTTAATGTCGGACGATCGAGTAACGTAGTTTAATAGTTCGGCACCAAATTCATGTTTGTTGGTTGCACGCCTAAAAGTATAAAGTTTCATATCCCTTCACTACCAAACTTTATAGGAAAGCTCTACATTACCAGACTGCCGTAGCTGTTGATATGTTAAACTGAGATGGCATTGATGCTTTATATGCGAAACCTTGTTATGAACACATGAACGTTAATTATCTTTCTCAACTGAAAGGATTAGAGACTGATTTGTATGATCTATGTCTTCTGGAATAGTGATCAGATTCTATGAGTCCTCTTCTGCACACAAAAAAAATAATGGAAAAAACAATAATTTGTAGGGTCTAACATCTGGGACATAGGACAGTTTAATCCCGTCACTAGTGAAGGTGGCTTGATATTATTGGGTGTCTAGATGATCACAGAAAGAATTTATCGATGATATTTGAATAAACTGTTCAAGCATATGGTGTTGATTGTTGGTGAGATTACAAAGGACTATACTGGTTCGCATATATAGGCAACAGTAGCGTAACTGTGACACAGCTAATTAAGGAACAAGTTAAAAACTGGTTCAGTTTCTGCTTACGAGGTATATTTGTCTCTGCATACAACACTACACAGCTCTCTGCTAATTTACCCGCTCTGTTCCAGTCCGTGGTCATTTTCTGTCTTTACTTGGTTTTCTTTATCGATCATCTGTATATATTTTCTTGGGGTCTGGCTCTCTCTGAAAGTTTTTATTTTTTATTACGTACATACAAAAACTTCATCGACTTTTACAGAAAAAGAGAGCAAATGCTGGAATATGAAGTTAATGTATGATATAAAGAAATAGTTCTAAAAAGCTAAACACCAAAATAATAGATTGATCCAAAATTTGAATACTGGTGGAACTCTTTTTCCCTTTTTTCTTACTATTACACAGGTAACTTTTCCAGTCCCCCTGACATTACCCGGTAAACAAAACAAGTCGCCCTCGCTCTGTCTGTCCCACGCTCATGAGTGCATTTTCAGAAGGGGACTTGATTATCAAAAAAATAAAGAGAAAAATATGAAGGTTCGATGAAGGAGGGTTAGAGAAAACAGACGAATCTCTGTGCTGTTTAGGGAATGAAATGATGGATACGAATGGGACATGATGCTTAGCGGGACTCTAAAACACGAGCAATATATTTTGAAAATATTGTTCAATTTGTTTATAATTTTTTTCCCTCTTTCTGGTTTTCAGTGTAGAAAGGAGTAGATGCCAAATTTGGCTTCTACTTGTTTCGATACCAACAGGACTAAACAAGACAAATTAAGGGCTCTCAGATATCAGTGATCTCAATCACATTTGCCCTACCTCTACACACGATGATGGAAGGAAGCAGGGAAGTGGGGCATGGGATATATATACTCAATCATATATATATATATGATTGAGTATTATTGATGATGGAAGGAAGCAGGGAATTGGGGCATGGGATATATATACTCAATCATATATATACTTATACTTGCATACTTCTAAATAATTCCTTCCACATTTTTCTCATCCCAGGAATACACTTGCCTTCTTAATTTGCTTTCAATCTCATGCATGTCTTAGAATTATATCCAAAATTACCCAAGTAATTTCAATTTGGCCGCTTTTGTCATTTTCCGCATGTCTTTAATTATTTCATATGCTATATTTGTTGATTAAGTAATGTAATAGTCTGACGCGAGAAGTTTTTTCGAATTTAAATCTGGATAATTTGTTCCAAAACCAAGGAAATTTCGAACCTTGTTTCGTTCCTAAGGATTTGCACAGCTTAACCTCCACAATGTGGCAAAAACTTGGTCATTAGTTGATAGTGATCTTTCTTTTTTCATGCAAAGTACTCAAGTCTGATTAATTAATGTATCTTATAAAGTAAAGTTCCAAGCTTTATAGGCTAATACTAAACTATGCTTAATTAAATAATTAACTGGACTTTCTGGCCTAAGTCAACAGAATTTTTCCACGTTGGATACATATATAAACGGGCTATACTTGGGAGAGATGATTACTTTGTTTCTTTGGTTTTTCTTTTCCATTCATCCTAGCATGCATTTGATAGGAATCTTACTCCCATCAACCTCCCGTTCGTTCCAACTCATCGACATAGAGTATAAGCATCTTCTCCTTTTTGTCTAATATTCATTTTGGTGTTTGCCTTCTGTAAATTTTTCTAATTTTTACTTTCTAAAATATATGTTTTCCTTTTTCTAAAAGTAGTTCCAAAAGATCATTTGATGTGCGTGCCATTTATCTTTTTACTGTTGAAAACAAAACATGGAAAATAAGAATAATCCAACTCCGACCATTCATACATCTAAGGGATCTCTAACCTCTAACCTAAGATTGTTTATAGTCTTAATGACTGACATAACCTATGCAACCACCAAATAATTGATATCAATAGTACAAGAGAATGTCATTCCTATTGTATGGAAATTTTTACCCTGAAGGTTGTTCCTTTATTATAAATCTTTTTTCAAAGCATCATTCTTATGCTCCATCTTCTATATAGTCTGGAGTGTGCAAGTTTTGAAGGTTGGTGCAAGATAACTCTGAGTGGTTGATTGGTACAACTAACAAATGTGGAAAAGAAAATACAATTTTTTGGGCAGACCTCTCATTGAATTTTTTGAAAATCATGGTGCCTTGAATGAAAATTCTTCGTTGGTCTCAGACTATATTGATAATGACTCTTGCCATCTCTTTTACAAATCAATCTCCCGACAGTGCGCAATTTGATCTGTCAAGTTCCTCTTCCCATAAATCCTTCAATGGATGACAAATTAATTTGGCAAGCTTCTTGTACCGGATAACTTACCGCTAAGCAAACATTTCTATTTTTGCAACAAACATCTCCTATTGTGACATGGGGTAAGCATTTATGGTCTAAATTTATTTTGTCTCATATGTCTTTGTATGTCTAGAAGGTTATGACAAGTAAGATACTTTCAGATGATCTTTTGCAACGTAGAGGAGTTGCTTTGGCTTCGTGGTGTGAATTTTTCGGTAATAGTACCGAATCTCTAGATCACATCTTTCTCCACTGTTCTTTTGCTGCGTCAGTTTGAAATCACTTCATTTACATTTTTGAAGTTGGCCTTGTTCTAAACACAATTGTTGAGGTTTTTAATTTAGATTTAGACATGGGGAGGAGTGTTATTCTCTGGTATATTTGACATGCACGAAATCATATCAGGTTTGAGAGCAAGACATTTTCTGTTGCTAGGGTCTGTCGCCTAGTTATAGGGCATATCCAAGCTTCAAGTAGATTAACAACATGTCATATGCACAATATAATTCGAGATTTGCGTATCTTGAGAAGTTTTGGTGTCTATTGTAGATCGAGGCGTATAATTGGAATGGTTGACATCAATTAGCATCCCAATATCAATAGATGGATTAAGATGAATTCATGTGGTGCTTAGAAATATAAAGAGGGTATTGGAGGTTTCAGCGTTGTTTTTCAAGATTATAAAGGTTAATTTATTGGAGTTTTTGCTTCTAATATTGATATGCATAGTTCTATTGCGGTAAAGGTAATGACAGTGATCACAACTATAGAGTTTGTTTGGGTTCGTGATTGGAAACACATTTGGTTGGAGGAAGATTCTTCCACTATACTTACCTATATCCGCTCTCCTTTGTTTGTGTTTTGACAGCTTCTAGTTAGGTGGTTGAATTGCTTATACAAGATTTCTACAATGACATTTAAATCTTCTCACATATTCAGAGAAGGAAATAGAGTAGCAGATGTTCTAGCCAATCATGAAACAACTCTGTCTGAGCAGGTATGGTGGGATGTCTCATCTATTTATCTTGTCATCTTATGAGCATGATCTTTTGAGTCTGGTACGGTTTAAGTTTCGTTAATTATTTTTTTTGCTATATTGGTGTTTTCTCTTAGCATTAGACTTGTTTTGTACTATATAGCTGACATTGGTCTAGCCTTCCAACTTATTACAATTTTTTTTTAATTTTTTCAATCAATTTTTGTTGAGGGACGTTGTTAGTCCCTTTACGCTTACCTGAAAAAAGAACGATACATAATATTGCACTCCTTTCAAACAAATTAGATTGTGATTCACTCTAAAAGAAGACTGATGTTGAAATGACATACATAAAATGGTATAATTAACTATAAAAATAAGTTCTTATTATCATCAATTGATATACCATCTAAAACACAATTGTCCAAACTTTACCAAACAGTTTTTATCCATTAATTTGTTGTGTTTATAAGTCTGTGGGGTACGTATTAGACTTTTAGCAATGATATCCGTCTTAATTTTCTTGCAAGAGTTGGTGACTCGGGGATATTTATGTGGTGGTTTTGGATTCAACGGAATTATTCTTTTAACTTCGGCGTCACTAGGGTTTGGAAAAAGTTTTCTCATCTCCGTCCAACGGCACATCCGTTGACGTCGTCATTAGACGGGTTATGCTGGGGGCGGTTGGTGGTCAGTTTCCTTCGGTTTTGATGGCTATGATAGGAAAGAATCGTGATGCTCCTAGATTGCAGGTTGGGATGCTGCTGTATCAAGAGATTCTGCCATGAAGCTTGGTTCCTCAAGGAGGAATGGCGACCTGGGTTTGAAGGTGCACTAGAGTGGTGGTGTGGAGGCGCATCGGATGGCGGACCTTAGAAGGACGTCGTTGGGCTAAACCTATTTTTTCGATCAGGTTGAGTTGTTCGTTACGGGCTGATGGGGGCAGACCTTAGAAAGATGTCGTTGGCTTCAGCGTCGGGTACCAAGGCCGGTGGACCTCTTCTGATGCTTTCTGAGTTCAGTGGCATTGACGTAACAAGGTGGTTCATTTGGCAGCGTCCAGCTGCGTTTTCAAGGGCTGCATGATTCCTTGATCTCCAATAGGCTTGGTAGTGGGCCTGGGCTCTCCTTGGGCCTAGGTAAGGTTATTTTAGGATATGTTTTTTGGTTGTTTTGGTGTGGTTTTTGTTAGGCCTTGTCGTCCATCTTCTTTGAGCTAGAGCTTTGTTAGGTCTTGTCATCCCTCCTCTTTGAGCGAGGGTTTAGGGTTTTGATAGGGTGGTGTTTTGGGTCGTGTCATGGGGTGTGTCATGGTTATGGTGTCGTTTTCAGGGACTATTTTAATGTCAATCATGTCTTGTCGTCAATGTAATTGGGAGGTTACCTGTGCATATATGCTGGTAAGTTTGACATGTAGTATTTGAAATGATTGTTTCTTCTTGAGGTTGACTGTAGGAATGTATCGTGGTTTCTGGATTAGGTTAGGTTACAGTTGAACCTTTATTGCTATCGGTTCTTGTCCACTGTAATCGTTGTTGTTTCAGGTAGGTAGGGTGGAGAGTGAAGAATTTATGTCCACCATTGTGATCTCTCATGGTTGTAATTTGTATTCATGTTCTATCAATAAAGACCAATATTCTTCTAAAAACGGGATTATTACAAATTAATCACCACAAGTTTTGAAGACCCAAAAAGGAACAAAGCTAAGGCCTCTTTGTTTATGTGGATAAGAGGCAGAGGCAGTAAGGGACACAATATGTCTCATGTTACAGTAAATATTTTTTACAATTTTTTACAATGACGCCTCATCACACATGTCCCATTGAATTATTTTAGTAAAAATCATTATTATTAGATATTATATATGTTGAGTTTTATATTTTAAAATTAATTTATTACTATTAGCACATATAAGAGCACCTAATATTCTTGTTTTGTCCATGTTTTGTGGGACGATAAGAGGAGAGAAATACTCAACACATAATCAAATGAACAAGAGAAATTTTGAGAAATAACTATAATTTTATAACCAAATTGATTTCTAGCCTAATTAATTTTTTGGAAGAGTTAAAAATAACAGTATGAACTATGAAGATATCAAAAGTCTATATTACCTTTAATGAATCATTAACCTTTATATATCTTTATCATCGTGAATTCTATTTGTTTTTCTGCTTCTACGAGTTCTAGTCTGTAGTAAGGGCGGAGCGAGGACGAGATTCACGAGAAGGGTCAGTTGATCTTTCTCAATTTTTGAACTTAGCTACTATATTGGTTGAATAATTAACACTATATTAGATAGATGGCCCTCTAATTATTTGAGAAAATATCAAAGTAAAGAATTTTGAACATATATATGCCCCATTCACCCCCACAAGTTCATTAATTGGACTCGTATTCACCATCTTTAATTATATATACTACATGTTATTTATCAACTAATTAGTCGGAGATATGGTTCACATATCCTGTATATGCATGTTTAGGTTTATACACTTCTTCTTTCTCATGATCAATCTCTCTTTGCCGTTTTAGTGTCGTCTTTGGTGGTTCTCACTTTTTCACCCACAAAATCTCAGTTAAACAATTAGTTTGATGGTACTCTTTAGTAAGTCGGTAGATTTATGAATCTAAGGCAAGATAAATCAAAGAACCTAATTGTTTATACTTTCTGTTTCGTACGTGAAATAGATAGACATAACTAATTCATTTTACTATGTATTTATCCATTTGTGTGTGAAATAAGACAATAATCAACATTATACTAACTAGTATTTCTAGTTACCTCACTGGTCCGTAGTCGTTGTTCTCACATAGTCAAAACCAAAATAATACCTTACTAACATGTCAGAGATATAAAGTGTGATTTATTCTGAAGGCTATAATCTCTTTTTATCCCAGTTTCTACCAAACTAAATCTCTTTAGTAGTTCATCAACATGGCATTTGACATGCATCACATGATTCCAATCATATGTCCAATATGTTGTAGCGCGCAACACAATTCTTTATAATTTATCATGTTAAATATTGCTAGTTAAATGACATTAGACTTGCAGTCTTTTTCTATTCAGTGTTTATCTCATCGGTATCCTAGCTTCTAACAATGATATTAAGCATTGTTTACAAGCCTTCTTTTCCCGATTTCAAATCCTAGCAAGTTCCATTATGTGTGAGAACTTAAGACATATGCATAGAAAGTGTATGCATCAAGCCATCATATATGTATATTCTTCAGTGCAAATCTCTCTCGTACTAGACAATGAAATAGGCTTTCCTCTTTTTCTTTTAATCGATGAAGAAGATCTGTCAAATAACTTGTAAATTGAAGAGGCCGGGAGACCGTATCCAACATGATATGAGTCTTTTGATATTTTAATTATTTTTAAGGGTATTGTAGTCTAATTTTCTTTAACTTTGCTTAGAATATTTCAATGAATGGAAGAAGTTTGGTTAAATATCAAATCAAGCACCACCGGAATCAGAAGTTTGGTTAAATATCAAATCAAGCACTACCGGAAGTTTAGTTAAAAATTTTCGTCGGCCTGTTAACCAAATTCGTCGGCTAAGATCTTAGCCGACGAGTTGTCGTCAGCTAAAATGTCGTCGGCTATGACTTTAGCCGACGAAATAAAAGTGGTCGTCGGCTATAGTTTCACACTTAGCAGACGACATATTTTTCAATTTTTTGTCGGCTAAAGTAAGACTAAAGCCGAAGAAACAAATTGTCGTCGGCCTCAACCTAAGACTTTGGCCGACGAACTATAAATATTTCGTCAGCCAATTTAAAAAACTTTAGCTGATGAAATGTACTATAAATCGTCGGCTAAATATTTAAAATAAAAAATAAAATAATATAGCCGACGAAATATAGTACATTTCGTCGGCTTAAATACTACTATAGCCGATGAATTAAGCCATATGTCGTCGGCTAAACTTTTATAAAAAATACTATAGCCGACGAATTATGGTAAATTTCGTCGGTTATAGTACTTTTTATACTAAAAAAACTATAAAATTTCTAAATTGCCATCCAAGCAAGCTGCAAATAACACAAACAATTTCATATAACCAACAACGTACACCATCAAAAGTAGTCTATAAATTGCATTAAATTATTAATTTATAAATTGTTCATAAACCCATAAAACTAAATACAATCTATATCATCTAAATCTATATCCGCGCCAGGAGGAGGTTGCTGTTGAGGAGGTTGCGGCGATTGAGGTAGGGGAGTAGGCGGAGGCAGAAGTCCCTGAAGCTGGGCAGCTGAAAAATCTTACAAATACTGGAACATCTGTTGCTGCTGTGCGTGGTTGGTGGCATATACTGCCGCATTATACTCTTGTAAAGCGGCTTGATGTTCCCGTAGCATATGAACTTCCGCCTTTAGCTGAGTCGTTCTGCTGCTGGTCGAGGCTGCTTTTTTTTGAAATCCGGGAGTGGTTTTCAGTACCCCCTCGCCCTTCTTTCCTAGACCCCGGCAGTAGAAGTTATTTCCTCACGGTGGGAATGTTGTGCCCATGATCCTCGCCCCAACCTTGAGATCTAAAGTTTCGATCCGAGACATGGCTTCAGACATGTCTTCCTCTTGCGTGTCTGGCCATGTCTCTCTCACTATAGCAGTCATCACCTCGTCACTAGCCTGCCTCACCCTCGCCTAGTTGGATAGGAAAAATAATTAATTAACATTTTAAAATATATATATAAATATAATTTAAAAAATTTGAAAACGTAAAACGACTTACAATATCCTCCTAGGCGTCAGGATATGTATTCTCGTACGTATAGACGTACCAGTTGACTTCTGGATGTTCCCTGGCCGCCTCATCCATCAACGATGCTAGAACCGGCATGATGGTTCCTTGTGTTGCCGGTTCTGAGCGTTCGCCCGAAAAACGGCCTATAAAGGAAAAAAATTAGTAAAATATTTTAAAACGTACTAATTAATAACAATATAAGAAATTATTATTTTTAATTACCTGTTTATGAGGGCTGTTGAATTCTGATATCAGAATCCAACGCCACTCATATTTCCTGAACTGGAACTCAAGGGGGTACCAGAACGTTCGTTCTCATGTGTAGTTCAGTGGGTCCGTAACTCGTTCTTCCACTCCTTATACCTACAGATACCACAAAAAAATTATAAATATTATTAATTACACATATAAATTTTTTTTCTTTAACTTTCCAACGTACCTTCCCCCATGCACAACGTCCGCCCAGGTGTTTCTCAGGTGCTGGGGAACGTCAAACCACACCTGTATTAAAACGTTTATTAGTTTAGTTTTTCATAAATCTACAATATAATATATAATGTTAATTGTGAATTTTGTATACTTACCTACATTGCGTTGTGGACCATGTCCTTAACCTCATGTGGGACCTTGCCCCAGTCTGACCCCAACATATGGACTCTATCCCTAATGAGAGCTCCCACGCGGCGGGAGTACATTCTCGTCTTCCCGCCCGATACTACGTTCCTATCCCCGTTAGTATCGATGACGATCCTTCCCGAGGTACTCACGGTCTTCTCGAGAGCCTTCCCTGTGACGGGACCTCTCTTCTTCCTTGTCGGCTTGGCTCTGACGGTGCCTTTCATAAATTGATTATTAATATATTATTCTTATTATGACATTATAAGAAAACAAATTATTTATATATCATTACCTGAGAGCGTTTGGGCGGACGCGACGGATTCCGACTCTGTCGTCGATGATGATACCCTCGCAGAAATTAAATCCGTACCAAAAGGCACGAACAGGTACACCGCTGATGGGGTCACCTGCGGGGGCAGTGGATAAATCGGCGCCCCTGATTCATCGACTGCCGGTAATGCCGGTATCAATCGCGGAAGGTAGAGAAGAGGCAGCGACATCTGTACCCCAAAAGACCCACCATCCGAAACAGTATGGCCCGGAGTTGGTGCCCTGTGTATCTCAAGCATACGTGGTACAAACACCTCTGCCTGAGTCGGAGGCCACAGCTGCCTCGAGCAAGTGACGTCCGGCTGCCTGGAGGAATGTGTGGCCTCTGGCTGTTTGGTGGAATGTGTGGCCCTCTGCTGTCGGAAGGAATGAGTGGCGCCCGGCTGTCTCTGCGTCGACTCCAGAAGGGACGCACATCGGCTTGTCATTGGACCCTGAAACGACGCTTGAGGGTTGCTAGAAGTTCCCTCAGACGATTCAGACCTCTGGCCCTTTGAACCCTTAGTTTTACTAAACAATAATTTCATTATGTTTATTAAATTATTAGAATTTTTAATTTATACAATTAATAACAATTAATATTTTAATACAAAAATATACCAAATTATCAAAAATTAACAACATTATCACAAATATACTAAATATACCAATTAATATTTTAATATGCCAAATTTATTAAATATACCAAATTAATAACAATTAATATTTTTATACACAAAAATTAACAACATTATCACAAATATATTAAATATACCAATTAATATTTTAATATACCAAATTTATTAAATATTCACAATTTGAGTAACAAATATACCAAATTAACAAAAATTTCAATTCAATATATACATCAATTGACTCCATTGATATGGATACTTAACAGTGCCGTGACTGAGAATTTGAGATCCAGGTTCAAGAAATTTACCGGGGCCTTTCAATTCGTCTTCAAACATACAGTGATAGTTATTTTCTACTCACAATGTACTAATAAAAATAATAAATTTGAAGCTAAAATTATAACAAATTAAAAAAAATATTATTAAATTCCTGTAAAATGTATTACGAAAAAAGTATTGATAATAAAAAATAATATAACAAAATATTTTTTTTAAAATTTTAATAGGTCCCCTCTGAAGTGAGAGCCCGGTTCTAGTGCGCCACTTGATACGGCGGGGCTGATAGTTAAGAGCGGCAAAATATTTTTGTCTTGATCGAACTAATTAAGATGTCAAATTACAGGTTAGACAAACTGTGATTATGCAGCCCGTCGTCGTTGAAAATGACTAACCGTGCCTCCACCTTCTCCTTCTCAAAAGTTAACTAGTTGAGTTAAGAAGAATCATATTAATGGATTGGCTCGCCACGTCATCATGCATCTCCTCCTAGCTAGTTAAAATTAATTTGGCTTAATCTTTTCCAGCATGTTTTAATTTTAAAGAACGGAACACGTATTTTTCTGAAATTAATCGGTTATGATTATGAATGAACCATCTAGTGTGATAAAATTAGCTGAGTTGTCTTGTATGAAACTTCATATTCAGAATTTGAGTCTCATCACTTTGTAGCCGGTAAATTTGAGGGGCATTTAGATTCGTGTGTTTGCGACGGGTATTAGTTGGAGTAATCAGATACTTTCAATGGGCATCGGTACGAATACTGATTGGATAGTTTTTTTTTTCTTTTTTTATTTGTTAAAAAAAGAATCAAATAGTTTCACTCATATCCTCATGATGACTCGAACTCATGATTTCGTCAATAAATAATCAATACGCTTACCACTGCGCTATAACTACTTCATCAACTGATTGGGTAGTTGTTGTACTAACTTGTCAACGTAACCGATATGACTTGCTACGTCACTCTTAATAAGTGCATACTATAGTATGTTTTTTTGCTTGTCATTGTTTCTTTGTTTTTAATTGAGAGTGATATCAAGCTATATCGATTATGTAGTAAGTTAGTAACACCCTTACTTAGTTAATATTTAAACCGAGGTCCATTGATACTGACAATAGTATTAGGGGTGGGCACTTGAACCGGAAATCCGGGTACCGCATCGCACCGGTACAAACCGTATCGGTTTTAACGGATCGGATTAGGGTTGAAAAAACTCAAACCCATATAAAAGTGGATTGGATTAGGATTGAGAAAATTTCAAACTAGATTAAACCAACCTGCACCGATTTTAATTAATCATTTATTTATAATAGATATAATGATACATGAATTATAAAATCATTAAAATGATATAATTTTACATAGATATTAATGATATATGAACTACAATTATAAACCCTAAACTCATAATACATCATGCCCAGGGCCAGGCCCAGGTCCAAGCTCAAGCGCTCTTACCCTCATCTAACCCCTTTATCCCTTGTTCAAAAAAAACATATCTCTATCTATGCAGCTGTTTCCCACTTCATTCTCTCTCTCACTCTCACTCTCACTCTTTGGTTCCTCATCTAAAGCGATATCTCAGTCTCTTCTTCTTTCAACAGACATGAAGTCGCGACATCTAATCTCAAATAAGCTGCTCTCTTTCCTCTCTTTAGGTTCTCTCTCATTACAAGACTAATGTTATACAATCATTTTGATTTCGAGTTAGATGTCGAGTTTGATTTCATAATCTTTTATCCTGGTTTCCTGAGCTCATATCTGTTGGGATTGAATCGATTAACTATGGTTTCTGGACACCAATTTGCTGTTTTAATTTGAATCTGATCGAAGCATGGTAGCAGTAAAAGTTGAAGATTGAAGACAATGCTTCAATTTGTTTGTTTTTGTTTTAATTCTGGACACAAATTTGTTGTTTCAATTTGAATTTGGTTTGTAACATAAATATTATTCAGATATATCTAGTTGACTAGTTCTACTATATTATCTATTTTATTTTTATGTTCAAAATATGAGTTTAATCTGAATCCAGACCGGATCCAGTCCGAAAGACGGGTGATCTGAATATATGGATTGATCTTTTTAAAATATGGATATAGATTGAAGAATTGACAAACCATTTAAAATAAAATAGATTAGCGTTGAGGTCTAACGAGCACCCGACCAACCCACACTCACCCTAAATAGTATCAAAATAAAGACATATTAATCTCTTATCGCATATGCAATAACCTGGACCCTCAAACCAGCTAGTCACAAACTACTCAGAGTTAGGACTCCGAACTCTTGAAAGTTATTTTGCTCGAGGGGTAAAAACTAACAAGAGGCTTCGTATTAAACAACTCGAATAATGACCGTTTGTTTTGTTAATGGGAAGGATGTTTTTCTGTTTCTGTCTAATTCTGTTTCTCTCACCCCATTTCTTCTTCTACCTCTTTCTCTCTCCCTCTCTTCTATATGTCCCACTCTAATTTTCTCTGTAGGAAAAAAAATAAAGGGAGTTTTCTAAACAAGACTGGCCACAACCTTACCTGCTCAAGGATGGTCAATGATAAAACAAAACCTACAAACAAGAGAGAAAAGGAAAAAGCTTTAGCTAGCTCAAAAGCCCTCCCCTCCTCCTCCACAAAGGCCTCTTAAACCTTTAAGAAAGCTGACTGCAGAAAGCAAGAGCTTTCCCCCTCTCTTTCTCTCTCCATTATCTCCTCCTCTTCTGACTCTCTCTCTCTCTCTCTCTCTCTCTCTCTAAAACTGAAAGCCTGAAACTATGTTATTCCAACTGCTAGCTGTACACATGTAGGGATTGATTTGATTCTACCTCTCTTGGGTTAGTTTCATATAGTAAACTCTCACACCAAACTCATTCCACCCTATGTTGGCCAACAACAACCACACCAACACTACCACTGCCTCCTCTGCTGCTCCATCTTCTTCCTCTGATCATCATCATCATGCCTTCCCTCACTTAGAAAATGGAGCACCACCGCCCCCCACCACGCACAAAAGAAAACGCCGACCCGCCGGCACCCCAGGTACGTAATCTCCTAAGTCCTGACCCATCAATTCGATGCACAAACATGCATCCTTAAAAGATCGGATTCAATTTCAGATCCGGATGCAGAAGTTGTGGCACTCTCCCCGAAAACGTTACTGGAATCAGACCGTTATGTATGCGAGATCTGCAACCAGGGCTTCCAGAGAGACCAGAATCTTCAGATGCACCGAAGAAGACACAAGGTGCCCTGGAAGCTACTGAAGCGGGAAATACAGGATCAGGTGAAGAAGAGAGTATTTGTGTGCCCGGAGCCGAGTTGTCTGCACCACGACCCTTGCCACGCGCTCGGCGATCTTGTAGGAATCAAGAAACATTTCCGGCGAAAGCACAGCAACCACAAGCAATGGGTGTGCGACAAGTGCTCCAAAGGCTACGCCGTACAATCCGATTACAAGGCTCATCTCAAAACCTGTGGCACCAGAGGACATTCCTGCGACTGTGGCCGTGTGTTTTCCAGGTTTGTTTTTCAGAATCATCAGTTTCTCATATTCATTACTACAGATTAAATTTTCTATTAATTTCGTACTGGAAATATAATTATTACTATTATTTAGCTGGTTTTGGTCAGTTTAATTTTGTATTTTTCTGTTATTTGCAAAAGGGGCAGTACTCCATGTTGTTGCTTGAAATGGGTAGTGTCTCCTTCCTTCATTGAAACCCTAAACCCTCTCCCCCATGAAAAGCAGGTTTTGCGAATAAGAACAAATCTTGAAGACCCCATAAACTACTGTAGTAGCTTGTTGGTTGGGTTTTCCTCGAAAATTGCAGCACTATGCAGAAGCTGACCCCATCATTTTCATGGTTTGGCACTGTATGTGATCTGGGCTAACACCAATGGAAGCTCAAAGACTCTGCAGCAGCATTACTGTGCATTTCCCAAGACTAGTTTCCATACTTAGGCTAAAATTCAAAATTCCTGGGCAAAATCTTCATAATATTTTTATAGTTAAACCCAATTAATTTATTTGGATTAATATTCTATTTGGGTGTATGATTCTAGTCATATGATCCATACTTGAGATCCCTTCTAATTTTATATAGATTTGCTTGTTGGTAACCCTGCATGGAGAGGCTAATTAGTTCTTTCTTTGAGGATTATGGGCCGAGATCTTGTTGCTCATGATTAATTAGTATAAAAAAGACACCAAGATATGGCTACATCATACCATGTTTAATTTTAAGGATGATCTCTACAGTCAGTCTTATAATTCTAATTCTTTGTCTTTTGTTTCAACAGAGTGGAGAGTTTCATTGAGCACCAAGACACTTGCAGCGTGCGACATGCTGTCCGGCCAGAACTACAGGCTCTCCCGCCGGCGACTGCCTGCTCATCAAGAACAGCGTCGAGCACTAGCCCCTCAAGCGACGGCCATTTCAGCATTAATAACAACAATGCACCTCCTCTGATGCCCGGATTACCAGTAATGCCAAGGTGGAATGAACAACCGGTTGTGTTCATAAGCTCTCACGAGGGCCATGATGGTAATCCTTCAACTTCTAACGACCACCATCACCAACAACAACATGAACAAGAGCATATGCTGGAACTTAAACTCCTTCCATCGTCAGACACACAAACGTCCCCTCGAAAGGAAGAGGAAAACTACGCAACGAGTTTGAAGTTATCCATAGGCGGATCATCACACGGCGGCGATCAAAAGAACGAATCTCCTCGAAGCTCTTCAAGGGAAATGAACACAAACATTGGCATTGGTGGAGGAGGAAGTTGGGATGTTGCGAGGATGGACTTTGCCTCGGAGGAGTTGAAGTTGGCAATGTCAGAAAAGGCCTACGCCGAAGAAGCGAGACGAGAAGCCAAGCGGCAAATAGAGATGGTCGAGGTGGAATTCGCACACGCAAAGAGGATCAGACAACAGGCGCAGGCGGATCTTCAAAAGGCTCAGCTACTAAAAGAGCAATCCACCAAGAAAGTCAGCTCCGCCATTATGCAAATTACTTGTCCGTCTTGCAAGCAACACTTCCATGCCGGAGTGGGACCCTCCGTCGACAAGACGACCAGCTCCCTCGGCATGAGCTACATGTGCGCCACAACCGAAGGAGAAAGAGGAGAGCAATGAAGGGCAACGATGATCGATCATTACCCACCACAACATGCACTAGCTGTTAGTTAAAAGAGCAGTCAATTTGTTTGTTTTTTTGTTTTTGTTTTCACTTGCTGCAAGCCTTATTTAAGCAGATCCATTATCTTTTTTCCCTCTACTTTTGTCAGTTAGTTATTGTTTCTGTAGCAGGGTAGGGGAAGGGGGGCTTTATTTTCTGACCAAGGTTGGGAAACGGTTAAAATGCTTGTAATTGGGTCCTCATGTATTTAATATTTATTTATTTTTCCCAAAATTCAGATAAAAATAGGAGGACTAAGAACGATCCTAATAAAGGAAATTAAGTTGCTAGTTAATGCTCTTATGGGTCCTTACAAAAATAGAGGGAATCATAGGATTCAGATCATATATGTAGCAATTTGAAATGTAGTAGCCAGAAATCATTGAACATGCATATATAACCGGCCTAATTTGATCCCTATGCATGAGAATATGACCTATTGTCACGGTTAAGTACAACTTCACTGCTTTTTTTTGGATTTTGTTGGTACATTTTCAACAAACCATGATAGCAGAAACGCGTGAATCGCTTCTGTTACCATGTTTAGCTTGTCGTGGATAGAGACTAGGCATGTATGCATCCATGATCGGAGTTAGCTAGCTAGGTAATTACCAGCGGAGCTAGTTTACTTGAGCGTTAAGAGTAAGGAAGATGAGATTAGGGAACGACAGTTGAATTAACGGGGAGTTCTATATGTTGGGTTAATCAGTTAGCCAATATCTAACTATATTGTTTTGCTGGGACCATTTTTGCGAATAGGGAAAGTTGGGTAGTACTGCAAGTGTGTGAGAGAGAAAGATGGAAGGTCGTTTTCTGAGCATTTGTAATCCTTATAAATGTCTTATAAAAAGTTCACCATGTTTTTCAGTGCCACTGTTGGACTCGTTCGTCTCAGGCACTCGTCCCTCTCAACACAATTATAACAATTCACACACAATCTCCCTCCTTCATAATCTCCCTCCCGTGCTTCGATATGTATTATCATAAGGTATACGTACTACTTTGCGCAGACCATATAGACTGAAACAGACTCAGTTACGTGAATCGTCCGATTAATTTTTTAAATCTCATCAAACGCGATTTATGGGCTTGATATATGTCATACATATATGTATTGGAGACAAACCCTTACTACTATTGCTTCATGATCAAAATAAAAAAAAGTCAAGATAAGAGGGTCGTGCAGCTAGCTAGGCTAACACTACCAGGATCAGTACTTTAGCCGACGAAAACTTTTCGTTGACTAAGAAGTCGTTGGGAAAAGCCGTCTGCCAAGACTTTAGCCGACGAAATTACTGTTCATCGTCGGCTAAATTCAATTATTTAGCCGACGAAAAATTTTTCATCGCTTAAAGTCTAGACTTTAGCCGACGAAATTTTATTAAATTTCGTCGGCTATAGTTATTTTTTTATTTAATTATTTAACTATAACCGACGAATTTTAATAAAATTCGTATGCTATAGTTATTTATTTTATTTATTTAACTTTAGCCGACGAATTTTAGTAAAATTCGTCGGCTATAGTTATTTATTTTTTTTTTCTTGTATTTTTGATTTTTTTTTGTTTTTACACCTGTGATGGAGGAGAAGAGGAGGAGAGAGGAGGGGGAGGAGGAGGAGGAGAAAGAGGAGAAGGAGATGAGAAGGAGGAGAGGAGAAAGAGGAGAAGGAGAAGTAGGACTTAGAGGAGGAGGAAGAGGAGAAGGAGTTAGAGGAAGAGAAGGAGGAGGAGGAGGAGGAGGAGGAGGAGGAGGAGGATGAGGAGAGGAGGATGAGGAGTTGTTGCCGCCGGAGGAGGAGAAGGATTAAGAGGAGGAGAAGGAAGGAAGATGAGGAGGAGAAAAATGAAAGATATAGAAAATTTTGAATTTTAACCGACGAAATACCCTAATTTCGTCAGTTAAAGTTCAAAATTTTAAAAATTCCCGCCAAAAATTTTGAATTAACTTTAACCGACGAATTTTAATAAATTTCGTCGGCCATAATTATTTATTTAACTTTAGCCGACGAATTACCCTAATTTCGTCAGCTATAGTTATTTATTTAGCTTAGCCAACGAATTACCCTAATTTTGTCGGCTATAGTTATTTATTTATTTAACTTTAGCCGACGAATTACCCTAATTTCGTCGGCTAAAACCCTAAATCCTAAACCCTATGCGTAGAAGCTTCAAACGAAAAAAAATCGTGAAATAAGATATGACCGGAAGGGTGAAATACTTCTACGGTTGAAAAATCAAGTAATTCCGGTAAAGTCTCGGTGCCGATAGTTGCGGTTAACGCAATTTTTCATTCTTTCTCCCTAGAGGTAGCCCTATCTCCGGTGGTTATTTTTCATAAAGCTTTTAGACCACTAGTTGCTTCTCATCAATTTGAAACTATTTTCAGTTGAAGGTCTGGGCAAAATACATAATTTAGACGGTCAAATAACCGTTTTCGTGCGTTAAGGGATTTGACTTACGGGATTGACCGTAAGGATCAAGCCCTTAACGTTTTCAGATCAAATTGAATTTTTTTCTATAAATATATTTTGACATAATGATATTCTCAGATGGTCAGATTTTTGTTTCTCAACTTTGATCATCGGAATCACAACATGCATAGTAATGTTGAATAACTTATTTACCAAGTTTTAAGTAAATGTTTCGTTTGAAAAACATACTCTACGTAGAAACTTCAAACGTAAAAAAGTTGTGAAATAAGATATGACCAGAATGGTGAAATACGTCTACTGTTGGAAAATCACGTAATTCCGGTAAAGTCTCGATGCCTATAGTTACGGTCAATACAATTTAGGGGTTTGACTTACAGGATTGACCGTCCAGATGAAGCCTTTAAATTTATCGGATCAAGTTGAATTTTTTACCATAGACATATTTCAATATATTGATGATATCTGACGGTCGTATTTTTGTTTGTGAATTTTGATGACTGGAATCACAACATGCCTATTATTTACCATTATTTATCTATATGGAGAGCCCTATCATCGAGGGGTAAATGTCTCAAAATTTTTAGATGTAAAGTTGCGTCTCATCATGGTGAAAGTTTGTTGTGTTGAAGGTTCGACCAAAATACCTCATATAGATGTAGATATGGGCGTTTTCGTGTGTTAAGTGTTTAGAAAATCTGCATTTTGAAGCCTTAAACGAACTCGGATGGCCAAAAAAACCTATATATCATAACATTAGTGATAATTTTGACTCGTACGCCCGCTCCGTTTCTAGATTGGTATCACAATAGTCAATTGGACACCGAAATATCCGTAGTGTAATTTTGTAACTAAAAGGTACTTTAGCCGACGAAATACCCTAATTTCGTCGGCTAAACTTTTTAATTTTCGTCGGCTAAAGTTCATAGACTATAATCGACGAAAAAATTAGTTTAGCCGACGAAATTTTTTCGACGACTAAAATTACACTATAGCAGACGATTTTTTTAGTCGGTTAAAGTGGATTTTAGCCAACGAAATTTGTTTTCCTTACCTTGTTTTTTGTTATTTTGTCGGCTAAAGTCTTTTTTCTGATAGTGTAATAACAAAGCCATTATACCAGTTGAACACAAATGAATGATGAGGAAATAGAAACTATCTGGGCCTGGTTAATTACTGGGTTTCCTTACACGATTCAAAGCAAGACAAAAACGAAGGTGCACAAGAAGGGTACTGTTTTCAGCTTATACATATCTTATTTCTTTGGTTTTCTTTTGCCTTGGCTAGCATGGCCAGTTTTCTACCAAGCATCTTAACTTTGGGTTGGAGCTTTTGTTCTCTCTCTGGGATCGCAACGTTAGGACCACGTGCATTCTTCATCTCTGCTTTTCTAGCAGCTCAGGTTAATTGGTGCTGGATTCCTTCCCACCTTTTAATGTTTGCTTCCTTTTTGGTCCTGGTGGATTGGCACCGACTACTGTTACCGGCCGGTGTTTAAAACGCAGTTGGGACTTAGGAGGAGGAGGTTTAACATTTGCTTTGCTTCCCCTTATCCTGGCATGGCTCTTTGCTTGTGCCTGTTTCCACTGTGCCTTATTTTAACCCCCTTTCGAATGTAGAGAGAATCAAATCTGCTTCAACGTCGGTGAATAAAGGTGCCATGCTTAACCTTTTATCTGGTTTTCCAACAAGTTGCGAGTGGATGGAACTTTCATTCACCCAATGCCACCTTACATGCATCGATCGAGTCAAAACAAGCCCGTCTTCCTTTTTCACGGTCTAAAGAAACGAAATTGAAAAACCTAACCCAAGAAAGAAAAAGTCTTGGAGACCCAACACGATGGTATGGGCTTATTTAGGTGGGTTAGTGGATTGGGCCTACAAGGCTAGTGGTATTTGGATTGCATCTGGATGATTGGCAGATAAGATGAGTGATCAAGATAGTGATCACTCATCTTATCCGACATTTGGAAATTAAGGCCAGTTTTTCTTCGCCTTCTTTGTGTGAAATTATTCATCAATCACCTATAATGGACCATATAAAGCTGTCACATAAGTAAAGGACAATGTAGCTGTAGCTTGTTTACACATGCCTCTCTGCATCATTTAGCAAGTAGTAACTTGCTCTGGGTTGTTGATAAAATCAATCAACAATGGATAGCATAAGCATTCCGGAGTTGCCGCTACTAGCTTCCCCAAGTAGTTATAGTATTCCGGTGCTAGGTTTTGGAACAGCTGTATATCCTTTCTCTGCTTCAATTACAGCAAAAGAAGCCATTCTCAGTGCCATCGAAGTCGGTTACAGACATTTTGATACGGCAGCGGCTTACCAGACTGAGCAATCTCTCGGTGAAGCAATCGGCGAAGCTATTTCGCGTGGCCTCATCAAATCCCGGGATGAACTTTTTGTTACTTCCAAGCTCTGGTGCTCTGATGCACACCCTCACCGTGTCCTCCCTGCCATTCAGAACACCCTCAAGTATATATATATGTGTATTTCATTTCCAAAATCAATTTAAGCTCAGCTATTATGAGTTATGACCAGTTAACTAGGCTAGCTGGAGTTTAATTTGTTTTCCTGCATGCAGCAATCTGGGGTTGGAGTACCTTAATCTTTATCTGATTCATTGGCCTGTGAGTTACAAGCCGGGAAGCTATGACTTTCCTTTTAACAAAGAGCACCTTCTTCCTATGGACTTTAAGGGTGTATGGGAAGCCATGGAAGAGTGCCAGAAGCTTGGCCTCACCCAGTCCATTGGAGTCTGTAATTTTTCATGCAAAAAGATCGAAACCTTGCTTGCCACCGCCAAAATCCTTCCTACAGTCAACCAAGTAATCATTCTATGATTTTGCACGCTAGCTTCTCAATTTAGTACTAGATCATACATGCATACACATATCCATATACTTAGCTAATTTGTTACTTGTTAATTAATCAATTAGTATGGTAATTATATATATTTTGGTCAGGTGGAGATGAACCCAGTATGGCAGCAGAATAAGGTGAGAGAATTCTGTAAGAAAAAGGGTATAGTTGTCACGGCCTACTCTCCTTTGGGAGGGAAAGGAACACCATGGGGATCCAACGCCGTGATGGAATGTGAGGTCCTCAAAGAGATTGCAGAGGCAAAAGGAAAAACTCTTGCTCAGATTTGTCTGAGGTGGGTTTATGAGCAAGGGGTGAGTTTTGTGGTCAAGAGCTTCAATAAGGAGAGGATAAAAGAAAATGTAGAAATATTTGACTGGGAGCTGAGTCCTGAGGAGGTGGAAAAGATCGATCAAATCCCGCAAAAAAGAGGGTATCCGGCATTTGATTTTATAGCAGATCAAGGTCCTTACAAGTCTCCTGAAGAATTTTGGGATGGAGAAATGTAACCGGTCATAATGAATTAGGCTATTTTTCAATTCCTTCTTGTTTCTAAATGTTCAGTTTATGTAACAATGATTTCTTTTACTTCTAAATATACTTGATTTTAAATTTAGACACCTACAACTTGGTTTTTTAATCCCATGAAACAAATTAATACATGAAACAGACCAGTATTCATTTGAAAAGTTGCACATGTATATATGTGTCTATTTGAAGTATTTGTTCGAACTAGCTAATCTGTTAGAACATTAAGTTTCGACAAATTAATACATGGAATTTCTACGTAGTACGTACTGCTGCTTATAATTAGGTTTTGACTATCCTATACAAGCTAGACCCAACTCCAAGAGGCTGCGGTTATATTCCTTAAACACACCTACAAATTATTGAGGGCGTTCACCTCCGGCCACGACTAATGACTAAATTGACTGCTACACTACTACAAATTGTTGAGGATCCATATTTGAGACCACAAAATTAGACTGGCCGTCCGGTATTTGAGTTTCTGGGTGAAGAAGGAAGTCCAACAGTCAAAAGACACGTGTCCATTACTGTTTAGCAGAGGAGGTTTCTGCTTAGCAGCGGATCGAATTGATAAATTCCTGTTTAGTTGACCAAAAAAGTAAAAGGAGAGTGATATTACAAATTCTTAATGTGGAAATTAACAACAGAATCGTCGATCATTTTGCGTGGGCGGCCTTTTTTTTCTTTCTTCTATACAAGAAGTGTGTCCTAGAATTAGATCAGAAGCAGCCTAAATGCACGGGCGGGCAACTACTAGGTCGTATCACTTGTTCTTGTGAAATACCAGAAAACCCACCATCTGGGAAAATGCTTCCCAATATTTTACACATTGCGTCAAAAAGGCCTAAACCCACGTACCTGCGCGCTTTACAGTTACAATTGATACTAACTCATCATGTTCACAACATTAGCTCTCATCTTGAATGCTAATTCGGACAGTGTCGATTGGCTGACGGCTGTAATGGCGGTTACGGCCACCACCCGTCGTTCGAAAGGAGTCCTACATACCACATCTACATGGAAGAGATCGAAAGCGATATCAATCATCAATGGATGGAGATATGTGTGTAATTTGGTCAGCAAAGTAGGCCAACTTCACCCATCTGTAAGCGTTGTATTTTACGTCTTAGGTGCCGGGGTTGTCAAGACGTACGTACACCAGTCTCTGTTTAGAACCATGACTTGTTATCAGGGCTCGCTTGTTTTGGTATCTATTAGCAATAGCCATCAAGGGACCTCCGATCGGCCATGCATGTTGGAATATTAACAAGACTCAATCATGCAATCGTTATCTTCAGTCGTCCAGCCAACTTTAATTGATTTCCACAGACGACCATCTTCCAATGCAAATCTTAACCGACTCATATGATCATAGCTACAACCTTAATTGCTAGCTATAGCTATGGATATCTAACTGATCACAGTCCAAAAGTTTGAACAATCAAGATTCCCACGGCATTTTCTAACTTGGCTCACAAGGTTTGCCTGACGTCCTGAACCCACATTATGTTTGAACCCCAGGTAGACCGGAGAGATTCCATAAGCTAGCTCTTACGTATAAGGCAAATGGTAAAACCTAACCATGTATCCATGACTCAAGCTCCTACTAAAGTCTCACACATACGTATATGGGGGTCTAGATTAAAGTTCAACTGCAAATTAGATTCAAGTCTTTGTTGCTGGAAATCCTACCCTAAATTCCCTCCTGCTATTATATCTTTTGCTTAACATTAGGTCATTAACCACCTATCCTAACTCCTAAGAGTCCTGAACTTCCAAATATTTGAATAGTGAAAGTCTTGATAACGAGTTCTACATACATATATTGTTTTCGGCTTGATTCTATTATCAAGTGCCACTGTTTACAATGATATTAATTTTTATCGTAATGTGTTAGCATCTAGATGGTCAAAAGACTCAAAACGTATACATTTTACCAGTCACACAATTCAAAGCGATCATTCCTCTGTTAGTTGTTATATTAAGTTGCCAAATGATAAATGTGATTGGATTTAAAACATGTAATACATATTATCCATCACTGACTAAAATGATCTTGTACATTAAAATGATCGATCCATCACATCACCAGTTATTGTTTTCCCAGAATACAATAGTGATCAATCCAGCGCATTCATCTACTAATTAAATAATTAACCACACATTTATCGGTCATATATATGTGAGTATTTTCAATAAACGGTTGTGTATGTACATGATATATATGAACAGATGAGATTAGATGATATAATATTGATATATGAGTGGTCAAATATATGAGTTGTTATAAATAACTAAGATTACACAATGTATATATATACGTGCATACATTATATTATTGCTCTTCTAATATTTAAACTAATCACATGTTAGACGGATGATACATGTGTGGGAAACGGGAATCACGACCGTTTTATGATGCAGGAGTCGAATCTCTTGCTCTAAATCAAGGGATTGCTCCTTGTTAGCTATGTTCAATCAAGCAGACAAACTTGATTCTGTGATCCTTAATCAGAATTGTAGCGCTCGATCTTGTTTCGGAAGGGGATTTAAAACCATAATGCGCAATCTGGCTAATGTAATTCCATGCACATCAACCGCCTTATACATTTTAACAAGAAAAAAGATGATAAAAACTTCAGAACAATTACATGTCGTTTGAATCTCACGGTTATAAATGGTGATGAATATCATTAGATCAATAAGTAATTAAGATTGTGATACATGTGATTAGCAGGTGCAGAATAATTAAGGATATAATTAATCGGACGTTGTAAAATAAAGGAAATATATTGAAGACCAACAAACACTGCTATGTCTAGCTTTGGTCCAGTAGAGGGGCCAAGACCAACTCTTCCAGCGACCAGCTAACCAAATAAGCAAAGAAAAAACAAACAAAAAGGCGTGGTGGCACTTAAAGGTTTGCCTATATAAACGCAAGGCGTTGGTGCAGATAGAAATCACCTGGTACATCGCATCTATCTATCTGTCTGAATCTATACGTTGTTTTCTTAAACCAAGCTATTTAGCAAGTAAACTACTCAATATGGCAAAGGTTCCTTCAGTAACCCTAAGCTCATTCGGTGATGACATCCAGACCATGCCTATCATCGGCATGGGAACTTCATCGTACCCTCGTGCCGACCCTGAAACCGCCAAGGCTGCCATTCTCGAAGCAGTCAGAGCTGGTTACCGACATTTCGACACCGCCGCAGCTTACGGCTCTGAGAAAGATCTCGGTGATGCCATAGCTGAGGCTCGCCGTCTCCAACTCATCAAGTCTAGGGATGAGCTCTTCATCACAACAAAACTTTGGGCCAGTTTCGCCGAGAAAGACCTTGTGCTGCCTTCCATCAAAACCAGTTTAAGGTAACTATATATGGACCTGAATTCTACTACTTCTAACTAACTGTCTAACAAGTAACAAGTGCTAGTGTTAGGACAGCAGGTCTAGTTTTAGTAATGAAAGGTCGGGGTCTAATCATTGTTGACTATTTGATGTAGCAATCTTCAAGTAGAGTACATTGACATGTACATCATACATTGGCCGTTCAAGTTGGGAAAAGAGGTGAGAAGCATGCCTGTTGAGAGAGATCGGGTGCAGCCCCTTGATATCAAATCTGTTTGGGAAGCCATGGAAGCTATGATGCACGGATACGGCAAAAATTTTAGTATGTTGTTTCGTACCCGTATCCGATACAGGTACGCACGGGATACGCCATGGATACGTACCCAAAGATATTCAAACGTATCCTAGATCATTTAGGGAGGTTTTGACCAAATTAATATTAGGTTGTTGACTTTTTGTAGTAATATCTTATCTAATTTGTAGCAATCTCTGTTCTGTTTTAACTCTTTCACGATTATAATTAAATATTCTTCTGTATTTTCCTTAATTAGATGATTTAGATTAGATTTATTTGGAATTTATTTATTATTATAATTTTTTGTGTGATAGATCTAGTAAAATTAGGCTATTTTCGTGTTATTTCCCATTAAAATTATCTATATATTTTTAAATTATATTAAATATATATAATATCAAAACGTACCCGTATCCTATTTTTTCGATAAAAAACGTATCTACGTATCGTATCGAACCCGTATCCGTGTCCCGTACCCGTACTAGTGCATCATAGCATGGAAGAGTGCAAGAAACTTGGCCTTGCTAGAGGTATTGGTGTCAGTAACTTCACCAGCAGCATGCTAGAGGAGCTTCTTTCCTTCGCCGAAATCCCTCCCGCCGTGAACCAAGTACGATTTGATTACTTGACAATCGACTCATTAATTTTACTTAGTTTCAATATGTACGTCACTTATCCTAATTCAGTCAATTAACTCAAACTTATTACATGAATAGTTGGAGATGAACCCAGCTTGGCAGCTGAAGAAACTGAGGGACTTCTGCAAGGCAAAGGGTATTCATGTCACGGCTTACTCTCCGCTAGGAGCAGCAAGGACTAAATGGGGTGACGATAGGGTTTTGGGATCAGTTATCATCGAAGAGATTGCTCAAGCCAAAGGAAAATCAACTGCTCAGGTATGTCCGTACAAAATCTACTAGGGTTTTGGGATCAGTATTCCTTCTATTCGCATTTCACAAAGTGGTTATGATACCACGAGTTTATGCGGAAGCTATTTAGAGTAGTGGGATAAGACAAGTTTGTTAGGAGCTAGACTTGAGAGATGATTGTTATTAGGACAAAGTTATAACAAGTGTTAAGAGGAGATGTGATAAGAAGAGGACTTAACTTGAATGCTTGCTTCATTCATTTCACTCATGAGTTTGATGTTACAATAACAAGAGACCTTATACATATAGGACTCTCTTAGACGACCTTTGCATAGACACCAACATAGCTAGCATCTTCTAGACACATTTAGTTAGCATCTTAGTTAATCATATTCATGATGATTAGTCTAGATGCTTCTACACTAGCTAGCTCATGTACGTACATGATCATTCTCTCTTAATCTAGACTTCTACTCATTAATCTAGATTTCTCTAGATCATTTTTTATCAATGTGCATTAATGTGCCAACAGAATAAATCTAAAATTGAAATTAGTGTTGATCAGTAAATGGTTGATGGTTGCAGGTATCATTGAGATGGGCGTACGAACAAGGTGTGAGCATAGTAACAAAAAGTTACAACAAAGAAAGAATGAGGCAGAACCTTGACATCTTCGACTTTTGCTTGACGGAGGAGGAACTGGAGAAGATGAGTCATCTTCCACAGCGGAAAGGAGTTACCTTTGCTTCACTTCTGGGACCCCATGACATCGTTCTGGAAGTTGACGCAGAATTGTGAGCACCAGACTTGGTCTTATTATTAGATGTTTCTCCCAACTTTACCGCTGGGATATGCTTTCTGATTTAGTCAAGTGTATTCGGCGGACATGTAATATCATTTTTGCATGACATAGTCTTTCTTTGTTTAACTACGAGCAAATTTCCTTTGTTCTGTAGAGATCGATTTACGTGTTAGGAATTGTGATGACTTGTTCATCAAGTCTGTTAGCTTATCCAGATTAGTTAGTCTTCGGTTTTTGAATAAATCCTAGTCTCTAGGTAGTAGTTTAGCCTTTGATTTATTCCTCCTAAGAAATAGTCATGATATAGACATTGGCTCCATTTCTTTCTCCTTCTGTTTGTAATGGCTCTATAAATGCCAAGGCTTTCATTGAATAAATCAAGCTTTTACAGCTAAACTTGGAGTCCATTCTCAGTAGAATTGATCAGTGGTATCAGAGCCTTCACAAGGGCCTGATTTAGAGAAAGAAAAAAAGGGAGAGAGTGTTTGAGTGAAACACTGGGAGAAGAGAAAAGTGAGATGGCTGACGGGAATAATTTCCAGAGTATCCCTAAGTTTGATGGGGATTACGATCATTGGTCCATGCTAATGGAAAATCTGCTGCGATCGAAAGAGTACTGGTGTCTAGTGGAGAATGGTTATGACGAGCCTGAAAATCTGGAGGCTCTCTCGGGAGCACAGCGCAGAGTATTAGAAGAACAGAAGCTGAAAGACCTACGAGCCAAGAATTTCTTGTTTCAGTCCATTGGCAAGAACATTCTGAAAACAATCACACACAAGGCAACCGCAAAAGCTCTCTGGGATTCTATGAAAAGGAAGTATCAAGGCAAATATTCGGGTTCAGCGAGCTCAACTTTAGAGGCTGAGAAGAGAGTTTGAAATTCTAGAGATGAAAACTGGTGAGTGTGTGAATGATTACTTCTCTAGGGTTCTGATGGTTGCCAATGATATGAGAAGTGTAGGAGAAAAAATGGAGGATGCACAGATTGTAGAGAAAATTCTACGGACTCTGTCAGATAACTACAACTACATAGTGTGCTCGATTGAGGAATCCAAGGACATTGACAACATGTCTGTAGATGAGTTGCAGAGCTCACTGCTAGTCCATGAGCAGAAGCTTAAAAAAAGGATATAGAGGAACAAGCTCTTAAGGTTACTGGAGAAGGAGGATCTGGTATGAAAGAAGAAGAAAGATTTGGAGGCAGAGGTAGAGGACGTGGTGGATTCAGAGGAAGAGGAAGAGGCCGAGGGAGAATATTCAACAAAGCTATTGTTGAATGTTACAGATGTCACAAATTAGGACATTTCCAGTTTGAGTGTCCTAATTATGCTCACTATGCTGAATACACAGAGCTAGATGAAGGTGAAGAGATGTTGCTTATGTCCTATGTAGAAATGCAAGGAGCTATGCGAGAGGAGGTGTGGTTCCTAGACTCAGGATGTAGCAATCATATGAGTGGAGAGAAGAAGTGGTTTTCGGAGCTTGACCAATCCTTCAGGCAGAGTGTGAAATTAGGAAACAACTCGAAGTTGGCTGTCATGGGAAAGGGCAGTGTCAGAATGGAAGTGGAAGGCAAAGTCATTGTCATTACTGAGGTATTCTATATACCTGATCTCAAAAACAATTTAATCAGTATTGGACAGCTCCAAGAAAGAAATTTGACTATCCTGATTCAGCATGGTTGTTGTCGCATCTATCATGATAAGAGAGGTCTAATTATGCAAAGTATGATGTCTGCAAATCGTATGTTTGTATTGTTAGCTTCTACTCCAAGTAATGTCACAGGATCAGCTTCTTAAAGCATCCACAGATGATTCTACAAACCTATGGCACCAGAGGTTTGGTCATCTCAATATGAAGGGACTACGCACTTTAGCCTACAGAAAGATGGTTAAAGGGCTGCCTATTTTAAAGAACAGCTCAAAGTTGTGCAGTGATTGCGTAGTGGGAAAGCAACATCGTGACTCGTTTCCAAAGAAAAGCGCATGGAGAGCATCAAGGCCTTTGCAACTAGTTCATTCGGATATATGTGGTACGATCACTCCTGATTCCAAATCTCAGAAGAGGTATCTTATTACATTCATTGATGATTATAGTCGAAGAATGTGGATTTACTTTCTACATGCCAAGTCAGAAGCTTTAGATAAGTTCAAGATATTCAGGATGTTGGTTGAAAAGGAAATGGGAGCTTATGTTAGCTACCTGCGTACTGACAGAGGTGGGGAGTTCACCTCTTCTGAGTTCAATAGTTATTGCAGCTCAAATGGGATTGGTCGTCAACTCACTGCAGCCTACTCCCCACAACAAAATGGAGTTGCAGAGAGAAGAAATCGAACCCGAATGAACATGGTGAGATGTATGCTCACAACAAAAGATGTACCGAGAGAATATTGGCCAGAAGCAGCTAGTTGGGCCACTCATGTGCTCAATAGATGTCCAACATCCGCCATACAAGACATGACACCTGAGGAAGCATGGAGTGGAACAAAACCCTCAGTGGAGCACTTTAAGGTCTTCGGATGTATAGGACATGTCCACATTTCTGATGTCAAGAGAAAGAAGCTAGATGAGAAGAGCTTTAGGTGTGTATTCATGAGAGTAAGTGAGGAGTCCAAAGCTTTTCGTATGTATGATCCAGAGGCAGAAAAGATAGTTATCAGTCGAGATGTAGTATTTGAAGAAAAGGAGAAGTGGAACTGGGAAAAGACAGGAGCAACAACTTTGAGCAAAGAGTTTTTATGGAATGAGAATGGAAATGAAGGAAATGAGAATGAAGAAAATGAAGCAGTAGAAGAAGCTGAAGAAGAAGAAGTCAGTGTAACCGAGGATGTGACAAATCCAACTCAAGGGAGGAGAAGAAGAGAACCTGTGTGGATGAGAGATTATGTGTCTGGAGAAGGCTTATCTGAGGAAGAAGAAGAGGGTATGGAGGAGCTTACTATGGAAATGCAGCAACTTGCAATGTTTGCAAGTAATGATCCAAGTACATATGAAGAAGCTGTCAGGAGTCTAATTTGGAGAAAAGCAATGGACTGTGAAATGCAAGCCATTAAGAAAAATGAGACGTGGGAGCTGACTGAGCTTCCAAAAAGAGCAAGGAAGATAGGTGTCAAATGGGTCTTCAAAACCAAAGTGAATGAGAGAGGAGAAGTAGACAAGTGTAAAGCTCGACTTGTGACAAAGGGATACACTCAACAAGCAGGAATTGACTACACTGAAGTATTTGCACCTGTGGCACGATGGGATACCATTCGGTTAATTCTTGTTCTAGCAGCTAGTCGAGGTTGGAAGGTTTATCAACTTGATGTCAAAAGCGTTTTCCTGCATGGAGAAATTAATGAGGAGGTGTTTGTGGAGCAGCCGAAAGGATATGAGAAGAAGGGTGAGGAGTGCAAGGTGTACAGGTTGAAGAAGGCACTCTACGAACTCAAACAAGCTCCTCGTGCATGGTTCAGCAAAATTGAGGCTTACTTTGTAGATGAGGGCTTTGAAAGAAATTTGAGTGATCACACTTTGTTCACAAAGTGTAATGGAGAAGGAGGTATTCTCATAGTAAGTTTGTATGTTGATGATCTGTTCTTCATAGGAAATGATGAAAAGCTATTCCTAGAGTTTAAGAGATCGATGAAGGAAAGGTTCGAAATGACTGACCTAGGTTGCATGAGATATTTTCTGGGTATGAAGGTAACACAAAGCTCAAATGGGATCTTCATTTGTCAAAAGAAGTATGCCAATGAAGTGTTAGAAAGATTTGGAATGCAGCATTGCAAGCCGGTAAAGAATCATATTGTTCCAGGTAGCAGACTTACCAAAGATATAGAAAGGGTAAAGGTTGATGCTACTGCATATAAGCAAATGGTGGGTAGTCTCATGTACTTGACTGTTACTAGACCAGATCTTATGTATGTGGTGAGCTTGGTGGCTCGTTTCATGGAAGCTCCAACAACAATGCATCAACAAGCAGTAAAAAGAGTACTTCGTTACCTAAAGGGCACTACTGAGCTGGGAGTTTTTTATAGAAGAGGAGGAGAAGAGAGCTTGGTAGGTTATTCTGATAGTGACTACGCAGGGGATCTCGATGATCGTAAGAGTACATCTGGTTACATCTTTAAGGTGAACAATGGAATAGTTGCGTGGAGTTCTAAGAAGCAACCAGTGGTGTCACTCTCTACCACTGAAGCTGAATTCATTGCTGCTGCAGCCTGTGCATGTCAAAGTGTATAAATGTTGCGCATTCTTGAAAAGCTTGGAGTTCAGCAAAGTAAGTGCATTATTCATTGTGATAATAACTCTACTATAAAGCTTTCGAAGAATCCTGTTCTACATGGTAAGAGTAAGCATATACATGTGCGTTTTCATTTTCTTCGAGAGTTAACAAATGAATGAGCAGTTGAGTTGATGTATTGTGGCACAAGGGATCAGCTGGCTGACATTATGACAAAGCCATTGAAGTTAGAAGTGTTCTTGAAGTTAAGAGATGAACTTGGTGTGTGCAGTGTCGAAGTGGTAAACTGAGCAGTGTTTGAATGCTCAGTTTAAGGGAGGATTTGTTAGGAATTGTGATGACTTGTTCATCAAGTCTGCTAGCTTATCCAGATTAGTTAGTTTTCGGTTTTTGAATAAATCCTAGTCTCTAGATAGTAGTTTAGCCTTTGATTTATTCCTCCTAAGAAATAGCCATGATATAGACATTGGCTCCATTTCTTTCTCCTTCTGTTTGTAATGGCTCTATAAATGCCAAGGCTTTCATTGAATAAATCAAGCTTTTACAGCTAAACTTGGAGTCCATTCTCAGTAGAATTGATCATTACGGTGGGTATCACGTTTTCGATACTGTATATTATACATACTTCTTCCCCCTTTTATATGCACCGTTCTCGCCATTTACATTTGCTTGTTGAACAATGAAATTTTGTATCTTCTTTCTGTAAGTTTTGATGAACCGACCGTGCAAGACTGCAAGACACCAACACTAGCTACGAAGTGTACATCAATGACAAAATACATGTTCAAACTATTTAATCGGAGTTTGCTTAATCATACACAGAAGTTCATCAAACAAGAAGGAACACAATTAATAGACTTAGCGAATGACTATATAACGCTTTGAAAAACAATAATACAATCAAAATATAAGGTACAACGATGAAATTTTATCTTTAAACTAAACCCCTAAATCATGTTAAGCAGAAGCAAATTGGACGTCAGGACCATCACCAAAATAAGTATTGGCGGTCATGAACGGCATATGATTCAGCCGATGATCAACCTCCAGAACTGGCGGCCCGGTCATCATCCCATTCAAAATCTTCAACTCATGAACCCTAGCAGCTACCTTTCCTCTCACCTCTTCCAAAGCCTTCACGTACTGCTCCCCATCCCGTTGATCCATCATTCCCAAATCCACAGCCTCATCCCACCAAGACCCCTCACTGATATTCATTTCCTTCATCATCATCTTCTTCGCATTCGCCATGTGTTTGATCTCCTTAGCTTTATTCTTCATATCCTGTAACTCCTCCGCCTCCACGTACTCTTTGTTGCACTCGGCCACCAGCACATCGCCTGCAGCCTCGTCATCAGCTCTGCCGTCGACTGAACTAAGCCCGTTTTGAAAGCTCTCGAACACGGCGTTGACGTTCGGGTGTCCATAGCAAAACACCTTCCCTGCTCCAGAGAACACTATAATGTCCACATGGGCGCCGCAGAGCACGCTAAGCTCGCCGGGTTTTTTGAATAGGCCGGAGCGGCGTTTCGAGAAGGTGACTTGTTTGTTGCTAGAGTTCTCTAGCATCTTGATCTCGATTTTCTTCCGACCTTGGGTCTTCTTGGACATGGCGATCGATTAGAAAGAATGTTAAAGAGAAGGCTATAAGTAATGAAGATACTAGTTAGGATAAGCACGGAAAAATCATGATCATAATTTCTGCTTGATTTATCATAATTTTATCAAACAGCTAATAATCAGTTAGGAGTTGTTGTTTGCAAATCATATTTACTTCTCTCTTGCCGAATTATCATGTAGTAATACATTGAGATTGATTGAGACACTACTAGGACAACTACTTTAGCTCACGGTAAATTAAAAAAACCGTCAGCAAAGGCGTTAGCCGACGAAATTACTGTTTATCGTCGGCTAAAGTCATTTAATTAGCCGATGAAGAAAATTTTCATCGCTTAAAGTCTGGACTTTAGTCGACGAATTTTTAGACCTTAGGCGACAAAATTTCGTCGGTTATAGTTATTTATTTTATTTATTTAACTTTAGCCGACGAATTTTATTAAATTTCTTCAGTTATAGTTATTTATTTTTATTTATTTAACTGTAGCCGATGAATTTTATTAAATTTCGTATGCTATAGTTATTTATTTTATTTATTTAACTTTAACCGACGAATTTTAATAAATTATGTCGCCTATAGTTATTTATTTTATTTTATGTATTTTATTGATTTATTTAATATTAACAGACGAATTTTAATAAATTTAATCGGCTATAATTATTTATTTTCTTTTTTATTTCTTGCATTTTTGATATATTTTTTCTTATTTTTCGTTTTTCCGCCACCACATCATTGTCCAGAGATGGTGTTTGGAGGAAGATAATGAGGATGAGTTATGGTGGAGGAGATGGAGGAGGCCGGAAAAGGAAAGGCTAGGAGAGGGAAATGAGGAGAAGGAGAGTAGAGGAGAGGAGGATGAGGAGTTGTCGGAGGAGGAGGAGGAAGAGAGATGAAGAGGAGGAGAATGAAAGGTATAGAAAAAAATTCAAAATTTTCAGTAGGATTTTGAACTTTAGCCAACGAAATTTATTAAAGTTCGTCAGCTAAATATCAAAATTAGTGGCAGTGATTTTGAAAATTTGAGGGTACTTTAGCCGACGAAATTACATATTTCATAAAGTGCCTTTTATTTTCCACTTATATTTTATTTATTTAACTTTAGCTAACGAGTTTTAATAAATTTTATCGGCTAAAACCCTAAACCCTAAACTTTAGTCGACGAATACCCTAATATTTCGTCGGCTATGTTATAATAAATAAAATAAAAAAATTTATACCACTGGTTGTGTCTCATCGATTTGAAATTATTTTCAGTTGAAGGTCCGACCAAAATACATAATTTAGATGGTCAAATAACCGTTTCCGTGAGTTTAGGGGTTTGATTTACGTGATTAACCGTAAGGATTGAGTCCTTAACGTTGTCGGATCAAGTTGAATTTTTTCCTATTGACATAATAATCATATCAGACGGTCATATTTTCGTTTCTCAAGTTTGTTCATCGGAATCACAACATGCCTACTAATGTTGTATAACTTGTTTACTAAGTTTTAAATAAATTTTCCGTTTTAAAAACAAACTATACGTAGAACCTTCAAAAGCAAAAAAATCGTGAAATAATATATGACCAGAATGGTGAAATACGTCTACGTTTGAAAAATCACATAATTTTGGCAAAGTCTCGGTGCCGATAGTTGCAGTCAATGCAATTTTCCATTCTTTCTCCCTATAGGTAGCTCTATCTTTGATGGTTATTTTCCATAAAAACTTTATACCATTGGTTGCGTCTTATTGATTTGAAAATATTTTCAGTTGAAGGTCCGATCAAAATACATAATTTAATTAGATGATCAAATGATTGTTTCTGTGCGTTTAGGGGTTTGACTTACGGGATTGACCGTCCGGATCAAGCCCTTAAATTTATCGGATAAAGTTAAATTTTTTACCATAGACATATTTTGACATAATAATCATATCAGACGGTCAGATTTTTGGTTGTGAAGTTTGATCATCAGAATCACAACATGCCTATTATTTACCATTATAATATCCCTATAGGGAGCCCTATCATCGAGGGATAAATATCTCAAAATTTTTAGATGGGCAGTTGCGTCTCATTATGGTGAGAGTTTGTTGTGTTGAAGGTTCAACCAAAATACCTCATATAAATGCAGATATAGACATTTTCGTGTGTTAAGTAGTTAGAAAAACTGTATTTTGAAACCGTAAATGAACTCGGATTGCCAAAAAACGTAAACTGCATTTCGAACGACTCGTATGGTCGTTCTGCTTCCAGATTGGTATCACAATAGTCAATCAGACACCGAAATATCCGTAGTGTAATTTTGTAAGTAAAAAGTACTTTAGCCGACGAAATACCCTAATTTTGTCGGCTAAACTTTTAAAATTTCATCGGCTACGGTTCACAGACTATAGATGATGAAAAAATTAATTTAGCTGACGAAAATTAAACTTTGCCGACGAAAGATTTTTTCTTTAGCCGACGAAAAATTAATTCGTCGGCCTGTTTTTTTTCGTCGACTAAACATCTTCTCCTTGTAGTGAGATGTCATTACCTTGTAGATTGATTGTAATGAAAAATTCTAGTATACATATATAAAATCGTGAACCGTCTGATCATCTTCTTAAATCTGATCGCACGGTTTATAGAGTTGATGTATGTCATACATATATGTATAGTATACAAACCCGATTGTAATACATACATCAAGTATTTCATAAGACAAGGCAGTGACGTCTCAATTAATCAATAGTGACTCGTGATGAGTAAAAATATGTCAATAATTACTCGGTTAGAGACACAAAAAATGCAGATTGATAGTGGACGTCAGTATAGATTTTCCGGATCTTAAAGACCTGAGGGCAGATAGAGATTCATTTGAAACAAAACTATGTAAACCACGATAGATTGACATAAACATGCATGTCACAGAAATGGGCAATTATACACATACAGAAAACAATCCCCTCTGGGTGCGTATGCATGGAACTTATGCCGTCATGGCTCGCAAGTCCTCCAACAGATTTGCCAAAGCCGAAGGGAAAACAACTGCTGAGGACCTACATAAAATAATTCGTGTAGATCAAAGGCTTTTCCTATCTACTTTTCCTTGACACAGTTGCGCAAGATGAGTAGATCAAAGGCTTTTTTCTGATTCACTTTTGGACAGCATGATCTACTGCTTCAGATCGATGCCGGATTATGATTCCATCATCGATTTTTCGATCACATTATAAATGATCTACTGCTTCAGTGCTGTCGGAATTCAGATTGCAGGATAGTGGTCTTGCTTTACTTCATATTGTATCACGTTGTGGTTTGAATCAATCAAGTTGATCATTTTGATGCAAGAGGCTAGCTAATTATGACTTTCCGTGCTGATGTGTTCTCTGATAAATCCGGCTAAACGTAAGTACAAATAAAGAAACGTAAAAGTTAAATAACAAGATAAATTAAGGTCAACAGGAGTACATAGGAAAAAGTCACCTTCAGAGAGTATGTAAAATGTGGTTAATATAAGTTATTCCCGTGTCGCATAGATACACTAATAGTGAAGAGGAGTTCGGGAGCACACATCTTCCCGGAGCCTGAAGCAAGGGCCATACAGAGGGTTCAAAACACCTTTTAATTTAGGAAACCCTGTGTCCTCTGCTGCTTCTGAAGGCTTCTACCATCTACCTCTACCAAAAATCAGACTTTTCCCCATGTTTTAAAGGAAGAACAAGGACCATTCACCAAAAAGATCCAGCTACCCCGCTATTCACACTTGATGGACTTGTAAATGTGACGAACAAAGACCAAAGCAGCACGAAATCCAACAGTGCCAAGCATAAGAAAGAAGCCATAGCAAATGCAAGCCATGTAGCCAAAGAAGAATGATGTTTGCATAAAACCAGACATATCTGATCTCGCATAGTAGTAATACAAGCAGTAGCCATAGATAAATAGGCCAGTTGATCCACCACAAAGAAAAGACCTGCCAGAAATCAACTCTGATTAGTCCATAAAAGCAGATTGACAGCATATCAATATTTTTAGGCTTAAATGAACTGTCTAGTATCCTAAAGAAAATACATTTCAGAAAAGCATATGCTCTGTTAGAAAACAATGAAAACCTTTATTGTCATCTTTCCTTTTCTTTTTAAACTCCAGACTCCCAGTAAATTTTCAGTTGCCTAGAAGCATGAAAAACTCCAGACCCCTCAAACTTCAATGATTAAGAAAAATTGAACGCCCCACCAGTCCAAAAAGAAAAAGAAAAAGAAAAAAAGGAATAGAACAGCAGCAAGGCACAAAAACTGTGGAAAGGTCTCAATAATACTTGCTTTCACCGAAAAACCAAGGGAACCACGATAGTACTTGTTGTAGTAAGATAATATAATTCCTATCAAAAACTTTTAAGCAAAGCTAAATTTGATGTCATTAAAAACAAAATCAGGCTTACAAAAGGTACAGTAAGTACACCCCCACAATACCAGTAAACGGCACAGCCACAAAAATAAATCATTAATTCACTCAACATTACATGGGGGTGAAAACAAGTCCCAGTTCTCAATCTTTCTGTTAATAGCATTCTTGGAACGGGCAAAAGAAACAGGATTCTCAAAAGCAGTAAGTGCCAGAATGCAAGATCAGAGTACACCCATATAAACTTTACTAACTGATTTTTAAGGGCCTTTACTCATAACAAAGCACACCCTTGCTCTACGTTTAGGACTAGGCAGCATAATCACTATAATGTCACCAAAAAAGCTATACGTACATTATACGTGAGAAAGAAATATTTGTTTACCTCCACCACCACTCATGATCTTCAGCAGCAAGTTGGAAGTATGTCAAAGCCACTGTTATAAAGGCAGTGACAATCAAAAGAATCAGAAAAACAATAAACAGAATGCTGTAGATGGTGTAAATCTTGTGACCCCAGACACTGGCAAATATGTAGTAAAGTTCGATGTATATCGCACTGAAAGGAAGAAATCCTGCCATTGCCATCTGAGGAACAGTTGTTCTGTACCATGGCAGAGCTGGAATTTCTCGAGGATACTTTGTGGTGCAACAAGGAGCATGAAACTCAGCCTTACTGTTCTTCCCAGCGATACCACCCAAGACAAGCAATGGTGCTGTTACCAATGTCCAGATAAGGACAATTACCACAATAGTACCAAAAGGAAGAGCTGCAGTTGCACTATAAGCAATTGCAACTGTGTTAAGGAAGCAGAATGTCAGGAACAGAGGCCCACAGAAAAGACACCCAGTAAGTAATAAATTTCTTACCTGTCAACCAGAAAAGGAAAGTCATGATTCCAATAAGCTACATTCTATTGCAGAGAGAGAGAGAGAGAGTCTTCACTTACCCAATTTGTCCCTTCAAGCTGACAGTAGAAAGAGGTTGAAGTGTATCCCGCGATGCCAGAAGTAAGTGCGTATATGACCACAAGAGCAGTGAATAGAGCTCCTCGGTTGTATGGATAAAATACACCGACCAGTGCAAGCATGAAAATGAACACTGTGCTGGAAATGCATAAATGAGAGTGTGAATTTACTACAGACATGTAGTTAACTAATCCCAGACGTGAGCTACAATAAGATACTTACAGGGTGAACAACTGGGTTCCAGAACCATGGGCGGCAGAAAACAACGATTTGTACTTGGGAAATCGGAAAACATCACCATGAATGTACTTCCATCCTGTCTCTTCTTGGTCATCAGCTGCTTCCTCATCTTGGGCATACCTTTATGAGAAATTCACATTATAATGAGTGGCAATAAACTGCAAACCAAAATCAAATGCAGATTAACTATTAGATATGAGGCTCGGCTCACAAAATCTCACTTCATGAAATCATTCTTCAAGACTCGCATGAGAATTGTTGCGAGAAAACCCGTCAAAAGGAGAACGGTGACACAGGAATTTATGATTGAGAACCAATGAATTTCCAAGTGATGTGGCAGTGAAGAGGACTGTGAGTACTTATCCATTCTATTCTCAAATGGAATATTTGTCTCTCTCCATTTCACAGTGTACATGAAATCTGCATCAACGTCCTTGTCCTCTGTCAGGTCCACGATTGAATGAGGATCCATCTTGGCACCAATTTCAATCACACGATCCTTATTGTACAGAATTTCAAACTGAATATGCTTGTAGAGGAAATATTTGAATTCACTTGGATCAATTTTCCCTTCCTTGTCAACCTTCCCTAAGAACCCCCAGATCGGCAAGTCATCATAATACATTTGAAAATAGTAATCCTTTTCCACAGCCTTTCGAAACTGCGCAACTTCCTCCTTGGTCAGCTTCCTCCTACAAGCAACTTCAGTATCTTTCTCTTTCCGGAACTCAAGCTTGTATGGAGCACTCACAAGACGATCCCCATTCAGGACCTCCCCAAGAGCTTCCTTCTTCTCCTTCACATCACCTACCACCATTTACGAATCATTCTCACCCAATTCAAGAAACGAAATACACAATGCCTTAAAAATTACACCTCATCTTACACAAAACATTCGAAAAACCATAGAAACGTGTACGAAATTGGTTATACTGACAAAAATTTCAACAGAATTATAAATTAAGCTACTGTTATTGAAATTCGACTGCAAAAATTTTCAGTTACATCACTTCTATGTACATATTTTCTAACTAAAAATTAACTTTCACACGTTAAAACTAATGCATTGTAAACTCTTATATTATGAAATGAGAAATGTAACAGTAAAAAAGCCAGAGATACAAACCTGGTGAGCAAAATGGCAGATCAAAATAGCGATAGGTCTCACTGAAACCAAAACGAAAAGAAACGCATTAGTCATCATTGACGTCAGCAACGGAAGATATTACATCATGATCAGAATACGAGAAATGCGGATCGGAGATTAGCGGATCTCGAGGATTTGAGAAGGTTTACCTGGGGTTGTGGAAGGGGCCGACCTTGTTGGCGTAGAGAGGGACGATGTCGTTTTCATTGTAGCGGTGATCGGAGGCGTCGGATCGGACGGTGGTGGTGGCGCTGCAGGTGATTAAAACCGCGAGGACGAGAATGGTGGAGAGGTTGGTCATGCTTCTGATGATGAGAAGAAAAGTGTGGAAGAGGATGGAGTGTGATTCTCACGCAAAAAATGAGAGCAACCCGATAATTTTCTTTTAATTTACTTCTTTTTGTTTGGGTTTGTTTTGGGCCTATAAACTACGGGCCAAGCTAATGGAAAACCCCAAATCATTAGGGGTGGATACACTTCGGTTTGAGATTCAGACCGTATCGAACCGTTTTTTTCGGTTTTATAATATTTCAAACCGTAATTTAACCATTTCTTTTGGTTTTTAATTAATTCAGTTACATAATTTTTTGGTGAGGTGCGAGTCGATTTATGTGTGAACTGATTAATTTATATCAACAAATAAGGGATATCTAAATTTTTGTCTAACAATTAATATAAGGCATGAACAAATTTTGAATGCATTTATAGTACATACTGTTAACGTGAGTCATTAGGGTGTTAGGAATCTTGTGTAATATTCCTATGTAATTAGTTTCCTTATAGGGTTGATATAAATCCTTTTTCTTATAGGGTTGTATAGGGTTGATATAAGTCCTATATAAAATCTCCATTTTGTAGAGGAAAAAGAATATAAATTAGTCTTTTGATTCTACTTGACTTGGTATCAGAGCAGAGCCGAGATTTTTTCGGTGTCTGTTGTTGATTTCCGCTACGAATTTGGTTTTGTTGGTTTCAGGGGTATTTTTGGTCGCAGGAGTCACGTTGCTCATTGTGATTCCTGTTTTTTGGTTGTTAGGGTTTCTTTCTTCTGGTTTTCAGATTGTTCGTTTGGAGTCCAAGGCTTGTGAAGGTACTCTGTACAATTGATTCAATTTGATTATATAATTGATTTAATTTGATTTGGTGGAGTAGTGATATAAGGATGTCCAGAGACGTCAGAACTTGGTTTCTCTTTATTGGTGGTGCTTGTATTGTTTAATTGGTGATTAGTTGGATTGTAGTTTTGCATATTTGAAGAGAGGAAGGAAAGATGACAGATTTGGTGAATACCGATGGTAAGAAAGAATTTCAACAGGGTCCATCTAGAGAGAAGAACATTGTTAATGTTTTTCAAGTTGTTGTTGTTCATAATGTTACCGACAACTCTAGTTTTGGTGTCAAGCTTGATGACACAAACTATCAATTATGGCAGAGGCTTATGAATATTCATATTAAAGGAATGAGAAAGTGGGGTTTTGTTGATTGTAGCTCCAAAAAACCGGTTACAGGACCAAAAGCTGAAGAATGGGAAACGTCAAGTACTAATGTGATGAGAATTCTTCTCAAAGCTATGACTCCAGAAATTATGTAACTATTTTCTAATTTTGATTCTCCCAAGGCTATTTGGGATTCTGTTGCTGCTACTTACTATGATGGGAATGACTTTGCTCGTGTCCATGAATTGAATGTAAAAGCCTTCCATTTAACACAGAGTGGACAACCTGTTGCAACGTTTTATGCAAGCTTGAAGACAATATGGCAAGAGCTTGATCAGAGAAATTCAAATCCTATGACATGTGAAGCAGATATTACTTCTTATCGGAATGAACAAGATAAGATGCAGGTCCATATATTTCTTGTTGGTTTATATCCTCACTTTGAAGGGCCAAAGAACGAGTTATTGCGCCTTGCAACTCCACCAACGTTGGAGCAAGCTTTTTCATATATCCGACGAGTTGAAGCCAACAAAGCAGCTGCCAAAACCCTTCATACTGAAATTTCTGGGTTAGCAATTCATGCAACACCACGACCTCAATCACATATTAGGAATCATGTCCTTGTTCCATCTCAGAATCAGTATCAAATTCCAAGTCAGGGATTTCAGCAGAGTCAAAGTTATGCACAGATAAGGTGTAACTATTGCAAAGAAGCAGGCCATACCAAGTTTTACTGCCCTAGGCAGCATAAGTTGAATTTCAATTCTCCTGATTGGAGAGGAGGTAATAATGGAGGATGTGGAGGACGGGGAGGTCGTGGTGGTGGTCCAAGAGGCAAAGCAGCAGGCCAATTGGTGCTTGAACCTGACTTTTATGGTATTGGAGGGTAAGATCCCACAACGGGTAATATTTCTTTGACCAAAGACAAGGAAAATCGAGGTAAAATTGGTGTTGTTTTACATGTTTCTGATTTTACTGGTAGTGATACTTGGATTATTGATTCAAGAGCCTCAGACCATATAACCTATGATAAATCTTTTTTGTGTCTATGTCATTCCCTTCTATATCTCATGTGTCCAATGCGAATAGTGCATCTTTTCAAGTTTTAGGTATTGAGTATGTGCAGGTCACACTATCTATTGTGTTACATAATGTGCTTTATGTACCCTCGTTGTTCCATCATCTTTTGTCTGTCTCTTAATTGAGTTCACAAAAGAAGTGCTCTGTAATATTTTATCCAATATATGTTGTGTTTCAGAATTTGTCCACCAGGGTGATCATTGGCAAGAGAGATCTGAGGGGGAGACTGTTTCACTTGGATTGCATGTACGTAGAGCCAACATAAGCACCGACACAACCTTTAGCCCTGACATTGAATTCTGACCGATTGAGTGAGTTATGGTTGTGGCACCAACGCATGGGTCATCCTTCTTTTGGGGTTATGAAGAATTTTATGTCTTCCTTGTTTTTGGGAATTTGTGAGTCCAGTTTGCATTGTGAGACCTGTGCTTTGGCTAAGAGTCATAGGTCTAATTATCCTTTAAGTTTTAATTCTAGTACTATGCATTTTGAGTTAATTCATTCGGATGTATGGGGTCTTTCGAAACATTCTACTCTTTCAGGAATAAAGTGTTTTGTTTTATTTATTGATGATTTTACTCGATTATCTTAGGTTGTGCTACTTAAGTCTAAAGATTCTGTTTTTCGGCCTTTACTGCATTCCATAATCTGATTCGTACTCAATATGATGTCCATGTTAAGGTATTTCGATCCGATAATGGGGGTGAGTTTGTCAATTGTCGTTTTCGTGAGTACTTCCAAGACCATGGCATAGTTCATCAAACTTCGTATCCACAGACACCAGAGCAAAATGAGGTGTCTGAACGAAAAAATCGTCATCTCTTGGACATGGCTCGATCTCTCCTTTTAAGTGCTAACATGCCTAAATATCTTTGGGGAGAGGCCGTGTTGTGTGCGTCTCATTTAATTAATCGTCTTCCCCCTAGTCATCTTCAAGATCGTGTCCAGCTTGATGTCTTGTCTGATTATGTTTCTATTCCGTCATCAAATACTCTCCCAGCTCGTGTCTTTGGGTGTGTGGCTTATGTTCATCAGTATAAGAATCAAAGGTTGAAATTAGATGCTAGAACACTTAAATGTGTATTCGTAGGGTATGTGTCTCATCAGAAAAGCTACAAATGCTATCACCCTCCTTCTCAAAGATTTTATGTTACTATGGATGTTACATTCAGTGATGGTATGTGTTACTTCTTATCTCCAGAGACTCCTCGTCAGGGGGAGAAGTCTTGTTATTATGAAGATTTATTCAATCAACATACAATCGGGAGACCTAGACTTGTTGTGTTAGAATCTGAATTGGACACAACCACAAGCACTAATCAGCCCACTTTCAACAACAGTTCATTGGATACAGAGTTAAAAGATAAAACAAACAGTGTCTTAACAGCGGGTGGTACTGGTCTCACTAACCCGTCATCTGCAACAACCCAGTCATCTACAACATAAGAGGCAGTTGATCGACCAACTAGAAAAGACCGTTCCGGTAACCCGTCATCTGGCGTCGAATCAGCGTCCAACGTTTACCCAAACCCGGTCAACAACTCTGGCAAGAATTCTTATAGATTGGGTCGGCTTCAGAAAGCTTCTCCGATGACAGAAAGAGATGCCGACGACGGACCAGGCTTGGGCGCCGCTTCCGGGTTCGATACAAGGAACCATGAAGTCTGGGCGGACGACGGGAACATCAGAGATGGACTGGGTGTTCTTCTTTCGTCAGATCAAGAGGAATTTGGGATCCGTCAATTGGACAACTCTATGGGTTTCAGTGATGAAGAGTTAGCTGCCTCAATTTCTGATCAACAACATGGTGTGAACAGTTCTCCCTCTCTCTCACACGTCTCTCCAGCCAGTGTCTCTCCTGAGGTAACGTCTCAATCTACTTCTGTGTCTAGTGTTGTGTCTGTCAAACCATTGCCTTATCGTGTAACTCGTGGTCAATCTCCAAAATATTATGAGTCTACACTCAGTACTAAGTCTAAATACCCTGTTGCTAATCATGTGTCAACTTATAGACTGTCTAAACCATATGTGGCGTTTGTGAATCAATTATCCTCTGTATCTCTTCCTAGTAAAGTGCAAGATGCAATGCGAGATAAGAAATGGATGCAGGCAATGAAAGTTGAGATGGATGCTCTTGAAAAAAATTGTACGTGGGAGTTAGTGCCATTATCACTTGGGAAGAAGACAGTTGGATGTCGGTGGGTCTACATAGTGAAACATAATCCCGATGGTTCGGTGGACAGGTACAAGGCCCGGTTAGTGGCAAAAGGCTACAATCAAAAGTATGCGGTGGATTATGATGAGACATTTGCACCAGTGACTAAGATTAATACGATACGAGTACTTCTTTCATTGGCTGCTTATCTTGATTGGCCTTTGCGGCAGTTCAACGTCAAAAATGCTTTTTTACATGGTGATTTACATGAGGAAATCTATATGGATTTGCCTCCTGGATACGGTACTTCAACTGAGAAGCGGATGGTGTACAAGTTGAAAAAGTCTCTATACGGCTTAAAACAATCACCAAGAGCGTGGTTCAGGCGGTTTTCCATGTTTATGAAGAAGATTGGGTATCGACAGAGTAACTCAGATCACACTTTGTTTATTAAGCATCATTGTGGTAAGGTGACAACTTTAATTATTTATGTTGATAATATGGTTATGACATGTGATGATAATGAGGAAATTCAGAAGCTACAAGATCAGTTATCTTCTGAATTTGAGATGAAAGATTTAGATAATTTGAAGTATTTTTTTGGGATTGAAGTTTCTCGTGCCAAGAATTGTATTGTGTTGAGCCAGAGAAAATATGTTTTAGACTTGCTTCCAGAAACATGTATGCTTGATTGTAAACCTGTTGATACTCCAATTGAACAGAATCATCACTTGGCAGAGTATATGGATTAGGTACCCACAAATAAAGTGAGGTATCAGAGATTAGTTGGACGGTTGATTTATTTGTCACACACTAGACCTGATTTGGCGTATGTTGTTAGTGTGATGAGTCAATTTATGCATAATCCAAGTGAGGCTCATATGGAAATGGTGTATCGTATCTTGTGATATTTGAAGTCTGCTCCTTGAAAATGATTAATTTTCTCTAAACACAACCATTTGGATGTTTCTGGATATACAGATGCAGATTGGGCAAGTAATATTACAGATCGCAGGTCTATTTCACATTTGTAGGAGGTAACTTGGTTAGTTGGAAGAGCAAGAAGCAGAAGGTAGTAGCATGTTGCAGTGCTGAAGCTGAATACAGAGGTATAGCTCACGGACTGTGTGAAATATTGTGGTTGAGACATTTGTTACTAGATTTGGGGTTTAAAGAGAGGAAGGCAATGTCGTTGTATTGCGATAATAAGGCTGTTGTGGCTCATAATCCTGTTCAACATGACCGCATGAAACATGTGGAGGTAGATCGACATTTCATCAAAGAGAAATTGGATGTTGGGGTTATTATGTTTCCCTTTGTTCCTTCTGATTAGCAGTTGGCTGATATTCTTACGAAAGCTCTTTCGGGTAAAACCTTTTGTGACTCACTAGACAAGTTGGGCATTTACGATTTGTATGCACCAACTTGAGGGGGGGTGTTAACGTGAGTCATTAAGGTGTTAGAAATCTTGTGTAATATTCATATGTAATTAGTTTCCTTATAGGGTTGATATAAATCCTTTTCCTTATAGGGTTGTATAAGGTTGATATAAGTCCTGTATAAATTCTCCACTTTGTAGAGGAAAAAGAATATAACTTAGTCTTTTGATTCTACTTGACTACAAGTTTACAAATGTCATCAAAATATCAATTAACTAACAAAAACACCATATTTAATAACTTAATAAATCAACATATATCAACCATCATACAAACAGAACAACTTGTAAACTATAAACTTGAATATAAATGGTTTTTTTATATATTATTTATATTTTACAAATCATGACCCATCAATGCAAACTACAAATTTGGTACGGTTTGGTTTAATTCGGTTGAATTATACTCCAAACCGCTTTTATACGGTTCAGTGCGGTGTGACCATAAAACTACACCGTTTTAGTTTGGTGCGGTTACCGAATCATGTTTTTCAGTGTTATTCGGATCGATAACCGCATTTTCAGTCCAAAACACGCTCCTCTACGAATCACAAATCTTAAATAGATTTTAGTTTTGATTCATGACAGATATGAAGGCCCATCTTAATTGAAAGCCCATCTTTTCAATATAATTAGTGGACATAACAGTAGGTGACCAAAGATTCATGCTCAGTCATCGTTTGATGGAAATTCAAGGGTAGAAAATTATTTTTAAGTTGTGTTATTTGTTTTTAATCATTAGATTTACATTTAATCATGATTTACCATGAATCCCTTAATCAATTACTGACTAAGTAAATACTATCGAAACCTAACATAACAGCGGAAAATTTTGAATGGCATAAACTAGTTTTATACAAAATTTGAGTAATCTTAAGGGTTAATGACCGATTACCTTGATTCTAAGGTCAGATGCGAAACTTTTAAGGTCAATGACCATCTACAATTCTACATAATTGATATCAACGATTAATTTCAGTTTATCCATATGAGGTTTAGGGCTAATATCATTTCATCCTCCGTACTCTTAATTTTAAAAGTTTAGCACCTAGAGTTTTTAATTTTCATTAATCATGCTCAATTGCTGAAATTTTGTGTAATATAGACGTTCATTATAACTTTATAACTCATTTTAAGGGAAAATATAGTCATCTAACAGCAAAAAGCGTATTTTAGAACTTCTTTTTTTCTAATACTACATATTATCATTTAACATCCAAATTGTTCAAAATTTCAACAATTAGGAATGATTGATGAAAATTGAAAATCTTAGGGGGCAAACTTTCAAAATTAATAATATGAAGGTGTTTGCACCCGATTTCGGTAAATTGGCCATTGAAATCTTGACTGATAGATAATAAAGTTTTGATGCTTTATGAGTAATATCTTAATAGAATTTCATAATAAAATTCTATTAGATATTAACCTTTGGAGAAGAAATTGAAAGGGAAAGAAATAATGGTGATTTATAATAATTACCGATATATATATTTGAGGAACGAATAATGACGATATATAATAATTGCCGACATATATTCAAGGAAAGAAATAACGGTGATTTATCATAATTGCTTATATATATTCGAGGAAAGAAATAACGGCGATTTATCATAATTACCGATACATAATCAAGGAATGAATTATCAACGATCTCTCATAATTATCGATATAAGAAAGGAAAGACTATGTTTGTATCCATTTTTTGCATATCAGCCTATTAGGCCGAAATCGTTGATTTCGGTGAAGATTGACACATTTAATGATAATTATCGCGATTATTTCGTATAATTATCATCAATATTATTAAAATTTGCCGAGATTCATTATTTGGTGTTAACACCAAAACATACAAAATATTGAAGCAACGACGATATATGGCAACAAATCAATATTATGGCTAATTGGACTTATTAAAGATTGATATTTAAGATAATTGTCAAATCGATTCCAAAAAAGCCGCCAGAAGAAAGAAATTAAGGAGAGAGAAATCTGAATCATATCTTTAATTTGGTCATTTAGACCGAAATATTAATTTATTTAATTGTTTTCTCATTTTCTAATTTATATGTTTGTAATAGTATATATAGGAGACATATAGCTCATTGTAAAAAATCTCCGACCAACTCAAATCACTTCAATACAAACACCAAATTCTTTATGAATTCCCTACAATATCGATCTATTCAATTATGTTCTAGCATAACTTTCTTATTCTTTTTATCGCTTTCTTTACCTTCTGCACTTTATCGCTTTCTTTACATTCTACAACTTAATTCCATGCACTTTAATTTCTCGTAATTACTTTTCGTTCTTTAAATTTCATGCAATTTTACTTTTCAAAATTACGTTTCATGCAACATAAATTTCTGTCTTTCAATTTTTGTTCTTTAATTTTTGTGCACTTTATTTTTTGCAAACTTATTTAAAAATTCAAAAAAGAGCATTATCTGTAAAAAGCATTGAAAGTCCTTGCAAGAGAGGCAAGAGAACCCATTGGCCGAGACGGTTCATTCCTCGGCCTACAATCACTTTGAAGAAGTCAGATCACGCACAAAATTAATCAAAACCTCGCTTGGCCAATTCGGCCGCAAGTTGGCACGCCCGCGCAATCAAGAAGGAGCATTGTTCTTCAAGTCCCTCTGCCTCTCTTTTTAGGCTGAGACGATTTTTTAGGCCAACATACTTCATGGCTATATCAAAGAACTTGCAACTGTTAACCAATGGTTTTATAAAAAGAATGCATAACAATGATCGAGCTAACTGAATAATTGCGCAAAACTTCCAAGAACGACTACTGTGTTTGCTTCTATAAAGATCAACCTAGCAAATAGACGGGTTGGACGGTTAGCGGGCGAGCTTTAGCGGTTAGCGGGTTCAACCCGTTATAACCCGCTAAGCTAATGGGTTATAACGGGTTGAACTTGTTGGGTTCGCGGGTTACCCATTGGGACCCGTTAATAAATTTTTTCTTCCTTTCTTATTTATATTTTTTTAATCAAATACTAAAAAAAATAGCGGTTGAAAGTTCCAACGATTTAGATGAAATAAAGTAAAAAAAGAATATGGATTAGTAAGGTTTTCTCCTTTTTTTATTTTTATTTTTATTTTTTTATTTCTTAGCGGGTCTTAACGGGTTAAATTGGTTCTAACGAACAACCTGTTTCCGTCCGCTAACTGGTGGGTTGTAACGGGTTGACAACCCATTAACCCGTTATGTAATCAGACGGTTAGCGGACGGGTTTTTAACGGACGGTTAACAGACGGATTTTTAGTGGACGGTTAACAGGTAGCAGATTGAATTGTCAGGTTAATATGAAGATGCAGTTTCACATGCACCTATAAGAACATGGAGCGATGTAGAGAATTTTATATTTATATAACTAAGGTGAGAGAATATTAGATCGAACATTGTTGAAATAGTTCAAAACATCGATCACGCCACAAGTGACACAAAGATGCAGTGAAAAACTCACGACTCAAACTGCTACATGGATGTATCACACCGTAAATGACACAGATGCAGTGCGCTATAGATTACGAGGCCTTCGTTCATGATTGGTTTAATTATATGCATTCTCATACTTCGCTAACAAGTTACAATCCTAATTTGCAAATACCCTAACCATGACTACCTTAAAAGAATATTTCACTAATAAAGACTTAAATGCAACCGCACCATTAAACTACCGAATATTGTGGCAACAGTACATGCAGCGATATAGATCAACTCAAGTTCTAATCCCTTCATAATATTTGCTTTTGCAGGGCCGGGATTAAGTTTAAACAACAATTGGTCTATGTCCTAATGAACTTCCTTAGATTGATAATCTTGTTTAAGGGCCCGAGATCTAATTCTTATATGTTCACGTGGTACGTGATTAAGGCTAAGTGATGCTTAATTAATGCCCCGTACGTATTATATTCATCATGTAATGGTAGTGTAGCACCCCTGGGGTAAACTACAGTAGCCATAAATTTAAGCCAATAAGAAGCCAACACGTCCGAAGGACGTGCCAACAACTTATTAACCTAAAGTCGTAGGCTTTTTAGTGAGTAAAATAAAATTTAAACTTTAAATACTTTGAGTGGCACCACATGAAATCCTTAAAACAACCATCAGAGTTTATCTAATTTCGCGGAAGGTGGTAAAAATAAAGGGGACAATTTAAAAACTTTAGCGACAACAATAAAAATACACAACATGGTTAACAAATCGGAATGACACCTTTACTGTTTATGTAGTAAGCTCTGGTAAATGACTCAAAGGGTAAAACCGAAATTGGGAGTACACTTGGACCGAACATCGAGAAAGGAATGAAGCTCCACACATAGCTCTCTCTATCTTTCCCGTCACAGTTGCTGCAAACAATCTGTTGTAGGGGTGAGCGTCGTCCTCGCGTGCTCACGTAGGCCCACCAATGATAGGTTTGAAAACCAAAAACCGTATATATACATATAGATTTGAGCTCGTAAGAAAACCATTTATAAAATCCTTGGCACACAAAAACCATCATTTTATATCCTTTAGGAAAACAGTGCAGTATGCTAAAAACATAGGGGCCCAGAGCGCTCAATGTACAAGTACAGCCTGCAGGACTCCTCGGATCTGGACAGCCGAATCCCGGGTTTGTCTTCACTGCAAACCGGGGCCAACTACCTATGCGCTTGAAAACACATAGTAGCGAGAGTGTCCATTTCCAGCTAAATGCCCAAACAGCGCATCTCACTTACGTCTCGCTTAACTCTGTACGAGACGAGCGTAAGCGGGATATTTAAAATAAACAGGGCATCGCCCCCCCGGAAGTTCACGGTCTCGACACCGTGGGAGTGCTAGATACTAGGTCCCGTCACTCTCAGGCTAAGCACCGGAAATCAGGACGACGATACTACTTTTCGATCCGAGGCACACACACACACTAAATCATTTACGTCTAGCCTCGGGTTTTCTTGGCCCAATCATAAGTCATTTATCATTTAATATAAAGAAAACTTTCCCGAGGCATCGACCATGAGCATACACAAAAACATGCACTTTCTCATACATATATAAAACCACTACCAAAGGGGTTCAGGTTCCCTACCTGGAATTGCCGTTCCACACGTAAGCTCCAAGCTTCCAGGAACTGTCTCGGTGAACCGAGGTCACCTCGTAAGCTACATCGTCCAAAAATCACTGCAGAATTAAAGTAGCTTAGCAACCAAGAAACAATAACAGTTCAGTTGACCACAACATTCCTAGTTTGACCAGGAATGACCGCATTGACTAAGTTGACCAACCAATTTCCTTTTATGGCACTTTAACCTTTTGACTTTCTTTTCCAGTTATCGACTCTTTACTCATTTACCGGAAGTCCGACTAAACTTCTGAACTTCTCTTTAACCACTTTAACTTGACGTTAGGGTGTCACATAATAATTCGTTGAATTACTATGGACACCCAACGTGTCACACTAATCAATTTATTTACCAAGAGTCGATTTACCGATTTACGTGAAACACCAACTTTACTTAACACGGTCAACTTAACATTTTCCAGAATTTCAGTTATCATTTTCTGATAACAATTCAACAATTTACCAATTTAACCAACAAGTGTCAAACTTCATTGAACTTCAATTCTTAACCATTTTTCTGAAAATGTAACTTCCCCAAAATGGAAACTTTCCTTTAATGGAAACTTTCCCAAAATGGAAAGTTTCCCAAATCAACAGGTTTCCAAACATGGTTAGTTTCCGTTTTTAATACGTTTTCCTTATACGTAAATTCCAATTACGACACTTAACCCAAGTAAACGGAAACAACAAAATCTTAAGGAGTCGAAGACTACCTCTCGGCATTTCAGCCGGTTTAACTGCATCTCCGGAATCGTTACCGGATTCCGGCAACTTGCCGGAAATTCGCCATAGCTTCCTCGTTTTCCTCGTTTACCAAGTTACGACAACATGTAAGGAAAACATCCAAATATCAGCAGATTAACATCAAATCAACAAATCAACAGGTTGAACACTGAAGAATTACACAGTTCAGAGAGGGAATCTTTAACCTCTGTGTCTCTGCTCCAGTCCAAGATCGAACAGCTTCCCAGCCTTTTCCCTGCCGGACTCCACCCTCTGAGCCACGCTGAACCGAGCCCAGCTGCTCCTCCACAGCTGCAGCACACCGAGCAACTCACTGCCTCGGTCCAAAACCCCACCAGCTGCCTCCAAGCTCCTCCTCAACCTTAAACTGTTGCTTCCAGCTTCACCTGAGCTCGAGAAGCTCATCAGAAAACGTTGCCGGAGCCAAGAACCCAGGAACCCAGAAAACAGTGAAAACAGTAAGAACAGTGGATTTGATTCAAGGCTCGATTCAAACATCAAGACTAAGGAGAAGGAAGAGGAAGAGAAGAGAAGAAGAGCAGTACCTATCACGCGCCGAACCGCCGCCGGGATCGCCGGAAATCGACCGTTGACCGCCGAGCCAGTTAACTTCGATCTCCTTGCACGGTGGATGCTTGGAGATTCCGAAGGTTGGGTCAGGTAGAGGAGGAGAAGAGGGAGAGAATGAAGCTGGTCCGCCGTCGATCGGTGGCCAGACGGCGGAGATACCGGCTGGAGACGCCGGAGCAGGAGAGAGAGCGAGAGGAGAGAGGAGCTCGGGTCAACGCCCGAAATGGGTGTTTGACTCGGGTCAAACCTCTCTACCCTTTTTATAGAGAGATCAACGGCTCAGATCAGATCTTGGAAAGATCTGACGGTCTAGATTAAAAGAAGGTGAAAAGTAAAAGGGTAAATGGTAAAACTGATTTACCGGATTAATAATTTAAAAGTTACCGGAAACTTCGAAAATCCGTAGAAAATAAACCGAAGCTCCGAAAAATAATCCGAAAATACCGAGAGACTCGTGTCGACACGTACTATGACATCGAGTCATCAAATCAGGTATTTGGAGAACTTTGAAAAACTCAAAAATGAACGTGGTAATTAGCTCGCGAAGTTACCGAATGCGACTTAAACCTCAGTAACTCGCCATTAACCACGGTTAAAACGTGCGGTGTCCCACATGTAGCTTATGCTGTTGGCAGCTGGGTATGAGTCTGGTTGATCGGAGAAGGCTGACCAGTAAATCACGAAACGAGGCGGTTTTGGTGGGAATGACCGATGAGAATCACAAGTTAAATATTGCAAACAATACACAATGCAAAAGGTGATGCATACAAGGCATATTCCAATGTAACAACTACCAACTCATTTCCAATCTATGATAATTAACGCATTACTAATTCTAAATAGTAGTAACAAACCTAAGTTTCTTCATCCCATCAATTACTGTTTGGCTAGTGACATTAATCTCTTTTTAATATGTAAAAAGTCGTGAGCTCAACTCACAATATTATAGCACAATCATACATTTAATTAAAAAAATTCCTTCATCCTAATAGGAAACGAGAACTATTCCGTCTTTTCTTTGGTTGGGTTACCCCATTTGATAGGACACGTAATTCGTTCATGCAATTTGGTTTGGTAAAGCTGAGCTTTTCACAGTATCCTTGTTATGTCTCCATGGACAATCAGTTTTGTGGACCTTGTTTATTTATAGAAACTTTATCAAATATTTTTGTAATGGTTTGAAGGATTGGTGGAAGAAAACTTTTTATATAAGAATCTACATTCAAAAATTAAAATGGTCAACTTTACGCTATTTAAACAAGGATGCGTCTATTGTCACTTCACAAATCACTTTACTCACTTTACATATTGTTGATTTATTAAAATATTTAAATACTTTCATATAAAATTACACTAAAGGACAATAAATTATTATAAATGAGAAATTAGATTTTTTTTCTATTTTTTTTGACCGAACACTTATTTCATAAAGTTTAACCCATAATTTACCATATTCAGTCATTTTATGAAAACGTTAGCATGATGACCTGTTTTTTTTTTCTTGTTTTATTTGTTGATGCTTTGTTTATCCCTTTACTTGTTATTTTTTATGTCAATTTTGTATGTGAATTTTCCATATTTTGTCGTGTTTTTATTTTTATTTAATTTTTTCTTTTTTAATTTGTTGTATATTTTTTGGTTTTCTCCAAAGAAAAGAATATATATATATATGTTAGGTGCAAAAAGAATGTAGGGTGAATAAAATATAAATCAATCAAATTGATATTTGAGGTATTGTAAATGTGTGAACAAAGTAGACTTACAAGTAAAATTATATAAGTGGGTGAAGAGAATATGAGGTGAATAAAGTGGTTTGTAGGGTGACAATAGACATACCATTTAAACAAACATCAAGTGTGGTAAAACAACTTATTTATAATTTATATATTGTTTTAGAGCATATCCAACAACTTATTTATAATTTATCTATAAAGTGGGAAAACAAAAACCAATGATTCAAACAAATTTCCTTTTTAACTCTAATAGATTCTCTATTTCAGAGATTTCATATTCATTTCTCGTGAGAGTGCTGCAAAGATTGTACACCGAAACACAATCTTTGACGAAATAATTTGTACCCGTATGTTGTAGCGTGTTGATTTGCCACAAGATGATTACACCTCAGATTTCTAGACTTTAGTGTTCAATAATTGAAAAAATGTTCATTCACTACAAAATTTGGCACCTTATTTTCCATTCCAACTTTTTTTTAAAAAACATTGACCATTTGAACTTTCAAAGGAGAATTTATGTCCATTAGGTCTAAACTCTTGAGACACTCTTAAGAACCTGTATTATTTTAGTATCATTATACCCCTCACCCCTTAAATATGCTTAGAGAGAGAAAATGCAAGAGAGAGAAGGGTTGATCAGAACCTCATCGACTCCGGTCACCTGTCATCAGACTCTAGTCACCTGTCGTTGGACTCCGGTCAACTATCGCCATAATCCGATCATCGGCTGCCGGATTCCGGTGACCAGAATTACGTAAACATTCAATTACAAGATTACTACCCCAAGTAAACTTACTTCTGTTCCCAAAAACCATACTAAAAAACCAAAACCACGTTTACTACTCCTAGTAAACTTACTTATGTTCACAAAAACCAGACTCAAAACACCAAAATCAAGTTTACTAAGAGTAGTAAACTTACTTATGTTCTTAAAAACCAGACTCAAAACATCAAAACCAAGTTTAATAGGGTTGGTAAACATTAAAACCAAGTTAGGGACCTAACAAAGTTCCGAGGCTCAATTATCCAAAGGAGGTTGATCAAACTCTGACTCAAGACACCAAAACATCAACACAGAAGAGAGCTCTTATATATTTAGACAAAAAAACCAAGTTTACTAAGAGATCGGTGGCAGACGTTACAACTCGACAAATCTGAAGGCGGAGATCGGAGGAGGTTGTGGTGCGTGGGGGAGTTCGAAGGCGGTTGTTGTGTGTGGCAGAGATCAGCGTCCTTGGCGTTGTCAAGTCTCCAAGAGAGAGAGAGAGTCCGCTTCAGCGACGACTTCGTCCAGCAGTGAGAGTACCTCCTCTGATATGAGGTTGTCTTGGTGCGGGTCAGAGACTGGTGAGCTATAAGAGATTGGAGCTTGGCTGCTTGGATCAATCTTAACGACATCGACGTAGAGAGAGAGCAGATCAGTTGTTGGTGATGGTCGTCGGGGTGAGAGAGGGTGTCAACTGGGTGGAGCAGAAAGTGAGAAGGCATATGATTTTTGATGAAGATGAGAGATAAAGAAAGACGCTGGATCCAATATAAGAGAAATCAAGATAGATATTTAAGGGTGAAGTGATAATTTTGTTTCAAAGGTTGAAATGATCGGTGTAAATTTTTTTTAAACCTAATGGGTATTTTTTTCCTGGCGATGGTCATTGGCCCAAATTTTAATCCAAAATTAATGTTTAATAATTTGTTCTATCCCAGTGACTTGTTAACTAATAATATTAATCTGGATTAAGACGATTAAAAGCAGGACCCGACTTCCCTCACCATTGCTGGTCAGGAGCAAATGACGAGGACCATTAATGGGAAAGTGACATGATTTTTTTAAAGAGTATGTCTGACTTGTTGAGGGGTTAATAGTAATTATGTTACGTATTTTATTGTTTTGTTGGACAGATATTCTATTTTCACTGGTTGTGGTCAGCTGTCTCTAATCATGCTTGGTCAGGCAAGTTTTTTCCTTAAAACAAATCGCTGGTTTAGTGACAGCGCAAGTGGAGCACAGAAAAATGAGAGTGCTCCAAAAAGCCAAAGCGCCAAAGCGCGATCCGTCACGCAACCAAACGTTGTCGCCAGTGAGCCTATACTTTGATCGGAGTCATCAAACTATATACATATATATTGGCCACCTCTCCTCGGTCTCCGACTCCAAAACAACACTCTGATAGCCTCAGTCAAAACTCACCGGCGATTTCATTTCACGGCGGAGAATTGACACTAGAAATGGCGACGGTGACGGAATCTGTGTTGCCGTTCAGAATACTGGAAGAAGACGAGAGCTCGAGTCCGTCGGACGCCGTGGCGTTCGTCGGAATGTGCTTGGTGTTAGGAATCGCATGCAGGCACGTGTTGCGTGGTACACGAGTACCGTACACCGTCTCTCTTCTAATTCTCGGTGTTGCTATCGGTTCCGTAGGTCCGTCTTCTTCTTCTTCTCTCTCTGCTCTGCTCAATTTTACAGCACAAGATAACCATAGAGTAGAATTTTACTGTTTATTATAGTTTATTTTACAGTTTCTTAATTTGCTTGGTTCAGTGATCCGTTTCTGGAAAAAAGAAAACAGAGAGACTCTGTTCATGACTGTAGCATGTTTTATTTTCTGTTTTAATTTTATTTATGTACTATTATTTTCGTTGAGCTCTCTAGGTGTTTTTTTTATGTTTTTTTGTTTTATTTTTATTTTTTGGATTCCTAGAGCTAGATTAGAGAAAAGTAACACGGCACTGTTGCCATGTGAAATTTGAAATTTTGAATGGTGGATAGAAGTTGAGAAATGCTGAAAAAAGAGGGGCATTCATTAACGTGTGGTGGATATAAAAAGAAAGGAGCTGCAGCAAGAAATTTGCTGGTGTTGGTAGTCATTGCTCTTTTTTGTGTTTTGGTGCTTTGTATGGGGAGGTTTCTTCTGTTAGAAAAGCTGCAAGTTGATGAAGTGATGGGGGATAGTGATGTCATGTCAAGTTATGAACAATGCTTGTACATATAGTAAGCGGCATTTAGAGTAATGAAGAATGAGGCGAGTAAAGTTTTGTATTCTATTCTGGTGTTGAACATAAACTGTAAGATGATCCATCAACTGTTTGTTTCGATTAGTATTTTGAGTTAACTGATGATTGAGTAACGTGCAGAATTTGGTACACACATTAATTTGGGCAAGATTGGGGATGGCATTCGAATTTGTAAGTCCAACAACGTTGCTGATATAGCATTTAATATTTGTTTCTGTACACTTTGGTTTTTCTTATACACATCTGATAAGCAGCATGATTTTTATTTTATTTTATTTTGCAGGGGCGGCTATTGAACCTGACCTTCTGTTGGCCGTTTTCCTTCCTGCCCTTCTTTTTGAGAGTTCATTTTCTATGGAAGTGCACCAAATAAAGGTTTCTTTTCTTGCTGATACATTTTATATACGCTACAGTCATGTAAACCTAATGACATTCATTTACAACTTTTTGGATATAGAGTGTAGGGTTGATGTACACTTACGGACACACTGCACAATAGCTAATGGTCAGAAACATATCTATAGTATAAGCAAAACAACCTCTATGCAGTTCTTGTGTGTGATTTTGTGCAAACTTGCTGGTTGATTTGAAATTATGGTCAGGCATGAGAAAAGCCTGCTGATCATGTCCATTTTTTTTTCATGCAGAGGTGTATGGTTCAAATGATTATACTAGCTGGCCCAGGTGTTTTGATATCAACCTTCTGTCTTGGATCTGCTTTGAAGGTATTCTACACTTGTTAAGGTTTTACTTTTCGGTTGTATATTTATGTTGTGGGATACTATTACAGCTCACTTTCCCTTATGGTTGGACATGGAAAACATCATTGTTGTTGGGGGGACTTTTGAGTGCTACTGATCCCGTGGCTGTTGTTGCTCTATTGAAAGAGCTCGGTGCAAGCAAAAAACTGAGTACAATAATCGAAGGAGAGTCCTTGATGAATGATGGGTATAGATTTTCAGTAATCTAGTACTATTTCTTACCATTTGCTCTCTATTCCCTGTTAATTATAATATCGTCAAGAATCCAGGGTGGTTGATGTGTGGAATTGTTGCTGTTTTCATTTATAAAGTTGTGTAATTATGACTTTACATGTTTTCTCTGCTCTGATTGTTAATTTAATGTTCAGGACAGCAATTGTGGTTTATCAGCTATTCTATCAAATGGTCCTTGGAAAGAGCTATGACTGGGTGGCCATAATTAAATTTCTATCTGAAGTCGCATTTGGAGCGTATGTCTCATATTTTCTCTTAGAAAAGAGAATTGATTTGTTGCTCTGACTATTTAACTTTTTTTATTGGTCCAGTGTAGGTATTGGTCTCGCTTTTGGTATATTATCTGTCCTGTGGCTTGGGTTCATTTTCAATGACACTGTGATAGAGATCACACTAACAGTGGCCGTGAGCTATGTGGCCTACTTCACTGTATGTTCCTCTCCGATATTATGATGCTTCATTTATTTTGTTCATACTATTATAATGCTTGATTTCTGTTCTGGTATGTCAAAATGCGAGTAAATTGCTTGCCAAATTAATAATCTAGCAACCTGTCATAAAATGGAAAAATGCATAGAGATGGTTCTGCTATAATTTACCTGATGAATAGGTAGTTGACTACTTTTGTGTATGATTATATTTCTAGTTTGTGTGTCAGATCCTATAATGGTTCTCTGCCTCTGGCTAACCAGTGCCTGCAATAAGCTGATTTTCTCAGCCCCTCCTTTTGCAACAAAGTTATTTCTAGTTTTTGTTAGAGTATCCTGAATTTGTGATTTGCTCCACTTAAAGAAATGGTGGTTTCGTACATATCTTTTATTATGGAGAAACTGAAGATGATTTTTTTCCTGGTGCAATAGGCTCAAGAGGGTGCTGCTGTGTCTGGCGTTTTGACGGTGATGACTTTAGGAATGTAAGCTGAGTGGTCTGAAAGAATTTCGTTGCACAGTTTGAATTCATCATCTTAATAATATATTCTTTGGACAGGTTTTATTCTGCGGTTGCAAAGACAGCTTTTAAGGGTGAAAGCCAGCAAAGCTTACATCATTTCTGGTATATCTTCTAGTTGTGGTTTTCAATTCGAAACCAAAAAGTCTGTTTGACTTATGAAACAAGGGCCAACTAATTGACAATTTATATTATGGTTATTAATTTCTAAATCAGAAAGACACTGATTGTCAATCCAAAATAAAGTAGTCTGTTTGATTTATGGAAACAAAAGCTCAGGTGATCAGTGGATCCCTAATCTTCTTTTTCAATTACTAAAAGACAGAGAGCACAGGAAAGTTGTGAATTGTTCATTTCTATGAAAAGAACTAATTTAACCTGGAGACTATTGGAGTATGCTATGTTGTATATGAATTATGCAGAAACTGGAAGTCTAATTTCTCTTTTGAAATGATGATTTGCTCTTACTCTATGCATCTTTTGGCAGGGAAATGATTGCCTACATTGCGAATACATTAATTTTCATCTTGAGGTAAGAGAAATTATATTTGGTAGCAATGATAAAGTGGAAAGCAGCATAACTAACTTTTAGCAACTACTGTACCAAGCCCTATGCATTAGCTGCATACAATAAATGCAATTTCTCTTTTCTATTTCAGCGGAGTTGTTATTGCTGAAGGTGTTATAGATGGTAATAATATTTTGGGAAATGGTAAATGCTCACTATTCTTATTGCTACATACTCAACACACACACATTATATCTTTTTTTTGCATAATTGGACGCTAGTCTGTTCCAAATTTAAGATTATTTATTTTTTATGTAGTATTTCACCCTTTTCCCTTGCTGTTTTCTTGTCCTCAACTACCAAATTTCTGTAAGTCTAACTAGTTTTATTTCAGGAAAATCTTGGGCCTACCTTGTTCTACTGTATGTTTATGTACAAATTTCGCGGGTCATAGTTGTCGGAGTATCATTCCCCTTTCTTCGATATTTTGGCTATGGTTTAGATTGGAAGGAAGCTATAATCCTCATATGGTCAGGTCTGCGAGGCGCTGTAGCATTGTCACTTTCACTATCTGTTAAGGTAAGCTAAAACTAATTTGCATTTGTACTAGGGGAATATTAACTTTACCCCTAGTTGGTTTTTCTGGTTACTGGTGATAAGTGGGAGAGAAAAGGGCAAAATAAAACGAAGAAAAATTCCCTTGATTTCATTTCATTTCTGCCATTGACTTGGATGGTGCATTAACAATGGCTGTATATATACAGTTCATACTATCGATATTCTAGGAATCTAGCTACAATTATGCATAGGAATAAATATAGATAGAAACTGATGATTCTCCAAATCAATCAGGAAGATTATGATTGATTGGAATTATGCTTGATTTGTGCACTAATGATTCTCCAATCAATGAGGAAGATTATGATTGATTGGAATTATGCTTGAGTTGTGCAGAAGATGAGGATACGCCAATAAAAAACAATCCCAATAGCAGCATCCACTGTGCCAAACTTTCATTGTTCACGATTTTGTGGAGGAAAAATTCAATTTCTCTGTCATGCATCAAGTGTTTTAGGTAGTCTTTTCATTCTTTTTCTTTAGTGGATTTCTTTTAAGTGATTTACTTTTGTACTTGTAGCGTACTAGTGACAGTTCTACGCTTCTCAGTTCCAACACAGGAGACCGGGTATATATTTTGAATTTCATGGTCACACACACATTTGTACTTGTTCTGTATGATAGCTTTGCCGCAAATTAATGATTCTTGGCGACCATAGTATGGAGTCGCTGATATCATTGTTTTATGTGCAGTTTGTTTTCTTCACTGGTGGAATTGTCTTCTTGACGCTTATTGTGAATGGTTCAACCACGCAATTCGTTTTACACTTTCTAGCAATGGATAGGCTATCAGCAGCTAAGGTGAGAATTCTACAATGTACTCTGGATAGTCCATACACTACAGTTTTTTTAAGTTTTGATTTTGCTGTTGTGTGTGTGTGTGTTTCTAAAACCCTTTTGAATATAAATATAGCTTCTTCAATGGTAGTAATTTCTGCACCATTTTTTCAAGATCGCAATTGGAGGCTACAATCTCAAAACTTCAAAACAGATTCTAGTATTTACTTTTAGCTAATTTAAGATGTACAAAGTTTGCACAACATTGTATCAGGGATCTAAAATTGATCCTCACTTTCTCTTGAATAGACAAAGCTAAGGTTCAACACTCGAATTGGATATGATTTCATACTTTCTGTTACATATGCAAGGGTGGTATGGTGTTCATCTGCTCATCTTTTTGAAATGGGTACTAGAGTTTAGTATCTTCAATCAATGCTAGGCGTAATCAATACCAACTTTTGAAATTGATTAGAGCTTGGGTTTCTCTATCACTCGTTATGTGTCGAGTATCATTTCTAAACTTTTCAGTGAGATGCCAAGAAAATTTTCCATACTGGAGCATATTATTGTTTCGGGAAAAGCTTCCCTCTATTTAAACCATTTTGTTAATTTATTTTGTCATGTACTACAGAAGCGCATACTGGATTACACAAAATATGAAATGTTGAACAAGGCATTAGAGGCTTTTGGTGATCTTGGAGATGACGAGGAATTGGGACCCACTGATTGGCCCAGTGTGAAAAAATACATTACAAGCTTAAATGATGTGGACAGTGAACATGTACACCCTCATACTGCAGGCGAAAGTGATAATAGCCTGGGTATTACAAATATGAAAGATATACGTGAACGCCTTTTGAATGGTAAATTTAATAATTTGGGAGAGGTTCTATTAAGGATCTTTTTTTGTTGAGGACTTTTTCGTTTCACCTTATTTTCGATTGCATATTCAAATCTCGATCGTCTAGTTTGTAGATATATATGAGTAGATCATCTACAAATTTTCATACAAATTGAAAATCGTTAAGGCATTCATAAATGTGATTCACTGATTATAAACTTGAACGATTCGTGTTTGACATATTTGGACTATCCATTGATTTGATCTATTTTGATACCTTAACGATTACCAATTTGACTGAAAATTTGTAGCAGTGATCTACTCATATAGTCCTATAAACTGAACGGTTGAGATGGAAAAATGTGATTGAAAAGTGGGTGTAATAAACCATCAAGGAGAAAGTCCTCAACAAGGTCCTTAATGGATCCCCTCCCTTAATAATTTATATTTATTTTTTAACATTCCAGTCCTACTAATTTCTAAAATTGTGTTGGAAAAGCCGTGGTAGTAAGTTGAAGGTTTATATACTCACTGTGACATCATTTGCTAATATCAGGAGTTCAAGCTGCTTACTGGACCATGCTTGATGAGGGAAGGATTACGCAAACCACTGCTAATATTTTGATGCAATCTGTAGATGAAGCATTTGACTTGGTTTCAACTGCGCCTTTATGTGACTGGAAAGGTTTAAGATCTCATGTTCATTTCCCAAATTACTACAAGTTTCTTCAAACAAGCATTTGCCCCCAAAGGTTGGTAACCTATTTTACTGTGGAAAGGTTGGAATCTGCGTGTTCCATTTGTGCTGCCTTTCTTCGTGCCCATAGAATAGCAAGACAAGAACTCCATGATTTCATAGGTGATAAATCTTCCCTAGTATTAATTACAGTCTTTAGTTATTTACCAATAAAATATTGTATATAATCTTTTAACATCCGACTGCCAGTTCAAATAAATTCCTTTTGTTTTTAGTTTTAATTTCCAGTGATATTGTGCACTGAATGAATACTACTAAAATATGTAAAATTTGGTGTGTTTTCTGGTCTCAAGCGGGAGACCTTATGTATATGTTGACTTGTTGAGTTCTTCAGATGGGTTTTTCAAAGGATGTTGGTAATGAATTGGTGATACTGATTTTTCTACATCTGATTGTGCATTTAGGTGATAGTGATATTGCTTCTATCATCATTAATGAAAGTGAGACAGAAGGAGAAGAAGCAAAGAAATTCCTGGAAGATGTTCGCATTACATTTCCTCAGGTTTGTTAGTCAACTTTCCTTCTGTTGTGCTATGATAGTTGTACTGGATTCCTTTTTTAAGTTCTGTAGCCAAAGTCCATTGGACCTCACAATTCTTTTCTTTAAATACTTGCATAGGAAGAAAATATGGTCATGCGATTATCGTTGATGTATAATTTTTGTATAAATATCTTCAGGTTCTGCGCGTTGTGAAAACAAGACAAGTAACATACGCGGTTCTGAACCATTTAATTGAGTATCTCCAAAACCTCGAGAAGGTTGGCCTGCTGGAAGAAAAAGAGATGCTCCATCTTCATGATGCTGTCCAGGTGCCTCTTAATGATGTTTTTGTCATCTATATAATTATTTAAATTTGGGACACGATGAAATTTTTTAGAATCATGATGAAAAATTACTATTGTGTTTCTCATGCAGACTGACATGAAAAAGCTTCTAAGGAATCCCCCGTTAGTAAAGGTTCCAAAAATAACTGGTTTGATTAGTCGCAATCATCTGATGGGGGCTCTGCCTTCTTCAGTTCGTAAACCTCTTGAAGGTTGTACTAAGGAAACAATGAAATTATGTGGTGTGTCACTTTACAGGGAGGGCTCCAAGCCTACTGGTATATGGCTTATTTCTACTGGGGTAGTGAAGGTAATTAAAGTCAATTGTGGTACTATTTTCTGAATTTTCTGATGAATATTATCATGGATGGAGATTATTTTTCTCAGTGGACAAGTAAGAGCTTGAAAACCAAGCATTCACTGCATCCAACTTTTACTCATGGGAGTACTTTGGGCCTATATGAAGTGCTTGCTGGAAAGCCCTATATTTGTGATATCATCACAGATTCTGTGGTTCTGTGCTTTTTCATTGAAAATCAGAAGATACTCTCAATGCTCAGGTCTGATCCCTCAGTAGAAGACTTCCTATGGCAGGTATTGGGACACTAGCTTTCATTCTTGTTACACTAGCTTTCATTCTTGTTACATTTTCCATCATCTTTTTTGTTACCACCTTTTTAAGACAGAGCAAGGGAATTATGGAACTGTTTGCTTTCATATGTTAGATAAAGACCCATCATCCAAATAACAATATAAAGAATGTTGATGTCAAGGGCGTAGCTAGCCTAGGGCGAAAAGGGTCAATTGACCCTTCTCAAATTTATTTAATCAGTCTTAATTATTCTTTTAGTGAAACATAAATGACTTGTAAATTTTGAGAAAAATCATAAATAAGCTTAAATATCCATGAATACTAATGGAACGATGATATAAAAATTTATGCTAATACAAATTCTTACCTTATCGATATGTGCTTTTAATACCATTTACGATTTTTAATTTATTTATCAATAAATGAAATAGAAATGACAATATTTTTTTTCACATTTCTAAAAAATGTTATTTTTTCGAAGTTCTCGTGCATCTCTATTAAAGTTATTCAAGATGATTTACTGGTCTTTCAACATTGATATTAGTATTAAGACAATATAAATACTTCAGCATACAGGTTACATGCAAAAAAAATTGTCAAAATCTCGTGTTGTATTTCTAGGAAAAAAATTGTCCTTGTTAAAGATTGACCACAAATTTTACTTTCTTGATTGTGAATTTTGACCCTCCTAAGTTAGAAGTCTGGCTACGCCACTAGTTGATGTTGTGTTTACATGGCAAATGTGAGAGAAGATAATATCATAGGAGATGGAATCAACTATTATTTATCACTAATTTGACCTAGTTCAATTTGCTTTTAGGAAAGTGCTATTATGCTTCTTAAACTTCTCCTTCCACAAAAGTTTGAGAAGATGGCAATGCAAGATTTAAGAGCTCTTGTTGCTGAAAGGTCAACAACGACCATTTACATAAGGGGAGAGTTTATCGAAATTCCTCACCATTCCATTGGCATTCTATTAGAAGGATTTGTCAAGACCCAAGGCGTCCAAGAAGAACTGATTGCATCACCTGCACCTCTCTTGTCCTCACGTGGTCACCAAAGCTTCCAAAATCTGGAAACATCAGGTGACATTATATCCTGTTTCTAGATATCCTCCATAGTGAAATTTTAACATAGGGTCTACTTTATATGACTGCAACTAAGGCCAGGCCCCGAGTTACTCATTCTTTATATATTTTTTTCTTGCTTGTTGTATCAGGCACCATGGGATCCCGAACCAATTTATCTCGTCAAAGACCCAGTTTTTCCCATCAAGGGTCCAGTTATCTTGTTGATTCAAGATCAAGAGTGATAGTATTCGACCTTGCGGCATTTGAATCTGACATTGGTCTAAGTAGAGGGACATCGTCATTTTTGTCACATGCAGTTGATCATCCTCTCAGAAGTCTCAGTAGAGAACATACTGGTCTTATGAGTTGGCCAGAACATTTCTTCAAGCCAAAGCAGCAAAAGCAGACTCCTGAAGGGACAAACCAACTAGCTAACAGCTTATCTACAAGGGCAATGCAGTTGAGCATATATGGCAGCATGGTATGTTCAGTCAATTTATTTTGGATATTCATAGCTTTGCATTGAACATACATAGTAGACTAGTAAATTTTCAACGCTCATCACTAAATTAATGGCTAACTTCTTTTCTTTATGTTGATCCAAACAAGGTTAACATCTGGCCGTGTACTCGAAGTTTTCCGAGAAGTGTTCCTACCGAACCTTCACATACGGTGTCATATCCAAATGTCCCACTCTCTGATTCTCGTCCACTGGTTTCTGTCAGATCAGAAGGGGCTTCTACAGTCAGAAAGAACCTGCAAGTGAGAAAAATCGCTGACAAAATAACTCCTCCAGCGCAGTCGAGTACAGACCCAATACAAAGTCATGTGGTAATAGATGATGACTCCAGTGATGATTCTGGTGGTGAGGATGATGTAATAATTAGAATTGACTCACCAAGTAGGCTTTCTTTTCGCCACGCTCATTTTACACCCTAAACCTTACAAAGCCAGCAAAGTAAACCACGTAGTTCTCAGTTCCTACTTGTATGAGAACCTGTAATTCTACGTATATATTAGACTACAATTACTGTGCAGAACTTCATAAAATGTAAGCATGATTTTATCAAACCAACCACAACTCTTGCCAATACGAAACCTCGTCTCCCCGCGTATGAACTATTCTTGCACTAGCCCAACAGGTTAAATTTACCTTACCTTATTTCTACGTCTTAAAAGCATGTAGTGGTCGTATGTGTTCCTTTCATTCATGTCGTACGATCCACACAAGTTTCACTGAAACATAACTAACTCCCCGGCGATTAAATTTCGCGGCCAAAAAATGGCGTTGGTGACAGAATCGACGTTGCCGTTCAGCATATTAGAAGAAGACGAGAGCTCGAGTCCGTCAGATAGACGTCGTGGCGTTCGTCAGAATGTGCTTGGTGTTAGGAATCGCATGCAGGCATGTGTTGCGTGGTACCAGAGTACCGTGCATTGTCGCTCTTCTAATTCTCGGCATTGTTATCGGTTCTGTAGGTCCGTTTCTTATTCTTCACTCTGCTTTTCTCAATTTCATAGCAAAATTTTACTGTTTCAGTGTTTCTTATAGTTTATTTTAGAATTAATTACAAAAGTTCTCGTGAACTATAGTCATTTTCAATTTCATACCCAACTATTAACATCTTGCATTTTCATACCTCAATGTTTATCCGTTAGACAACTTCATACCCCAGTTACTAATTCCATTAAAAAAATCTATTAAGGTTGTTTTTGTGATAGCATGTGACCACGTTATCTCATCAAAAATCACATGGATGCATCTTTAAAACGAGAAATTTTTTTAATGTTACGATAGAACCATATGACATTGCTTTGTGAGACCCCGTACGTTTTTACCGTGGTTAACGACGAGTTACTGAGGTTTAAGCCGCGCTTGGTAACCTCGCAAGTAACGACCACGTTCATTTTTGAGTTTTTATAAATTCTTCAAATTCCTCATTTTAGAACTCGATGTTCCAGTACGTGTTGACACGAGTCTCCCAGTATTTTCAAAATATTTTTCAGAGCTTCCGTCTATTTTGTATGCATTTTCGTAGTTTCCGGTAATTTAAAAATTACAATTCTCTATTTTTAATCCCACTTTTATTCCTAGCCTTTGATTCCTAACCCTAACTCATCTCTCATTTTAGACCATTGGATCCATGTATATATAACCCTAAAAACCCATCGTCCGCCTCCAAGCCACCGTCGCAGCAGTGTCAGGCAGCGTCTGGCCGTCGGGCCACCACCACCGGACTCCTCTCTCCTCACTCTACCCATCCCAATGATTCCCACACGCACTCACTCTCCTCTCCAATTCGAAAGTCAACCCCTAAGCCCTAAATTGAGATCCCAGCCAATCTCTTCCATCTCCGGCAAGCCATGCCCCTCTAAGGTATCTCTTCCTCTTTTCCTTTCGATTTGAACCTCTATTTAACTTTGGTTCTCACCTTTGAGCCCTAATCCCAACTTTCCCTTTCTCTTCCATTTTTTTGGACTCTCGGTGTCTCCGTCGTCACTGGCGGGTCTTTTTTCGGTTTTCGGCCGCAGCGCCGCCGTGGCAAGAAGGAGATGGCTGGAGCAGCATCTCGGTTCAGCAGCAGCAGGGTGCGTCCGAGGCTGAGTCTCAGTAGAGGAAGATGTGGAGATGAAGCTTCAAAGATTAAGGTGAGATGGTTATTCGCCTTAAGGTTTCTGGTTTTACGTATTTGGTGGCAAAGTGATGATTGTTGTGTTTTGGTCGATGGAGGAGGAGGAGGCAGGGCAGCATGGTGGAGCTCGGGAGCTCGGCTGCGGTTTTGGAGGCTCTGCTGAAGAGGGAGAAGCCCTACTAGTGTGATCACAGTTTCGGCAGAGGAGGAGAGGACGCCCCCGGCGTCCCTGTTGAATTGGCATAAGGTAGAGACTTAATCCGATTTGGAATTCTAGTTGTGAATAAATTGGTGATAAGTGGATGTTGACTCGATGTTGTTTCCTGATTGTATTTATCAATAACTTGGTGTTGGTAATTACGGGGAAGCTATGACGAAATTTCGGTAAATCACTGGAATCCGGCAGAATTCTGAAGAGGTAGAAATCAGTTTCCTTCATTTATTTTGGAGCCGTAGAGCTTTCTTTAAATATTAATTTGGAACTATGGAAAAACCGGAAGTAGGAAGTTTCCATTTTGAAAAACTTTCAATTTTTGGAAAGTTGACCGGTCAAAGAAAAGTAAATAAGGGTTAACAGGTTAAATTAAGTAAAAATAGAAACTTACTATATTTAGAAACTTTCTATTTTAAGAAATCTTTCCAATTAAAGAAACCCTCTTGGGTGTATATAGTAATTTTCAAAGATTTCGAATTAATGTGTTTCGATATGTTCGAGTTAATGAAAAACGTAACATGTTGGTTAAACGAAATCGACGATTACTTAAATGGATTATGAAACGTTAATGCGAGTGTCCTTAGTAATTCAACGAGTTATTAAGCGACGTCTTAAGTGCTTAACGTTTAGTAAGAAGTAACGTAAAATGACTCGGATCGTTTAACCAGAAGTTAAGTCAAACACGTTGAAAGAACGTTAATTGGTTAACCCTTATCAAATGGTAAATTTCTGGTCAACTCAACGGAAAGATTGGTCAACCCTGGTCAAACCAGGAAAATGGTCAAAGTCAATGATATTTCTAGAGACTTGTTTTAACGGAATCGTTTCTACAGTTTATTGAATGACTTGGAGTACGACTCGAGGACTTGGACGCTTTGAGGAGCGCGATATTGGTGTTTGTTATGGAGTCGGCATATCCAGGTACAGGGAGTACACCCAATGAGTGAGTCATAACCTTTCTGGTTAGTGGTTTTTTATTTTTAAAAATATGAGCTCCATGATTTACTGTTTTACCATATGTTTTTACTCGTATTGGTGTGTGTGTTCTAGATCAAAAAGTAGTACCGTTGTCCTGATTTCCTGTGTTTGGCCTGAGAGTGACGGGACCTAGTATTTAGACTACGCTTCCTACGATGTCGATGACCGTGAACCATCGGAGGGGCGATGCCCTGTTTATATTTTTCCCCCGCTTACGCTCGTCTCGTACAGAGTTAAACGTGTCATAAGTGTGACAACCTGTTATGAGTGATCTGTTGGACATTTGCTGTAAATTGACATTCTCGCTATTATTCGCTTTCGAGCACATAGGTAGTTGTCCCTGGTTCTCTGTGAAGACAAACCTATGATTCGGCCGTCTTGATCCAGAGAGAAAATCCTACAGGTGTGACATGCATATTTATTTGAACTTAGTGTGTACATACGTACATACATACATATATTTGATTATTTTCCTCATATTTTAAGATGAGTTTTATTGCCGAGGTTTTCTGAGTATTCTCCCTTGCATATCAATATATTTGGATTTTACACTTTTGGCGCCACCCTTTTATTATATCCCGTTTTCTGGTTTTTCAAACCCTACAGATAACCAGTTTCTCCAAATTTCATTTTTTTTGCCGGACAATTCGAAGATAGTTCTTTTGGTCTTGCTTTGTAAATCTCAATGATTCTCTTCCACCAGCTTGCTTACCCATCAATTCAAATGCAGACTTTGACGGAACTCCTGAATTTGAAGTCAAGTCTATAAATGCACCATCTGAAGATGTGATTTTTCGATGAGTTAGCAACATATGCACAAGATCTATCTTAACAAGAGGGTGATTATGCTCTCCTGAGAAACGGTAGACCCAATACTTGTACGCCTAACGAACTTAATGCCAATATGCGCTCCACATCCGGTTCTTGTCTCACCTCTTGGATTTTTGGTCAAATCATCCCTCTTATCATTCCCTCGCACACCCTCCTTACAACAAACAAAAGTCTTTGAAGTGATTACCCCAAACTTATCCTTGACACAACTATCTTTTCTAATGCTAAAGTCTTGTCTACGTGCATCCTCATTATAGGAATCATATGCGACTTCATCAGAATCAAACTCCATACCATATGTAGGCTTCCATATCAATTCTTCTTTTGATTGCTCTATGCTACTTTCTTCGACAGATTCTTCCATTCTCATACCCTACAATCAAGATTGCGAGAACAATAAAAAACAAAACGAAAACAAAAACAAATACAGTAATATGATTCCATCAACCTACTAAATCCTAAGCATCCATTTTAATGTGGGAAACAATAACAAACTAAACTGATTGATATATATATATATATATATATATATAATGAACAACAAGTGCCTTTTAGCGTGGCCAATGGAAAGATTCAAGAGAGAGAGAGGAGAGAAACAGAGAAGAGGGGAAGAGAGAAGGAGACAAAGAGACTGATCAGAGTCACATCGACGACACTGGATAGGGATCATACCGGATCCTCTCGGCGCTTGCTGTAGGGACGGAGTTCTGTGCTAGTCGATTACGGCCACGGTTGGGGGGTTACGATCAAGGAGAGTAGCGCTGAAGTTGCGTGAGAGAGGAAGAGACTACGATGTGAGATCGAATATAATTACTCATAAGAAATTGGAATGAGAAGAAAAAATACAATAAAATGACATCTTAGCCGTTGGTTAGTTTTAGATGGCTACAATATGTTTATGAGACGATATAAGGGTGGAAATATGAGCCGAGGATCCGAGTTCCTTCAGTGTTTCCTTTATTCTGCACGTAACAATAAACAAAACATCAACACAAACACCATAACAGCAACCAACTGCCACCAATCAAAACAAAACTTATTACCATAACTATCCAATCCATGGTGCAAGGGCTGTTATCTCCTTGCTCATCCAATCAGCGATTTCAAGGAACATGGTGGACCCTCCACTTAGCACAATATTAGCATACAAGTCTTTCCTGATGTTAGCATCACACTTTATAATCAAGTTATAGGTGGTCTCGTCATTACTTGATGCTTCCATTCTAACTAGTGATGGTTGAAATAGGACTTCCGGGCAAAAGAAATGTTCTGCTCCAATGGTAATTACTTGACCATCAGGTAGTTCATAGCTCTTCTCAATGGTTGAGCTGCTTGAAGCAATTTCAAGTTCTTGCTAGGAGAACTGATCGGTCTGGCAAGAGAAGATAGATCGAGAGAGCAGAGAGAGAGAGAGAGAGTGGTTGTCACAATTCCTCATCGCCGTGAATGTTGAGGTCGTCGTCATCGTCATCACCGTAGAGAACTCGCTGGCGGCAGAGTTGGCTTCGGTTCACGCGGCGATGTCTTCGTCTTCAGGCAACGCGTCTGCTCTAAGAAAGAGGGAGAGAGCTCCGATTTAGAGTTGGAGATAGAGAGAATAGTAGATCTGTAGATGCGGAGGAGATCTGAGAACAAAAGAGCGATATTTTGTAAGGGTTAAATAGTCTTTTACTTAAGATTAATTGAAATTGGTTTTTCACTTTTCTTTTCAATGAATTGGTTTTTATTGTGTAAATATGTATTTTTCTTTAAATTAAGAACAAATTATCAATGAATTAGAGTCTAACTTTTTTATTTTTGTGTAATTGAGCATTTTCCCTTAAATCCATTTGTATTAATTAAGCTAATTTGGCTTATGGAACCGTTTTTTTTCAATAATCCTTGTGATTGCATGCCCTTCTTTAATTTAACTACACTACTAGAATACGTATCATAGCCGACGAAAAAAAAATTAACAGGCTGACGAAAAAAAATTTCGTCGCCTAAGTGAAATTTTCGTCGGCTAAATAGTTTTTTTCGTCAGCTATAGTCTGTAAACTATAACCGACGAAATTTTTAAAGTTTAGCCGACGATATATATAATTTCGTCGGCTAAAAGTCTTTATATTTCCAGATCTAGACAGTAGCTGATGTGAAAGAAAAAACGGGAGAAAAAGTTTTGGGGTTGACGAAATTGTTGGGTGTTGTCGAAATATGTCCGAAATTAGTTTGTGGCGCTATATATAGGTACGTATATGTGTATATATCTTATTTTTGAGTTGATTTAAGAGTTTTTTTCGTTATGCATTGATTTTGAGTTTTAATTAGAGTTGATTATATTGTATTTTGAGTGTGATTGAGTTGATCGATTTGGGTTTGATAATATATATGAAGTTGTTGTTATATATATATATTAATTTGATTATATTAATTAGTAATTATTATATATATGCATGTATATATATATATATTAATTAATTGTACGTTAACTGCAGATATAATATATATTGAATGATTTGTAAATTTAATTAATTAGCGTTTATACATATATATTATGTTATCTTCTCAGGATATGGATAAGAGTTAGCTAGATAAGCTGTGTTGATAAGAAAATTTTATGTTTCATGCACAAAATGGTAAAAAAAAGATAATTGTTCGGCTGCTGTTTGGGGGTTTAAAGTAGATAACTTCCACAGTATGAAAAAACTATCATTTGAAAAAATTTGGTCATTCGTAGGAGTTCTGATCTGAAACGGTTTCATCCTCCTATTTATTATTTTATCGGTTTATAGAGAAGAAGAACAAATCCAGAAAGAGAGAGCAAACAAAGAAATTAATTCAGGTATGATTATTTTTGTACAATTGTTCATTGGATGATGATATGATTTTTTCTTTTCATCGATCATTTTATTTTTTTAGTTTTGTTTTATGTTGATATGAAGGGATCACCGAGCTTAAGAAGATTTGAGGGATTGCTAGAGGCTCAGTTCGATTTAGAGGACGATTTAGAGGACTACATGATGCTTGCTTATTTACATGTATTCTTTACTGCTACTTTGTATTTGTTACTTTAGATACTTACTGTCAATATGAGTGCGATTCTATGTATTCTATGCATTTGTACTTTGTATTCTTATGGGTACGATTCAATGTATGTTTTCTGTAAATTTTATTTCTCAATATGGGTGTAAATGGAGAAGGGATAAAAGGAAATAAGGTCCTGGAGACGGGAAATACTTGCGTCAATACCGTGCGTACATACTCTCCTTTATTTACGTACTTCTAACAATATAAATTATAATCTTAGTCGTTCTAAAAGTTTAATTAACCAATCAATATCATCTCTGCAAAAAATCAATTTAAAAAAAAGATCATTTGCTCAACCAAATGCATCAATCAAATGGACGACAGTTCATGAGACTGTTAATTTTGACCATAACTGTCTATTTGATTAAAGCATTTGGTTGAGTAAACGATCATTTTCCAAATTGATTTTTTTACATATGTGATCTTGATTGGTTAATTAAATTTTTGAACGGCTAAGATTATAATTTACATTGGTAAAAATATGTAAATAAATGAGAGTATGCACATACGCGTCAATACTGATATTGATGCAAGTATTTTCCTCTGGAGACACATCAAAAATTTAACATCGATTGAAAGATAACTTATGTACTCCTTACTCATTGTTTTATCCTCCATAGGTAAATTCAACGGATTTTAATGAATCCATAAGTCGAGTGTCCAACTACTGATAATTTTCTTCAATGAATAGTGTGAAGCAATTGTAGCCTCTATGGATTAAGGAGGGAGAGTCTGAACTCTGAACCAATTTTTTCCTAATCTGAACCAAAGTGTTATGTTTGATACACATGAATTGCAACCATCTTTGTGTCATGTATGATAGATTGCCACAACATTATTCACCACTCGGTCCTTCAGTTTGTCAAGGCATTTTAAACCGCCACATTAATAGTCTGATTATCACTTTATTTGTCTGTGTGTTAGTGCATGGTCATGTTTTCTCTGCACTAAGAATTTGTAACCCTAACAAATTGTTGTTGTTGTAGTCGTCGTCGTCTAAACAGATTCAAGGAAAGGAGCTAGGTAGCTTTCAGGGAATCGATGGCCTTCATAGTCCTCTTCTTTCTTGATCACAAGCGCAAGAAAGATATAACCATAAACTTAGTTATGGTTACCCTTTAATCTATCTTTAATAGTTAATTGTAGTCATCATGATTCAGAATTGACATTGATGTAGATCTTTTGGTATTCCTGGTGGTTTAATTGATTAGAATCTTTGTACCTATAAATCATCTAAGTATACACGAGGCTAAATTTAGCATAAGAAAAGTGATTTACAACATTTCAAAAGCAAAAATCGCACACGGTTCTTTCACATGTGCAAGAAGGCTAGATTAAGTTGATCAGAGCATGTGGATCTGATTAAACTTTCTTTTAAATTTGTTTTCAAAATCAGTTTTAACTGTGATAAAGATGAAGACTTAAAGGCATGATGCCCTAGCCTCATACTATGTTTTAGCATTCAAAATTTTAAATAGTAAACGTTGTGTAATTTGCTATATCTTTTTAAAAAGTACTCATTTCATTTTCAATAATGTCATAATTTTTATCAATTGATAATTTCAATGTCCTTTTAACTTTTAATATTGTTAATAAAAAAATTATTAATATGTCAAATGATATAATTAAAAAAATATTAAACTAATCCTTCTAACTTAAAAATATAATAAACAATCAGGACGTCAGCGTTACTGTAGAGTGCTCGAGCTGTGCAGCGTGTTTCACCTTGGGTACGTCTTTTGATTCTGCAAATCCAAAATAAATTTCGGAGAGGGTATAAAGGTTCAAAGCTCTCCACCTAAAACCAGCAATCATTATTGTAATGGGACAAAACCACAAATCCCACGTCACTGGCACCAAGTAATTAATCCAAAATATTCTTCATAAAGCAATTAATTATATTTGTTCAAAAATAATTAATCTTGTAAATATATATGTCACACATAAATAACTGTTATAAGTCAGAGTACCCTGTGTTAGATATTGTCCTGAATCAGGTGAAGTTTGAAATTGCGGGGTGTTGACCGACTACTATAAGCATACAAAGTCGACAATGCAACACATGAAGAACAAGAATGTAGGTATTTGGTGAAGGATCAAATTATTCATATAGTAGTGCAATATAACATGCACCACACTAATGATTGGTGCACTGCTCGTTACAAATTATATATATGAAAAGCATAGGAAAAAAGAGCCAATTTAATTTGCCCAATGGCCATCCCCATCCCGATGCCTTAAAGTCTTGGTCTATCTGATACAAATGTTTAAAAATTACCCTAGTTAACGAATAATGGAGACGATCGTTTTTAATTTTAGTGGTAGCTAGCTAGCATATATGCTAGTTGGAATCTAGCACAAGATAGGTCTGCACCGGGTAGCAGCTAATTAAAGGTAATTAGGTAAAGTATATATGAAAATGGATAATGGTGAAGCTTTCATGTATAACAAACATCCATCGTCGTCTAAGATAACTAATAATCATTCCTAGTCACCAATAATGATATATTTGTTCAAATAAACCAACATTATTAATTTGAAGAGTAAAAACCAACTACATGATTTTTATGCCTAGTACTACTGTAATATAGTCTTTTTTAGTAATTAAGAAGTTGTAAGTTTGACTTATTAAAAATTAGTTTGTTTCTCATAAAAAAACATAAAAAAAGAAGAAAACATTATGATTTTTTTGTTTGACATATATGATCAATAATATTTACAGCTTGCGAATGAGGAACAAGGGTACGAACTGCGTGCATAATAAAGGAATTACATTGCTTTAACACTATTTATGCCAGACAATATATCACAGGCTTTAATCTTTGACGGACCATTTTCGTTTCTATTCTCTTTTCTTTTTCTTCTTTCAGAGTTCAGATTCGCCCTTTTTCTTTTTCTCTTTACTCCTTTTCCTTACATGCATCGATCATTAAGAAGATCACCTCAGAACTAATCGCAGGTGTTCTTCCAAATTAGTGCAAAAATAACCTTTAACGATACAAAGGATGATGGTAAATGCTTAAATATATTTAACACGTTCTATACAATTCATCACATAATATATAATATTATAATTAACTAGCTAATTAAAGTAACTCCACTAATTAAGTGCATGGCATGATCGAGTCGATCGACTGTGTTTTTAGCTAGCCTCTGGTTCTGATTATAGTGATTGTGCCTCGTCCCTGTGTTTGAATCCTGGTAAGTGCCACCACAGCTTTGCCAGAAAGTCCAGGAACATCAAGATCAGATACGCATGGCCGACACGCAAAGTCCCCAACGGGGTGTCGTACTGGTCGCGTTGGTGGCATTGAAATCCTCTCGTTGATGTCGTTTAGCGTCACATCACCGTCTACTCCTCCCGGTTTCACCACCGCAAACGGATACACCACCCTCGGCGATATCACCGCCCTCTTCTTCTTTCTCTTCTCTTCTGTACGTTCACCACGAAAAGATAGACCATCGTTATATGTTGACTTATGTAATTGTTTAGTTGAGCTTTAAGATCGATGGAGTTTAATTAAGGAAGATAATTACGATACCTTCAGCCGGAAAAGCATTGACGGAAAATTGGTTTCCTTTCCCGGCAGTCATGGAGCTGGTGTTGGCTGGTTCTTTGCAAGAAGAAGATGAAGACGAGGAATCAATAGCTTCTTCTGATCTTGTATACATCTTCGTGTCCGCTATGTTTGTCTCCTCCCCATAGATTTTACTAATTGGCGTATTACTCATACTTGCAGGATCATCATCACCTGGTATCCAAAATTAACTAACTTAATTAGTAAAACGAAACTAACTAAAAGTACAAATTAAGCATGTTGTGTACGTAATTATCTACCTGATAAGCCAGCAGAGGTGATTAGTTGGCTGATGCTGTCAAAACTCTCAGACATTTCCCAGTCTGAATTCCAGTATGCCTGTACATATAATTAACACAATTTAGATGTAATTAACAAGTTTTTTTGATAATCAGATGTAATTAACATGTTGCGAAACTGTGCATGCAGTTCTGAAGTAACAAAACGCTAATTGAAATTATTTAGTACCTTTGAAGCAGAAGCAGTAGAGTCTGATCTAATCTTGTCATCGTTAAACAAGAGCATTCGTCTTCTTTTCGAGCGCTCGCTGAATTCGACCAAAGCGTCCTCCAAGTAACCGGTCGAGAAATCCGACTCGAGAGTTGTAGAGGAAAACGGTGGTGCATTGAAGTCATCCATCACTGCTCGAAAATGTGTTCCAATTGAAGCTTAGTTAGCCTTGATCGAAATGTAAAGCTTCCATTAAAACTTAGTACATTAAAGTGTATAGAAAAGCAGTGAAAGATGAAAAGGAAAATGGTACCTAAGGACATCCTGTCCGAGCTGAGAACTCCTCCAAGGTTGAAGTTATGGCAATTATCCCAATTATTGCCTCCTCCCAGTCCTAGACCAAGACCAAGTCCTGGTCCTCCTAAGGCTAGGCTGTTGCTAGAGTAAGCCATGGACATGGAGTGAAGCTCACCCATCTCTCTTTCTGTTGATGGAGATGAGACTAAGAGATCAGAGCGAATGACCCATGAAACTTTGATTCTATTTGTGCGCAGAGAAAGCAATATATGGAGCAAAAGTTAAAGAATGACTTGATTTTTAGAAGAAGCAGTCATCAGTCAACGGCAGTGTTTTAGAAAATTAAAATTAAAAAAAAAACAAAGTTGGTGTGTATCTAGGGATTCGGAAAATATAGTCAGTTGCTTTTGATTTTCTTGTGGGGAACTAAATAATTGCAGAGGGGTACTCGTATGATGGTGTTGCACAATATCATAGACCAAATATAATGTAAAAAGTAAACAGAGCAAAGAATAAAGAGATAGATATGCACTAATCTATATAAGCCAGTCTACGTGCTAATACTGTTAGTGTTCGAAGACAGAATTCAAATTTCAGCTTTTCCTTTTTGGTTTCCTTCAGATTGTGTATATGCTTCCCAACCGTTCCTCTTTCCGGGACTTTTTTTCTACACTGTCACCGTTTTCTTCCAAATTCTGTTTCTTTTTCTTTTGTTGGTTGGTTTATTATGAAGCCTTGGGTCCACTGCTTGGCATGCCTTGGTGATAATGAAATGGATTTGGGGTAGCAAGAAGAACAGATCGAAGAGTTGATTATCATAGTCATATATTTCATATATTTGGTGGGTATGGGACCAAGCCTTTTTCATCATGAAATTTGATTGTCCAAACTTTGTCAGTTGTCTAGACCACAGAGATCATGTTTTTTTTTCATGATCGAGAAAGCCAATCGAGACATACATATGCAGTTTGCTCCGGCAGCCAGACGTCTTCTAATGCAGTGCTTGGTGCCAGACACTGACCGGTATATATAATCAGATGGCATCGCCGGCCGGTGGGGAAGAGAATTTGAAAACTTATTCGTGGAAAGTCTTAAGATGTAGCTAAGGCCCATGCACAGCTGGTTTTGCTGCTAATGATAAGCAGAGATTTCACCGTTAAGTGTATTTTTAGCACTTGTCAGAATTTGAATTCAGTGAAAGGGGACCCAGAACGAGATTAACTAGTGCATATATGTTTATGGATTTTGCTTACATTATGGGACTTGCATTCATCAAACTAGCCAATCTTTCAAATTTTCCGTAAGGAAATCATTTTGGTTTGTTTTGGTAATGGCAATAATTGTTTTTTAATAAAGACCGGTGCGGTTGCCTTCAAGTTTTGATTAATTAAACTGTTGAATATAAGGAGGGACATTAAGCCTAAATCTGAAATTACAAAGACGTGAAATAATATCAGAAATCTTTACAATACTTATATACTCAAACAAACACCAACTAACAAAAAGTAATGCTCTAATGACGACTCTATTTGCTTTAAAATTGCAGTGACATTATGAAAAGAACAGTATATGTGTAACACGTTTACACATCCTAATCCTAATAATTACACAGGTCAGTGTGTTAGCCTCGCTGAAAAAAAATAAAAAAGATAAGAAAAATTTACAGTCTTCCATTCATAGAAACGTACATTCTGAATATATTTTACCTATCTTCATTTGCATGATTCATTACTGGTCATAAACCTCCAGTGGTTTGGGATTCATTGAGTTATGCAGTTCTCCAATAGTATATATGAAGCGAGGAAAAAGAAAGAAATGAAAATAGAAGGAGAAGCAGTATTTATGTATGAACTAGCAGGTAATTTGAATCAAGCTATAGTGAGAAAGATCGATGATGTTTTATTGATAAGTTTGATGGCTGGTAGGCTTCAACTGCTTAAGTCTGTTTTAAATAGCATGCTGGTATGCAGTTTTCAAGTTTATCAATGACTTATTTTACAGCTACGACGTTTAGAGGTTTGGTGTAGGAATTATTTGTGGTCTGGCTCCATTGATAAGAAAGGTGATCCTTTGGTAGCATGGAGGAATTGTAGTTCTTCATTGGAGGAGGATGATATGGGTTTAAAACAACTTACTCTTCAGAATCAGTCTCTTCTTCTAAAGAGAAGTTGGGAAGTATTTTCTTCTTCTTCAATGGACAGCTCTTTTCTTCGAGCTCGATTTTTGCCGTAATGGGGTCATGCGTCGATCATATGCAAGCTCTTCTATTTGGCCAGGGGTGAAACGTTTCTTGACCCAAGTTCAAGAAAAATCAATGTGTCTCATTGGTTGTGGGAGATTAGTATATTTTTAGAGGGATAATTTCTTAGGTAGGCCACTCCTTGAATTTTTTGGGAATAATAATGCAGGTTTGGCTGCTCTCATGGATGAGTTGGTGGCTGATTATATTCATAATTGTGCTTGGAATTTTTCCTTACTGTTTCAACTTCACTTTCTAGACCTCTGTTCTTATTGCTAGGTCCCCAGATATGCCAGATAAGTTGATTTGGGTTTCATCTTCATCAGGTGAGTTAAATGCAAAGGATGTTTTTCACTTTCTTCGTCCATAATTTCCTCAGAAAAATTGAGGTAAGCTCATATGGTCTAAATACATTATTCCTCGTATCTCTATTCTATCATGGAAGGTGTTACGAGGTAAGGTATTGTCATAGATATGTTGCAACGACGGGGTATTTCCTTGGCATCATGTTGTGTCCTTTGTGGTTTAGAGGGTGAATCATTGCTTTGTATTTTCGATCTTGTCTTGCTCTTATGCATCATCCTTGTGGGGAAGTTGGGTGTCTTTGTTTGAGTTGAGTGTTGTGCCATTGACTATTATGGATCTGTTATTCTATGATTTGAATGGTCGTAGTCGACAACTTAGAGAATTGTGGCGGCTTTGTTTCACTACTACTTTATGGTTTATTTGGAAGGCAAGGAACATAACGAAGCATGATGGCTTTTTCATTAGCGTGGATACTTTACGGAGGCTTATTTTGGGGCATATACAAGCTACTAGTCAATTAGATACAGGTTGTATGTTTAACTCTTTGGAAGAGTTGCGGGTCTTGAAGACTTATGGTATTTCATGTCATCCACGTAGAGCTCCATGCGTTATTGAGGTTAATTGGCATCCTCCAGTCGTTGGGTGGGTGAAAATTAATACTTATGGTGCATGTCAACGTGTATCAGGAAGAGCTGGTTACAGTGGTGTTTTTCGTGGTTCTTTTCTTGGTGCTTTTGCTTCTAATCTTGATATTTCTAGCTCTGTTGAGCCAGAGGTCATGACAATGATGCAAGCTATTGAGCTAGCTTGGGTTAGAGAATGGAGACATATCTGGCTTGAGGTGGACTCAACTCTTGTCATGCACTATCTTTGGGATCCTCATCTTGTTCCTTGGAAGTTACGTGTGGCTTGAAATAATTGCTTACATTATATATCACATATGCACTTTCAGTTCTCTCATATTTTCAAAAAAGGTAATCAGGTGACGGATGCGCTTGCTAATATTGGTTTGTCACTGACTGACATGTCATGGTGGGATAATCCTCCTCCTTTTATCGTTGATCATTATCGACGAGATGCTCTTGGTCTCCTAAATTTTTGTATTTGTTTATCATGTTTTGACTTATGTGTTCTTGTATGTTTTATGTGAGGCCTTGTTCCTCTATTTGACTGTACGGTATATTTTTTTTATTAATAAATTGGGATCAGAGAGTTCTCCTAAAAAAGTAATTCTTGCTTAACACTACTAGGATCCGAGACTTATGAGACGAAACCATTTCGTCGCATAAGAACCTAAGCGACGAAAACGTCGTCGCATACTTACCGTCGTACTGGGACCTATGCTACGAAAATGAAGTATTCATCGCAACAGAACAATCCTATGCGACGAAAAAAGTTTCGTCGCTATAGTCTTAAGAGACGAAATTTCTTAACTTAAGTGACCAAATATTTCGTCGCATTAGTATTTCAATATTTCAAAAACAAAATCACCCACCAAAATTTTTGAATTTTTTTTGTCTGAAACTGCTACCACCCACCACGACTGCTCCATCACAGCCACCATCACCATGCACCCATAATAACCCAGTATATGGGACATTCTCGTCGGCAATGCCTCCATGCACACCGCCATCACCCGCTTCAACACTGTCGTCCTCCTCGACCAAATCTTCCCCCTCATGATCCTCACCGGTACCTGGTGCTCTTATGGCCAATTCCTCCCTGACGACACTCTCCTTCAAACCGGCGACGAGCTCGACTGCGGCTGAGGCGAAGATGATCAAGGGTATGGAGCTCTTTGTTTTGAGTTTTTTTGAGTTTGCTTGTTAAAGCGAAACGTAAAGTCAAGTAAAGTGGCTGTTAGTCTCTAGTCTTGCTTCCAAAAAATGCAGGACCTAGAGACTTAAAGTGTGTTGCAGAGGGTCGGGGGTGCAGTTCATGCATATCCCCTAGAATGCATGAACGGAACGCTGGGGGCTGTTTGGCGGGACGGGTGGGTTTTCGCCCCCGCCATTCCACTACAAAAGGCCATTGGGCGACGAAGAAAGCCGAAACAGGGCGACGAAAGCAAATTTCGTCGCCTAAGAGCCAAAAATCGTCGCCTAAGGTAAAATTTAAAGCGACGAAAACTGAAATCGTCGCCTAAGGTCCAGTCTTGGGCGACGAAAGGAAGTTTCATCGCCTAAAGCCTAACCGTCGTCGCCTAAGAGGCTATCTATTAGGCGACGACATCTTTGTCATCGCCTAAGAGAGTCATTCTTAGAAGACAACATATTTGTCGTCGCCTAAGGTCCGAAAACTTTGGGCGACGACGTCCTTTCGTCGCCTAAGAGTGACCCTCTTAGGCGATGATTTTTTTAAAATTTTAGGTGACAAATTTTTCGGTTTCGTCGCATAAGAGTCCTTATATTCCCAGATTTGGACAGCAGCTCACTCGGGAAAAAAAGGAAAGAAAATTTCGGGTGTTGTCGAAATTTGTTCATACTCAGTTTGTGGAGCTATATATAGGTACGTATTTGTACGTGTATATATGTTATTTTTTGAGTTTTATTTGAGTTGAATTGATAGATTTTGAATTTTATTTGAGTTGATGAATTGATAGATTTGAGTGTGTGATTTAGTTGATAGATTTGATTGTGTGATTTAGTTGATCGATTAATATTTTGAGTATATTGATTGATTATGAATTTGTGTTCGATGAATTTGTGTTCAAGTGTAGGTGGTTTGATAATAGCCCGCAGAGCATGAAGACCGATCAGTACGGAATATTATCGGTGAACACTGCTACAAGCGCTTACGAATATGACCAGTTTGTTTTTGCCACATCGGTCAAACAAGTGTTTTATCTTGATAACCTCCATAGGGTGGCGTGTAGAAAGTAGTCAACCTTGTGCATCCTCGAAACATTTACCGGGCGGCTACACTTGGAGTGACAGAAGACGAGGACGAAAATGATGCGTATCAAGAGCCCAGCGCAATAGGTATTCCTGACGTCTCTACTGTTCGCCAAAATAATTTACCAGCGGGTCGCTTGGTGCAAACTCGTGAAGAGTCAACCCTTATTGATGTTTATCCAAATGAAGAAAAAGACGAACTCTGACGATAAATTAAGGCATAGATTACCAGAGATTAATTCTGACACCGACGAGGACTTATCGGATGATTCCGATTACGAGCCTTAGGTTTTCTGGAATCATCGTTTTAATTGAGCATTAGGGTACGTCATGTTTTCATTCTTGAGGTCGGTAGGTATTGGTCTAGTCTCCCTACCTTTTCTTTGTACTGTTTTGTTCTATATTCTACATTCATCTCTAAGACAACGAAATGTGGTCGTCCTCGCCTAAGAGGTAGGGAATAAGGAAAATCGCGACTCCCTAACACCAAAATCGCGCCTCCCTAACTTTCTCTCCCTCTCCTTCTCCTTCTCCATCTCCTCTGCCTCCCTCTCACTCCCTCACTCCTTCTCCTTTGCCTCCTTCTCCCTCTCCTCCTCCCCCATCTCGGCCTCTGCCGTTGCCCCTGCCGCCGCTCCCCCCTCAGCCTCCCTCCTCCTCCTAGCTTCGAATTCGAAAGTACCAATCCGAATTCTGTGGTAAATTAATTGTAAATTAATAATTTTATAGAAAAATTATGATAATTTTGTGGTGAATTAATTGTAAATTGATGGAGGGTTTGTAATATATTTGTGATAATTTTGTGGAAAATTTGTGGGAAATTAGTGGAAAAATTGTGATAATGTTATGGAAAAATTGTGGTAATGTTGTGGAAATATTGTGGTAATGTTGTGAAAAATTAAGTGTAAGTTTGTGATAAATTAAATGGAAACTTTATGGAAAATTTGTACAATATTTTATGGAAAATTTTGAGGAATATTTGTTCAAAAATTGTGTAATATTTGTGAAAAAATTGTGGAATATTTGTGGTTAATATTTGGTAAATAATGATAATTGTGTGGTAAATTAAAATTATATTTGTGGTATATTGATTAAAAATTTTATTTTAATATATTGTGCATTTTTTTAGGTTATAAATTGGAATTTTTATTTTAAACAGGATGTTGAGGAGTTTTCGGTCAAACAAGAAGGGTTCGAGGGGTCAAGCGTCATGTTCGTCTGAGGAAACCGCAAGCAACCCTCCACTGTTCAGGTTTCAAGGCACTATGTCTGCCAGACGTGCGAGTCTTCTAGAGGGGCAGAGGCGGCCGAGCATTTCCACCTCTTCAGGGTAGCGAGACGATTTCCCGTCTGCACTCTGTAGGCCTTCGGTTTCGCGGAGGCCCACTCCATCCGCTGCAGAGGTGTCCACTCCTTCTGCTATTTCGGGTGATGGGTCATCGGCGCCACAGGTACCGGACACTATATGGCTTCCGTTGACCCTACCGGCCATACCGATCGTTGATGCGGAGTGGAATATATTATTGTTCTCCCCGGACCTGACTGTTCAAGAGGCGTACTTTTACATGTCTTTTGATGGACCTCTTCATCCCATTAGGTGCAAGGAATCAACGTCGACACCGGCAGAATCCGTCGACTCCGCCGCATAACCCTCAGGTAAATAAATTTACAAGGCTTTTTGAATTATTATATTTAATGAAGGATTTTAATATTAAATTTGGTTTATTATGTCATAGGCGCCGTCGGGGACAAACCGACGAAAAATAAGAGAGGCATCGTTATTAGCAAGGCCCTGGAGAAGCTAGTCAAAAAATTCCTCCTCCCATGCCAATGGGTCATATTCTGCCTCCTCCGTCGGAACGTCCTCAGCTTCGGAAACCACAAGAATCGGATTTCATGATCGATTTAGATGATATTGAATTTACTTTTGACTAAATTTATATATTTGTACGTTTATGAACAATTTAGATAATTTGTAATGAAAAATTTGTTGTTTTGTTCTTGAAATTTTTTGTGTTGTTATTTATATATTATAAAAATTTACAAAACTAAATAAAAAAATACAGAAAATACTTCAGGCGACGAAATAAGGTATTTTTTGTCGCCTAAGAGAAGTTTAGGCGACGACTTTTGCACCATTTCATCGTCTTAAGATCACTTAGGCGACGAAATATACAACTTTCGTCGCCTAAGAGAATTTTTTTTTTTAAAATATAATGCGACGAATATACACGTATCGTCGTCTAAGGTAGAACACTTAGGCGACGAAACTAGCGTCGTCGCCTAAGATCTAGACTCTGAAGCAACGAACAATTTTCGTCGCTTTAGAGTATCACTCTTAAGCGACGACGCTAGTTTCGTCGCCTAAGAGCGAGACTCTTAAGCGATGAAAAATTGTTCGTTGCTTCAGAGTCTAAATCTTAGGCGACGACGCCAGTTTCATCGCCTAAGAGCGACGACGGCTGTTTAGGCAACGAAATGTGTGTCGTTGCCTTAACATAACTCTTAGGCGACGACACATGTGTCGTCACCTAAGGTCTCACTCTTAGGCGACGACTGGGATTTCTTTCGTTGTCCTATCTTGGGTGACTGACTTTTTGCGACGACAGACGACGACGCTTCGTCTCCTAAGATCTTAGGCGACGAAATTTTTTAGTAGGGCGACCAAATTGATTCGTCGCCTAAACACTAGAAGAAGAAGAAGAAGAAGAAGAGATGGGGTAGACACATGAAGATTGAGTATATATAGATTGAAATCGATCTCGTCAAACTTTTGAAAAAAAAATCAAACTTTCTGAATTTTTTTTACGGGAATTTGAAACTTATGCGACGAAACATATGTTTTGTAGCTTTAGTAAAAATCTTATGAGACGAAACAAATTTTTTCGTCTCATAAGTGTGGACGTAAGGGACCAACTTATTTTGGTCGTTTAGGTTATGGATTTGTCGCATAGGTGACAATTTAAGTGACGATAATTTGTTTCATCGCATAAGTTGAAATTTTAGCGACGAAGTGATTTTTGTAATATAGGTTAAAACTTATGAGACGAAATTTTTAATATTCATCTCATCTATCTCGGATTCTACTAGTAAGCTCCTAAGAAAATCTTTTTAATACATCGGTTAAAGTTAGAATACAGGGAATTATAGTATATATATACTATAACAATTAAAGTGATTCGTTCCCTTTATTCTAACTTTATCACAGTTTTACTAATCACGTTAGTATATATATACTATAACAATTAAAGTGACCCTCCATTAATTCCCTGTATTCTAACTTTATCACAGTTTTACTAATCACGTTTCACATTATTGGATCTGTAGCTAGCTAGCCCTTGCTCTGTGGATTTTGGCTTATGGGACGTCATACCCTGCAACATCTAATTACAAGGTTATCAACAAAATAATGAAAATTATAATGGAACATGCTTTTGCCCTAATTAAGAACAGTATAACAGTACAACAGGCAGCAAAGTACAAAGCAAAAGCCAAAGGACTATTGCATTATTTGAGCAAAAAACGGACGCAAAAATTACATATGATGAATGCATGACATATTACTTAAGTCCACACTTCTTTCCAGCAGGTCGGTTCCTGATGTTGCATTTCTTTGGAATAGCGATGGCAATTGCGGGATTAATACCAGCTTGCTTTGCCAAAGGTGACAACAGAACAGCACACAGGCATTTCGGGGCAGTCTTTATCAGGGCACCAACTTTGGCGCAGCAAGCTGGTGGAACCTTAGCCCTTGCGTTTCTGGCTGCACTCAGGCATGGGCTCAAGCTAGTCGCCGCAGTCCTGATTGGAGTCTTACCACATTCTCCCGCTGCGCCAACTTCCTCGACCAAGAATTGCGTAACTACCAGAAACACAAGCGCAAGAGCAAGGAAGGCTTTAGGAATGCTGCAGTTCATCTTCGCTAGCTAGACTTGTGATTCTTGATATATATGATATGGTGATCTTTATCTTGTACACTGGGCTCTATGGACTTAGCTAGAGAGGCATGGCGTTATTTATAGGGACGTAGGAAATGGTGCTTGCTTTTGCATATAGTGGGGTGGTTGTGAAGGTGCGGAAGGATGACTATAGGGTTCAACATGTAATCATGAACATGAATGAATCGCAAGGGATTTTCACACTGATCGATCGAGCAACTCAGAGTGCTACTGTGACTCGGTGAGTAGCTACTGATACTTCAAGAAGGTGACACATCAATCTTTAAGATTTCAGTTACCTTGTAACTGAATTCAGATCTTTCACGAGCTAGCTTTCTCGATCTCCAGCAAATTTTATTCTCCGTGAACTTTGATCTGTTCATTTCAGATTTACAGGTGGAAGCAATGGCATATAAAACTAGGGCACGTGTGATAGGGCACTAGCCAATATTGGGTCCGATAGTCCACTACATAATAGAATCTGCCAACGAGATTTGACTCAGTTGGCAAGAGCGGGCTTGTGGTAGAGACTTCATCCGAGTTCGATCCCTGCTACCAACAGGCCTCAATGGTTCGCGATCTATAAATTCTCCTATTGAAATCCATATCTGGAGCCTATTGTGACAGGTACGTGTCCACTGTAAGTCCTTCAGGGTTAATGTTGCAGGTTTGCGCTGACGATGATGGTGTAGCGTAACCAAGCTCTCACCTAAACTTTTAAGCATCAAATAGAATCTGTTAAGAGGAAAATATAAACTCTACCGACAACTAGGCGTATGTAGAATGTAAATTATAGAATGTTGACGTAACTCTAAAGGTAAAAACAAAAATACAACCTAAACACAAGTGAAACTGAAGAAAAATGACGTTAGTACACAATTGAACTAATTATAAGTACTTAGGCCGAAAATTGTTTAATTTGACTCGTTACATTATAAATAAGATGATTAAACAAAACTAAACTCTCTTAAACACTTGTCTGAAGCCACGTACGCCCTTTTGATCATTAAGCACACGTCGCCAGTTTAGGGATGCAATCCTCTTCATGATCACTATCTGATAGTTTCCCTTTCAACACCGGCGTGTTCATGCTTCCGTTGCAATTGCCGCCATTACACACTTGGTCACCACCATTTGGACTGAGCGGCAGCTTGTCGAGCTCATTCAAGACATGCGTGATGTCATGCACAAGACGCTCTGCTAGAGTGCGAGAGAAGTCTTCCCTTATCACTACACGGAGCAACGAGACGTGCTTAGCATCCTCCGGCATGGAGTAGGCCGGCACGATCCAGCCGAAACGCCGCAAATGCTCAGACACCATGTACTCATCGTAATGGCTCGTATCTTTCAAAGAAAACGCCACCACGGGAACCCCAATGTCCTTCGACAGGATTTTGAAGCGCTCCGTCTTTTCCAAGCCCGCCTTCAACACCATGGCATTGTTGTGACAGTTCTCCATAATGTTGCGGTATCCCTCAAAACCCTGTCGGATAAGTTGATAGTATTGAGCAATTATTTGGCCCGAACCTGTGCGCAAATAATTGACAGGTAAGATTTAGGGCACACGCTGTTAATTTTAGTTTTTTATTGCATGCTTAAGGTAATGTGGCTAGCTGATGGTTGATTTTACCTTTAGAGAAATTGAGAGTGAAGGTGGGTTGATCAGATCCAAGATAATTGATGTGAAAGATTAGATCTTCAGGCAAGTCTTCTTTGGACCTCCAAATGATCCACCCAACTCCAGCATACACAAGGCCATATTTATGACCACTCACATTGATGCTCTTCACCAATGGAAGACGAAAATCCCATTCTAACTCGGGATACAAAAACGGCGCTATGAATCCACCACTAGCTGCATCAACATGAATTGGTGTATCCCATCTGCCAAATCAATCCAACATATACAGTTATATACTTCAACATATATAACTTAACAAATATGTATAAGTTCATTATGTAGCAATATATATACCCAGTTAGCTTATTCTTCTCAAGCAAAAGATCATTCAAGCGCTTGACATCTTCGAACTCTCCATTGTAAGTTGAACCCAATATAGCAGCAACGCAGATAGTGTTTTCATCTACCATCTCCACAGCTTTCGCAGGGTCCATTACATAATAGTCTTCCCTCACCTTCACTTCCTTCAGTTCAACTTCAAAATACCTAGCAAATTTCTCCCAGCATACCTATACCATAACATATGTATTGTTAAAACACTGATGTACGTTTTAATAATTTGATTTGCAATTAGGAACAAGTTAACATATATAGTTCTGTGTCAACCTGCACATTTGCACCAGTAACGATATTAGGCTTGTCATAGGGTTTTCCTTTAGCCTTCATCTTGTTTTGCCACTTCCTCTTGAATGCGAGACCTGCCAACATGATGGCCTCAGATGACCCGACTGTTCCAGTTCCAGTGGCATCCTCATCAGTCTCCTTATGTGGAGCATTAAAAAGATCTGCTATCATGTTCACGCACCGATTCTGTACATGTTAACATGCATAATAATTAGCACCAACATACCTAATATATTTTCTTCAAACAAAATGAAGTGGGACAGATCTTTCATAGAAGGAAAGATCTGATTTAAATCGGATGATATGATCGAATCAGTTCAACATAATCATAATAGTTAATTTCGAAAGAAAAGTAATAAAGTAATAATATCATTGACGGATTTGTAAAAAAAATCGTTAGCCTAAACTAAGCATGACCCTCGAATTAAGAATTCACAACAGCATGAAGTAACATGAGACGCACGCAGTATAACACACAACACAAGCATGAAGGAATGTAGGTGCGTATATATCAAGTAATTTGGTTTTCTAGCTTGGTACCTGAAGCTCAGTTGTGACAGGATACTCATCCATGTCGACGTAGTTCTTGTTCATGGAGTCCATGATGAGCTTGTCACACTCTGGCTCCATCCATGTCGTCACAAACGACGCCAAGTTCAGCCTTGGCTTCCCATCAAGCATCAGCTCGTCACTGATCACCTGGTAGGCCACCTCCTTCGATGTCGAGTTCTCCGGCATCTTGTACCTGCATCCATAGAAGTAATGAATCTCTCAATTAAGTTAAGAAACAATAACTCGTCAAATTACGATCAAAGGAGATGCGATAATATACGTACTTAGCGGGCTTGTCCCTGATAGAGCGAGAGGCAAATATGGAGTGGACCGACACATCAGAAGCAGAGAATGTCTTGGAGAGCCCCATTGTGTTCTTGATGAAAAGCGATCGAAAACTTGGTAGGGAATTGATGATCGTTAGGCAGCTATATATATTGAGCTAGGTTTGGAATTATTGCTTGTCTGTGATCTTTGTAGAAAATCTAGCAGGATTCTGTGTGAACCGTCGCTGAAATAAAGAACATCTAGAAAAAATTGACTGAAAAGGGAACAGAAGTATTGATATTGCTTGATCTCAATATTTTGTGTGTAAAACAGGAAAATAAGAATCGAACTTTGAATAAGAACAAATCGGGTAAGAAATTTTAAGAAAATCAAAGGGTTAATTACAGTTGAAGAAGCACCGGGCCAAGAATGGGTAGATTATTGACCCAGCTAGAGAAATAAGATGAATTGCTCTGCAAGCAAAGGGAGGGGTTTGAAATGTTCGGGAAGTTGGAACAAACCTGTGCTTCTGGTCCATATTCTAAGAGCATTGGCTTGCGAATATTGAAAATATAATGCATCATCAAATTGCCATATACTTCTTACTTAGATTTGTTGAATACAATGGGCGGGAAGGTACCTTAGGGTACCTAATTCTAGAGTGTGCGTAATGCATGAGGGCGATGGAGTGGTTTTACATTAGGGCAAATTTAGTTTCACTTTGACATTTTCGACGCGGCGAATCTAAGTTGTGGTTGATGCTGACCAGAGCGAAACAGGCAACTGGGAGCGCACCTGGATTTCTTAACAAGTGAAATGGGCTTATTTTAATTACGGGATAAGGCCCAATCGGCTCTGTATCAGTGACAATATTGTCCAGTTTTTCTTAATCATTACTATTCATATATGTGTGCTTAAGACAATGATAGATGCAAATTTCGTATTCAATCCTGCAACCATATTTTCTGAAGCTGTTCGCGGTGAACATGAACAACAAGAATGACTTCTACTCAAATTTCTGAATTGGTTAGTTGTTGAAAACCATAATATCCTTTACCTTTTCATGGTAGGAAACCTCGTCTCATTTTGACAATTCGACCCCTGACCGTAGTATATTTAGTTCCGAGTCCCAAGGTGTGTCTGCTTTCTACGTCACGTCACGTAAACCAAGATTCCTTCTTGACCGTAGTATACTTGCATCTCTAACTATTCCACCTCCCAAGGTAGAATAACTCCAATCTATCAAGTTATCCATCTGTGACAAACCCAACACCAGTTCTTGTTTGATATGGAGATTTACATGCATTGTAATTGATCCTCAGAAACAGAGAAAGAAAGAGAGATGGGTTCAAATGAGGACGAGAGATTGCTGTTGGAAGATGGCCTTCTTCAGGTTCGTTGAGTTTGGCTTCTGTTCTTTTCATTGTTATGTTGGATTGGTGTTTAAGGATTGATCTTTGTTGAGACAATAGAGGTTGGGTTTGGATGAATTGGGTTTGTGTTCTTTTAGGGATTTTGAGGGTAGTTTGACTTGTAATGGGTTACATAATTTTGAAGATTCAATTGGAAACATGCCAAAAGATAGATAGAAATATGTGGGAGTTTTAGTTAATTTGTGTTTTTAAGGAGAAAGTTATTGAATCAGGTGTTTCCTTTTTTCAGTTAAATCATTAGAATTTGGATCTGGGTTCTCTAGGTAAGATTTACAGGTAAAAATCATGAGGAAGTTGACTTTACAGCTCCATCAAGAATTATAATCTCTAGTTACAGACAAGTCATAGGATCATGGTGTGAAGGATGTGTTTTCGAGTTTTCAGTTTAATGTGAGATACTGATTGCAGTGAACAAACCAGCAATTAATCAAATTATTTGTATACATTGGACTGTAGAACTTTTTGGATAATCCCTTGTCTTTGTGTGTGTTTTCTTTCCTGAGTTTTTTGTTTGAGTACTAATTCCTGTGTCAGTGATAGTCTACAATGCAGTTCTAGTTATTGGAAAAGGTTTTGGTTTTTGTTATACAGTTGTTTGTTCCATTATTTACATAATATGATCTTCAGGATGAAGGCAATGGACTGTACACAGGAGATGGTTCAGTTGACATTAAGGGAAATCCTGTTTTGAAGCAAAATACTGGAAAATGGAGAGCTTGGGCCTTCATTCTAGGTAATCTATTGTTCTGTATGTTTATCGTGAGTATGAAATAGTATCCAAATTCTTACAATCTTTTGTATACCTTACAGGCACCGAATGTTGTGAACGCTTGGCCTACTATGGGATTGCCACTAACCTGGTCACTTATCTTACAAGCAAATTGCACAAAGGAAATGTTGCTGCAGCAAGAAATGTTACCACTTGGCAGGGAACTTGCTATCTTACACCACTCATTGGGGCTGTCTTAGCTGATGCATACTGGGGAAGATACTGGACAATTGCTGTTTTTTCACCATTTACTTTCTTGCAAGTATAAATTAAAGAGATTCTCTTCTTCTATTTGCTGCGTTGAAGAACTTAGACTTATATATTACACATTTTTCAAGTCCCCAGGATCCAATATTATAAGAACGACCTCTTTCTGTTTTCTTCTATGTGCATGTTTACTCATTGTTTCAATTGTTGTCTGGTACAGGGAATGTGCACTTTGACGCTCTCAGCAACACTTCCTACACAAGACAGTAGTCTCCTATATGAAACACAAGATAAAGTCTTGGCTATTGAAGGAACTCGTAAACTGGAGCACAGTGATGAGCTCAAGTAATTTCCTTGCTCTTCAAATTAAAGAAATTTATCTGTTAAGTAAAGAATTGTTATTTTTGTGATGTTTAAGATTGAGAATATAGCTAATAGGTGTACAATCACACATTTTCTTGATGCACTTAGTGTGATTTCCTGCTAACGGTAACACATACCATGCAACATCGTGAATGTTGACTTCACGTGTTACTGAATAACTTGACGACACAATTTTAATGAAATATTTTTTGTTGCAGATGTCTTGATAAAGCTGCTGTAATATCAGAAGCTGAGGTTAAAACTGGGGAGTTCTCCTATCCGAGGCTTTGCACTGTTACACAGGTGGAGGAATTCAAAATTTTAATCCGCATGTTCCCTATCTGGGCTACTGGAATTGTGTTTTCTGCTGTCTATGCCCAAATGTCAACCATGTTTGTGGGGCAAGGAACGATGGTGGATACATCTATCGGTCATAATTTGAGTCATTCTAGTCAGCCATCATTTATTAGTCACAAGCCACAACAAATTTCATTCTTCAATCAATCCAAAACTTGATAGATTCTCATCTAATCTCCTTTGGAGTAGATGACACTGTAAAACCAGGAAATGGAAGCCACCAAATAAAGAAACAGAGGGATGAGTTATCATGAGGATGAAAGAGCTCTTTTAGAAGACAAGATTTTGCAGGTTTCATTTCTTTCTTAACCTTTGCTTTGCTTGAAATGAATCTTTCTTTTGTTCCCGGAAAAGTTTTATGTCATCCTTGGATTGGAAGCTAATCATTTTCTCGATTTTCTCGATTCGTTTTTATCTCTGGTGTCTGCAACTGCTGGTGTATCATCTACAGTATAAGACTGTAACAAACCAAAATGTTTGACTTTCATTTGGTTGTTAGTGAATAGTGAGTGAAGAGGAAGATTTGGGTTCTGCGTGCTAAGTTCTATCCTTCTGTTAAATATATAGAAGAATAGACTGAGGCTTAGAGCTGATTCAAAACATGCCACTTCTGACCATATCATGCTGGTTTGGTTAAAACTTGGTGCTGGACTGGTAGTTGAGACTAGGAGACAACTTTCTCACTTTACTTATATTTCATCCTCATTTATCTTTAATTTTCTTTGTCCTTTAAATTGTATTTTTTGTGTGCCTCTATCCATTAAAAGAAGCTAGAATACAAGAATTTGATTCCTGTACTTAGTTTTCTAAAAACTATAATGCTAATTTTGTTAGATTGTGAATTTTCATTTTGAAGAGCTTGGAGCCTTCCTGCTGAAAAAGAGAAAACTTTAACATTACAATGCTTGAAACAATATAAATACTTGATTTTTAATGCTAAACATCAGTGCATGGACTGCACAAAGACGAACCGAGTTCTGCATCACTTTTCTCCTGCATATTCAGATCATGTTTTGTCAAATGATGTTTTGTGTTTCTTCAGAATGATGGCGGTGGACAGTACACTGGAGATGGTTCTGTTGACAGCAAGGGAAAGCCTGCCCTTGAAAATAAAACTGGCCAGTGGAAAGCATGCTCCTTTGTTCTTGGTGATATACTGTTTTCACATTGGCTATACCATATCCAAGTAATGTGTTCTGTTCATGACAGTTTATATATTGAAATGTAAATGCAGGTACCTTTTTTAGTGAACGATTGGCCTTCTACGGGATTTCTACCAATCTTGTCAATTATCTTCTTAACACACTACATGAAGGAACTGGCAATGCTGCGACAGCTATTACCAATTGGAAAGGAACTTGCTATCTTACACCTCTCATTGGGGCCATCATAGCCGATACTTATTGAAGAAGATATTGGACAATCGCCTGTTTCACCACAGTCTACTTGATTGTAAGTATAAGCACCAGAGTAGTCATCAAGAGTGCGAGAGAATTTCATTTCTAATACTTGATCACATTTCATGCACTTCTATGTCCTCATATGCCGAATGGTTGCTACTTCCTGCAGAGAATGTGTACACTGACTCTTTCGGCCTCAGTTCCTGCACTAGAGCCTGCTGCATGTGTCAATTTTGTATGCCCGGATACTACTGCACAATATGCTGTATTCATTACTGAACTCTATCTCATTGCATTAGGGACCGGAGGCATTAAACCTTGTATATGGCCTTTTGGGGCGGATCAATTTGATGATTCTGATCCCCAGGAAAGAGTAAAGAAGGGATCCTATTTCAACTGGCTTTACTTTTCTCAAAACAGTGGTGCTATTATAGCAATCAGTTTACTGGTGTGGATTCAGGACGATGTTGGGTGGGGAATTGGATCTGGGATTCCTTCTGCAGTTATGGGAGTTTGCATTGCGAGTTTATTTTTAGGTACTTCTCTGTACTGATTTCATAAACCAGGCGGCAATCTTATAAGAATATGCCAGGTTTTGATTGCATCATTCCATAAAAGAAATCTGAAGGTGCCTGAAGACGATAGTCTCCTTTATGAAACACAAGACATTAGCTCTGCCATTGCAGGGAGTCGTAAACTGGAGCACAGCAAGACGATGATAATCCCCCAACCTTCCACGCTGATTGCTTGTCTTCTGGAATCTGTTATGGTGGCGATACCTGGTTGCTCAATTGCTACGCTGGATAGGATTGCAAGCACACCAGTTCCCTCCATCACTTTTCAATTCTTATATTTGATCATTTAAAATTGGATAAAATTAAAATGAATACTGCGCTAATCAAATTGTCCAACGTAGCTAAGTTGTGCATAGGTAACTGGAGAATGAGCACATTTATATCTAATAACATCATCACTTATCAACTTTAAAAAGCATGTGTGTATCTTGTTACCCTTCTCTAAGCTCAGATATATCGTATTATTGCTCCCGAACTAGGCCTCTCAAACAGTTATGCTTGTTCAGTCGCATCATTAGCCAGATGCATTGCTGTCCACACATCAGCTACCATGACTTCTCCCCAAAAACTGTAAGGAAAACATCATTTAAGCTTCTTGCCTAATGGAGCTATAGGGGTCATTACAAAACATAAAATAAAATATATAATTATTTATTTATGTGTTATCCCCACTTGCATATACTGCAGAGACTGAAAACCATATAGCAATTTCTTCATCTTAGCTTAGGAATGCTCACAACCAGACCTAAAGGCAAACAGCAAGTTGTAATGAAGCTGGTTTTAATAGGAACAAAGCAATGCATTTAGTACTAATTATGAATAGTTGTGTAACAGGCCTAGCTTGCTTGTTTGGAAGGGTTGGAAGGGGCCCTTTTAGGAGTTTAATTGACAGTCATGTTGCTTGCTTTTTCTTTCTTCTTTTTATTAGATACATACAGTATTTATCTCTGACCTTTCAACTTATTATATTATTTTGCGTATAGAATCTTATATATCATGTGGCTTTGCTTTTCATTTCTTCTTTCCTCCCCTTTTTTTTGTAAAATGGTGCACTAGTCTCTGTATAACACGAAAATTCATTGGTATGTTCATGTATGACTGCTTAAAGAGGACCCTAATGTTGATCTCGCACAGGGCATCCAAAACTTTTGAGACGGCTCAGCTAAGTTTTAGTGATCCTGCTACTCTGAATAGATAAGCTAACTAACGTTCTCAATGGGGTGGTGGAGATAACAATGAGGGTTATTTAGTTTCGGATTCAGTGTTTGATTGTTAGGAAATTGGTTTTACTAATCTTGCGTATGACAAGTTTGACATAAACAAGATGTAGTTGAGTTGAGTGTTAGGCTGAGTTCAAATTTGGTTAGTTTGGTTATTCTCATTCTGCCTTGTGGTTGATTGTGGTTGATATTTTTAAAAGCTCTTCAGGAAATATACAAATCACCCACTAAATAGCATCACTAATGTCCGCAAATTGTTGATCTGGAATTAGTGTTTATGTAGGTTGTTCAGAATAAGTTGCTTCGTATGTGAGAAATAAAACGGTGTAGGCTAATCCGCAAAGCTTTAGTTTTCTGTCATTCTGAGGCTATATTATCTTATAGAATATACTGTTATTGGCAGCAACGAATTAATGAAAAACTAAGAACCAACTAGAACAATCAAACTGCTATATCAGCTAGCTAGTATATACTACTAAATCAGAGAGAACCCATACATATGAAGAGAAGCAGAATTTTCTTGATTGAAGGAAATGGTTGATCACAAAGGAGAATACATGTGTGAACTACTAGACATGCCATACAGGTCGTGTGGTAGACAAGGGTTTTGTCTTCATGTACTTCATGCATCGAGTGTTGATCCCCTCGCAATCTTTTGAACCAGAAAGATGCACAAAAAGCTTGATTTTGCCGAACCAAGGTGATGGCATTTGCATACTGTACATCATATCACAGGTTATTATAAAATAGTAAATAAATTAAAATGAAAGAAAAATAGAACATGCTCCAGTCATGAACACACAGAAACGGATCACTGAACTAAGCAAATTAAGGTAAAACGCACAAGAATTTCAGTAAAAACAGTAAAATTTCACTCCGATTGTGTTGTGCTGTGAAATTGAGCAAACCAAAGAGACAAGAAGACGAAGAAGAAGAAAAGATGGACCTTCGGAACCGATGACACAATGCCAAGAATTAGAAGAGCGACGATGTACGGTACTCCGGTACCACGCAACACATGCCTGCATGCAATTCCCAACACCAAGCACATTCCGACAGACTCGAGCTCTCGTCTTCTTCCACTATGCTGAACGGCAACGCCGATTCCACTATGCTGAACCGAAATTTAATCGCCGGTGAGTTATGTATAGGCAGTAAAACTTGTGTGGATCATAAGACGAAAGCATTAAAGTGATTGAAGGGACAAACAACCCCTCCACAGTAGTAGACTAGAGATGTGAAACAAAATGAAAGCATCAGTTTCACTCTATTTAGCATTGTTTATTTGTCCTTGTTTACTTTCAATCTTTAATCGGAATCTGGAGGTACAAACAAATTGGTACTTATTATATACACGGGATTACAGGGTACAAATAAGAACTGAGAACTACAAGTGGTTTACTTTGTTGATTTGGGTAATTTGGTTGAAGTTGTATAATACTATGGATTTCTGTTGTTATTTGTTGTTACTTATTTGGATTGGGCTTTTAAATTTTTGGGTCATAAATATGTTGGTAGAAGCTCATTACCAACCGAGTATCAACCGTACCAATTAGTTAGTATATCAACGTTATTGGTTGGCATAAATGATGAATTTTTCATACCAATTATATATTGGTTAGTACATGATATTAGAAAAATGAAGTACCACTCCAGCGGGGACGACACCGAAGAAGGCTTCGTCAGCGACCACTGAAGTTCACTGGACCAAATTCGTACTCCGATTGCATGTCTTCTGGAATTTGTTACGGTGGCGATACCTGCTTGGTGAATTGCTCCGCTGGATGACAGGATTGTAAGCACACTAGTTCCGCTGGAGAAGAAAGCTGCTTAAGATGTCATCAAGGGCAAGAATTTGAAGTTTGTATCAGTTTAGTCAGCAATGAGAGCTAAGAGTGATACAGCTTTCATGTGAGAAGATGACATTACTTTGATTCATTTGTTGGTAGATATTGTTTTTAAAACCAATCAATATAGAACGTTTTGGTTTGGTACAACAAACCACTTGCAACTTACAACATAACGCTGCATTGGCTTACAATTAAAAGATCAAATACCACTTTAAACATTATAATGATTCTGTTATTACCATAATTCAATATTTAACCGGTACAGTTTAAAAATGCACACAACATGATTAGCACGAGTTTGATCCATCAAAAACCTAGCTGAAGTAACAACTAAATAACATATGTAACCAACTTTGGGATCTCGCTTATCTACTATTATATTGAGTGAAGATGTTCAATAGTTGTAAAGGATTCCAACCCAAGAAACATAAATTCAAATAGGGTGTTGCTAAATGTACCAAACAAATCTCTTAATGAACCCAGCTTAGAATATTAACTTGAATATTCCAAGTTTACCACTAACAAATATACACCCACCAAAATCTTTCTATAAACAAACTCAGCAAACTTCAGACCTTTTTAGAAGGTGTGCTTTGGACAAAAACCAACTGCTAATTTGAGCAAGAACACAAGGCAACATGAAAGAATGTTGCTTCTCTTCCAACCTCTATCAAAAGAGATAATCAAATAAATTTATCTATTAGACACGGGCACAATATGATGGGTAATTGTTCTTATTACAATTAAAGTTGATCTCAACGTACAGAGTACATAATTGGAGCACAAGAAGACTTGAAGGTATCGATCAGATACTGGCACTTGATGTGATCTCCCTTGAAGGCGAGCGTGCATAGTTTCCGTACATTTAGCAGCCCTCCAATCATGAGTTTACCTACATGAATTAGGAAACAATGTGGGCTATGACTAAATAGGTGCAAATAAGGCCCAACTCGATATAAACTGGGCCTGAATCCCCACCCATTTCAGTTTCAGATAACCAGATAGCCTTTACCGGCCGAACCCTAAAAACCTTCTTCCCCATCTCTCTCTGCCTCCGTCGCTCAATCGTACGATTCGCCGCCGTAGTAACTCTCAAAGCTCAAAAAGATGAGGCCGATTCTGATGAAAGGGCACGAGAGGCCCTTGACCTTTATCAAGTACAACCGCGACGGCGACCTCCTCTTTTCTTGCGCCAAGGACCACACCCCTAACGTCTGGTTCGCCGATAACGGCGAGCGTCTCGGCACCTACCGCGGCCACAACGGCGCCGTTTGGTGCTGCGACGTGTCACGTGACTCCTCACGCCTCATCACCGGCAGCGCAGATCAGACCGCCAAGCTCTGGGATGTTCAGTCCGGCCACCAGGTCTTCACCTTCAACTTCGACTCTCCGACGAGGTCGGTGGAGTTCTCCGTCGGCGAGAGGCTCGCCGTCATCACCACTGATCCGTTCATGGAGCAAACCTCTGCTATTCAAGTCAAACGCATCGCTGAAGATCCTGCAGATCGTAATCTTCTGATTTTTAAGCTTTTTGATTTGAATTTGTGTTTGATTTTGAATGTGGAGTAATTTTTTGGTTTCGGTTTTCGATTTGTGCAGAGACTGCGGAGTCGATTATGAGGATTCCTCAGGGGAGGGTGAAGATCAACAGAGCCGTTTGGGGGCCGTTGAATAGCACTATCATAAGCGCCGGAGAAGATGCTGTCATTCGTATCTGGGATTCTGAGGTGATTATTGGCTTTTGTTATCGAATGCTTGAATTGACAATGTGGAACAATTTCTATTCTTACGGTTGGATTGGCAGACTGGAAAGCTACTTCAAGAGAACCGGAAGGAAGAGGGACACACGAAAACAATTACTTCGCTAGTGAAGTCTCCTGATGGTTCACATTTTCTAACCGGTTCCCTTGATAGATCTGCCAAGGTGATGTTTCCTCATATTCTATTTATCTTTAGTAGATTATCTGTAGTTTGTGAAAGTGTTAGTTTCAAAATGTTTACTGAATATGTGTTTTGCTGCTGTAAATGTTTAGCTATGGGACACTAGGACATTGACTCTTATCAAGACATACCGGACTGAGAGTCCAGTCAATGCAGTTGCAATGTCGCCTCTTCTCAATCATGTAAGTTGAACTTCTATTAATGTTACACTGTGTACATAAATGGGAATAAGCGTTCTATCAGTTGTCCAGTACATACATAATAGTTTGTGCTTTTAGTGTGTACTATTAAGTTGCGTTCAGCAACTTAATCCCTTCGTTCTCTTGTTTAGGCTTTTTTCTTGTTCCGTTTAAATGTCTTAACATGAAATTGGATTTCTGCTTCCCAGGTTTTACTTGGTGGTGGTCAGGATGCAGTCAATGTCACCACAACTGATCATCGTGCTGGAAAATTCGAAGCCAAATTCTATGACAAGGTAAATTTTACTTCTGTATATTTCTGGTTTTGTCTACTTCAGTACATGATGTTGTTCTATTTGTCATATGCCTTAGATTCTTCAAGAAGAGATTGGAGGTGTTAAAGGGCATTTTGGACCTATTAATGCTTTGGCTTTCAACCCTGATGGTAAAAGGTATGGTTCAATTGCCTGCTCACTAAGCCTCTACTAGTTTTTATATTGAGAATCATTGTTTTTTTTGCAGTATGTGTGTCTGTTGGTCTGCGCAGAAGAATTTCATTACGTCTTAACATACCATTGATATTTCAGTTTGTGTAATCTTTTTCTTTGTATTTGTTTTACTGTCAGTTTCTCAAGTGGAGGTGAAGATGGTTACATACGTTTGCATCACTTTGACCATGATTACTTCAACATCAAGATTTAGGTTTGAAGTTAAATTTGATATCAACCGTAGCTTGGGAACTCGTTGGAAGTTTATTCTCTCTCTCCTTTCACAAACTAGCTGTTTGTAGTGATCATTTACATAGCCCTCCTGTATTGCAATTAAACCGTGTTTTGTATTTGCTTAATTGCTTTCTTGCTTATTGGTGTTGAAACAACAATTTTGTAGAAGATTCTGTAGATGAGATGATATTTATCCTTCTAGTTGCTCCAGTAGCTCTGTTTAATTTAAATCATGAGAAAAAAATGCAGAGATGTTTGTCTCTGGAAGCTTGGTTTTCTGTATGATTGCATTATTGTCTCTCTTTTTTCGTAAGAAAAAGTTTAGGTAAGAGGGGGCTTCCCTACTTACCAGGGCCAGGGCAAACCCTGTGACCTAGCCCCGAAAGCTTTATTGTCTCTGGAACGTAACTTCCAGCATTTTGCCATTATTGTCTCCTTTATTTTCACTGTTCTCTTTCTTCTCTAACCTTTGGTTGTACTTCTCAACTGCTACCTGAACAAGCGAATTCTCATAATGCTTAAAACTCGATGGAAGCAGTTTCATGCTTGCATCTGTTATGTAAGATCGACATTCACAACATGGTGTTATTACTATTCCCTATTGGTAGATTGATATATAAAACTTAAGGTACTGGTAGCAGAAGTATAACCCCCATCAAGGACAAGATTATGGGCTGTTATGAACCCCGAGTCTTCACTGGCAAGGAATAATGCAGCTTCTGCTACATCTTTCACGGTTGCACATCTGCCGCGCAACAAGCTCCCTGTTTCCCCCACAATCTTGCTTACATCTTCGGCCTGCATATCCTCCTTCCTCAGATGCTCTCTGTATGCAGTGACCAGGATCTCTGTGGGAACCCCATGTGGTGAAATGCTGTTAACACGAATTCCATGGACTCCCAACTCGCATGCCGCGCTTCTCACCAGTCCATTGATGGCCTCCTTTGACAGCGTGTAGGCATGTCCTCCAAGGCCTCCCATGATAGCTGCAGAGCTTGACGTGCAGATGATGCTCCCGCTTGTCCTGGTTTTGATCATAGCTGCAGCCGCATACTTAATCCCATGTAAATACCCGAAAATATTCACCGAGATCAGCTGCTGCACCTTCCCCATGTCAAGGGTGGTTATACTCCCCGACGGACCAGAAATACCAGCATTGTTAAACATGATGTCAATCTGCCCCTTCCATCTGAGCGCAAGCTCAACAGCTGATTCAACATCAGTTTCCTTGGACACATCGCAATGTATGTACCGTCCCCCTATAGATTCAGCCAACGCAGCCCCCAAATCATCAAGTATGTCCGCGATCACAACATAGGCGCCATTCTGCGCAAATAGCTTGGCCGCAGCAGCACCAATCCCTCTCGCACCCCCAGTTATAACCGCAACTTTGCCCACCAACCTAGCACATTTCAAAACCAAAACACATCAATCAGACCATACTCAAGCAGCTAAATTGTAAAACGACTCAAAATTTTACAAACTTCTTAGTAGGCTGCAGAATTTTCGGCTCCATATTAGCTCCCTTAAATTGTCCATCAGCAGATTAATGGCCTTTATATAAGGATTAAACTTCTTAGTACTCTGATTATTCAATACTGCACACTCTTCTTTCCTTCTAACTACTCCTAAACCATAATTATGAGCTATTTATATGGGCCGGGTAGTATTTGGGCTGCGGCCTAGTTATATTAAAAGAAAAGAATAAGAAACAGCTGGATTGAAAACAGCACATCGTCCTCACTCAATTTTCAATCGCCACCTGAAACTCGGTGTGAGAAGCCACGGAGGAGGAGATGGCGGCGGAGGGAACGACGAAGAAGATGATAGCAACGCAGGAGGAGATGGTGGAGAACAAGGTGCCAATAGCGTATCGGGACCAGTGCGCGCACTTGCTGATTCCTCTGAACAAGTGCCGGCAGGCGGAGATGTACCTCCCCTGGAAGTGCGGCGACGAGCGCCACGTGTACGAAAAGTGCGAGTACGAGCTCATCATGGAGCGGATGCTTCTGATGCAGAAGATCAAGGAGAAGGAGGCACTGAAGAGCAAGGCTCCGATTCCGCAGGGTCAAAACGCCATTCCTCTCATTCCCAAGACCGCCAACGCCTAGAAGTAATTTCGGAATTTCGCCTCTGGATTTTGGTTTTTTTTGTGTGAATTGTTTTGTTAATGAGGTTATGTTTTGATTAGGATAACATGTTTATCAGGTAGAGTTTATTGATTTAGAGGATTGAGGTTAAGCGTAATCGTAAGCAGGTTTTAGTTGGTTAAGTTACTGTGATTTAGCTAGGTTTGATTTGGAGTTGACGGATTTGCGAACAATGTAGGAGCATGGAGTTTGGGGTTTTTGAGTGTTGAGAAAGGGGAGAGCTGTGGATTTGGGTTAGGAACTCTTAATTTGGATTTGTGACAATATATGGAATCTTTTCGTGGGACAGGGGGGAGGAACTTTTCGAGTTTTAATAGCTGACATTGTGTGGGGGTGTCCCTAGCTAGATACGTCCTCTTGTCATTTGTGTTTTTTCTGGTAAAATCTTTTGTTGAATTCATCTGTGGAAGCTTGTATGCATATACTTAATATGAGAGGTTGAGAGAAGGATTGTTTGATGGTGTGCAAGAAAAAGAAATCCCTCGTTTTGCTCAGGTCATTTGAATTGAAAATAGAATTTGGTTTTGTATAGAGCATGATCTGTGCTGATGGGGAATTCGGTCATCTTAATCTGGCAGCCCACTAAACTGTCATAGATCATATGTTAGACATTAGATTGAGGAACAAACATTTGGGTTCATTTTTGCTCTCTCTTTCACATCTGAGTCATTTTTCTCTTTATTTTGAGTTTTTGACAGTGAAACTTTAGGACCAGGATTGGATTCAACCAAGAAAGTAAAGTATTAATGATATTTTCTTACTTAACATGGCCAAAAAATTAAGTTTACTGACTGTCTCCAATCCTGTTTCTTTAATTTTTGTGATTCTTTCAAGTAAATTTGTGTTTTGTTACCATAATCTCTTATAATGGAACAGGTACGTCATTACCCATGAGCCCTAAGCATGAGATTAAGGGTAAACATCTTAGGTTCAAACTATTGAATATTGTAGGTAAAACTTGTCTCTTGTTAGTTTCATGGGTATACTAGTTTATATTTGGTTAAAGTGAAGTGATGGATTCAGAATTGTACAACTCTTTACCCATGGGCCCTACGCAAGAGGTTAAGGGTAACCCTTTTAGGTTCAATCCTACCTGTGATAAAAAGACAATGTGCTAGTTGTTGGGCTTGCTTTGCTCCTTCTCATAGTTTTGATGAGTTGGTATCATCATTTCTTAAAACTAGTGACGTCGTTCATTTAAGTAATTGCTCTGGTCAAAATTTTATGTGGAAGTAAAGGGCAGTAGAATAAACTGATGACCTTATATCAAGTTTTGTAGACATATTGTTGTTTTGAGAATTAGAGCAAGCACTAGCCATGTTTATGACTAGTTAAAATATCAAAGTTTTACATTTACCTGTCATGTTTTTTCTTAATTGAATATTACCTTTTTATTAATTCGTACCTGATAACTCGATTTAATCTTGAACAGGAAGCTTAAATTCACAAGGTGTGGATAATTTGATGCTTTTCACCGCTAATGAAGATAAATTTCCTGGGACTGTTCTGAGACAATTGTTATTAACTGTCATTTTCTTTTCTCAGTTGTGCAACCGGTTTCAACTTATTGAATAAATTAAATTCCTCTTCTGGATTCTGTATTGATATTCTGCAAGGGTAATTGCATGGTTTAGTTTTGCTATTGTACTCTACTGTTAAGTTCAACTTTGGAGCAAAATGAATAGAATCTTGAACTAACAATATTTTCCTGCCGAGCCTTTTCTGGTTTTGATCCGGACGTTGCAATTGGGCTTACGGAAGCAGTTGTGCTTCACACCTCCCAAGTATTGGGCTTACAAGTTATAATACTGATCAGGTCCTCACTGTCATGCCTTGCATTGCAGTCTACTAGAACACAATCTAGCTAAAGCTAATTTCAAACTCTGTGTTACTCAATTCAAGTTTTCTAACTAATTCCATCTCGAGGACTTATTCCCTAGATTCGAGTCAATTGACCATGTGATAATTGCTACTAAGATGGATCAAAAAGTCATGCCCAGCCAAACAAATGCAAGAAAAAAAAAGAGGTATTAGAGTGTGTGTGTGTGTGTGTATACTGACGCAGGTCGCGTTGCATACAAGTTATATACGTTATGCTTTTTAAGCTGCTTATTTTGACCTGCGTATTAAGCTAGCTAATAAGGTTCGCAGACAATGAGCTTGGTCGGTTCCAACTTGAAAATTACGAGGATCTATAAGAAGACTAACTTCGTTCATTCTTGTGTAGTATACGTACTCAACTTGAGGAGCACGTACAATTAAGATCGGCAACATTATCGACAACGAAGATGTAGAAAGAAGACATAGAAAATGTGGGGGTCTGTAAGAATTACAAATGCAATAGCTTGCTGCGGCAACCACATCAAACCTATATCTATAAACATTCATCTTAAACACACTAAACAACAAGCTTCTAGATGAATTTATGTTTATAAAGAAACCAATTACCAGGTCCATCCAGCCATCCTTAATCAGTGTTTCTTCTGATGGATTGATCTGTTGTACATCAAAAACTTACTTGTTTCTAGCGAGCTAGCTTGTACCGATTGATGTTATTATTGTAATCATGAGATTGAGAGTAGATGCATGTAGAGACAGATGAGGCAGCAGGTATGGCCAAGAGGCTTAGATACAAAAGAATTATTTGACAATGAACTGGAATTTGACTGATGGAAATTATCGAGATTGAAAAGTTCAAAGTTTTTTCACCTAATTTGATACCTTGAGCTACCAAAAGTCAATATGGTAGGGAACCGATTATCGAACGTACCCCTCCATCCTCTTCAATCATTCCTCCTGGAATCTTTTCGATACCCAGCAGGCGGATCAGTCCATACGTACTCCAGCAATAATGAACAATGATAAAAGCTAGAACGTTCTACGTATATATAATATAAAAACAAGCTGCATTGCCTTGATTAACCTAATGTCTTCTTCGATGTTAGGTTTGATAGAGATTTATACAATTGTTTGGTTTCTAGTCTACAGATGGATTTGACTGCAATCAGATACATACAGATGGATGTTGCGGGTGTTTATACGGAATTATTCATATATTAAGTACGTAGGTGGCCATCTTTGTCTTGCGGACACAGCATTGATTTGCAACCGGTACATTGTCAAACTCTGCACAGGGAATTCAGATCATCATGCATGTTCTTGTTGCGGGGGGATTATTCAGTCCCTAACTTCTTTGTAAAAAGGAGATCGAGAACGGAAATTAACGGAGAAGAAAATGGCACCGTATTGTTTATATGATTTTAATTGTGGAGGAAGTAAGTAATGCCTTGAGTCTAGTCTTTTAATGGCTTCTTTTAGTAAGAAATCGTCAAATCTAAAACCTAATTCATTGACCTGATCGAGCACCTGTACTGGTGATTTTCTAAAAAGAAGAATGAACTGCTCGATAACTCTCCAGGCCGTGCATGGAGATCGAGGTCCGATTTCACACTTGACATGAATCAAAGCATGGATTATAATACTACGTCAACTTAACAAATATAATTAAGTTCATTCTTCATGATTAAACAAGTCAATCCATGTATGCGAATCCTATGTTCCAAAAAGGTACATAGATTTGAGCATCACACATCACCTGCAGGAATGATATATAATCATATATAATTGATCAAGATGGCTACTAATGACTTAATCTACATGATTAGTATGCTCATCATCATATATATTAATTTGATCATGGTTTATTGATACTCACAAATAAACAACAATTCATTCATGGAATCTAGCTACTAATACAGCCAGATCCGATATATAATCATGGTTTTTCTATTGTATGCGCATGTCGATCTGTAGATAAACAAACGTCAATCAATTCTGAATAAGTAGTCTGGTATATGTGCGTGATGGCCGTATATGACAAAGAGTGGCAAGTTCTTGCCATTTTCTAGAAACGACTACAGAACAAAAGTATAACTCTTCTACAAACTTTAGTTATCATCAAATTTCCAACTTTTGAGCAAAACATTCTACCTGATATGAGTTAACTTTAGATTTATATTATGCGAAGTTGTGAACACGAAATGTTCAAAGATATGTATAAAATAACCTGAAAGCTCGTAAGATTGATAAAAAGAAACCATATCATTCAAGCTAGCTTTCATCCTACTACCTAATTGATACCTTTGTAATGAGAAGTCAAGATTGTGGGAATTGGGAGCCAAATGAGCCATGCATATTTTGTTAATCATTCTCCACTCTTTTGGTCCTCACGGCAAGATCGATTGAATTAATTATGCTCCTTAACATGTCAAAAGGAGATGATTTATGCATAAAGTTTCGTCCAAGTATATATTTTCGATTTCTGTCATGTTGTTAATTGGTGTACGTTGAACGCTTTTCCAACAATTCAATTTGATTTTGGATATTCTCAAATCTCAACATGATCAGTGTCCATGTATACCCCCATATTTAATAATAGGAGAAATAAATGGTGTATATGTTACATAAGTTAATAAATAAGACGAGTGATGTATATGGAGTTGTACAAATATGGTTCATCTAGTATTATTACATTCCCGGTCCTTAAATATTGCATATGTATCTAGAAAAGAGTTAATCACCTTAATTTCGTATCCTTTCCTTTAATTGCCGTTAGTGAATGGAAAGATTCGCTTCATCTTGGTGACTAGCTATTTCTATGGAGGGAGAACCGAATTGGAAGGCATGGAATCCGATAGTTTTTTTGGATGAAGATGGAATCCGATGGTTGCTGCTGCCTCTTTTAGTGATGGTGCGTTGTGCGTTGACAATAAATACATAGCAGTGTGAACAATGTTCCGTTGAGCAAGAAATTGATAATGCATGCCATGGGAGCGAAAATTCTACGGCGCACCAGTTGCATATAGGGCTGGGCATAAAACATGAAAATCAAAAAAAAATCGAACTGGATCTGCGGGCTCATGTTTTTAACTGATGAACGGACCTGTCCCGGGCCCTGAAATTTCTAAACAAAAAAATCCTGAAAGCCCGGTGTCCTATGTGTTATTCTATCATTGGGTATTTGTAATGATCTTAAACTAATACCATGCATTCAACTACACTGAAATACTAAAGAATAAGACCCTAAAGGTTTATAACTGGGCCAGGCTCCCAAGTTTTATAACCGGGCCAGGCTTTACCGAGTCTAAGATTTTTCACTTTCGGTCCGAACTTTCACCGGCCCTCATTTTTTTAACACTAAAACCCGGCCCGGACAATTACCACTGGTCCAGACCCAGACCCTAAAAAATGGACCGGTCCCGGCCCGAACCCAACTCTAGTTGCATATGCATCGTAAAACATTTTTTATAAATTTAATTTTTTATATTTTTATTTAATTTGATTTTGTTATTACCGATTCGAACTCGAGTTCCCATCTTTTTATTTTTTATTTTCAAGGTTTAATGACCAAATGCACAAAAATTAGGGATTTTAAACCCAAATGAATAACAAAAGAATCTAAAGCTCATTAAAATTATTCTTATAGAAATGACGAAAGTATCCTCATTGCTATCTAACTAACCCTCTCTCCCTTCTCGATCTGAATTCTTCCATAATTTTTTGATCATCCTCTCTCTTGAAGCAGAGACGTAGAAGACCAACACCTCAGCCCTTGTCGATTGTCGACCGCGCTCGTTGGTCGTCGCTCGTGCTCGGCGGTAGTCGCTCCTCCGTCCTCTCTCGACGGTCTTTGCTTAATCGATTGTCGCTCGGCTATGCCATATCTTTTCTCACTAATCAAAGCTTTGCCGATCAGATCTTCATATTCCGTGATGTTGAACCAGAGCCAAAACCCTAGCTGTCCAAAAGCTTCACCTCTCTTTTAGTTCTTGATCTATTTCTCACTGATGTTTCTCTGAAATTGACCAGATCTCCTAGTCTTCAACTTCCGCACACTGCCTTCGCTCCCTCATCTCCAAGCACTGAGCTCCATACGCGACGTCGTCGTCGGATCTTGTCGGGTTGGTGTCAAGTGCGATCGTGAGAGGTACACTACCAGGATAAGCACTTTAGCCGACGAAATTTTTTCGTCGGCCTGTTCACATTTTTCGTCGGCTATAAGTCGTCGGCTATACTTATAGCCTATGAAATAAAGTCCGTCGTCGGCTATACTCCAACACTTAGCCGACGAATTTTTAATATTATTTCGTCAGCTAAGTGTTGGAGTATAGCCGACGAAATAATATATTTTAATTCGTCGGCTATACTTCAACACTTAGCCGACGAATTTTATATATTATTTCGTCGGCTAAGTGTTAGAGCATAGCCGACGAAGTACAATATATTATTTCGTCGGCTATACTCCAAAACTTAGCCGACGAAATAATATTAAAAATTCGTCAGCTAAAGTTTAAAAAATTAAAAAACAAATAGAGAATAGCCGACGAAATTAGCACAGTTTCGTCGGCTATGATATTTTTATTTTTTAATTTTTAAAACTTTAGCCGACGAAATATGGTAAATTTCGTCGGCTATAGTACTTTTTATACTAGAAACCCAAACAAAATTTATACATTACCATCCAAGCAAGCTGCAAATTACAGAAACAATTTCATAACCAACAACAACACACCATCTAAAGTAACATAAACATTTTGCATTAAATTTTCAATTCATAAATTGTTCATAAACCTAAAAAGTAAATTAATATTTGTTCATAAACCTAAAAAACTAAATAAATAATTGTTCATAAACTTAAAAAACTAAATGAAATCGATATCGTCTAAATCAATATCTGCTCCAGGATGAGGTTGTTGGGGAGGTTGCGGCGGCTGAGGTAAGACAACAGGCGGGGGCATGGGCGGAAGGGGAAGTCCCTGCTGCTGTGCAGCTAAAAAATCTTGCATGTACTGGTACATCTGCTGCTGCTGTGTCTGCTGGGCGGCATGGGATGCTATAGTGTACTCCTGTAGAGCCGCAGTATATGCTGCTTGGGCGGCCTCTCTTTCGGCAGTATATGCTGCTTGGGCGGCTTGTTGTTCCCGTAACATCTGAACTTCCGCCTCAAGCTGAGTCGTTCTGCTGCTGGTCGAGGCTCCTTTTTTCTGAAACCCAGGAGTGGTTTTCAGTACCCCCTCGCCCTTCTTTCCCAGGCCCCGACAGTAGAAGTTATTTCCTCGCGGTGGGAAGGCTGTGCCCATGATCCTGGCCCCAACGCTGAGATCTGAACTGTCGATCCGGGACATGGCTTCAGACATGTCTTCCTCTTGCGTGTCAGGCCATGTCTCCCTGACTATAGCAGCCATCACCTCGTCACTAGCCTGCCTCACCCTCGCCTAATTTGATAGGAAAAAAAATTAATTAACATTTTAAAATATATATATATATACATATAATTTACTAAATTTTAAAACGTAAAACGACTTACAATATCCTCCTGGGAGTCAGGATATGCCTTCTCGTACGTATAGACGTACTGGTTGACCTCTGGATGTTCCCTGGCCGCCTCCTCCATCAACGATGCGAACGGTCTAGAACCGGCATGATGGTTCCTCATGTTGCGTTGCCGGTTTTGAGCGTTCACCCGGGAAACGGCCTACAAAGGAATCGAATTAGTAAAATATTTTAAAACGTATTAAATATAATTCAATATAATAAATAATTATTTTTAATTACCTGTTTATGTGGGTTGTTGAATTCCGATATCAGAAGCCAACGCCACTCGTACTCCCTGAACTGGAACTCAAGGGGGGTGCCGGAACGTTCGTTCCCATGTGTAGTCCAGTGGGTCCGTAATTCGTTCTTCCACTCCTTGTACCTGTAATACGCCAAAAAAAATATAAATATTATAAATTAAACATAGTTTTTTTTGTCCTTAACTTTGCAACGTACCTTCCCCCGTGCACAACGTCCGCCCAGGTGTTCCTCAGGTACTCGGGAACGTCAAACCACACCTGCATTTAAACATTTATTACTTTAGACGTTCATAAATCTACAATGTAATAAATAATGTTAAATATGAATTTTGTTATACTTACCGACATGGCGTTGTGGACCATGTCCTTAACCTCCTGTGGGACCTCGCCCCAGTCTGACCACAACATAGGGACTCTATCCCTAATAAGCGCTCCCACGCGGCCAGAGTACATCCTCGTCTTGCCGCCCGATACTACGTTCCCATCCTCGTCAGTATCAATGACGATCCTTCCCGATGTACTCACTGTCTTCTCGAGAGCTTTCCTCGTGACCGGACCTCTCTTCTTCCTTGTCGGCTTGGCTCCGACGGTACCTATCATAAATTGATGATTAGTAAATTAATTTTATTATAACATTATAACATAACAAATTACTTATATAATCATTACCTGAGGGCGTTGGGGCGGATGCGACGGACTCCGACTCTGCAGCCGACGATGATACCCTCGCAGAAATTAACTCTGTAGCAAACGGCACGAACAGGTACACCGCTGATGGGGTCACCTGGGGGGGTAGTGGATAAATCGGCGCCCCTGAGTCATCGACTGTAGGTATTGCCGGTATGAAGCGCGGAAGGAAGAGAAGAGGCGGCGGCATCTGTACCCCGGAAGACCCACCCTCCGATGCACTAGGGCCCGGTGCCGGTGCCCTACGTATCTCAGGCATACGTGGTGCAGACACCTCCGCCTGAGTCGGAGGCCACAACTGCCTCGAGGAGTGAGGGCCGCTGGGCTGCCTGGAGGAGCGCGGTACGCTAGGCTGCCTGGAGGAGCGAGGGGCGTCCTGCTGGCCAGAGGAGCGAGGGGCGCTAGGCTGCCTGGAGGAGCGAGTGGCGTCCGGCTGGCCGGAAGAGCGAGGGGCGCTAGGCTGCCTGGAGGCGGGAGGGCCATCTGGCTGCCTGGAGGAATGTGTCGGCTCCAGAAGAGACGCCCGTCGGGCCGTCATTGGGCCCTGAAACGAACCTCGAGGGTTGCTAGACGTTCCCTCTGACGATTCACCCCGGCCCTTCGAACTCTTTGATCTGCTGAATAATCCTTTCATCCTAAAAAAAATAATTAATATTTTGTTAAATTAAAAATGAACAATATACCAAATAAAAAATGAACAATATACCAAATAAAATAAAAAATGAACAATATACCAAATAATATTGTAATATACGCAAATATATTAAATATACTAAATACACCCAAATACACCCAAAATACATCCAAATATACTAAATACACCCAAATATACTAAATACACCCAAATACACCCAAATATACTAAATACACCCAAATACATCCAAATATACTAAATACACCCAAATACATCCAAATGCACCCAAAATACATCCAAATATACTAAATACACCCAAATACACCCAAATATACTAAATACACCCAAATATACTAAATACACCCAAATATACTAAATACACCCAAATACATCCAAATATACTAAATACACCCAAATACATCCAAATATACTAAATACACCCAAATACACCCAAATACATCCAAATACATCTAAATACACCCAAATACACTCAAATACACCCAAATTCACCCAAATACAACCAAATATACACCCAAATTCAGTAAATACACCCAATATAATTCAACATTATCACAACCTAATACAATTCAACATTATCACAATATAATTCAACACAATTCAATATAATGCAATATATTGAAAAAACAACCCAAATTTGTTCCATAATACAATATAAACATGAAATTTCATACCTAATTGGTTTGGGAGATGAGGGAGACGGAGTGGAGGCCGGAAACCGTCGAAAATGGCGAAAGAAAATCGAGAGGAGAGGGAGAACGAGTCCGGCCGAAAGTGGAGAAGTGGAGAAAGTGGGGGTTCTGTCGCTGGGTTCGAATATATAGGAAGAACTATAGCCGACGAAATAAAAAATTCGTCGGCTATAGTTGGACTTTAGCCGACGACAAAACCCTAATTTCGTCGGCTAAAGTCCAACTATAGCCGACGAAATTTTTTAAGTAATTTCGTCGGCTATAGTTGGACTTTAGCCGACGAAATTACTACGAATGTTAGTAATTTCGTCGGCTAAAGTATATTTTATAATTATTTAGTAAGTTCATGCACAATTTATTTGTTTTATCTTGTGAAACGAAAAACCGACCGTCAGATATCATCATTATGTTGAAACATGTGTGAGGGTAAAATTTCAGCATCATCGGACACACGTAAGGGCTCGATCCGCACGGTCAATCCCGTTGGTCAAACCCCTAAACACAAACAAACGGTGATTTGGCCACCTAAAATACGTATTCTGTCCGGACCGTCAACTACAAATAGTTTCATATCGAGGAGACGCAACTAGCGGTATAAAATTTATACGAAAAATAACCGTCGGAGATAGGGCGTCCTCTATGACGAACGAATAGAAAAAATGCAATGACCGCAAGTATTGGCACCGAAACTTATCGGAATTACGTGAAATTTCAACCGTAGACATATTTCATCGTTCCGGTCATATCTTATCTCACAACTTTTTTTTGTTTGAAGCATCTACGTATAGTTTGTTTTTAAAACGGAACATTTACTTAACACTTAGTCAATTAGTTATACAACATTAGTAGGCATACTTTGATTGTGACAATCCATCTTGTGAAACGGAAAACCGACCGTCAGATATCATCATTATGTTGAAACATGTGTGAGGGAAAAATTTCAGCATCATCGGACACACGTAAGGGCTCGATCCGCACGGTCAATCCCGTTGGTCAAACCCCTAAACACAAACAAACGGTGATTTGGCCACCTAAAATACGTATTCTGTCCGGACCGTCAACTACAAATAGTTTCATATCGAGGAGACGCAACTAGCGGTATAAATTATTATTTTATTCATTTAACTTTAGCCGACGAAATATTAGGGTATTCGTCGGCTATACTTTAGGGTTTAGGGGTTAGGGTTATTCGTCGAATTTTATATATTAGGGTTTAGCCGACGAAATATTAGGGTATTCGTCGGCTAAAACTGTCAAATAGATAAAAAAACAGTTGGTTTAACCGTACCCATAAAAATTTCCTGCATATATAACCAACATTCAGATACATTATGTGTCACACCCCGAATCTTGTGAAGTTAATAAAAGTTACCTTTCACAGAGATTCACGAGTTACCGAGGATTTTTAATTGCGATCGGTAATTCGATAAGTTATCGCTCGAGTTAACTTTCGAGTTTTTCTAAGTTCTTCAAATACCTGAATTGATGACTCGATGTTGTAGTACGTGTCAACACGAGTCTCCTGGTATTTTCGGAATATTTTTCGGAGCTTCGGTTTATTTTCTATGAATTTTTGAAGTTTCCGGTAACTTTTAATTATCAATCCGGTAGATCAGTTTTACCATTTTACCTTTTTACTTTTCATTTTCTTTGAATCTGGACCGTTGGATCCTTTCAAGATTGAATCTCAACCGTTGATTTCTCTATAAATAGAGAAGAGAGGTTTGACCGAGTCAAACCTCCCTAACTCGGTCAACTCGAGCTCCCCGAGCTCCGTTACGGCTTCTGCAGTCTTCCGCCCAACGCCGGCGATTCCGGCCACCACAGGGCGGCGGACCCCTTCCATTCTCTTCCTCTCCCTCTCTTCTACCAAACCCCCCTATTGAAAACGTCAGATGACCCACCCATGGTGGAGATCGAGCACCGCTGTGCTTGGTCAATCTCCGGCAATTTCCGGCGATTCAGGCTAGGAATCGGCAAACCAGAGGTTTGGATCTTCTTCTCCTCTCTTCCTCTTCCTTCTCCTCAGTTTTGTTGATCGATTCGAGCCCAAATCGGGAATTTCATTTTCCACTGTTCTTACCTGTTTTCTGTGTTTTTACGGCTTCCTGGATTCCTTGCTCCGGCGACGCCATCAGAGGAGCTTCTCAAGCTCAGGTGAAGCGGGAAACAGTGGGCTAGGGGGAGATGAGGTTTTGGGAAGCAGTAGTTCGGATTTGGAGGTGAGGGACAGGTTTCTGATTTTGGTTCAAACTATTGGGCTATTAATCTGTTTGAAATGTTGCTGAATTGTGTTGCGTTGTCGTTGTGTCGATAACTAGGAGATCCGAGTTTACGGGGAAACTCTGGCGAAATTCCGGCAAAGTTGCCGGAATCCGGTAACGATTCCGACGGCAGTAATCCGGTTGAAATGCCGAGGTAGTCTTCGATCCCTTTAAATGTGTGGGTTCCGTTTAATGAGAGATAAACTGTCGTAAGTCGGAAATTTCGTAAGGAAACGTGAAAAACGGAAACTAACCGTAATTTTGGGAAACCTTCTAAGTTTGGAAACCGTTAATTTGGGAAACTTTCCATTTTGGGAAAGTTTCCATTAAGGGAAAGTTTCCACTTTGGGAAAGTTGCAATTTCAGAAAAATGGTTAAAGGATTGAAGTTCAATGAATGTGACACTTGTTGGTTAAATGGGTAAAGTGTTAAATGGTTATCGGAAATAGATAACTGGAATTTATGAGAAAATGTTAAATCGGTATATCGACTCGAGGTTAAATATATTGATTAATACGTGACACCCTAACGTAAAGTTAAAGTGATAACCATGAGTTCGGAAGCTGAGTCGGACTTCCGGTAAATTGAGTTATTAGTCGATAACCGGGGAAAGAAAGTCAAAAAAGGTTAAAGTGTCATAAAAAGGAACTCGGTCAACTTGTGGTCAAATAGGAGTTCCTGATCAAACTAGGAAAAGACCAAGTCAACGATGAGATGACTAATATAGTGGTTTGTTTGTACAGTCTCTGATTGAACGTGAGACGGGCTCGACTACGCGGGTAGTTCGAGGGTGTCGCTCGAGGAGCTTTCCGAGCGGAAAGGTCGCAATAGTACTGTGAGTGGACATATTATTTTAAATAAATGCATGCCTTAATTATTGAGTTAATTGCATGATGTTTATGATTGTTTTCGAGAATTATATATCTCTCGGGTTCTTGAACGTATTTACGTTATTACTCGATTTTCTATTTCTTCCGAAAATGGTTATAGACGGTGAGGGCCGTCCTACGAATGGAATTGAACCCGAGACTTCGTTGGAGATTGGGTCTATGCATATATGTCAAGGAATTGTTTACTTATTTATTTTGGGAAGAGAATTTGATTAAAGTATTGTTGTGAATTATATTTTAAGGGTTGACCAATGATTATGCTAGCTAGCGTAGCGTGAGGGCGCTACTAGAGCTCTTAGCTCCGACCCTAGCCTGAGAGGTCAGGCAAATTACGTAGTGCACTATGAGGGTTGACCATTTCCACTTTATCCAGAGCTCTTAGCTCCGACCCTGGTCTGAGAGGTCAGACAAGCCTGAGAGGTCAGGTTGATATTATAAGGGTTGACCGTTATCACATATTCTAGAGCTCTTAGCTCCGACCCTGGTCTGAGAGGTCAGACAAGCCTGAGAGGTCAGGTTGATATTATAAGGGTTGACCGTATTATTTTATCTAGCTAGCATAGCGTAGCGTGAGGGCGCTACTAGAGCTCTTAGCTCCGACCCTAGTCTGAGAGGTCAGACTCATTATGTTTGGTGAACATTTCTCTTCCCATATTCCTTGTTGGTTTATCTTATTATGCACTTGTGGAAATTTAGTAATTGTGGGCATGCATAAATGATTTTTAAATTGATATACTTTTGGGAGAACATTACAGGAAATGAAGTTTTTATCTGTGATTTTCGTCCACTCACTCTAACGGTTTTTAAATGTTTCTCCCCTGGGCCTTTTGTTTTTAAATGCCCAGTGATGCAGGGTTCTTGAGAGGAGGTCGAGCGCGTACGAGAGTCGAGGCATAGTCGATCATTCCGTTGCTGCGAAAAATTCTTTGGGGTAACTATCTCTGTAGACTGCTCTGACTAACCCGGTTTAGTTAGTTTAGTAGGAAGGGTTGGCCATTTCAAGGGGGTTTCGGTAAGAAGTTCCCTTGAGGTGGTCCCCGCAGGATTTACTTCGGGTTAAAAGGGTTTAACCTGGGGTGGGTCCTGTCAATGGTATCAGAGCATTAGGTTATCGTTTCCTGTTACTACCTCATATACTTGGTATCGCTTAGTGTCTATAGAGTGATGGTCCGACCGCGGCGGATCCATCGGCATTTTGTGCTTGGACGCTTAGTGTTTATTGAGGATATGAGTTAGTACTTCCTGATTGAGATATGGACCGAGTGGTCCTATAAACGATCGAATCTTCAAGACTATGCCTCAGTACGCGCGACCTCACAGAGAGTTCCTGTAAGGAACAAGGTAAGCTCGTTACGTATTTATTTTTATAGTTCCCCAAGGATTGGGTTTTAAAGGGATTTATTGAGAGTTGAGTTGGGAATCGAGCTGTAAACTCACGTTGTTTAACGAGCTTGAACAGTATGTGTAAGTACTCGGTGGTGAAACAGTTAATTCACACCGGGGAGGCTGTCATGGTTGTTGACAGGGATGCTGTAGAAGCCTAAGACAAGGCTTTGGTGTTCGTGTTATGAGGCTCTTAGCAGTGAAGAGTCGTATGAGTTACTGGAAGATGTGGCATCCTGTGATGGAAAAAGGAACTGAAGTCGCCTAGCGCGATTATTCTGAGAGGATGAATATTAAGATTTGACGATTGCCACGATTTTGTTGAGGTTCGTCATTAGTGTGGTTTCAGAGAAACCAACTGACACTTGGAAGTAGAATGACTCAAGGAAGTTGAGTGTTGTTATTTTTGTGGTTTGGATCTAGTGACTAGTCCATGATGTGGCCCTACTGGAAATGTTAAGGAAGTACAGGCTGGTTTGGTCCCTCGATGCTTATTGTGACAGCCACTGAAACTAATGGCTTGGGTCAGCTTTGGTGCTGACATTGTTGTCGTCAGTTACGACGAGTTCCTCTTCGCTCCAGCCACCCACGATTGGGGTACTAGAAGGTTTGATTTGTTGGTGAGTCCAAGCGTGATTTGAATGGTTGGTGACAATGATCATTGGACCATTTATCGTGGAGGCAGAAATTAAATTGTGTCACCAGATCTTGGGGCTCATGTCAACCATAAGGTGAGTTATCCACCTGTGATCAAAGTATTTTAATTGGTACACCTGTGGAGGAGTCTCCAGGTTGGCTGTGTTAGAGTCCGATTTACAGATCGAGCGAGTGTTATCAGTTGTAGCTAAGCGTAATTGGTTTCAGGATTTAAAGAAACATGTTGGAAGTGGCAATAAGCCACCGGGTCATGGACCCAGAGTGCTTGGGGTACCGGAGTTAGTGATACGAGTCTGGATTGACTTTGTATTATTATGGTGTAGGAACCGGTCATTGTGCAAACAGTATTGTTTCGACGGCCGAAGTTGTACATGGGTATACCCCACATGAGCACGTGTACCCACCTGTGTAGGGAAGTGGTAAAGTTGAAATTTGGGTAGCACATGCTGGAAGGCATAATTATTGTGTGCAGTTGTGTGTGGTCAAAATGACACCAGGTAAGTGACTAAGGCTGGTGATGTCATCATTCTAAGAATGTGTCATAAGAGTTCCATTTATTGAGAACGGAGATTAAGGACATTCGGGTAGAAGTTTCTGTGCAAACGTCCAGTAGATGGCCTAACCATTTAGGTATATGTCGGAGGTGGGTCATTCATAGTCGTTCCGACTCTTATGATGGTTAGCGAGATTATTTTATGTGGTCAGTAAGTGGTTGATTGCCTGCTGAGTTAAATGCACGGAAAAGGTGAAGTGACAGCAGTGAGGCAAGGTTTACTGAATCGTTGAATAGGAGTGAGAATGTTGTAGATGGTCAAGCTTCAACCTGCAACCAAAGTCGTCCGTTATGACACTTGGTTTCCTCGAGGGCGATTAACTGAGCTTGATGGCATGAGAATTTGTGCACTCACTGGCTGGGGTCAAATCAATTATTGTAACCGAATGTGTACTTAGTCGTTTTTGGGGTTCATAAGTTACACCCACTGCAGTGATATGAAATATTCTCAATTTGATTGTGGAAAGAGGATTAAGATCTGGGAGATCAATTATTGGTGTTAATTTAATGGAGTCCTGAGAGGATTAAAGAATTGTTGCTATGGTCATTGGTCATTTGAGTAGTGACCCTACTTGTTAGGAATTATTAACCTAACGACAGTTCTTGGCGCCACGAGTGTAGAGTGGTAGCAAGAAAGATCATTGGAGGTGACTTGCGAAATTGTCAACATTTTCGGTGAGTGTGAAAGTGGTGAAACTGAGGAAAGGGTTTCTTTGATGACTCAAAGGTGTTACGAGTCAAGGTTTTGGAAACCAAATTGTTACAAGGGTAGTAAAGTATGTTGCTAAGTTGTGCAACACTCCATCGGAAACCGTGGAGTGACTAAGCTACGTTCAGATTAAGTTATGATCTGAGAGGATGTTAACGTGTGGCAGTGGATCTTGTGATTTAAGATCTAGAGTGGTAAGCGATTGAGAATTTTGAATCTTACCGAATAGAGGTTGCGGTGGATGGTAAACCCGCAGCGCCTGGGGGACAGTTTTGTTAGAAACTGTCTAGTTGTACGAGTTGACTCTGTGATGTATACGTGCCCAGTGCGGTAATGGTATTTGTTATCTTGTGCCTCGTTAACTAGATGCTCGGTGATCAACATGGTTGTGTCTGGTGAAATTAATTCCCGATGCTTTGATCAGATGTTCCTATGGGCGTGCACCAGTGGCACTAAATTTCATGTAGAGGTCTGATCTGGTTAAATGTCCAAGTTGCTGGTTATTACCGGATGATGTGGTAATGGAGGCATCTGGGAATGGAATATACTTGTTGAGCGGGTAAGGCTCTGGAACCCTTTTAATGGTAAATCTATCCCAGATTGTGATGCGGATAACGTTTATTAGACGCACGGTTGGTTGAAGTGCAAGCTCTGCACTATGCGTCATTTCAGGCTAAGGTAAGAGATAGGGAGGTCAATGGCACCTCGCCTATGAGTAGTACGGAGATGTGTTACCAGTGGTAAAGTACGCTGTAGTTCCACGAGGTGATAATTGAGTTAGCGATTGTATGTTTGGGCTTGTGAGTAAAAAGGGTCCGGATTTGTTGTTGTCAGAATAGTTACGTGAGTAGTGTGTAGCCTGACAATTTGTCATCATGCGAGGAGTAAGTATTGTTGAACCTCGATGTCAGGAGCTTTTGGACCTCTCTGATGTAAAGGTTATGATTTTGGATTTACGCTAATATTCACGGCAGTTCATGTCCTGTTTGTACAAGTGGTTTGAGTAATGTTAGAGTCAGGGAAGACAATTACCCTACAACATGACGGAATAGTTCTAGAAAGCGTAAACCAAATCAGGGAGCCCGGTTCAAATGAGGTGATGGTTTGTGTAACACAATGTGATCATGGTTTTCTCGTGGACTTGTTGTCAGTAGATTTGGCTCCACGTGGTATTGTGTTACCAGAGGATTTAAATCCGTTAGTGACATCGGACCCTACTCCTCGGGCGTGATAGTCCTTTCCTGCAGAGGGAATGTGTTGAGTTGATATTTAAATTCAACGAAAGAATACGAGTGTTCTTGAAGAAATTTTACTCGCGACAAGCGAGGTGTTATTGGATCAGATGAGTATTAGTAGTATTGTGACGACGTCACTTGTGGTTAGTAAGAATATTGGGTTGTGTTTAGAGTTTTGACAATGCTATTCGTGAGGCGTTTCAAATGAGCTCTCAGAAGGAAGTGATATTGGAGAACAATATTATTATTTTAAGTGGTACTATCCCCCACAGCATTGGACTTTGAATATAGAAATTTCGAGGACGAAATTTTTATAAGGTGGGGAGAATTGTCACACCCCGAATCTTGTGAAGTTAATAAAAGTTACCTTTCACAGAGATTCACGAGTTACCGAGGATTTTTAATTGCGATCGGTAATTCGATAAGTTATCGCTCGAGTTAACTTTCGAGTTTTTCTAAGTTCTTCAAATACCTGAATTGATGACTCGATGTTGTAGTACGTGTCAACACGAGTCTCCTGGTATTTTCGGAATATTTTTCGGAGCTTCGGTTTATTTTCTATGAATTTTTGAAGTTTCCGGTAACTTTTAATTATCAATCCGGTAGATCAGTTTTACCATTTTACCTTTTTACTTTTCATTTTCTTTGAATCTGGACCGTTGGATCCTTTCAAGATTGAATCTCAACCGTTGATTTCTCTATAAATAGAGAAGAGAGGTTTGACCGAGTCAAACCTCCCTAACTCGGTCAACTCGAGCTCCCCGAGCTCCGTTACGGCTTCTGCAGTCTTCCGCCCAACGCCAGCGATTCCGGCCACCACAGGGCGGCGGACCCCTTCCATTCTCTTCCTCTCCCTCTCTTCTACCAAACCCCCCTATTGAAAACGTCAGATGACCCACCCATGGTGGAGATCGAGCACCGCTGTGCTTGGTCAATCTCCGGCAATTTCCGGCGATTCAGGCTAGGAATCGGCAAACCAGAGGTTTGGATCTTCTTCTCCTCTCTTCCTCTTCCTTCTCCTCAGTTTTGTTGATCGATTCGAGCCCAAATCGGGAATTTCATTTTCCACTGTTCTTACCTGTTTTCTGTGTTTTTACGGCTTCCTGGATTCCTTGCTCCGGCGACGCCATCAGAGGAGCTTCTCAAGCTCAGGTGAAGCGGGAAACAGTGGGCTAGGGGGAGATGAGGTTTTGGGAAGCAGTAGTTCGGATTTGGAGGTGAGGGACAGGTTTCTGATTTTGGTTCAAACTATTGGGCTATTAATCTGTTTGAAATGTTGCTGAATTGTGTTGCGTTGTCGTTGTGTCGATAACTAGGAGATCCGAGTTTACGGGGAAACTCTGGCGAAATTCCGGCAAAGTTGCCGGAATCCGGTAACGATTCCGACGGCAGTAATCCGGTTGAAATGCCGAGGTAGTCTTCGATCCCTTTAAATGTGTGGGTTCCGTTTAATGAGAGATAAACTGTCGTAAGTCGGAAATTTCGTAAGGAAACGTGAAAAACGGAAACTAACCGTAATTTTGGGAAACCTTCTAAGTTTGGAAACCGTTAATTTGGGAAACTTTCCATTTTGGGAAAGTTTCCATTAAGGGAAAGTTTCCACTTTGGGAAAGTTGCAATTTCAGAAAAATGGTTAAAGGATTGAAGTTCAATGAATGTGACACTTGTTGGTTAAATGGGTAAAGTGTTAAATGGTTATCGGAAATAGATAACTGGAATTTATGAGAAAATGTTAAATCGGTATATCGACTCGAGGTTAAATATATTGATTAATACGTGACACCCTAACGTAAAGTTAAAGTGATAACCATGAGTTCGGAAGCTGAGTCGGACTTCCGGTAAATTGAGTTATTAGTCGATAACCGGGGAAAGAAAGTCAAAAAAGGTTAAAGTGTCATAAAAAGGAACTCGGTCAACTTGTGGTCAAATAGGAGTTCCTGATCAAACTAGGAAAAGACCAAGTCAACGATGAGATGACTAATATAGTGGTTTGTTTGTACAGTCTCTGATTGAACGTGAGACGGGCTCGACTACGCGGGTAGTTCGAGGGTGTCGCTCGAGGAGCTTTCCGAGCGGAAAGGTCGCAATAGTACTGTGAGTGGACATATTATTTTAAATAAATGCATGCCTTAATTATTGAGTTAATTGCATGATGTTTATGATTGTTTTCGAGAATTATATATCTCTCGGGTTCTTGAACGTATTTACGTTATTACTCGATTTTCTATTTCTTCCGAAAATGGTTATAGACGGTGAGGGCCGTCCTACGAATGGAATTGAACCCGAGACTTCGTTGGAGATTGGGTCTATGCATATATGTCAAGGAATTGTTTACTTATTTATTTTGGGAAGAGAATTTGATTAAAGTATTGTTGTGAATTATATTTTAAGGGTTGACCAATGATTATGCTAGCTAGCGTAGCGTGAGGGCGCTACTAGAGCTCTTAGCTCCGACCCTAGCCTGAGAGGTCAGGCAAATTACGTAGTGCACTATGAGGGTTGACCATTTCCACTTTATCCAGAGCTCTTAGCTCCGACCCTGGTCTGAGAGGTCAGACAAGCCTGAGAGGTCAGGTTGATATTATAAGGGTTGACCGTTATCACATATTCTAGAGCTCTTAGCTCCGACCCTGGTCTGAGAGGTCAGACAAGCCTGAGAGGTCAGGTTGATATTATAAGGGTTGACCGTATTATTTTATCTAGCTAGCATAGCGTAGCGTGAGGGCGCTACTAGAGCTCTTAGCTCCGACCCTAGTCTGAGAGGTCAGACTCATTATGTTTGGTGAACATTTCTCTTCCCATATTCCTTGTTGGTTTATCTTATTATGCACTTGTGGAAATTTAGTAATTGTGGGCATGCATAAATGATTTTTAAATTGATATACTTTTGGGAGAACATTACAGGAAATGAAGTTTTTATCTGTGATTTTCGTCCACTCACTCTAACAGTTTTTAAATGTTTCTCCCCTGGGCCTTTTGTTTTTAAATGCCCAGTGATGCAGGGTTCTTGAGAGGAGGTCGAGCGCGTACGAGAGTCGAGGCATAGTCGATCATTCCGTTGCTGCGAAAAATTCTTTGGGGTAACTATCTCTGTAGACTGCTCTGACTAACCCGGTTTAGTTAGTTTAGTAGGAAGGGTTGGCCATTTCAAGGGGGTTTCGGTAAGAAGTTCCCTTGAGGTGGTCCCCGCAGGATTTACTTCGGGTTAAAAGGGTTTAACCTGGGGTGGGTCCTGTCATTATGAATTGTAGAGCTTGTACCATATAAAACGCATCAAATTGTAGTACAAATTCAAATAACTAAGAAGGCTCGTAATCAGAATCATCCGATGAGTCTTCTTATATATTATCAAACCCAAATCGATCAACTCAATCACACTCAAAACACAATATAATCAACTCTAATTAAAACACAATATAATCAACTCTAATTAAAACTCAAAATCAATGTGCATAACGAAAATAAAACTCTTAAATCAACTCAAAAACAAGATATATACATATACGTACCTATATATAGCGCCACAAACTAATTTCGGACAGATTTCGACAACACCCAACAATTTCGCCAACCCCAAAATTTTTCTCCCGTTTTTTCTTTCAAATCAGCTACTGTCTAGATCTGGAAATATAAAGAATTTTAGCCGACGAAATTATATATATCGTCGGCCAAAGTTTTAAAATTTCGTCGGCTATAGTTCACAGACTATAGCCGACGAAAAAAACTATTTTAGCCGACGAAACAACATTTCGTCGGCTAAAGTAGACTTTTAGCCGACGAAAATTTCACTTAGGCGACGAAAGTTTTTTTCGTCGGCTAAAAGTCCACTTTAGCCGACGAAAATTTCACTTAGGCGACGAAATTTTTTTTCGTCGGCTAAAAGTCCACTTTAGCCGACGAAAATTTCACTTAGGCGACGAAATTTTTTTTCGTCGGCTAAAATGGACTTTAGCCGACGAAAAAAAATTTCGTCGGCCTGCTAATTTTTTTTTCGTCTGCTATGATACTTATTCTGGTAGTGGTAGTGGAGCTCCGATGAGATGTGGATACCCATGGCTTGGACAAGACAAAATTAGTGATATTCCATCACTGATTTGTGATGAGAGGAAATATTGGTTAGTCAGAGACGAGAAAGATGCCGGAAATCAGAAAATTACAAATCTGGAACTTGATGAAGCTGAAGAGCTTAGTCTTAATTCATTGGTTGTTGGTTGCATTTGTGGCAACCATGGAGTGGGCTTGAAGCATATTTACAAGTAGGTCAACATGATAACTTTTATTATTGGTTTGATTAGATATAATTATGAGAAGTGAAAGTAGTTTAGAGGCTTCCAAATTGGCCTGAGCAATCATGGTGCTTGTAGTTGTGAGTTTAGAATTCATTGTTTGGTAACTTTTTTTTTTCTTTCGTTTCGGTAATAGGTGAAACACTACTATAGAGGTAATCCACTTGTTCTTGAAAGTACCTTCTTCTTCTTCTTCTTCTTCTTCTTCTTCTTAGTTTATGTGTTTCAGCTAATTATTGATAGGTAATAAGCTACTGGGGCCAATAACTATATAGGGTTGGTGACAAATTGATAGGGGTTATTAATTGATTACTAGGTATTAGTAACCGATAACTAGGGTCGGTCAATAACCGATAACTGAGGATGAGAAATTCATTATCAGGGTTGTTTATTGCGTGTGAGTGACTCGACTATTGAGGGTCAGTAACTTGATTATTGGGTATCAATAACTGATTATTGGTGGTCAATAACTCACTATTGGGGTCAATAAATGATTATTAGGGGTTAGTTATCGGTGACGGAAAAATTTTGGTGACCGAAAAAATTCCGGTAATCAGAGTCCGGTGACCAACTATTGGAGCTCGACGACAAGGGTTTGAGCCCTTAAAACGAAATATGATTTTTTTATATTCAACAAATGAATAGAGGACATTTTGGTTATTTAAATTTGGAAAATGGAGACCTAATAACTAATTTATGTGTATTTGGACACACATAAATAAATCTTATATTTGATTAAATTAGTCTTTTAAAATTATTTAAATAAGTGAAAAGAGATAATATTTAATACTATACGAGCATTTGCTCAATTCTCAAAACTTATAACGCGTTAAAAAATAGTAGATAACCCATGGGAGGCATGGAATAAGGAATAGAATATGAACACCACGAACCCAATGCCATAGCCAGTGTAAGATCGAGCTGTAAGTAAAGGATGCGTTGGGTTTGGGGAACACAGAATGAATTTGCACACTCATCAGCTCATGCACATATCCAATATCAAATCATATATCACATCAATCTATGGAAGCTATTAGCTACTCGATCAGTCTACTTACGTCATCATTTTCTAGCGTTATAGCTCGGCGACTGACGAGTCTTATCAAGCAGCTAGCAGCTGCGTAGCTTCAACGAGATCAATTACCCAGTTTCGAACCTGCAAAAATACATCATTAATTCTCTCAACTTTCCCCTCTAGCTAGGTAATTAAAACACGTAATGTCTCTCTGTGCATCGATCCATTAAAAATTAATTTCTGATTAATTAGCAACCGGCCATAGTTAATTATCTGATTCCCTCTGGTAACTTACACTATTGAGTAGTCACCGAGCGGTCAGGAATAGTACAGTAGTCAAAAAAATACCCAGAAGAAGAAGAAGAAGAAGAAGAAGAAGAAGAAAAATTTGACAGATGGACAAGAAGGAAGCTAGACTCAGTTCCTTCATTCATTCATCCATTCATTTGGGATATCAGAGAGGATCTTCATGTTCCATTCCCATCCATTCGATCTTTTTTGGTAAAAACTTCTGGTTTAAATTTAATTACTACATATGCTCTCCTCGTATCTCCATACAGATAGATACGGAGAGATATGATAGAGATACGTATAGCTGTATACAAGTACAAGTACAAACACGATTGCCGAGGAACATTTACGTTCACCTGCACACGCCAAATATACCGGCGTCTCTCTCCCCCCTCTTACATTTTCAATTTTTCTGCTCTTCTTTTTGTCTTTATCTTCCTCTTTGCATCTCTCTCTCCTTTTACTTGTACCAGGCCAAACCCAGTCCTGCTCCTCTAGGCCAGCTATGTGATTATGTTTTCACTGTTTGCTCTCTTACTTTACTGTGTTGAAGAAAGAAAATCATTTACTTACATTACTGTTATATTATGCAGGAATTTCAGATCAAATACGGATCTCTACCTTACAAACTAGCTCAGAGTGTTCAGAGAGGAAAATTAAATCCAGACTAAATAAAAAGAAAAGAGAGGAGGAGACATTAGAGAAATAAGAAAATAAATAGTAAAAGCCGTAAAAGAAAGAACCTAATTGGTTAATTTATTTGGATCCATAGATCGATCGAGTAGAGAGTAATGCATCATTCCATTTGTGCAGGAATTCCATCATTCCTTTCTTCTGTTTCTCTCTCTATCTATTTATCTCTCTCTACCTCCTGACACTTTCATCATTGTTCTAGTTCTGCCAATACCAAATTACCAATACACTATACAACACTACTGTCGCGAAATTCACACAGACAAAACAACATCTTATTTAATTGATCAATTTGAAGGCACGTCAGGGGCAGGGCACAGTAGGGCATGCACGGTCCATTCTTCAAGTCCTTCAAATTGATTGATCTTCAGAATTTACCTATTCTAACCCTCGTCCCACCTCATGCTCCTAAGCTTAGTTAGAGTACTGCTGCTAAGTGCTAATGCGATATTAATTTGCATTTACAATGTAAATAGGCCTGTTGCTTTTAATTTCTACAACTTCATTTGGCATGGTTAATTAAAGCTGGTAATCTAGTTAATGCAATTTTCATATCCGGGACATTAATTCTAGTTAAGAAGCCATTGGTATTAGCAGCAAACACCTGCATTGTACTGGTGCGTTAACTGTGAGAATGCACGTTTCGTTTTGCCCTTTTTCAGTAGATTAGAGCAAGAATAATCTATACAAAAAATGGAGTGGAACCATCAGAGAAAAAAAACGGTTCGGTTTGCCCTTGTTTGTCATACTCCTCGATTAATATTACCTTCTCTGGAACAATATTTTGATGATATTCTGATAATTTCGAGGGTTAAGGTGGATTTGCTGATCGTAACGACTCGAAATATATTCTCAAAGGCACTCAGAGCATAACGTACTTTGTGACAAAGAAAACACGATTCGATCCATGGACCAAGCAACTCGATACCACCCGCCCAGCTTAACCCGTTTCATTCTCTGCAGTTTATATATATTTTTCAATTCTCTTTCATTCTCGCCTCACCAAATTAAAATTGTGAAAAATCAAACAAATACAAGATCGATATAGCTAGCTAGCTTTTCTGTCTTTTTTCCTCAAATTAGAATATATATATATATATATATATATATATATATATATATCCAAGTATATACATAATCGAATTCAGGTTGAAACTAATTAAGCTAATTAACCTAGCTAGAAATAATTAGATGCTGGTTTTGATGATTTAAAAGTCAGCTGGTTTTATATTTAGCTGGTATTCATTGTCAGACTAATCAAGCCACCCTATCTCCAAGGAAATTTAGAAGGAGTACTGGAGTAGCTACCCTAGACTTGCCACGTACCGTCTACGGTTTTCCTCCTCTTCACTTAAACCAAATCCTATCTGCTTATGCTGTCAGCGCGCAACAATATAAATTACAACATGTCCACTTTTGCAACTCAAACAAAATCGAGCTAGCTAGGGATCCATCCAGTTTTCTACTGTTCCTTGTAAGACATGTATCCCAAAAACCATGTCCAATGAAGAAAATAAGAACAATAACGTCTACAATATAACTTGCATTTTCCATTTTTCTTCGCGCTATAAGAATAACACTATTTCGGAAACCGAAGGACTCAATCGTATAGAATTGTTCCAAACCAAGTTAGTTTCCAAAGATACAACTTCATGGCTAAGATAATACCCCTCTTCTTCTTCTTCTTCTTTTTTTTTTTTTTTCAGAAAAGGGTAAGATAATACCTTAAACATATTAACCTTTCCGAAAACTAGTAACACAAATGCCAAAATAAACTAACAAGGAAGGGGTTTTCAATAGTCGGCACCGTCTTTCAAGTTTTTCTTCAGAACAATACCACCGAGCAAAAAAAAATACGAATCAGAACGACATGACAGTATAGAAAACTCATGCGTGATATGATCCAATTCAAAATCCTACATTACAGAAAAATTTACTTCATTACTCGACATCTTATCTTTTCCCGCAATCCTAACCGTTCCATCCCCTCTGAAATCAAATCATTCCTCAAGATTCGAGGGTCGGGATTTCACAAGAGTGTTGGTTGTATCCTTTGTGGTTGACTTTAAAGTTAATTTTACGTAAAAGGGTTTGTCTATAGGATTTTACAGGCGCGACGGGAAACCAGAATAGCAAAACTTTACTTGTTCAACTTTGACCACTTCATGTTCTACTGTTAAAGACATAGACTAGGGATTAGAGTGGATACTTAGAAGGGAATTATGGTAAATTGTTTGGCGTCTTCATTTAAATTACGAGTCGACATAATCACTCTTTATCGGATAATATATATGACGTTTACTATGGGACAGCTTTTCATCCACGTACTCTTTTTATCTTCAATAACCATCCCTAGCTAGAAAAAAATGGTAATGGTTTTTCTTTTCGATTCGACGTACTTGTACATGAATTTAGCTAGGGAGAAATTTCCAACGAAATGTTTAATAAATGCTCCAAGTTGTCAACTCTTTTTTTTTAAAACACACACTAATTTAACTTGCATGAGATTGAAGTCAAATCCGTAACATTCTAGTGATGCGACTTCAACAATGGCCCAATAAATGTATGTCGATCAACAGCTTCAACAAAATTTTAAACTTTTAAAAATACCTATATTAGTACTAGATACCAAAATTATCAAAAAATTAAAATAAGTATTTTAGGATATTTAATATGTATGTGTCTTGATTCATGTCTTGCATATGGACTTTATGTAGTAATCTATTTTGTAATAGAGTTTTACACATATTCATGTAATAGGCCCATTGGCCCATGTAATAACCCAAGATTCATGTATTTCCCTATATAAAGGGGTTTCATTCTATCAATAAGATAAGAAGAATTTATTCCCTCAATATAATTCTACAACACGTTATCAACACTTAGCTCTAAACCCTAAAAAGAGCAAGTAGGTCATAGAAAAAAAGGAAAATTTTGTCGCGCGCATGTCTGTGCACTGCCACGCGCACCGCTAGGCACCACTGCGCACACCTCATGGGCACTGCAGCGCACCCATGTGCACCACTGCACACCCCCTAGGCACCGCAACGCACCTCCTAGGCACCGCTACGCACCCTCAGGGCACCACTACGCACCCCACAGAGCACCGCTGCGTACCCCCGCACCTTCTGGGCACCACCGCGCACCCCCTGTGCACCTGCACACCAATAAACCCTAAAATCTGCCTCAGGGTTCAAACATCAATATCGACATAACAAAATCCGAATTGGGTTTCGTCACCAATAGAGAAGTTGAAGATATCGCTCGTACGATTCCAACGCCTCCAACCTCACCCGAAGAACCGGTCGGAAAGGCACCGAACCGGTTGCCGGAATCCCCAGACCGGTCAAAATGTTCAATCAACCGGTTCATTTTATTGCTTTCCACCTTAAGCTCCTTGACAGACGATCTCCTTAACCGCTACACTGCGGATTGTCATTTTGAGACTGTATTCCCGCCTTTAGGGGGAGATACGAACACCAGGGTTCAAGTGGGAAACGACATGAATGTCGTGGTTGGTTACCAGTAAGTCTCAACAAGATCCCCATAGAACAATAGTGACAAGATCAATGCTTCATATGTCTGTAAGGAATGATGTCCAACCAAGAGGACATGGCTCGACCAAATTAAGGTGGTCTTGATGCCATAGCGCGATCATATTGAGATGGTCATGACGCTACCCCCATGCCAAACGTTGGGGCTGATTCCGAGTACTGGAACGTTGTTTGTCATAGTGTCAGCGATCGTATTAGAGTCACAAAATTTCAGCTTGCAAGCGTTGTGGTACAAGACACCATAATGTGGCAACATGGTGTCCTAGGCCTTATGGCACCCTGAAGGTTAGGCTGAGGCCATTGGGTTCGATATACACTCACATTGAGAGAGAAAGCGAGTTTGGCACTACTGGTCCATTGATTAGTGACACTCACTCCATCTCATGGTAGTCTGAATTGTGACTATCGTTGGGGGACGCCTCAACGTCAAATTCCAATTCATAAAAAGAGATTTCTATAATGAATACATTAGTAGACATGAGGACGTGGGATGATTAGTTTATCGAACCACATTTTGTTGATAAAGCGACAAAGTGTATTGACCTAAAATGGGAAGATGCGACCCAGACAAAGGGATAGGTCTTTGGGTAGGTGTTGCCGACACCGCAAGTGAAAACCCTATCAAGTAAACATTTGTGAGTTAGCGTAATGAGAACAAGAGTCTCAGACTCCCTTATGGCGCAAGGTTTATCATGTACACACACTGGGATCGACTACGATGAGAAGTACTCTCGTAATGGATGTTATTGCACTCCACTACCTTGTCAGTTTGGTAGTTTCCCAATAACTATACATGCAGCCCTATGAATATGATCATAGTGAGGTCTTTATGGGATCAGAGATATGCATGATGATCTTAAATAGACTTCATAAGCCAAATCAAGTGGAGTTTGCGTTGGCCAAGTGTTTTGGACGCATAGTACATGGCTCCTTGATTTCGGATGGGATATGATGAATAATGTCATTGCGTATTGATTCCGGATGATCGCAGTATATGCTGGATATCCGATGTTGGAATGAAAAATATCTTAGGAAAAACACAAGGGGGAGTATTCTAGGATATTTGATATATATGTGTGTCTTGGTCCATGTCTTCTATACGGGCTTTATGTAGTAATTCATGTTGTAATAGGCTTTATGTAGTAATTCATGTTGTAATAGGGTTTTACACATATCCATGTAATAGGTCCATTGACTCATGTAATAGCCCAAGAGACCCATGTATTTTCATATATAAAGGGGCTTCATTCTATCAATAAGATAAGAAAAATTTATTCCCTCAATATAATTCTACAACAAGAAATAATATATTTATACTATATTATAAAGACATACCTTTTTTATTATGATCAGCTTCACTAAATTTTTAAACTTTTAAAATTATCCCTATTAATACCAAAACTACAAAAAAAATATAAGGAAGTAATATATACAAGGTTTAATAAGGTAAATAACCAAAAAATAGAAAACACAATAAATAAAATAAAAACAAAATTAAGAAAAAAAAACATGAATAGTGAAGTAAGAATGATAGTGGAATTTTGACAAAAAAGAATGATAGTGGAATGAAATTTAAAAAAAAACTTTAACACTACATATTTGTACTAGTTCTTATAATATGAAGATTTGCAACCAAAACAAAGTTACAAAAGAAGGCATATGGTACTTGATTTTTTTTGTCGTTATGGTACTTGTAAAATCATAGAAGAAAGGTAATTTTAAAACAGAGGGACAATTTTTTTAGGGCATCCTAAGGGAGCAAGGACCACTCAATGTCCAATAAGAATTAATTAAAAAAAATATTGAGAATATTAAATAAAAATTAATATATATATGCATTTATTGTGATATAAAAAAGATGAAAATTCAAAAAAAAAAGTATTAAAATTTAAAACCTTGCAATCACCCCCACTACTTTGGACTCAAATTCCTTATTTGCATTTTACCCTAATAAATAAAGGACAACTTACAAGGGTAAAAACTTCCTTTATGATTGATAAACAGTGCACGACAGCTTGGCAGACATGTCCGACAACTTGTTTGTAGCGCTCGGTAGCTCTTAGACATCGCTAAGTAGCTGCATGCATTTGTCATAAAACATTGTTTCTCAGCTTCTAATTTCCGTTTGAGACTTAGAGCGGCATTCAAGGTTCAATATGTAAGTGAGCGGCAAATTGCCTTACTCATGCATACAAAACCAAACTGTTGAGACTTGAGAATTGTCATCTCGCTTTATTGGTTGGAGTTTCTGTGTAGGAAACAGTGGATAAATCTTGAGCAAAATCTGTGTCATACTCGGTAGCTAGGCAGCTGAGCAGCCTGTGCTCTGCAGCTGGACGGTTGGTTCTCGGCACCTAGGCACTAGATGCTCGGCACATGGGTGCTAAGCGCTCGGCAACTGGGCAACTTGCACTCGACAGCTGCGTGGTGGTGCTCAACAGTTAGGCGTTGGGCGCTCGGCAGATGGGCATTCGACACCGGTAGCTGAGTCTCCTACGTTGTTCTCAACGAGATTTTAGTCCTGGTAAATAGGATAACGTTGATCAAACACAACGCGGATTAGCTCAATAAATCCTTTAATTGCATAATATAAAGCGATGTTGGATACTGGGCAACCTGCACTTGACAGATGTGTGGTGGTGCTCAACAACTAGGCATTGGGCGCTCGGCAGCTGGGCATTAGAAACCGGTAGCTGATTCTCCGACGTTGTTCTCAACTAGATTTTAGTCCAGAAAAGTTGCCTAACGTGGATCAAACACAACGTGGATTAGCTCAAGAAATCCTTTAATACCATAATATAAACCGACTTTGGATACCTCACAACGTGGACCTAAAAACATATTGGTGCACGGTGCACAACAACTAGTGCTTGTCACTCGGTTGCTGGTGCTCGAAAGCGCTCGACGGTTATCGGCAACCTTCGCTGGTCAGAGCTCGGTAGCTGCCCTAGGCAGCGCGCGCTTAAGAGCTGTCAGAAGCAGAAGTCGACAATGCTCGGCAGCTGGTGCTCAACGACGCTCCACAGCTACCCTAGGCAGCGCTCAGGACAGTCAGGTGTTGAAGTTGACAACGCTCGTTAGTTGGTGCTTGACGATGCTCGGTAGCTGCCCAAGGCAGCGCTCAGGAGATATCAACGACCAGCCCTCAACAACGCTCGGTATGTGCGTGCGCAAGCGTACATCGCTCAGTAGGTGCGCTCGACAGCAGCGCATAGAGGTCGGCAGCTGCGCGAGCGCCGACACACATGTGGTGTAACATCCCGTCCTGAGATTTACCTTTTTACCGGGATTAGGCGGGTTACAGAGGGTTGTAACCGCGCTGTTAATCTTCTCCGAATTAATATTCGAGTTTAATATCGAGATATTCTCGGTTCTGGAGGAAAAAAAAAATAAATGTCCCGAGGGGTAAATTATGTTAATATGAGTCCTCCGCTATGTCTGGAAGATTTTCCGGAGTTACGAGCTGTTTGTTATAAATTGATCCAATTTACGGAAGTAATAAATGTTAATTACTTTACCGTAAAAAGATGACTTTGCAAAAAGTCGAGAATTTGAGGAAGTTTCCTTCGGAAAAGATATAGAGGACGTTAATACGAACTGGTGGATATGTCCTATGATTTAATCGGAGTTCGTATACGAAAGTTATGCGGGATAATGTGTTGTTACCGTGCTGTAAAAATTAATAGAAAAATATCTATTTACTGTTCCTGGTAATTATTTTCTGGCAGATCTGGGCCGTTGATTTCGTGAAATCAAATCTGGACCGTTAGATTGTTTATATATAGGGGTTGACCGAGATTTTGTCTCTCCTCCCTCGATCTCTCTCACCCCTTCTCTCTCCTCGACGGAGCCGCAGGCTAGCCTTGTCGGCGCGCTTAGTGCCTCACCGTCGCCACCATCACACTCGTCAAGCTCCGGCGATCTCACCCTGATCTCCAGCCGAGCCAGCGCCGCCAGCTAGATGAGAGAGAAAGCTCAGCGGCTGCCTCGTCGGGTTCGACGTGTAACCAAACCGGAGGCGAGCCAAGTAGCTTCCAGGCAGCACCAGAAGCCACCCAGAAGTAAGGACGAGGCGAGCGGAGCTCCGCCGGAGGAGAACCACCGGAAAACAGTGGAGTTCAACTTTGAGGTATAAAAAATCCATATTTTCTCTCAATTTCTACAATGTTGTTCTGCTTGGAGGTTGGAGAAGATGGAATTGCATGTATTGGAAGTAGGTTTGGCCAGAAAAACATGGTTTTCTGGAGAACCGGCCGATCGGGAACATCAAGAATAAAAACCCTGATTTTTACCGAGGAAAAACTCCATTTTCATTGTTTTACCGAGAAGTAGAATGTCAAAACTGCCCCTGGCAGTTTGGGGTATTTATAGGGGTGCCATTAGGGTTAAAATTTCTAGAATACCCCTGGTAGTTTGATTTATTTACCGGGCTACCACTAGGGCAGAATTTCCTAAAATGCCCCTAACAGATTTGTATATTTACGGGGCTGTCATTGAGGTTAAAAAGTCCTTACTGCCCCTGATTGTTTTGTCTATTTACAGGGGCTGCTATTAGGGCTGAAATTCCTAAAATACCAGTAGCAGCTTAGCATATTTACCTGGCTGCCATTAAGAGTGAATTAACAACACTGCCCTTGAGAATTTAAGTTAAATACAAGGGTATCTTGGAGTGGTTTTACCTTCATGCCCTTGAGGGGCTTTATATATTTTTGTAATTGTCTATATTTCTTATTTATGTGTTTATGGGTGGATGTTGTTTATATGTACGTTGGATTGTTAGGGAAAATCCTGAAAAAATAGTTGATCGGTAATTACCTCAGTGGATAGGTTAAATTCTGGGTATGCATTAGGCGTTTGCTACCTTTTATATTAGATCGACTGATAATTAGAAAAGCGGGATTTTTCCGGTTAGGACGTTAGTAACATAAGAGCTACGTGTGGCTTGATCCTTGAGGACAGGGCGCATAGGCAGCCTGACCGGGATTTGGGTGCAGTCACAATTAATATTAGAACCCTAGGTTCTCTAAATGATTGGTTTGAGATCCAAATGCGGGAAATCGGGATAACCTCCCGTGGTGAGGTTTATTCCGATACCGTTTGGACTGTTTGAATTTGGTTTGGAAGAGGGTTATCCTTTTTCAAGGGGGATTTCGAGTAAATCTCTTTTGGAATGAGTCCCGCACGTCCTAACGTAGGTTTAGGAAGATAAACTTGGGTCGGGGCGTGACATGTGGTGCCTAGCAACAACGTGCACGTGCACAGGGGCAAGCCCTAGCAACAGTGTTTGGTAGCGCCTAGACATGTGCACATACGGTGCCTGGCAGCTGCACACACGTGCACAGGGACATTCCTTGGCAGCAGCACACGACAACGCCTAGGCAGGTGCACATGATGTGACTTGCAGTAGCGCACGCGTGCACTGGGGCTGGCCCTGGTAGCAGCGTCCGTCAGCACCTAAGCAGGTGCGCATATGTTTTATTGTTTTCAAAATAATCTGCAATAGCAAACATCACAAGCATAGAATGAGGATGAGAAAAGGGAGGAACCGATTTTATCCTCTCCGAGGTTATTGAACTTTTAAATTACTCAAAACGTGTGCTGACTTGGTAGTCTGCCATATAGACTGCATTTATATAAGCTGCTCCATGTTTTCATGCTCAAATCCATACGCTTTTGTTGATCGTTCGCTTAATTCCATTGTGCATCGTCACGCGGGGGGACCATGAAACACATCAAAATCATATGCTTAGTTAAACTTGTCATAAAACAATAACAAAAGTATTGAAAACATTAACCATATGAAGGATTCAAGAAAAAACTAGGAATACAACTCGTTTTTTCAAGGAAAAGTTATTCATATGCGTGTTACAGTGATTGTGAGGGATGGTTCACCAACTTTTACTCCGGTTCTGGAGGTGCCCTTTGACTAAGCAATCCTAAACCAACGTGCGCATCTGCTGTCTAAATTTCACGTCAATCGAAAATCAGAAATTGCCTGAACTGGTTGCTTGAACAGTTCGGTCGGTCCGAGGAGTTTGACGGCCAGTTCGGTGCCTTTTAGGACGGTTCTTGGAGTGAGGCCGGCGGCGTTGGAATATTGAGAACAAAATCTCTAAATTTTATAGGATATTTGATATATATGTGTCTTGGTTCATGTCTTTGTATACAAGGTTTATGTAGTAATTCTTGTTCTAATAGTGTTTTACACATATTGGTGTAATAATCTAAGAGACTCATATATTTTTTTTATATAAAAAACTTAATTCTATCAATAAAATAATTAAAATTTATTCCTTCAATATTATATTACAACATAAAATTTAAAAGCTTCCCATCATCTCACTACTTTAGACTCCTTATTTGCATTTTACCCTACAAATTAAGGGACAACTTACAAGGGTAAAAACGTCCTTTCTGACCCGAGAGGGGTGCCCCATGCATCAATTTTGAATTCTTCTTTCAGAGCGATAAAGGGAGAAAGACAAACGAATCATAATTTCGTGGGGCTTTATTTGTGATCATGACGACGTTGGCGTATGTATAAGAATTCAGAGACGAGGCAGCAAAGGTCAAAGCGAGGCAGTTGTATTACTGTATATACGAGAGAGGAGCACTGGCTAGAATGCCCTCCTCTATTGGAGAATAGGGGTAACGATTTTGCAGGCAAGGTAAAAAAGATCAGAACCCTTCTCAGAAGCTCGTGACATTTGTGAGAAACAGATCAGTAAATTCATTTTTCGTTTTTTTTGATAGAGTAGTCAGAAATATATTAAATGGGGTTCACAGAGAGTGCAATGCAAGGCAAAAGAGAGAGTGCAATGCAAGAGGTATTATATCAGACTCTTTAAGGAATTTCAGACCTTCCTCAGCCTCGTCTTATCCTTTTCTCGTGATCTCTCTCTCTCTCTCCTCATCAGATTCTTCCTTCCTCTTCTCTTCCTCTTCTATATCTTCTCCTTCCTTCTCTTCTTTTTAATGCTGTGTGCTTGTATTGCTACCTGCCACAGACCTAGATACACACTTCCAACCGGTTTGCGAGTTTAAAAGTTTTGGGCGGTTTTATCTGAAATAAGGAGTAGTACTATCTTCCTTCTTGAAAACCAAACCCAAGAGTTAGACAGATTAGAACAAGCTGCAGGACTTTTCTCAGAAGAAGCTTCAGGTGGTGGAAAAGGTTTGATTTTGCTCTATCTGGGTTTGTTTTGAATCTTCTCAAGGAAAGAAAATGAGTACTAGTAGCAGCTGTGGAAGAAATGGTTCTGTTAGGCCTTACATAAGATCTAAGGTGCCTCGTCTGAGGTGGACTCCTGAGCTTCATCACTGCTTTGTCCAAGCCATTGAGAGGCTTGGAGGACATAAAAGTAAGCAACTTCTATCTATTCCTCCATTTTCTTTTGCTCTCTTAGTTTTTGGGTTCTGTATTTTTCTTTTCTGACCTTTGAGTTGTTTCTGTCTTTCTTCCTCCCAGGGGCTACACCAAAACTTGTTCTTCAAATCATGGATGTCAAAGGACTTACCATTTCTCATGTCAAAAGCCATCTTCAGGTAAACGCTTCATTTTGTCTTGTTATTTTAGTTACTCCAAGTCCCATTCTTTTGGTGCTTTTATTCCCTTAGCTAGTTGTAAAATTCAATACTCACTCTTTTGTTCCTCTCTTTGTTTTGATCAGATGTTTAGAAGCACGAGGGGTGACCTCAGTAGAGCACCAGGTACTCGTTTATGTACAGCCCTTGTTAAAGTTTTGATCTTTCACAATTGTGTAATGCACTACCAGTATTGGAAATGGTCCATTTTTTTGTGATCTTTCTCCATTGGGGCGTTGTCCAGTGAGAGCATAGGTTTATTGTTTGAAATGATACTGCAGCATTATCTCATTTATTGTTGCATTTTTATTGGTTAGTTTGATGCCCCAAATGGGTGTGAGGAAAAGCGAACCAGTTTCCTTTCCCTTGTCCTAGTATTGGCACTTTACATGAAAACTTAAACCCATTACTCTCAGACTTCACACTGTCACCAAATCTTCTCCAAAATGGGTTCATGACCCATTTTGCCTTTCTTCCCAATAAGATTTAATGTGTTTATTACCTTTCATTAAATTACAGATGGGAGTTTCACACATCAAAGAAATAAAAGTTTTGAAGAGCATAGTGATGGGTGTCTGGATCATGAAGTAAATGTTGTGGAGTTTCTCTCGGCTTCAAATCCCATCCCGGAATCAGATCCTCAAGTAATATATACTGTTCCCCACCGGTCAAAACCCATCACAGAATCTGATCCTCAGGTCATCTACACAGACCCCAGCCGTTCTAAAAGGTGACCGCTATGTTCAAGTCTATGTATAGATATGGGTTGAGCTGCTAGGCTCTAGGCACTACTTTAGTTTCCTTTAGTACGTAGGGGAAGGTTTTCAGATGCTGTTTCAGTCTTCTAATCACAATGTCAAAAAAGTAGGATCGTGTCATTGAGAAAGAAAACAAAAAGCATCCATCTTTGCTTCTTTATCTGAACTGGATTGCTTTTCTTGTTTATATTCTTCTTTCTTATTTGTTGGAAAATATTCTCAAATTTTACAGAGCTAGGATCGAGACGACGAGCTGTTCAATCTCAGAGAGTCAGCAGAAGCAGCAATGGAGCCAAACAACTCATGAAACGCCACCGTACTGTTTTGATGATTATGGCCTGGTGCTGGCAAATGGTGTCTCTCTGCTACAGCCGCAGCATTATCTTTACAACTTCAACCCCTTCCTCAAATCTGCATTTCAAGAATCTGAATTCTTCAAGGTACCCTATTGTTTTGCTTCTACTATTCTCACTCTCAAACTTTCTTCAACGAATCCTTCCAAGTTTCTAACCACCATGGTCAAACATTTTGAAGTCAACCTACGTCACGTGTACGGCTTAACAGTTCTAGTTCGTAGCTGTTGGCAGATTCTAACATAATGTCCTAGTCCAAAGTGGTACCTTGACTACCTTCCCTTTTTACTAGGGACTTTTACTATATGGGAGAAAAGAGGACCTATTCTTTTTATCCTTGTTCCTCTTATTTTCCACCTTCTGCATTCCCCTCTGAATACAATTGTTCACTGACGAGTCTGGAAATCCTGTTGTGGGGTGCAGCAATTTAAGCGCTGATCCTACATTGTTTACAAGGGCAATTGTTCTTGTGGATTTGTCGTTTACATTTGTTTTATTGTACAGAGAAATTTGTTGTGCACGTTTTGGTTGCTAGAAACTGTGGTCCATTCTGTAAACAGGATAGGTTACTACTACGTCTTTAGAAGCACGAAAAGCTTTGCGGCACTGGGATCATATCACTTTGCATTGAATCTTCATGCATATTTGTTTCATCTCTGAGTTAATGCTCTACAGCAACACCTACAATTTCTCATATCACTTTGCATTGAATCCTCAAGCATATTTGTTTCATCTCTTTGAGTTGATGATACAGAAACACCAACAATTTCTTCTGGCTAATAATTTTTGTATTCACGACCCTATGTTGTTTGATCCTCAGGTTGTTGGAAAGCATGAAGCGAAAATGCATAAACTGGAGAATACAGGAAGAGCACACAGAGAAGGTGGTGACTGTCAATTATCATTATCTCTCTCGTTACATCATCCCTCTTCTAACACTAGCATTGCTTCCTCAAGTGAAGATATTGGTGGTGCAATTTCAGCATTCAACTATAAAGATTGTTCTACCTTTTCTTCAGCAAATCTTGGTGTTGATTTGAATCTTTCCGTTGCTCTCTGTGGTAACTGATGTCTGCTCTATGTAGATTTACTACGGACGGGATTTATGACTTTCTGGTAGTTTTGTGCTAGTTCCTTGGCTGGAGAGTTCTTCATGGAGTAGTAAGGTTTAGGTTTTAGTTACTGAAATCCTACTTTTGATTCTAAAGGGGTAGCTTTCTATGTTAAAGACCTAGTATTTTAATATGGTACACAAGAGTTGTTACCACTCTTCACTTAAATAGTTCACTGTAATGTTTAACGATCAGAATCCGTTTCATGACAGAAATCTGGAGACTTTAGGTCCACCAAACCTAATCGCATATTACTTGTTTGATAGCAGACACCACACCAGAAAAATTATCCTGCCTTTACCAAACTGCTACCTTCAACTACAAGATGAGTAAAAACCAAAAATCTCTGGTAAAACGAAACCCACCGCAATGATCTTTACCATCGCATTGCAAATTACCATTGCTTACAGTTACAGAGCCACGCCATGTGGAAAAGGAAGACATTGTACATTTGGTCAAGGAATTATATAAAGGAGAAAGCGACATATCAATGTCTCAATCATTTCTCACATAAAATGTGGATCTGAGTCTGAGCATTGCCCCCAGTATACTATTATTTGCATCTAGCTTATGGCTGATGCTCAATGTTCGAAAGGGCAAAACACCTATGGTCAGATCATCTCTACAACCAAAACGACAAAGTAGGTTTGGTTTCGAAAACGGTAAGTTCATCAACTGCACCAAGGGCATGCCTATCTTAGAATAAAGAGAGGCATTTTGCTAGAACTAAGCATATAATTTTTCTTTCTGCATCTCTCAGTCGCTCTACCAACCTTGTTTAACTGCATCAAGGAAAACTTAATAGACTCGAAAGAAACAAAAGAAAGAAAAGAGGAGATTGAAGACAGTTTTCCATCAGTTTCATCCCGATTGCCAAGTCTTTTAGCAACACTGATGCCTCATAAATTTTGCAATTTCAAAAGTGATGATAGAAACAACAGGGAATGCCACCGAAGAAGGACCTGACAACCAAATTATAGAGCAGATGAGGCACAACTGAACAATCAGCTGAACCAAAATATAAAACATATCTAACACAATTACTCTGCTTTAATACGACATATATTGAAGTAAAACATTTTAATCGTATCAGTAATCAGTGCCTTGTTGCGATAAATTAAAAGGTAAAAAAAGTATTTATTATAGAAATATTTTTTATACACGACCGTTTATATACATGACATATATAAACCGTTAAAATTAGATAATAAAATTAATATTAATACATAATAAAATATATAAATTATTATAAATAATTAAAATCCTTAACATACAAATTTTCTTTTATTATCTACACAATTTTTAAGTAAGAGACGAAAAGTAGTTATCCGTAGCCCTCTCTTTACGGTCCACCCTCGACATCTATAACCATGCCAGATTTCCAAACCGATGCGCCCACACCGGAGGCGACTACCGGCGACTCCAGTCAGCCGTCGTGATTCCTGTCGAGACACCGACATGTTGCCGGAATCCGTCGCACTCGTCCGCCGCTTCCTCTTCTTCTTCGCCGTCTTCCTCTGTTGCTTGCTCCTCTACAGAGACTCCGACGCCCTCCGCCTCCTCCACCACTTCTCTTCTCATCCCGCCTCCTCCTTCACCGCCTTCTATTCCCCGCCGGTGAGTCCCTAACTGTCACTCCTCTGATTTCCGGTTCTTCCTTCAATTTCTAAGCTTTCTGAAATTGCGTTCTCAATTTTGTGATACAAATTTCGAGCTTCTATGCTCAATGTAGGTTAAAAATTAGCATGAATAGGATATATGTGTAATGAATCCGTATATGTAATTTGTTGAGGAACATTTTGTATTGTGTAATTTATGGAAATCGGCATTGTGTTGTGCTTTGTTTTCTTCATTTAATTGCTAAATTCATGAGGTTTTGTGGAAATGAGTGTGCAAATTAGGTCAGGGATGCATTGGTTGATAGAAACTTTGTGTATATGTAGGTCGGTGAGGAGCGTGGAATTGAGGAGGTTTTGAAGGATGCTGCAATGGAAGACGGGACGGTGATCCTGACGACGTTAAATGAAGCTTGGGCGGCTCCGAATTCGATTATTGATCTTTTTCTTGAGAGCTTTAGGAATGGAGTTGGTACTCGTAGGCTGTTGAATCATTTGGTGATCATTGCCTTGGATCAAAAGGCATATCTGCGTTGTTTGCATATACATACTCATTGCTTTGGTATTCATACTGAGGGAGTAGATTTTCGTGAGGAGGCGTACTTCATGACCCCCAACTACTTGAAGATGATGTGGGCGAGGATTGATTTTCTTCGCTCTGTTCTTGAGATGGGGTTCAATTTTGTTTTCACGGTAATCTTTTCTGCGTCTCAATCACAATTTTTGTCAGTTTAGATCTATCTTCTGCATTTAATCAATGATTTGATCATTTATGTGTGAATCTATTTGAAAAGAATTACAATTTCAGACTACAATATTCCTTTATATTTAGCTTTATACGTGTGCATGTGTGACTCAAAAATATAGGCTTCTGTCTTATCATGTCAAGTAGTAAGCTTCTCTCAATGACAACCCCAAAAGTTTCGAATGAGATGTCTTTTCGTGTCCCAATTAAGAATCTATTGGAGTTGAACTAGTTGCTGTGTTAGTGCCACTTCTGATGTCATTACAAGATTCAAGTATTGATTGCAATTGTTTATGCCTTTTAGTCCTGATTTTGGACATACCCAGTTTAAGTTGATATTTTGTAATGGTTCAAATCATATCTGCTTGTCGTTCCCTTTTCCATTTATTCAATGCCATCATGCTTTGTCTTTCCTCCTCCAGGATGCTGATGTTATGTGGTTCAGAGATCCTTTCCCGCAGTTTTATTCTGATGCAGATTTTCAGATTGCTTGCGATCATTTCTTAGGCAGCTCTGATGATTTGCAGAACAAACCTAATGGAGGGTTTAACTATGTGATGTCCAATAATAGGTCAATAGAATTCTACAAACATTGGTATTCTTCGCGTGAAACCTACCCTGGATTGCATGATCAGGATGTTCTCAATATGATAAAGTTTAATGCATCCACTCTCAATATTGGATTGAGAATGAAATTCCTGGACACTGCTTACTTTGGTGGATTTTGTGAACCTAGCAGAGACTTGAATCAAGTTTGCACGATGCATGCAAATTGTTGTTTCGGTCTAGATAGCAAGCTTCATGACCTTAGAATTATGGTTCAAGACTGGAAAGAATTTATGTCCTTGCCACCAAGTTTGAAAAGAGATTATATATTCCCATGGGCGGTTCCACAGAATTGCAGGTAAGACAAAGTTCATATCTTCTTGGATGTCTTGATTTTTGAAAATTTGAATCCTTTATGCATCTTATATAAGTTTTTGAATAATATTCTTAATTTGTTATTTTGCCTCTTTCCAGCCTTGATTCTCTCCGTCGCTATGATGCACCCCAGAGCGACGATCATCGTGACGAGGAAGAATGAATTGAGCTGTAAATAGGTTTTGAGGCTTTTCCTCACATGTGTTTTCCAGTTTTGTTTTGTATCCCTGGACCTCCATGTTTACGCAGGTCTTCAATCATCCGAGGATATGGAACTATGGAAGGTGGAGTTGGGTTGGGACAAAAGAACAGAGAATTGATCATGAACCATTCATTTGCCGGGGGTGGGAAATTTTACAGTGAGGACATAGGAGCTGCATAGTATATAAGAGGACGACCATTTAGACTCAGAGTCCGTACTAGCCTTTCATATAAAATATAGGGCCTCAAAATCTACTATTAGTCAGGTAACAATTGATTGAATTGATTTAGAAGGTTTGTTTAGCTTGCAGCATGTTCAAGTTGTGCATGGCCGCAACATCAAACTTCTCACTGTCAATAGATAAAAAGTAGGTGATCCATATTTGTTTGTTTCTTTTCCCCTACAAGTTTCTTAGAAATGAAACAATTAAATGGAAAGCCATGCACCTCATTCTTTATCTTAAAAATGTGATTCCCAATCTGCATATATTCTTGCAATAACGGCAAACTCACTGCGATAGCCTCTTGCATTTGGCACTTGACGGTAAAACTACACTGTACAGAAGAGTATTTTGCAAAAGAAACACAATAGAAAAAGTCGTATGTAAAACGTGTTTAAAGAATTAGTCATATTTTACACCCAAGACTACAAACACAACACATCTCACTGTCAGGAGCAAGTCTCTTAGAACCAAATCACTGAAATCAAAAAATGAATGCACTCATCTAAACCTGTAGCAGAAAAGTAATGTTCTGTAACGGCATGCTTAATATGTGTATGGTGAAAAGCTTATGACATGGGCAAAATAACATAATATACTCAATATGAATTTGTGACATGCAGTTGGTCTGAAGAAATATGTCGAAATTTATAACTGATTCTGAAGCTGCGCACCGGGAATTCATTATTGGCAGACTTCACAGACCACTCAAACACATCAGTAGTATACCCTATAGTCTGCATTTTCTAATACATTATAGTCTGCATTGTTCTTCTGCTTATATATGAAAAACACAATCATTAACCTCCGCAGAACTCTGAGATAGGAACAAACAGCTACCCTAACCCAACTACCCTGATCTACTAAACCCTAAACCTTCCTCCTCCAGAGAACACAATCATTTTTCTTCTTTCTTTTTTGCTTTTTTTTACCTTCAGGTGGAAGGGGTCTTCGGTCTAAAAGAACTTTGATTAAGCACGTTCTGGTTCAATTTTTAGAACACTGATTCAAAATGACTAAGCTAAATGTATGGACCAGATGATGAAGAAAAGAAAAAAGCCAACTTATATGAGGATCAAGACCAGTAACACAGAAATGTAGAAAACATCCATTCAGGAATAGTGTCATTGCGTGGAGGAATTGCCTGCACCGTATCTCTCAAATGCAGTTTCATTCATCTCATATTTTTTGTGAAGGCAACCAAGTTACAGATGTTTTGGCTAATCGCGGCGTCAAATTGACAGGTTTGATCTGATGGGATATACAACCTCCATTTATCGCTTCATTGTGTAATCGTGATTGTTTCGGTCTCCCTAATTTTCGTTTTTGTTAAGCTTTTGTTTGTCCTAATTTTCGTTTTTGTTAAGCTTTTGTTTGTTTGTCTTGATCAGATAAGGGTTCTCCTCATATCTCTTATTTTTTATCGGGTCAGGTTCTTGTCCCCCCTCCCTACTTAATTCTTTTTTCTATTTTCTTTTTAATAAATTTCCTCAAGCTTCGAGGTGAAAAAGAAAAAGAATAGTGTCATATGCAAGTTCTCTGTCATCTGAACAGATTGTTGTAAAGAGACTAAAATTATATGAATTACCAACTGGTTTGTAAGCAATGTAAGAGAACAGAACAATAAACAGAACTCTTTCCGCTGGATAAACTATGAACATCTCAACCACAGTAGTATCTCAAGAGGACAAAAACAACATATATATCAATTATTCTTGAACAGGAGAAAAATACATTAGCGTAGGCCAAAACAGATAAAGACTAGATATTAGATATTCAAAAAGGTACACATTAAAGCAGCTCTTACATTGCCGCTGTGCAATTGATTTGATTATGTTAAAGGTGCATTCATCAAGCGACAGTATACATATGACACTGAACTGGCATAGAAATGGTGTTCTTGCTCAGCAGTAGTATTAGTGCTGCGATTGCGTACGAACTTGGCCCAGACTATTTCCAATAGAGGCAAATCAGTTTCTGGATGTGTGGCACGAGCGCCCCATGGCAAAGCCAACTTGTTGGTCTTGCGTTCCTATCTGGAACAGGAATGGAGAGAATGATACGTCAACATACGCATCTGGTTCTAGGTCTGGTTCTGGCTCGTAAATGTATGGAACGACTTTTCCATTAGTGGGGTTCGGAGAGCCATCGACGGTTCTCAATATCAAATAACAGAAGGCTTATCAGAGCATCACAGAGACTACCGTGGCAGAAACCACCGGGTGGATTCCTCAAACTTAATGTTGGATTCCACTGGATCAGGGCAAGCAGTGGCGGACCGTCATTGGGCCAGAAGGGCAGTGGCCTCATAATTTAGGTTGAGTTTGGAAGAGCTTAAAAGCTCCTTTGCTTTTAAGCATTAAAGGTTTTGGTGTTTGGTAAGTCCAAAAATAAGCTATTTTTTAAAAAAGTATACTGTTTTAAGAGAAAAAGGAGAAGCTGCAAACACCCACCTTCTGCTTATAAGCTAAAAGTCAGCTTATATCTTATAAGCCCAGCTGCACCAAACTCATTTTTAATGGATTCTTGAGAAAATCTTCCCACGTGGCGCATACGACCGGCCAATCCCTTGACGACACGTAGCATATTTTTCCACCTCCACTATGCAGAAAATCCTCCGATCAAACCAGACCAAACTTGGTCCTCTCTTCCTCTTCGTCTCGCACTCCCAGCTGTCCTTAAAGCCGCCAACACCGTCACTTCACGCACCACCTCCATAGTCGCCTCCGCCGACGAAGATGACTGCATCAACGATCCTTGGGAAGTGCGTCCCGACGCGGTGGTCAGGGCCGAGATGGAGGCAGATGCTCTGGGAGTTGCGGCGAAGAGAAGTGTGGACCTGGTGGTGGTCGGAGGAGATAGTGGTAGTTGGAGGTGGTCTGGTCTGATCAGAGACAACAAACCCCGGTCTCCTTTCTATTTTCTGATTTCAGCAAAGTTTGAGATGGGAAACAAGAAAAAATAACACGTGTCGGCACAGGATTGCCGGTCACATAGGGCAGGTGGTGCGTCCGACGCACGGAAGATTCACTCTGGATGGTCACGTGTGATTAACTTGTAATTTTAGACAAAATTATTGTATAATCATGTAAGTAATTAGCCCTCTCTTCTACAAATTAATCTTTTATTATTTATAAAAGATAATAATAAAAAGTTATTTTTTTATCTCTATAATTACTTAGATAGTGTTTTGAAAGAAGCAATACATATTTTGAAGAATTCAATATTTTTAAACCGTCCTGTATTAATTAAGTATATTAAATATTTTTTGTATTTTTTGTTTAATCTTTTTCTTCAAATTTTATATTTTTTTGACCTCTCCAAATATTCGTTTCTAGTTCCCCCACTAACTAGGGGGTCGGGGCAGCTTCCGAACCATGAAGGCTTATCAATAGGAGTTTTTTGTCAGCATATTCCGGTCTCACATTTTGCTAATAATGTCGAGCTGTTGGCTATATTGGAAGGCATCAAATTAGCAAGGAAGCACAGCTTTGGTTCACTTATCATAAAGTCTGACTGTCTATCAATGGTGGAAACTGTAAACCATACGGTATGGGATAACTCCGAATTGGGATTCCTTATTGTTGATGTGTGTGTTGAATTGGAGTTGCTACCTGCAGTTCGGTTGTGTTACGTAGGAAGGACGACAACCAGCTCACATCTTAGCTCAGTTAGCTTTACATTCAAAGACAAGTTTAGAGTTCTCTAACTCTCTACCTCCGAGTGTATATGGAGGTGATTATTTCTTCCGAATGTAATAATTCGTAATCAATGGAATTTATTCATTTCCCTAAAAAAAACTAGCCTACGGGACTGCGATCCATGACTTCATGAGAAAATGCTCATAGATATGCTCACTACTACATAGAAGTATATCCACGAAGTTTGAAAAACGTCATGGAATGTCTTTCACGACGTTTTTCGGCGTCGTCCTTTAACGCCGTCTATAGTGACATCATCATTTTGTGTTGAGTTTTATTAAAAGATATTTCATGACGTTTACAAAACGCTATAAAAAAACTTTCAACGACGTTTCTGAAACGTCATTGAAGCTGACCATATGTAGGATAGTTTGTAACTGGAAAGTATAAGACGTTAAGAATTATATTGAAAATGTGCTACATTACAATTAATTGATCAATACCATTGTAATAAAATTCAACATATATTGCAACAACACAAAAATGATCAGGTAGTCTTTGATATATCTATCGAAGTATACAAGTGGTTCTCAAGGTACATCGACCTACATACTGGACAAAAGATAACTCTACTATCCACGAAAGGGAACCATGTACATAAATGAGGGTTATAAATATATGGACAGATTGTAACATACAGTTTTTTCTCTCCAGAAATTTAAATTTCCATTACATGCCTTCTACACGATCGTAAACTGTAATTTTAAGCTTGAATCATTGTCTACTTGTAAATCAGTAAATGTATAATCAACCAGCTGATAATTTTATTGAAAAGAGTATGCTGACCTTTAAAATTTAAATTGCAAGATATATTAAAAAAATTGTCATAATAAAAATATATTCAAATTTCAGAGGAAAATGAAAGCTATATATAGGGAACGTCTGCTGTACCCTAGAATTTTCCATATATGTATCCCACACTTGCAGATCACCGGGGTGATGATATATTCCTGTAAAGATAGAAGAGACAACAATAGTAGACAGCCCCATATCAATTTCCTAATAATTACAATAAGGAAATTTCTGCATATGCTATATAGCTAGCTAACATACTCGATTAATTCCATACATATTATTTTCTGCTCTTCTCGGCCTCTGCAGCTAGCTAGCTGCATGCTGAGATTGATTTATATAAGAGTGTAACATATATTATATATACACATGTGAGTTTGATGTGGTGAAAGATTTTGGGTCCATCATAATAGGCGAATGTTACAATGATATTCATGGAAGTAAAGAGGACACTGGTTCGATCATCCGCATGTGTGAATTAACCTCTCTACGGCTTGGGAAGAGCCAAACTTAACCTCTTTACGGCTCGGAATGATAACTCATTCGGTCACCATTTTTTATATAAAAAAAGAGAGTAATATATACTACTAGTATTTGCCAGCTCCCAGAGTCAGGACCTGATCGAACCCAACAACAAAACACATGCATATGCTTGTGAAAATCGGGATTGTCTATGGTACACATCGGTATCGCATACCGATCGATTTTTATAACGGTTGGAGGGGAGTCACGTGACTAGCAGGGGAGGCTGGTGTGTTTTGTGTGGTTGTAAGTGGCTGCCCACGCGGTACTGTGCGCCACAGCAGAAAAAATCCCTGAAAATCATTCAAGTTAAAATTACTTTCTAATTCCATGTAAGAATATTTAGGTATCGAGCAAGAGCAGTGAAGTTGAGTATTAAAACGTCAATGTACGTGGACTGTGGTAAAGGGAATTAGCTAGCTAGAATGTTGAAAAGAATATTTGTATGGAAAGCTCCAATTAAACTAATTAAAATGTCAAACCAAAGCAAATTATATTAGTAGCAGCCAGTAGGGTTAGGTATTAGGTAGCCGATCGAGTTTATAAGATCGCGAACAATTCGATCTTCTCCTTCATGTTTTATAATAAGGATATAAAATATCATATTTAGTAGAGGGTGGGGTGACATATTCGTCTCTTTTTTTCCCCGTCGGCAAAACAAATCGTTTATATTTCTTTGATCTTGATGCATGGCGATACTAATTTATATATTAATTGGGATCTCTTAAACCTAGACAATAAGAAACTAAATATTTGCTTGTCTACTCTGTCGGAATGTATTCGTTTGTGAAGATTCTCGAGTGACATTCTGATTCTATTTAATTACGACATGGCTTACCTCAGAGTATGATTTACAAGCGCTCATGAGATTACCATGCGTACTCTCTGAAAATAAATTCCTCGACATATTATAATCAAGAGCAGTTCGATGTAATTTAGATATTTTCATCTCATTATTTGAAATTATTTATCACCAAGTATCCAATATCATGTCTAGATCATGTCTAAACAATATAAAAATTAGTACCGAAATTAAGGGGAGAAACTGTGAGCCTTAAGTCGTGGACATGCAAAAATAAATTAACGAAACCCTACGGCTTGGGGGTCAAGGCACTACTAGTTCATACTTCATAACTGGCGATCGAGTTCTTCAACTCCTATTGAACAGGCACACATCGGTCTCATCTATATATATATATATATGAACTTAATTAATTTCATTGCAGTGCATTAGTGCCTCCATAAGCTTGATTCGGCTGTTGCGATGACTTCAACTCCGGATGTAAAGAGCTCATATTCATGCCACGGTGCTCGTATCCACCAGCATCACCGCCCATGTTTCTTACAATTCCTCCGACGCCAAGGAAATCCAAAGTTAACTTCGCCTCGTCCATGTTGCTAAACTTTGTGTTGTTGTGCTGCTGCTGATCCATTATAGAAACCCTAGTAGTACTGCCATTGACAAACCCATGAGCACCGAAGTTGTTATGATGATCCCCACCCGCTGATGATCCGAAATTTCCATTGGCAAGAGAGTTCATGATTAGTCCTTGAAGATGATGGTTGTCATTTTCCACCTGCTGCTGCTGTGATCTCATGTGTTGCTCATGTTCACCACCGCTATTACTCTCGCGGCTGAAGCTGACACCACCAACATTAGAATTAGAAGAAACAAGTTGCCGACCGGAAATGGATTTCCCTCCTGCTCTTGTACTTGAGGAAGTACTCCCGGTTAATCCTCTTAGCAAAGACGAGCTTTCGGTGCTTGTAGTTGATCCCATTAGAGCTGCTTTCTGGAGCAACGCGGTGGCAGACATATGTGCACCAGTCATGTTCTCGTGTTGTACGGAATTCCCAAAGAGATTAGATGGTAGCGCCGAGCGAATATGATCAGTCATGCCATTCGGGAAGAGCATCGTCCCTTGGCTGCCACCATTTCCATCACTAAACTGATGATGATCAGAATTATTATTCGAAAAGAAGCCGAGGTTAAAGAGACTACCGGCAGCAGTAGCAGTTGATGACGGCGAGTTGTTACTAGGAGTGTTGCTTTGGAGTTCAGGAAGTTGCATTAGTCCTTGTAACGACTTGTTAGCACCAAATGATCCATTCAGAGATTGTTGCTGGTCCTGAAACCCTTGATTGAAGAAACTAGTAGAAGAATTTGGCATAGGCTGCCCTTGTCCGAATGAGGAAGGATTTATGTGGTGCTCGAATTTCGCAGCACCGCCAGCACCAGTAGTCCCTAGCCTCAACATGTTATTAGGTGGGAGAGAGGAACCGCCACCCATTTGGGATAGGCCTAAGCTCATCATTTGGTTGTTTCCTGGGTAGAGATGAGAACCAGTAGCCATGACGCTTAAGCTTGAAGGGTGCCTTGCGCTCTCCTGAGCTAGTGCATCGCAGAACGCCCTATGCGTGATGAAACTGTCCCGCCTAAATATCATGCAATTGAATTATCATCACAGATGAACGATGTAATTGAATTGCAACTTTTAATTAACCAAATCATCATATATATCAGGCATGCATGTATAACCAAAATGTGTAGATCAACTAGAACTCTAGTTACATCTATATCCTAAGAAATATGGATTCAGGTCGAGCTGAATATATAAGAATCAGTGTTGGTAATTAACCGTTGTTGTTAAACATCTAAAGTCAGTGAAGGCCAAAAGAACTGACCGTACGTGTTGATGAATTATTAACGTCAATTATTTGTTTTTCAAATAACTAATTAACAGTAAATTAAGAATTTCACTAATGAGAATCGATCAGTAAGGATATGCTGAAGAAGAAAAAAAGAAAAACAAAACAATGGATTAGCTAGAGCTCGATCTCAGCTAGAATGGAAATCCCTAGACACTAATTAGTCAGAACAGAAACCTATTTCCTACATTAAACGCAAAACCTATGCATGAATAGTCAATTTTCCCAATTCCACAGAGAATATTTCCACAAGCATGCATGATTCTAATCATTAGCCTCTCAGCTAAAAAGATTAAAGATCTGAGAAGGAGAACTGTAAAATGAGATTCTAGTAGGTTGCTAGCTGATCGAAATACCATGATTGAGAATCTCTCCATCAATTACCAGTACTAGCTCGCAGAGAGAGCCATCTAAGTCTTGGTCCCATGACTACTACATGTTCAATCTCATGGAAATGAGTACCTGGAAAGGCTAGGACTCTGATTACATGAAGCCAATCCAGAAGATAACAAAAACCCAGTAACGCACACACATATAAATATATATCCAATAATCCAACTCATATGAGAACAAAGAACTGCAATTTAACCAATATTCGTGCTCCCCATTTCGCTTTCATTTGTATACAAATACACGTGAGTAGCCAAAAAGATTAAACGGGTGGCGTTTTCGAGGCAAAAGATGAGCTTGATTTTCCCTACTCCCCGTAAAAAAATTTGATTTTCCTTTTGAAACCCTTTCCACCAGTTTCAGTTTCACGTGGAAAAACACGAAAATAATTTGTTTTCCAGATTCATTAAACCATTCACAAACTTAATTTTAATTATATGAAGAAATTAATTATGATCGATAGAGTTAATTAAACAAGTAGTTACGTACCTGGAGAAGAGAGTACCACAGTCGCAGCGGTACTCCCGAGTGCCGCAAGTCTTAGAATGAGCCTTCCAATCGGACTGAACAGCATACCGCTTGGAGCACTTCTCGCACTTCCACTTTTTCTCGCCGTGCTTTCGAGAAAAGTGCTTTTTGATGCCTGTGAGGTCGCCGAGGGCGCGGGACGGGTCGTGGTGGACGCAGGTGGGCTCAGGGCACAGGTAGACCTTGCGCTTGGGTTCCTTGTTGGTTTTCTGCTTTAACTTCCAAGGCAGGTTGTGTCCTCTTCTGTGGAGCTGTAGGTTCTGCTCCCTTTGGAACCCTTTGTTGCACACCTCACATATAAACCTGTTCGTTGCCATTAAGGTCTTGGGTGACAGTGCGATGATCTCCGCATCTGGATCTGCAATTCAAAAATCACAAACCTGACTATTACTTACCGTTATGGTAGCTCAAATTAGGTAGACGAGTAGATTCAAAGAAATCCAGACCTATCTAGGGTTTTTTATTTCCTGAATGAATTAAAGGAACTGATAATGTGTGTGTGAAAAGAGGGATAGAGATACTTGCTTGGATTTCCAGGCTGATTTCTTCTTTTCTTTGGAGGAGGTGCGGTGGGTGGAGTGGTAGAAATTGGAGCAGTTGAGGAAGCTGGCGGTGGTTGTTGCAGCGACGCCATCAGCTGGTTCTGATTTTCTTCTCTGCTATTACTCCCGAAGAAGGCCAACGATGAAGAAGCAGCCGCCATCTATATATAGTCGACAAACCAATTCTCAACAATACTGTTCAATTCACACTCCTTGAGACCTAGCTAGCTAATTGTGTAGGAAAAAAAGAAGTTGAAAACGTGGTCTTAGCTAGGTAGCTTGGGAAAAAAACCCCTCAAATATTCGAGAGGAAATTATTAAGCATCTGCGGACATCTACAATCCGGAAATATGGAGAGAGAGAGAGAGAGGAGTCAGTATGTATAAGGATGGCGCTTTGTTCTTCTTCTAGCTTGCTCATCAAATATCTTGTTTTTAAATATATATATATATATATATATATAATGGGGTACATATACTCAAGAGTCAAGACACAGTGGTTAATTTTGATTCTCAATTTTCTCACTCATATAATTTCTAGCAGCCTATCGTGTCGTCATGCGGCGAGAGTGCTTGGGGGAGGACTGGAGTAGGGTGGAGGTGAACAGTAGCAAAGTAGAGAAGTAAGCAGTAGAATGCAGCGATGTAGGCCTTATCCCATGTCTCTAGCTCCTTCTCTTATTTCGTATCTTGTACTGACGTGTCATGACAAGCCTAGCTCACTTTCTTCACTCTGCGTCTCTGCCTCTATCATATCAACCTCACCCTCCCTCTATTCGATTCCTCCCCATTAACAAGACCTACATGCATTTTGAATAGTACTATTAGCAACAAAATGCATGACACTGCTCCCATACGGGTTCTTCTTATAAAAAATCTGCCAATTCATTCGAAGGTACCCAGTTACTGATTAACTTGGAGAGCGGAAGAACCACTTCAATCAAAATTTGTAGCATTTCGCTTAGAAAATTTTCCGAATATCATTAAGATTGTTGAGATATAAATCATATATCGAAAAATTGAGACTTTGTATATGGTTTATAAGAGTTTAAGCTACTCTCTTCATTGACAAATGATTTTAAAGTTGAACATCATACTACTTTATTATGGTATCAGAGTGGGTTACCCACGTATGAAGCCCAAATGTCACACGAACTCCACGTCAACTCAAAATGTTGTTCACGTGTTAGACTTGAAAATTCGTCATACGTGCAGAGACGTGTTGAGATAGCTATATTGAGAATATGTGACATTTCCTATGATTTAATAAGGGTTTTTGTCACTCTATTCATTACCAATTAGTTTTGGAGTTGAACCCTAGACTATTTTATCTTCGTATCAGAGCAGGTTATCTATAACCACGTGTGAAGCCTAAATACCACACGAACTTCATTTCAACCTCAAATGTTATCCACGTATTAGGCTTGAATAATAGTCACACGTGCATGGGTGTGTTGAGATATAAATCTTACATAAGAGAAAATATGATATTGTCTGTGGTTTATAAAAATTTGGACTACTCTGTCCATTGTCAATTGGTTTTGAATATGAACCCCATATTAATTTATCAAAGATCAATAAAATTAGGAGTTCATAAAAGAGTACGTTCTCTCCATATTTATGATCGGTTGCTACTTCCGTAGTTTATGTACATATATGGTATATAATTCTTTTATGTAGTTTTCAGGCTAATTTTTTTGTTACAATCGATGACATGGACACATGAATTCATGAATATTAACTGTACGTGTAATCTAAGAAACTTCCCTAGATCTCTCGTAAGTAAATAAATCTATTGTCCTCCTTCACTGCCAAATGAAAATCTACTGCAAAAACCAGTAAACACCATTCAGGTCCAGACCTGAGACGAACTTTTAAAAATGGGCCCATAAACTATACTCTTCAATTAAATTTATTTTTTCTTTTTAAAAAAATCATGAACTAAAGTTATAAACTTAAAATTTAACAATATAAAACATTAGAAATCTTTTTTATACTTACTTACACTACTCTTTTTTTTAAAAAAAAATAGCAACTACTGATTGTAATATAATACTTATTTTTTATTAAACTAATGTGTTCACAAAATGAGAAAAGAAAATTTTGGACCCTTAAAGATTCGGGGCCTTGAGTCCATCGACTCTTGAGACTCTATTCAGGTACGAGTCTGACACCATCCTCCTCCTAATAAACTGTTGTTTAACTGATCGAATTGGATGTTCAAACTTCACTCAGTTTTTTATAAGGACTAAAATATCGACAATCATGAAAATTTCAGTGGTTCGAAAAATGGACATATCGATGGATATATCGAGAAATTATCGAATATCGATGATTTTTTTTTAAATTTATATAAATATTATATATTTAACTAAAAATAGACTAAATATAAAATATCAGAAAGATATAAAAATTAATATCGGTAATTGTAAAAAATGAATTTTTTTAAAAAAAATATCAAGGATATTTTAGATATTTATGACCTTGATTTTTGAAAAACAAATAATTTCGACAGTTCATATGCAGCTAGATATCTGCAGTGAAGTACTGTAATCATTTTCAAGCTATATATATATATAGATGCAGTCTAAAGATTAATAGATATATATTCGGCAGCTTATTCAGATTAAGTAAGAAATAATTGATCCTTATTAAACAGAAATAGAATACATACAATCATTTTACTAAAAAAAAGAGTGCACTAATAATTGGCCATGACAATTACTTCCTAATTGCCGGGATAAGTGGATGGATCTGATTGTGAGTCTCACATCTGTCATTCGGGTTTTGGAGTGCTCCAAATCTGATGCAATTTTGGTTCTACTCTCATCTCTGTTCGGTAATTTCTGTTTCCGAAAATTATTTAGTTTTCCTTTTCCACTACTATTGTCGTTCTTGTAAAAACTACATATACTCGATAGAAATCCTAATCGTCCATTAGTGTAACGGTTATTTTAATCTCGCATAACCTCAACAACGTAGCACTTGGTCCTTGTGGACAGTATGTGTGGGAAACAGGCTCTGTCTGAAAGAGATATATATCTGCTGATGTACAAGATCATATATATAGATTGAAATGCTTCAAATAAGCACTTTTTCTTGTAATATGATTTGCTTTCCCTTTTGATTTGAGAGTAGAATGCATATGCTAAGGAAGCTTCATGGATTATTCAGCTTCTTGCTGATGCCTTACCCATCAACAAACAAAGGTAAGGTCTTTAGTAGCTATCTTCTCTCTTTTAGTACCGTTTTATTTAATTCACGGGGATCGACATGGACAATACTAGACATTGTTGTTTTCAGACTTTCAGAGTTTTTAAATTCTAGCTTCTTTGGTATTTCCTCTGTCAACTTCTTCAGGATCGACTTAGCTAGCTAAGTCACACGCGCATATTCATACATATATAAACATAATCATTCCCTTTATGCAATAATGTACATGCTCAACAATATAGACATGGGGCCAAAGAAGCTCATTCATTTATATACGAATAATTTCCACATTGTTAATTATCTGAATTTGATCGATGATAAAATACAAGAAAACTTGATCCATCACCAGTAGAGGTCGCCAAGGGGAAGGGTGACCCTAAATGTCCTTTTAAATGGTAGGATTATCCCACACATAATTAACCATATATGTTTGAGTAGGACCGAAACACCTTTTACTCCTTTAGACATGGACGAACAAGATTTACTAGAGTCAAAATCTTTGCCGTTCTTGGAACAATTAGTAGGAGGGAGCTGGTAGAGACTCTTAGGTCATTTCTAGTCAATTTGATTCTTTGTGTAACCATCAAAAATAAGTAGTAGTCTGTCCATCTATGTATGTCTGATCCTAGCTATATATACATGAATAATACACAAATATATAGTGCTTGAAAATGATTTGTCTAGTCAAACACGATAACGTGACCCGTGGATCATCCTTGCACCGATACTGTCCCAACTTAACCACTTGAAGGTGTTAGGTTTTAATCACAAAACGCCTCGGTACAATTAGGATTGGTTCACCCACATATATGTTATATTTTATTTGTCTTGTTTCTGATGTGAAATCTCTCATATCCAACATGCTCCCTCACGTGCAACCTGACAAGGTCTGCACGTGAATCTATATCACTCTTTCCACTCAACACACCAACTCTCACGTGCAACCAGACTCAAGGATTTAGCACGTGTACAAATGTCTAAATCAATCTGACCGCCAACCCAGCCCACATCGGACATTTAGTGACAATCAACTCAAACATTAACCCTCTCGTGCAACCCGACTCAAGGGTTTAGCACGCGTACATATGTCATACAAATCTAACTAACCAACCATTGAGACGCAATTGGAGTCGGACTCGTTTTGATACCAAGTCAAACAGCGACAACGTGACCCGTGAATCATCTTTGCACCGATACTGTCTCAACTTAAACACCTTTAAGGTGTTGGGTTTTAACCACAAAAGACATCGGTACAATTAGAATTTATTGACCTACATATATGTTATATTTTATTTATCATGTTTCTAGTGTGGGATCTCTCATATCCAACAGTCAGCACATAATAACACAAATGATGATACTGTTATAGCTGTGATATCCTTAGTATGGGCAATTATGGATATAGATCCATTTGTATATAAGATCGTCTACATATGCTTATATACGGTCTGGAATGTGAAAACAGTTTTTTACATACAATTATTTCGTATCTGTAATAAGCAGATGTTGTGCAGAAGTACTGATTTTAAGGTTTAATAAGGTTTTTCGACTTGTGTGATTCCAATTTCTAGGGTTTATGTTGCAGGGGTGTGTTTGGCAGTACTGTCAATATAAATGAAAGTCATCGATCAGTACCCCAACAGATCAGATGCTCAGGAACCAGTTATTTGTTTATTGCTCTTCCGTGGTTTAACCAAACAGGCACAGTTTGACCTGTTCAATCTTGTGCTACTATGCGCAGGCAACAATTATCTGGTTATTTAAATTAAGTCAAATTATTGAAGATTAGAGGGTTGAAATCCTTAGTAAAGTTTGGGGGTAGTTTCACTATAGTAAGAAAACTAGTTGAGTAGACAGTAGACTGATCAAGTAGATCGAGTTTGTAGGAGGTAAGGTTGAAAATGTTCCACAGTTTAGTTGTTATATAAGAGCAGATGCAGCGGATCGATCCATCACCCCAATTCGGCAGCTGGAGTGCTGGATCGATGGAGGAAGAAGATGCAGCGGCAGCAAATGGAGGGAGAGAAACCGGTGGGACCCACGCGGAGAGCAGCAGAGCTGCAGGCCGGCAAGCACGAGGCGCCTGCCTCTGTGATGGAGGCAGCTGAGGTGGGACCCACGCATGTGGCGTCCGCCCTTTTTTTTTTTTAAAGCTGGCGCGTGCATTGCACGCGCCGATTAAAAAAATTAAAAAAAAAAGTGGCCGACAGCTTTTTTCCGTTGGCCAATCAGAAGCCGACACGTGTCAATTTCAAATGAATTGACCGTTTGCTTCCGAACGGTAATGTGTACAACGGTCAATTCTTCCCCTATAAATACCCAAACTCTATTCTTCATAATTTACACCACTTCTAATTTCTTCCCTCATATCTTCCCCTCTCCCCTCAATATTTTTTTTCAGTGTTCTTAGAAAATGACTACTTGGCTTCCCTCTGAAGATTTGCAGCTATGTGTTTCTTGGGTACGGCAATCCACTTGTAACATTACCGGCCGATACCAAGCGAAAGGAAATTTGTGGCAGAAAATATATGAAGATTATGAGAAAAATTGGTGTGGCAATCCCGACGATCCTTCACAACAAGCTCGTTCCAAAGTTGCGCTCGAGTCACGTTTTCCTCGCTTGAAGAGAATGCTTAAGAAGTGGTCTATAGCGGTAGCAAAAGCAAGAGATCGTGCGGCTAGCGGGACGAATTTGGTTGATGAGGTATGCCTAATGGGTTTTCATTTATGTTTTTTGTCATATACTAAATATTTCAATTTAATTTTGTTTGTTTAATTAAATTTTCATATATGTCTCATTTTTGTTTTTTGTGTGTTTTAGGAAACTCAAGCTCAATCATTATTTTACAAAGATTTTAAAAAGGAATTTACTTACAAGGAATGTTATGAAGCGGTAAAAAATCATCCTCATTTCGTGATTGTTGGGAGTAGCACTTCTTCTCCGTTTGAGCGAAATTTTCCATCCCCCGTGGTCCATGAAACGGATGAGCATACCGACGCGGATGAGCATATTAACTTGGATGATGAAGAAGGATACACAACTCCGCCACCAAACCAAGAGATACCTCGTCCATTGAGTCCGGTTAGACCTATGGGAGTAAAGGCGGCAAAGGAAGCAAGGAAGAAAGGAAAAAAAGGTATGACGGAGAAAGAAGAGATGTCTTTGGCGGTCTTTCATAATATGCAATGTAATCAAAAAGCATTTATGGAGGCTAGCATGAGAAGAGATGAGGAGAACCTTTGGTTGGCTAGGGAGGGCTTAGAACTTGAAAAGCAAAAGGAAGCAAGGTTGGCCCGACGTGATACGGTTGCGGAGTTGGAAGAAGAAACAAGAATTATGACAATGGATAGGAGTGTTATGACCCCGGGAAAGTTGATGTGGCACACAAAGAGGAAAGCGGATATCATGAGAAAAATGAATGAGAGTAGTAGCACAAGTGATGGTTATTATGTTCACTTTGATGAAGAGTGATATTATGTTGTTGTAATATTTTTATGTTATTTTATGTTCCTCAATTTCAAGTTATTATATATGAAAGAATTTTATTTTCTAATTCATTCTAATTTTCAAATTAAAATACAATGCAAAATAAAATTAGAATACCAAATTAAAATACAATGCAAAATAAATTACATTAACGAATTAAAATACAATGCCCAATTGATTATTGTTGGTTGGCTTCTAAAGCCCAGTTGTGCTCCACTAAATCATTTTGAAGAATGTTGTGGATATAAGCTGACTCGAGGTGGTCAATACGATCCCAAAATGCATGTTGGTTTCGTCCATCTCTTCCCACAGGTAAAAAAGGAATTCGAACGCCCTGATGATCTACGGGCCCATCATAAACTCTTGCAGCTTGTGGGTTTAGAAGATCTTCTTCTTCCGGCTCGATAAATCCGCTTTCCTCAAATTCATCCTCTACAATCATGTTATGCAATATAATACAAGCCATCATTATGCTTTTTAGTGTCGACCTCTTGTGTAACCGAGCTCCATGGCGAATGATAGCCCAACGAGATTGCAGGATGCCGAAACACCTCTCTACATCTTTGCGGTATCCTTCTTGTTTCTTTGCAAATAGTTTTTGTGCTTGAGATTCAGGGTTTGGAATAGTTTTCACAAATGTTGAGTACCTTGGATATATTCCGTCAGCCAGATAATAAGCATTGTTGTATCTCCTTCCGTTGACGTGAAACGTCACAGCCGGGGTGTTTCCAGCTATGAGCCCTTCAAAGACATGTGATTGATCGAGGACGTTGATATCATTTTGAGCTCCTGGCACACCAAAGAAAGAGTGCCACACCCACGTGTCATGCGAGGCCACCGCCTCTAGTATGATGGTGGGACGACCCTTCCGACCAGCATAAGCTCCATGCCATCCGGCTGGACAGTTCTTCCACTCCCAATGCATGCAGTCAATGCTTCCGATCATTCCTGGAAAACCTCGCTGATCAGCCCTAGCAAGAAGCCTTTGGAGGTCTCTCTTTGTTGGGGCACGGAGATATTCTGGACCAAAATGATATTCCACCTGTTGGCAAAACTTCTTCATGCACTCTAGTGTAGTAGATTCACCCATCCTGCATATCTCAGCACACTGGTCAGCAGCTGCACCATACGCTAACATTCGAAGGGCACCTGTCATCTTTTGTTCGGGCAGCAACCCTAGTTCTCCAACGGCATCACCTTTTTGATGCCAGTAAGTGTCGTGGTTGCAGAGCTTCGTCATGATACGGTCGAACACATGTTTCTGCATTCGGTACCTCCGACGAAATTCTTCCTTCCTAAAGATAGGACGCTCGATGAAGTAATCAGCCATGAGACTTGCTCCCCCAGTTGCCCTATTTCTGGGGTGATTAGGAGAGCGACCAGGGCGTGAACCTCGTCCTTGTGGTTGATCTGATGTATTAAGATGTGTCATCAACATGGCCGCATTAGTCATCATGGTATCCATCATCTCAGCATCCTCTTGATTGTGTTGTTGCCCTTGCTTCAACAATTTGCGAAAGAAGCTCATCGTAGTGATCAGGAAATGTGGAGAAGTAATTGAGGGATTGTGTTTTCAAAAATTTGGAAGTGAGTTGTGAAGGTTGAGTGAGTATAGAGTGTGATGAAGCTTATTTATGGTCAATTTCGGATCATAGAGTTTGAAGATCATGTTACACGTGTCAAACCGTCATTCGTCGAAAATATTTTCGAAAATCCAATGACATTATTTGACCGACAAACAGACACATGTCGATTTTTGGTTCGTCGAAAATCTTATCAAAAATCCTATCGAAATCCAACGACATTATTTAGTTGAGAAGCATATACGTGTCAAATTTTGGTTGGTCCAAAATCCTATCGAAAATCTATACCATTATTTCGGTGATAAGGAAATATGGAAAATGTCACATGTCACTTCACTATTGGTTGATTATCATATACAAAATTTTAAAAGTTAAAAACTTAATTGATGAATAGTGATTGCCTCTGTGACGGAGTTGCACCGGTGCATAAAAACTGGATCAGAAAAGCAATTTGTAGTGAATAGTAATTGATGGAAGCAATTAAATTGATGGATTGATGGATTGATGGAGAAGAAAGGGTGTATATGCTCTAATGGAGAAATCGTTTTCCCGAGTGAATTGAATATGAAATAGTTTTAGGGTGAAAGAATTTTATAAACATATATAGGTTTGGCTTTCTCTTTCAACCGTTGCTGTGAGACACATTCTGTACGTTAGCATCTTTGGCAAATTCCACGATCACGTCTTGTGCAATTTGTTAGAATATTAGCTTCATTTCTTTAATATTATACTGAAGCTTTCTCATGATACAAAATTTTGTTAGAATTTTCAAGGACCACAGTCTCTCTACACCAAATTCTGAATAATCAACCTACAGTGACAACAACAACCCACATTCCAAATTAATAATATATATGCAGCCATGTTTAGTTGCCAATTAAATAAAAACTAAACAAGATTTTCTTTGATTGTCAAGATCAAACAATGAATATTCTTTTCCCATCAAAATAATATTCAATTTTCCCTGTCAATTCTCTGCAATGTTATAAAAATCTCCACCTAATTGTGGATCCACTCGAACAAATCTACTAGATAGCTAGTTTTTATTAACGGAAGCTTGAAAATAAAAGAATTAATCAACAAAAATAAAAATAGGTGAATGAAAATGTGCAAGTACGTTGTGGGGTCGTGTTTATCTTAAGAGAAGGAAATGTTGCGGATTATAGGGATTCCCTGTGGCCTACGGTGCAGACGTCGAAGTCACCAGCAGCTCATAATAGACGACAATAAGGAAGACGAAAACGAAAGTGATCGGATCGGGACGAAAACCCTGGCCTGGATAGCTGCTTTCTTCTTAAACAGGATAGAATCATCGAAGATGTTATTACGGTGGTGATGATTGTTACCGGTACTCGTTAAGCTAGCTGCTTAGGCTAACCAGTTCTAACTTGCTGCATGTGTTTTTCCGATCTTTCTGTGTGTAAATTAATGGGAAAGTAGGAAGGAGAGTAATCATCCTCGATCTAGAATCCTACATCACACATAGTTAGAGATGAAGGAGAGGTAAAAGATATATGGTCGGTAAATTTGGTTCGGAGGGAAACAGTGACGGCCGGAGTGAATGGCATGGAAATGAAACGGAAACATGTGATTTGCCTGGTTGATGCATGTGAGGTGATGGATGGAGACATAGGTAGGGACACGTGGTGATGGATCATTGGTGGGTCCTAATTTCCTTGTGGCTTTCTCTTGGATGGAGCATAAAGCAGAAGACATGGTGCTGTGAGTGACTGCTGCTCCTACACCCAGAGCCAGAGGGAGGGGACCCTATTAACAAGGACCCCCATTGTGCAACGAAGATGAAGATCGATCAATTAGGGTTTCGTTGCCTAATTAGAAGGGGGCAAATAACCACTAAGGTTTCCAAGTCGAGGAGTGTACTGCAGGGGGTAAGTTTCCTCAAGGGAAAAGAGAACTCACGGGCTACGAAAACAGAGTACGTAGCTACGTACCCCACTGGCTTTCATTGGATGGGTCGGAATGGAACCAAGGGAAAAGATTCACCGGCAATTTTCATGGCTTGATGCACAGGGAGAGTGGGGGAGTGATGCATGCAACAAGTATCTTGTGAAGGGAATTTTCATCAGAAGTGACATATCAACTAACAACTTTTCCTGCCCTAGCTATTTCCTCTTGCTTTCCTTTCCTTGTCCAGTCTCCACTCCATAACTAGCACACTTTCGTGCCTTCGATCCCACATCTCCTCTATTACTCTTCTCGTCTTTCTTTATTCGTGACAACAATACGCCCTTTTGTAAATGAGATTATGAATTTATTGACTAATCATTATACGTTGTTCATTTTGTAAGTGACAATTATGAATTCATTGACTAGTCACGTGCGTTTTTCGTGTTGAAAAAAAACAACCATCAATTAATGTAATGTCCAAGTGACTCAGGCCTGTGCTATTGTTTTGGGTTTTGCAACTTGCGGTCCGGATCGAGGGTTTGGGCTTTTGGGTTATTTCACATTTGGACTCATGATTTACAATTTACTATTTCAGGAACTAGGCTTCTGAGGTCTGAGGGAAATTCAAATTGCTACTAGAACAATTGGGCCAATTACACCCATGTATTATACCCCACCTACAGCTATGCATTTTCTCCAAATAATTCTAATGATACAACAAGGGCCCTGACAAGGAGCTGCGTAGAAATATAGGAAAAGGGAACTAACAGATTCTCCCTTGCAGTCTAATCCAGAGATTCAATGTTCCAAGTCCTAACCCAGCAAAACTTTCGATAATATCTCCCCCAGTCTTCTCGGATGCTGCTCCATTTTCCATCCAAGCCAGACTCGAGGACAGCGGCATCAAGCACTAACTTCCTCTTTGCAATCTCATAGACATTTTCATCAACTGCACCCTTGGTCACTAGCCTGTAAAGATCTTGAGCATGAAAGAGGATGCACCATTTTGCAATTTATATGCGCAACATAAACAATTACTCAGATACTGCACCATAAGGCATAAAAGAGAAGACCTGTATATGGTAACAGGCATTGTTTGGCCAATGCGATGACAGCGATCTTCTGCCTGTTGATCAATTTGTGGGTTTAAATCCATATCGTGTATGACTACGGTATCAGCTCCAGTCAAGTTCAAACCCTGCCCTCCAGCTCTTGTGGACAGCAAGCATGCAAATATAGAAGTGTCGTTGAATGTATCAACTATCGTCTGTCTTTCTGTTACCTGAGTACTGTGATTGAAATAACAAGGTTAACACATAAGAAATATAATATTCAATGTAATGCTAACTGAGAGTTCATATGTTCATTCCCCTAGTTAAAGAACAACTGTTTTCTAAAACCATATGCCCACACACACCAGGCTCCATTCCCTTGGCTATCTTCCATATTTTACAGAAGTCCTAAAACATCTTGCCTTCCAGATATTCTTGTTCTCAAACTTGCACATGTAAATCCTAACAAAATCTTAACATATATAAGCCACTAGTCCATATAACTCATCAAGACTCAAAATTTCACTTTTAAAGAGGTATTGTAACTCAATCAATAAAGTGCCATGTGAACACCAATACCTTCCATCAAGTCGTCTGTATGTAACCCCTATCACATCCAAAGCCCACTCCAAGATATCAAGCATTGATGTCCACTGGCTAAATATCAGAACTCGATGCCCAGCTCGCTTCAGTGTAGGAAGAAGTTCAGCTAATGCCTAATAATCAATTAACAAGACGGTTGTTCTCAGTTTTAAGCAGAAGGTAACAAATCTCAGTATAATCTCCAAATTTTGATTAAAACCCATTTTCTAAAACTTGTAGTAACTAGTAACATTATACCTGAGACTTTGCAGAAAGCATGACATCTTCATCTGGAAGACATCCCTTTTTATCAGTGACATCATAAGAATACAAAAGCTGCAGGAAGATGAGTAGGTAAGTAATATTCCACTCATAATTAAGTACAATTTGCAACCAAAGGTAAAGAACACATTAGTCCAATTCTAAGTACAAATCTTTAGCAGAAGTGACAGCATCCTTTCTTATGTACGCCTACACGTATATTATTTTATAACATACTCGTACGTTATTTTATAACTTATAATCAGATAGGGAGCAGAAAAATGTTGCTTTTAAACATGACTCAACTTCTACAAATTTTACGATATCATATAGATAGATACACAGAATATCTTGAAGGCATACATACATATACACATGTATTGTAAAATAACTAGACGTACTAATATTACGACATTATCGTATAGCACAACACGACAAACCAAAAGGCTAAAGCAAGCATTTCAAGAAGTTGAGATATTACCCGGTGAATAGAGAAGTCATTGAAACTTTTCATTTCCTCGATCACTCTGTCTAAAGTACATTCAAAGCCAAATGCACCCATTGGATGTAACTTCCTGGCAAAACAAACTACATCCTCGTCACTGTAAATACGCCTTACTAGTAAAGGATGATTTGTGATCTGCAGAGTAGGAAAGAAAACAATACAGCAACAAAAGCAAAATATATACATAACAGTAGCAAAATAATAAAAATGGTAAATTCAGACAGCAATACCTTATGAAACTGAACAAAATAGTTGGAGATTTGCCGCCGAGGAAGAACTCCAATGATACTGTTTGTACTAGCCTGTGAATTTTTTGCAAAACGAGCTCGTGATGCTGCACGATACTCCTCAATGGCTTCTTTATAGGCATCATCTTATTCCTTTTCCATGATAACATACTCCACCTGAAATAATGGAAACAGACTTGAAAAGAACAAAAATCACACTTTAATATGAAAAGCCAAATGCACCCATCCAATTTTGTACAATATGAAAAACAAAGTGCTTCAGATGAAATATGACCACACATAAACTGATAAGTCATAGCATACCCGTTGTATTTTAGGAACAAGTTGCATTACATCAGATTTCAAACGTCTCAAAATAAATGGTCCCAATATGGATTTCATCCAACTGATCAAATCTGTATCTGCAGTAATTAATAGCTTTTTTAAGTCAACATCCTCAGTACTAAAAAGATCTGGCATAATAAACTGTAGCATTGACCATAGCTCCTGCAACAGAAGCACATCAATTCATTAGCAAGGAAAGTCTGGAGAACTAAAATACAAACACAAGTTCCAATATAAAATCCATACTCGATGTTACAATCTCTAGGAATTTTTAAAACTAATTTGACTGGAACTACTTTAATTCAAAGAAATGATAAATCATAAATACAGAAGATGTGATGGTAAAATCCTTGATAAGGTGTCCAACCCAAGGGATAGCCGGATAGGTAATACCAGATCTATAAGAACACCTACAAAGTGATGCAAAGATACTGTTTTTGGTCATGAAAGTGTGTGGCTAGTTGAGTAATATGTCAAAAAAATTAGAGTAAAGAGGAATATATGTAAAGACACCATTTTTGGAAAATTTTGAAAGAGTAAAGAGTAATATATGTAAATCATTTTGTAGAGGTGTTCCTGTCAGCATTAGACGCTGGTTTGCACTTCGTGCAACAGACATTAGGTTCTTCCACCTATAGCTGTTTTTATCCTTCAAAGCATGAGCCTCGTTCATAAGAACACAACTCCAACGCCAACGTTTCAGAATCTTACAATCATCTTTCTGCTGTGCACTGTAAGACCATAAAGTAAATAAGTAAATTATCTGTAGAATAACTGGACCGATCAGATTCCATATATAGCAGGGGAGCAAACCTGTGTCTTTCAAATAGTGAATAGCACACAAGAATAACATTGAAATGAGGCGGCATTCGAGCTTTTGCCAATGAGGTCAACTCTCTTGAATATGCGGAACGCGCAGCCCTGTGATACTGGAGAACAGAAAACGATGGGCACCACTTCTTAAGTTCTCTTTCCCAGTTCTCCAATACTGAAGCAGGACATACAATCAAATGGGGACCCGGGTCCTTGTGTAAATGTTTCAATAGCATCAAATATGTTACAGCCTGTGATAGAAGAGCAAATGTTACAGCCTTAAAACCAACAGACGCTTGAAGTTAAAAGTCTTAATGAAGCAAATTAAATGAGATTGAGTTCCTATATACCTGAATGGTCTTCCCTAGACCCATCTCGTCTGCCAAAATGGCTGCAGAAAATATTAACAAAATTAAATTCTGATACATTAAAAATAAGAATCTAGCCTCAAACAATTAGTATGTTTCTATGTAGATTCTCAGTAACACACACACATATACATATGCATATGTATCCTCGTCGCTATCCTCGTCCTCCACCACGAACCTCCTCCCGCGCGTCACCGGAGGGCTCCGGACGAGCTCCTCGACGTCGTCGTCCTCCAAATCGTCCTTGATTTCCACCACGCAATCGTCGTCGGAGTCGACGAAATCGTCGTCGGAGGCGGCGCGGTTGAGCTTCCGGTAGGCTAAGGACTCGATTGGCGGACGAAGTGGTGCCCGCGGTGGTTTGTTGATGTTGCGGACGGGGGAGGGTTTGAAGGAGGAGGAGTGGTCCCCCAATCGTCGTCGACGCTCCGTTTCATGATGACGTCAGAATTGGGTTTGGAGATTTGAGTAGAGGTGAGAGAAGGAAGAAGAGGTTCTAGTGGAGCGAGTAGAAGCGAGAGGAAAAGAACCCAAAGACCGCCATTTTGCCCTCTTCTTCTTATTGCTTTTGTTAAAAATAAATATAATTAAAATTTGGAATTTGTTTGGGCTTTGGGAGTTTCCATCTATTGGGCTACGATTTGCTTGGGTCTAAGAGGAGCACTTGTAACATAATCTTCACGCGGGTTCGATGAGATTTGTGTATCTTGTAGTTTACGTGACGTCTGAAAATGTGGTTTGCGTTTAGTAGTGTGTGGTGTGTATCGACGCGTGCAAAACGATCTAACCATCTCTTTATGTTTAAAATGCTCTAAAAATATTTTGATATTAGTTTTTAAGTGGTGTTTGTTTTTCGGCGTATCCTTTAAAGTAAACAATTCTGTATGTGCACTCGTGCAGTGTGAATAATAACGTGAAATAGTGAAGTTAGGAACGAAGACAAAATGATGGCGTTTTGAATATTGCGTTGGGTTAGCTCATTAGCCACCGGTAAGTAAGTGAAATTGTGTTATTGGGTTGACTGAGACTGTTCATCGAGTGCACCATCTGTATGCACCACTAGTGTGAGTTTTGCACTTTATGCTCGATCAATCACTTGACCGTTGCATTCTAACACGTTCACTTTTGCCTGTCAACTTTGCTTATTCTATAAAATTTTGAAGATGAAACATTATCAATAAATAATGTTCGATCTGCATGAATGCGCCCGGCATTATTGATCGAAACAAGGAAAGCGACTCAAATATAATGAAGATGAAAAAATAAGTTGTCTTATATATCATTCATCTCACAATGGAGATATATATATATAAGAGATTATAAAGAATAGTAGAATACAATTTGTAAGTAAAACCCTACGATATAATTATAATATTACATTTCTAATAGGACTCATGCTGACACTCTCCTTCAAGTTGGCGCATACACATCAATCATGTTCAACTTGCTTAGTAAGTCATAAAACGTCTTCCTGGCATGGATATTCCTTTGATAAGTATATATGCAAGTTGCTCTTCAGTAAGAACAAAAGGGAAGCTAATAATATTGACATATAGCTTCTCTTTTATAAAGTGACGATTAACCTCCACATGCTTAGTACGATCATGTTGCATTGGGTTCTGTGATATATCAATTGCTGCCTTATTATCGCAATACAGCTGCATAGCACATTTGGGTTTGATACCCAAATCACGTAATAAATTTCTCAGCCCCAACAACTCACATACTCCATAAGCCATACATCTGTACTCAGCCTCAGCACTAGAGCGTGCCACAACCTTTTGTTTCTTACTTTTCCATGTAACCAAATTACCTCCTACAAAGGTAAAGTAACCTGATGTAGACCTCTTGTCTGTAATATTTCCAGCCCAATCTGCATCTATGAAGCCACAAACATCAAGAATATTGTTGTGTTTAGAAAATATTACTCCTCTTCCAGGAGCTGATTTCAAATACCTTAAGATTCTCAAAACAGCGTCCATGTGGCTCTCGCTCAGGTTATGCATGAACTGACTCACCACACTCACCGCATATGCAATATTTGGTCTAGTATGAGTTAAGTAAATCAATCGCCCAACTAACCTCTGATATCGAGCTCAGTCAGTAGGTACCTGATCTTGATACTCTGCCAGATGATGGTTCTGCTCAATGGGTGTGTAATCCAACATACCTGTTTCTATCAACAAATCAAGAATGTATTTTCTCTGGCACAAGTATATCTCTTCTCTTCCCTAGCTACCTCAATTCCTAAGTACTTGAGATCACCCAAGTCCTTTATCTCAAACTCAGTGGCTAGTTGTCTCTGTAATTTGTCCATCTCAACAATATCATTGTCAGTTATTACCATATCATCGACATAAATAATTAAGGTTGTTACTTTCCTTTTTGATGCTTGAGAAACAGGGTGTGATATGAATTACACTGTTTGTAACCAACTTTGCGCATAAACTGTGAAAACCTTCCAAACCAAGCATGAAGTGAACGTTTGAGACCATATAAAGACTTTCTCAATTTGCATATAAATTCACCAGAAGAAGCAGCTACATACCCAAGTGGAAGACTCATGTATACCTCCTCAGCTAACTCTCCATGAAGAAACGCATTCTTGACATCAAACTGTCAAAGTGACCAATTTAAACTATCCGCAAAAGAAAGAAGAACAAAAATAGTATTCATCTTGGCAACAGGAGCAAATGTCTCATCATAATCAATGTCATACGTTTGAGTAAACCCTTTCGCAACAAGGCGTGTTTTGTACTGGTTCACTAATCCATCTGCATTGTGCTTTACAGTAAACATCCAAAGACAACCAACAACCTTCTTGCCATGTGGTGGAGGCACAAGTCCCCATGTATCATTCTTCTGTAACTCCTTCATCTCTTCCTCCATTGCTTTCCTCCACTTTGAATCTCCCAATGCATCCTACACTTTGTTAGGTACTGATACAATAGATATTTGATTCACGTATGATGCATATGACTTGGATAATCTTTTAGTGGACATATAATTGGCTACTGAGTACTTTGATTTAGCTTGAAGAGTGAGTTCATATTTTTTCGGTGCTTGACCTCGAGTAGACATATTTGGTAACACACATTGACCACCATTAGACTCACTACTACTAGTAAAAGTGGGGGGACATACCTCAAATGAGTGATCTTCAGTACCAGTAAGCTATGGGTTAGGGGTAGGAGAGGTGAAGGCAGGAGGGACAGTTGAGTCTTCAGGTGCATTCTCAGTCCTTAAAACCGGTGCTTCTGAGTCTGGATGAAGCACTGGATCAACCAGTGCTTCAGTTTCTAGATGATCCAGTGCTTCTGTTTCTGCATTTGATGAAGTAATAATCTCAATTGGACCCATCATTGTATCTCTTGCCTATGTAACTCTTCTCCTTCTGATTCTTCCCCCTTATCATGATACAGCTCTTCGAAATATGAATGATCCCCCTGAAGAATAGTATCAGATGAGGTGAAATAAGTCATGTCTTCAAAGAAAGTAACATCCATAGTGACATAATACTTTCTAGTGGGTGGATGGAAACACTTGTAGCCTTTCTGATGTCTTCCATAGCCAACAAACACACACTTAATCGCCAGGACATCCAACTTAGACCTCTGGTTTTTAGGATAATGAACAAAAGCAACACAACCAAAGACACGGACAGGAAGATTATGAAATGATGGAATGGGAACATGAGATGTAATGACCTCAAAAGAAATTTTTCTTTGAAGAACACTAGATGAAAGACGGTTGATAAGATGAACAGAAACATGTACTGCATCACCCCAAAGATATTTAGGCATATGAAAACTAAAAAGAATGACACGAGCCATATCTAGGAGATGACAGTTTTTCCTCTTAGGCACCCCATTTTGCTCTGGCGTTTGTGGACAAGTAGTTTGGTGAACAATCCCATGTGTTTGAAAAAATTGTTTGAAAGAATGATTAACATACTCCCCTATTGTCTGAACGAAGAACTTTAATGGTGCTATTATATTGTGTTTGAATAAGAGTACGAAAAGCCTAAAAAGATGGAAAGACTTCATCTTTGATTTTCAAAAGAGCAATCGTCGACAACCTTGTGCAATCATCAATAAACAATACAAAATACCACATACCTGACACAGTAGGCTCTCTAGATGGTCCCCAGACATCTGAATGAATTACTTCAAATGAACACTACTCCTAGAGAAACTAAGAGAATAAGCAGCACGATGACTCTTAGCGAGGACACATATTTCACAACGTATAATAGACTCATTCACACCAATAAACAAAGAAGACATGGATTTTTTCATAATACTAAATGATGAATGCCTTAAGCGGCGATGCCACAACCATAGTTCACTTAGCTGGATAGAGCTCGAGGTCAAAGCAGTGCGAGGCTGTGCTCTAGGTTTCTCTCATGCATATGTCTAATCCAAGTGAAACAATCTGCCCCTCAAATACCCCCGACCGCTAAGCTCCATGGTAAGAAGATCCTGAAAAGTCACATACATGGGATAAAATGTTACCGAACATCGAGACTCAGTATTCAACTGGGGAACAGAAATCAAGTGATGACGCAGGCCAGGTACATATAAAACATTATGTACCTCCAAAGTATGAGTGACACAGACCGATCTTTTCCCTAACACAGGAAAAGCTTTACCATTAGCATTAGTGACATATGACACTAGAGGGGAAGACGATTTAGTGAAAAAAGATTTATCATAAGTCATATGATCAGTGGCACCAGAATCAATAATTCAAGTATCAAAACTAGCAAAATTAGAGATTTTCAAAGCCATACCGATTTTACCACTTCCACATGGTTTTATAGTCACAGAAATATTATCGTTGTTGAAGTTGTGCGTCCCCGCACGTATAGAATTATGTGAAAGTTCAACCCTCCAATCATTGTGACCATCTAATTCACGAACAACATCTTCAACATCTCTATTATCATTAAATCAATAAAAGCAAACTTTGATGGCCTTCGTGCAACCTATATCATCCTTATAGCCCCAAATTTGTGGAACTCATTGTTGAGCTCTTCCTCGAAAACCCAGGGACTCAAATTTTTGACGTACACACGAGTCATTTTTTTGGTCACAAATCTGCTAGTCAGGTCGGATCTTAGGATGGGTCGGGTCAAGTTAGGTCTGACCGGGTCGGGTCAAGTCAGGATCGAACCGGGTCGGATCTGGACCGGGTCAAATCTAGACCGGGTCGGATCTTCTGGGCAAGTCGGATCTGTTAGGCGGGTTAGATCCCCGATCCGGGTCAAAAAAACCGATGGGGTTCGTCGGTGCGGTCCAGAAACAGATCGAAGATAGGGATCGAAGACAGATCTGAAGGAGGAGACGCCTCACTTAGACGCTGAAACAAGAACAATTGGACATAACACTGAAACAAGGCGGCTGATTTGGGATCTGTCGGTGAAACACATGACACAGGAGGTAAAACACGGTGGCCGGGCACGGGGAAGTGTGTGGTGTGACCGGAGACAGGCAAAGAAGACCAGTGACAGGCAGGGATCCCGGTCTGGGTCTGGAGCAGAGATGAAGACAGGCCTATTTGGTAAACCAATCAGCTCTTCGAAATAGATGAAGACAGGTGAAGATGGCCTGCACTTTGACGATGTAGATGAAAATGTGATGACACAAAGGTAAACAAACTGTGAAGACAGTCAATTTACATAGATTTGATAAACAAATCACAAGGTAAAATTTGAAGATATTGTGTAGACAGAACCCTAACAATCGGGTTCACAAAAGATTTGAAGCGGAAGCTAAGAGACAGTCATTTCGGATCTTTGTTCTGATACCAACTCAAATATAATGAAGATGAAAAAATGAATTGTCTTATATATCATTCATCTCATAGTAGAGGTTTATATAAGAGATTACAAGAAATACAATTGATAAGTAAAACCCTAGCTACGATATAATTACAATATTACATTCCTAATATGACTCATGCTGACAGATCGATCGAGTGACCAACGTCCAAGCATGCAATGCCATTAGTACTAGTACTCCACCATTTCTTATTCAACGATTTGGTGATCATTTTTGAAAGGATCTGATTTATTCCATCATCATCATCATCATCATCATCATCATTATTGTCATTCACTAATCTAGTACACCAGAGGTGAGCTTTGAACACAAATTTCACTTAGACGTGTGGAAAAGGCTTATTACTAACTAGGGGTTGAAAACATGCGTGTCATGAAGCTGGAAGAACTCTCTACAGACCATTTCCGATCAATCTGAATGTAATTAGTAATTACCGTAATAAAAACACAGAGAATTATCTATCGTTTCAATCAGTACAGGTCCTAGCTAGGTACGTAGCTCAGACATTACTGTACCTGTAACTGGCCTATTGACGTCCGTATATTTTGATAACAAACAATCACCAGAAATCACCAGATGTTCATATTAGTGAGTACTTTAATTGCATTCTAGCTAGCTAGGTTGCTTGAATATTCATCTATACGAACAGCCTCTGTATGTTGGTGTCCAGTAGTCTGATCCTGTATTTTCATGACAAACCTGAGGTGTACATGACGTGGGCACCAAGCATAGGCCTCTGCTCTTCAGATCCATCTTCGAGTGATGATCTCCCCGAATTTGATCCAGTTTTCCCCAGGGATTCTGCCGAATATTATTATTAACCACAGCAACATTAGTAATCCGGATATACAACTTCGATCTGCTTGGAATTGATAACCATATGCATAATGCACGTACCTTATGCGGATTTGTTTTCAAATAAGGGCTACTCGATAGCTGCAAATATTATAGCACAGTAGCTGTTACAGGCCGTCGTGCAAATAACTGTATTCGAACTAATTAAACTGAACTTCGAATCTCATCCATTGCGTACTATGAAATAATATGTCACTTGACTAACTAGGTCGACTTAGTTGACTTGGGAAGAGAGTATGATAACATACCACATGTATTTGTTCTTGGAGGAACTTGATGTACTGAATCGCTTCATATAGTACTGAAGCCGTATCGGTCTGCAAATACGTTATATATTGTCAGTTATTAATCTGTAAGTCTGAAAAAAAAACAGAAATAGTACGTAAAATTATAGAACTTCCAATAAGTTTGTGATAGCTAGAGGGATCCTCTTTGCTTTACCTTTCCAAATGGAGACACAATTTGTTGAAGGGCAGTGATCTTTTTCGCAACCTTGACTTTTGGTGCCTTCATCTGTTATATTTTGTAAATTAAATAACAATTAATCAAACAATAGTTGACGCATATCCTACTTAATTAACAATCATGATGATCAGGAGTGATTTCTCTTTGGTCTTGGGAAAATTAATTAATTAGTAAATTTGAATCAGTGTGTATAAAGTACCTTTACAGATGATGATGAATTAACAGCTGAAGTTTCTTGCTTAGGCTTTTTCAAAACAATTTCTGATGATGTACTACTCATCTCCTCCGTTCTCTTCTTTTTCCCAGCTGCAGATTCGTTTGCAGTTCCTTGTCCTCTTCCTCTCGTTTTTATCTGCATGTATTATCATTAGAGATGTTAAGAAATTAAATCAGCAAAAGTTGCTGAAGGTGAACATAAGATTCATCGTGAGCTTAATCTTACCGAACAAGTCTGGAGGCCTTGCTTCTTAGAAGTAGTACTATCAGATAAGTTGATCAAAGTTATGAAGTTGCTAGGCTTCTGTGCCTGGTGAATATGACCCATCATCGGCTTTCCTAATCGACTATTAAAAGATATGACATCTGTGAAACTTCTAACATTGTTGGATGAAGAGTACGAATCAGGCATCACCAAACCATTTCCGGATGATCCGTAGTAGCTATTATCTGGGGCCATTGCGTTGTTGAGGCCAATCTGGTAGTCAATGTTGCTCCCGTTATCAGAACTATATGGCCTTCCATGTATGTTTGCTCCAGCTAATTGCAATCGTGCATCACTTTCAACTTTCATCAAATTACTATGAGCGCCGTAACATGACACTTGATGAGGAACATTGAAGAAAGGGTTACTGACTAATTGTGGTTCCGGTGGTGCAATAGACCAGGTGCTGACTAGATTAGACAAGTTATCGTTGCTAAACGATCCATTAATGTTGATCTGTCTTTCGAAATTGGTGAGATTAGATGCATGGATAGCGGCTGCAGTTGATGATGAGTTGGTGAACTCCCAATTGCTACTCGCGTTGTCCAATTTCTTCAAGTAATCACAAGCAGGTTCGTACATAGCAGTATCGGTCAAGTTCTTCGATGATAATGCATCAAGGAAATTCTCTCGAGTCATACTGCTGTTCAAACCATTGTTACCGACGTCGCTTCTACATCCACACATTCAACCAAAGATTTCAGTCAGTAGTTGATATTAACATAGGATATCATCAGTCTTATTCTAACTAAGACCTAGTTCTTATAATTTACGTCGTGGTTTCGTAACCCAGCTAACTTGGATAGTTGAACCTTTTCTGAAGTACTAATTACTCATCAACAAGAAGATAACTTCCGCTAATTAAGTATAAAAAATACAGAAAAGGAACAAGGAAACCTAATTCCACAAAGGGACCCTAGGGTTTCTTTTCTGATCGTTTCATTTTCCAGTTAAATTATTTAAAAGATTCTGTGTTCCACTGAGCTCAATCAAACAAACTTCGAGGAAAAGAATGCTCCCAATTATTAGCTGAGAAGTAATATAATGAATTCCAGTGATCACCTTCATTTTTCATAATGGTCAGGAAAGAAAAACTATATACTAGATTAGAAAAATTAACTTACAATAGAACTTGGCTCCATATTTGATTATCAGAAACCTGTTCTCCAATATTATTCAAGTCGTCGTTGGACGAAGCAGAATGGTGATCAACAAGTCTGCGAGAGGAATTGACGCTGAGGCTGGAGTTGTTGGAGGCATTAGTAAAGGAAGTACTGGATATAGAAACTTCCTCATCGCAAGAAGAGTTGGAGTTAGGGTTTGGTTGCTGCTGTTGCTGCGGCTGGCGTTGCCACGGCCACGAAGAAGCCGAGAGATGATAGCCGGCACAGGTAGTTGCAGCTGCTGCATGAAGGTGATCATGATCCCACCAGTTTGGCTGTGTAGAGGCAACACAATTAACAGTAGTACTATCGATTCGGCATTTGTCAGCTGCCATTGGTCTCTCTCTAGCTGTCAGCGAACTTTTTCTTTGACTTAGAAATGGCTGTTTGCTTGGAGCTTCTGGAGTTCAGTCTTTGTTTGGTTTTGATGTTCTGGGATTGATGAAAGGGGGTGATATATACCGTTTGAGTGTGGTTACGTACGGAGGTTTGAGAAATCTGAATTATAGGGGAGACAATAAAATATGGTCGCCTGAGTTTCCCACTAAGTTCGTGGGCAATTATTAAATATGTAAACGGAGCTACCACCTGGGCCACTCTACCCAACCCAACTCACCCAGATTCAACGAGTTCTGTTTAGGGTTTGCTTAGTGATAGTGATCGAATTCTTTCTCACTAAGTTCTTTTTTTCTTTCTCCTCTTTCCCAGCTTAATCAGTTAGTACGTAATTAGGGTTTGCTTAACTATAAGAAACCATATACTTTCTATTATTTATACGGATATTTTTGATCTTAAATTTGGGTCTCGCAGACTTTGAACTTCGAAAAAAGAGATCCGAGCTAGAGGTGGGAAAGGATTCATAGCATCAACGTATAGTTGCAGCTATATGAATGAATAGCTGGATAACGTTTTTTTGGGTTAAACTGTCGGTGCTGTGGTTTTTTTGGGTTAAACTGTCGTTCTCTTTTCATTTTGTTCTTATAGTTCATAATTCATACAATTTGATATTGTCCTTCATCACTTAGCAACGACTATTTAATTAGTTTAATTCCATGGTTGATCAATTGTTCAGGTGAGTCGATGAACTGTGATTTAATTGGTTAATGTGTTCAATTGATAACTTTTCGGTCATGAGTTTAAACCTCACGAAATATATATTGTATTAGTTATTAATAAAAAACATTTTAAAAATGGTCAAGTGGTATAATGATCGAGTACGTATACTGATATATATATACAACTATACACATACACTCTATGTACAAAGACATAACAAAGTAATTAATTAACTATGTGAGTATCTTCAATACATGGTCTTGTATTTACACGACATGTGTGAACAGTTAAGATTAGAGGATATAACATTAATACATGAGTGATCAACACATATAAATCGTTATAAATGACTAAGATTATGTCATGTAGACTAAACCCACAATAACATATCGAACAACATGCATATATTCCAAAATTTTCCTCACACATCAATTTTTAGAGGTAGCTTTCATTTTGAAATAGATTACATATGCTCATCGATTAATCATAATTACGTCATTAAACAAGTGACAAGTCGACATTTTGTGTCTATATATATGGCCCCCAATATTGGAATAATTGGCCTATATAGCCTTGATAATAGAATGGTCAGAATTTAAAACCCTTTTGCTTGATATGATTAATTTATAATATTAGCATATCGTTCACTTTATTAATTATTGTTTTTAGAATGTAATCCCTGGATTTTTATATAAAAATGAAAGGTATTGTTGCTTGGCATTTACATAGAGGTCAGTGAACATGGTCTAGTTGGTGGGTGTTTTTTCAGAGTGGCTCTCTACATCAAGCTCCACTGCATATATAGTTCTCTTCCTTTTTCTAATTATCAGTTTCGTCTTCCATATTCCCTCTTGATTAACTAAGTTCCATCCATTGGCGTTGTTGTAAGAACCAAGTATCTTTAATTTGGTCTCATTCTTCTCTACTATACAGACCGTCACACGCGAATCACGAATCTATATGATGTAAACGGCCACACACACACACACACATATATATATATATATATATATATATATATATATATATAGTTATAGCTAAACCTCCTATAACGCCAAAAACAAATTGACATGTGCGCATGTTAAGAAACTATTATATATAGTTATATACGATCTGATATACAATCCAATTTAGATAATTGTTTATTTTCTGTGCATGTAGCTAGTGCACTCAAATAAATTTGATCTCGATCGGTCTCTAACTAAACGAATTACATAAGAAAAGGATTTTGAGATTGCAACTTGGGTTGTGTATTTATATTAATTCAGTAGATGAGATTACAATGTACAGGAGATAAGAATTGTTTAGGTAACAAACACAAATTTTGTAGTTCAGTTAGAAGAAGATAGAGTGAAAGTTATCGCGTTATAGAAGAGTTATCTGATGGACTCTCATACAATGAGGACTCCTAGCTGGTGTAGGAGATTAAGAACTTTCATACTGATGAGGACTCCTAGCTGTTGTAGGAGATGTAATTACCGTGTTATTACACCCCCACAAGGTTAGAGGATTTTCAAGAACTGGAAGCTTGGAGACCAGAAAGTGGAATCGTGAGGAAGAAAGTCCTTTTGTGAAAATGTCAGCTACTTGATCAGTAGTTGACACGAAATGAACTTATAGCTCCTTGTTAACAACTTTTTCCCTGACATAATGATAATCTACCTCAACATGTTTTGTTCTTGCATGGAATACTGGATTGGAGGCAATAGCTATAGCAGAAAGATTATCACACCAAATGCGTGGACATTAAAGAAAGAGGCTCAAGTCACAAAACATGAAACAAAACCAAGAAATTTCAGCAGTTGTGAATGCAAGTTGTATGTACTAGGTCTCACTACTAGAACGCGAAACTGTGCGATGAGTTTTGGAGCTCCATGAGATCAAGTTTGGCTTTAGATACACACAATAGCCACATGTGGATTGTCTGTTGTCTGGATCACCAACATAATCAGCATCATAATAAGCATTGAGGAAGAGAAAACCAGGTTGGTATTTGATGCCATGATTAATAGAGATTTTCAAATATCGAAGGATGTGTTTCACTGCTGTCCAATCTGTTATTATGGGAGCATGCATAATTTTACACTTGATTGACAAAGTATAAAATATCAGGTCTGGTAAGGGTGAGATATTGAAGCGCACCAACAACACTTTGATATTCTGTGACATTAGTAAGTTTAGCCCTATCATGAATACTGAGTTTTTGATCAGAAGCAACCGAAGTAGTGCAGGGTCTAACATCAAGCATCTTTGTTTTTGTTAGCAAATCCACTATGTATTTCTTCTGGGTAAGATACAAAGTTGGACCATCATAGGAGGCTTCGATACCCAAGAAATAATGTATAGGCCTGAGATCCTTCATGGAAAATTGTCGTCCAAGTTCATTAATAAGCTGAGATAGATGATGAGAACTATTTTCTGTAATTAAGATGTCATCAACATAAATGAGAAGAACAAGAAAAATATCATTCTGTGCATATGTGAACAGGAGTAGTCAGAGAGAGATTTCTGAAACCTGAGGCTTTCCAAATAATCAATAAAACATTGAAACCATGCCTTAGGAGCTTGTTTGAGTCCATGGAGAGATCGTTTAAGTTTAATTTGCAGACATGGTTAGGAAAGTTGAGATCTGTGAAACCAGTAGGTTGTTTCATATAGACCTCCCTCATCATGTAGTTGGAAATGGAGGACAAGCCATTTGTTGCTGATTGCTATAGCAAGAATGAGTCGAATGTTTAACCACAAGACTAAATTAAAGGTTTCGAAGAAGTCAATCCCCTCTTGTTGGTGGATTCCATTAGCAACTAGGCGAGTCTTGTACCGTTCGTCTGTGCCATCAGCTTTTTGTTTGATTCTATAGATCCATTTATTTGGTAATACGTTCATTGTGGCTTGGAATGGAACAAGTTCTCAGGTGTCATTTTGTTAGAGGGAAGTATACTCTTCCTGCATGGCCTGGTGCCAACAAGGTTCTTTGTTGGCTTTGCTATATGATGTAGGGGCACTGAGTAATGCAGCATTTAAAGCATACTTGCGATTTGGTTTTACAACACCAACTTTCAGGTGAGTGACCATTTGATGGTTGTTTGTGGAGTCTAGAGGTTGATCAGGAACTTGTATGTTTGCAATATCCAAAGATTGAATGTGTGAGATATGAGTAGAAGGAGATATGTGTGGCAGTAAGAAAGTGGTATGAGGTGAGAATGAGGTAGTGGATGAAATAAGGCTTGGATTGGTAGAACAATTCAAGGGATGAGGAGAGAGAGAAGTATTGGAAGTAGGGGTCACAGTATTGGAGGGAATGGATGAGGGAGGTAACATATTTGAAGAATGAGAATGTGGTGGCAAAGCTGATATGAGGTTAGGAGAAGTAGTAAGTGTAGGAGAGGGAGGTAAGTTCGATGTTGGTTATGAGTGAACCAGAAGGTGTAGTAAGTGAAAAGAAATGTAGAGGAATAGAAGAATAAGAGGACATACCTGTTGAAAAGGAGAGATTGGTCTGTTTGAATGAGAATGTACTCTCATCGAATAAGACATGGCTGGAAAGGTAAACTCGATCTGTTGTTAAATCTAAACATCGGTAACCAAGATGATTAAGAGAATATCCAAGAAAGACACGTTGTTTTGATCTATGTTGAAGTTTGGATTTGTTATAGAAACGAAGATATGGATAGCAAGCACAACCAAATGTGCGAAGGAAGCTGTAATTTGGAGGATGATGAAACAACATGGTGTATGAAGTGTCATTTTTTGATAACTGGAGAGAGAAGTCTGTTAATAATATATACCGCAACATTGAATGCTTCTGTCCAATATGAAGAAGGCATATGTGTCACGCCCCGGCCCGAGTTTACCTCCCTAAACCCGAGAATAGGACGTGAGAGACCCATCCCAAGAGAGATTACTCTCGCAAACCATTTTTAACAGTCCAAACGACAATGAAATAGACCTCACAAAACCTGAGGTTATCCCGATTACTGAATTTGATTTCATACTAACTACTTTAGAGGACCTAAGGTCTAAATATTAATTGTGACTGCATCTGAATCCCGGTCAGGCTGTCTATGTACTCCAGTACTCAAGGATCAAGCCACACGTAGCTCATATTTTAATTAAAGTCCTAACCGGGCGAATCCCGCTTTTTTATTTATCGGTCGATAAACTATTATGGATAACATATGCTTATTGAAAATCTGGGGTTTAACCTCTCCGTCGAGGTATCCACAAACCAGCTATCTATAGGGATTATCCTAAATATAAACTCATTCATCTCATATATATAAAGAACACTTTTCCAAGGCATCGACCAGGAGCATAGAAAAATAGTGGACTTTCATATATAGGCAAAACCACAATCAAAGGGGGATTAACTTCCTTACCTGCAATTGCCGTTCCTTACGTAGGCTCAAAGCTTCCAGAAACCATCTCGGTAATCCGAGGTCACCGCGTAAGCTACCTCGTCCAATAAATCACTGCAGAAAATAGTAGCTTAGCAACGAAGAAATAGTAACAGTCATGTTGACCTCAATATTCCTAGTTTGACCAGGAATTATCAAATTGACCAAGTTGACCAACCAATTGCTTTTTAACTCTTTACCCTTTTTGACTTGTTTTTCCGGTTATCGACTCTTTACTTAATTGCCGAAAGTCCGACTTAACTTCTGAACTTTTCTTAACCATTTTTAATCTGATGTTAGGGAGTCACATAATAATTCGTTAAATTACTATGGACACCCAATACATCACATTGACCAAATATTTAACCTTGAGTCAATTTAACGATTTACGTGAAACACCAATTTTTACTTAAAACGGTTAACTTGATATTTTCAGAATTTCAGTTATCATTTTCCGACAACAACCAATTCTTTACCAACACATTTACTTAACTCCATATTTCACCAATTTTTCGATTACGACTTTTAAAGGAAACTTTACGAAGTTAAGGTTATTAGGGAAATCGAATTCTACCTCTTCGGCTCACAGCCGGATTTACTACATCCCCGAAATAGTCACCAGATTCTGGTCAGCTTGCCGAAATTCTGCCAGAGTTTCCCCGTTTTCTCCGATTCACCAAGTTTTCGACATGTACGACAAACAACATCAAATTAATCACACAGATCAACATAAACAGCAAAGTAATTACACAGTGGCCTAAAAGCTTGGCCTTACCTCCTAAAATTGATCCGAGGAGGAATACAGTAGTCTCTTCCCTGCCTACACCCCTCTAGCAGGACCTTCTCTGCCTCCCACAACGATAATACATCGAACAACTGACTGCCTCGATCTCTACCTCCACTAAACCAGCACCCCACCACCCTGCATCGAGGAAGGGCACCACAGTGCCTCCAACTCCTTTTCAGACGCGCTCGAGCTTTCCCCAACCGATCCTAGCCTCGTCGGAGCTCGCCAAACTCGAAGAACAGGTCGTCAGAGGTGGAGGAACCGAAACCCAGAAAATAGGGAAAATACAGAGGAAGAGAGGAATGGTGGTGGTCCGTCGGCCAATGATGGCCAGACGGCGGTGGCTCGTCGAAGACGATGGCAGAGCTCGAGAGGAGGAAGAAGAAAGAGTTGACCCGAGTTGGGAGGTTTGACAGAGTCAAACCTCTCACCTATATTTATACTAAAACCAACGGCTTAGATAAAATGTCAAATCGATCCAACGGCCTAGATTTAAAGAAGGGTAAAAAATAAATAGTTAAATGGTAAAACTGTTTTACCAGAATGGTAATTAAAAATTACCATAAACTTCAGAAATTCACAGAAAATAGACGGAAACTCTGAAAAATATTCTGGACATACCGGAGGACTCGTATTAACATAATTTATCATCTCTGGACATTAATTCTATCTTCCCCCAGAATCGAGAATATCTCGATATTAAACTCGAATATTAGTTCGAGGAAGACTAATATCGCGGTTACAACTCCCCTTTAACCTGCCTGGTCCCGGTAAAAGGTAAAGTTTGGGACGGGGTGTTACAATATGAGCATGAGCTAAGAGAGTAAGACCTGTATCAACAATGTGTCGATGTTTTCTTTCAGCCAAACCATTTTGTTCCGGATGTTTAGGACATGAAAACTGATGGTGAATTCCATGTGTTGTTAAATATTCTTTGAAAGAATTGGATGTGTATTCACCACCTTCAACAATTTGAAATTGTTTGATAGGTCGAGAAATTTTTTTTTCCACATAGATCCTAAATTACTGAAGATAGAAAACACTTCATTTTTATGTTTCATAGGAAAAATCCATAAATATTGAGAGTAATCATCCACAAATAAAACATAATAGCGAAAGCCTTGAGTAGAGAAAGTAGAGCATGCAAGACCAAACATCATAATGTATCAACTCTAATGGATTTATTGAAACTGAATCAGAGAGTACAAAAGGAGGTTTGGTACTTTTGCCTAATGGACATGAATGACAAATTGAAAAAGAACATTTGTTGGACATAAGCACAGTTTTATTGGAAAGAACTTTAGATAAAGTTTGAGACAAGGTATGTCCTAATCTTGTATGCCAAATTTGAGCTGACACTCGTGCTCTAACATATGCAAGATGAAAATGCGGATCAATGCCATGAAGAGAATGAAGGCGCAGAGGGTACATACCATTCTCACAAAGTCCTCTATAGAGGATCCTCCCCGTATGTATGTCTTTAATGAGAAAAAAAGTAGGATAGATTAGTACATATATAGCAATTGTCATTAGAGGTAAATTCATTTATAGAAAGGAGATTTGTTGAAACAGTATGACAATGTAAGATGTTGTTTAATTGAAAGTATTATTATGAAGTTGAAGAGTGTTGGAACCAGTATGAGTGATAGGAAGAGAAGATGTACCTATGCCCTGAATTTGATCATTACCAGAATATTGCAAATGACGCAGATCAGAGGTGATATGAGAGTTAGCACCAGTGTCGAGCAGCCAGGTAGGTGAAGCTGGTGAAGAGGTGGATGTTGCTATAGTGCTCAGTTTCTTGGATGATACCTTGCCTTCATAAGAGAAGTTCATACGATTGTAACAATCCAATGCAGTATGGCCATGTCTTGCACATATCTGGCAAATATGACGAGGGCTGGACGAATTACCGGAGAAAGTTGTGATAGGAGAAGGACCGAGTATAAATGTGCCACAACCTCGAGAGGTAGAAAAACCTCGTCTAAAAGTAGGGAAAGTCTCTCTTGTATTAAATGAGGGAAGAAAAGGGCGACCATGACCACGACCCCTAGTTGATATTTGTGTTGCCTGTAGTGCAGTAATGATTGAATTGATGTCCAAAGCAGCTTGTTGTTGGTCTTAAATCATCGCTCATCAGATAAAAGAAGAGCTTCAAGAAGATCATAGGTAATTGGTGTATCCCTTTCTTGAGCTGAACTCACTGTGTTTTCATACAGTGGTCCTACATTGTTCATTATAATAGACACAAGATCACTATCAAACATAGGGCTACCTGCAAGTGCAAGATTGTCTGAAATGTTGTTGATGGTGTCAAGAAAGTCGGAGATACTCTTGTTTCCCCTCATGGTGTGCAACAACTCACCCCTGAGTTGAGGAATACGGTTCTAAGACTGGGAGGCAAAGCGCTTGGCCGGAGTAGACAAAGTGTGAAAGAAGTTTGTGGACCTGACAACTGTGGCCAAGACAGCAGGGGTAAGTGAGTTGTTAATCCAGCCCAAAACCATCTAGTCATGAGCAATTCATGTACAATACGCCATATTGACTTCATCTGTGAGTTGACCATCCTCAATGGTCTTGAAACATGAGGGCAGGCAGAAGTGCCATCAACATAGCACAACAGGTTTCGGCTAATCAGGAGTGGTTTGATTTGTGCGAGCCATAGAGGATAGTTGGTACGATCGAGTTTAATGGAAATGTAGTTTGTGATGTTGGGTGATTGATCAAGTGAGGCCACTACTGAGGAGAGGGTGGAGGATGTGGAGGAGGAGAAGACCATTTAAGGATTGAAAAAAAATCGTCAGACTTAAGGCTGTGATACCATAAACGAGGTTAAGATATTAACCGACGAATTTGGCTAACAGGCCGACGAAAAATTTCATCGACTAAAGTGCTGATCCTGGTAGTATAAGTAGTTTTGACGTAGTTAACCAACTCTTTCGATCAGTTTGTATAATCCAAATGTGATTGTGTGTCGATCAATAACAAGCCAATGAAGAGTGATTGATGTTTGCATGTAAGTTTATCTTCTAGCTAGCTAGATAGAGTCGTGCAATCTAGGGTTTTTGCGCAATGGTGCATGCAGGTTTACACATGCATGAAGGTTCCAAGCAAGCTGCTAATTGCTGAGGCCACAAATATTATACATCGACTACTGATTCGTGATTTTTCTCTATCATAAATTATCTATTCTTTGTATTTGTATAAAATTATATACAAATATATTACAAATCAAGGATTATTTTAAGAAGATGATCAGAACTCAACGATCTTCATTATCCCAAATGATTTTTTTCGTATGTACGCAAACTAGCTAATAGGTACTGCTTTGTTGCGCAGCATAGTGTCAATATAAAATTCAATCTTATAGTGTCGCCACAAGTCTTTGATCGATAAATCTACACACGTGGCGCACCCCATGTCCATCGTATATATCCATTTGTTTCCGAAAGACTAAAACACACATACTTGATGTAGAGCTTACATACAAATTTGATTGCTGATCAGATCAAATAGATCATCGAGGTATCTCCTCGTTAAACTCGTCGCACAATGTTTTTCAAATTCTCTGATTTCAATTGTCCTAGCTCCTGCTGTTTGGTTGTCTTGTCTCCCCGTTTCATTGTTTCCAGTGTTCCATCCCCCGTTTCATTGTTTCCAGTGTTCCATCTGGATCGGCTGGGCGGAGTTGTACTCGTGGTTTTTCGTTTTAGTTTTATGTGCTCGTATAAAGAAGGTGCTATTAACACACTGTATCTCATTTTTCAAATAATCATGTAGCAAATTTAAGTGATAAACTTGTAAATAAAAATAAAATGTGTGGATAGAAAAAGATAGAGTATGTTAATAATAAAAAAGTGTGTGTTAATAGCAATATCCTAAAAAAATGTCCTCCATAAAAATGAAAAAGAATATAGAATCTCAAATTCAATACTATTGGATTCCAGTACTAATTAGCCTAACGATATACTTTTTTAGTAAATAGAAGATCGTAAATTCGACACACAGTTAATATATCTAATAAAAAAAATACTTGGGTTATTCCCTGAAACCCAAAAGTCCAAGTGTTAGTATTAGGTTTTTATGGATTCAGCTTGAGGCCCATCATTCCATACCGGACTCATACCAAGCCCATCTCTGTTTCATAACAAAATGTAGAATCCCAGCCTCACGAGATGGACATAAACTACTAGTCAAGCTCTGAGCACCTCTACCTGAAAACCTCCCTCCTCCTCTCACCTGAATCTGCCCTCCAAACTTCTCAAATCTACCAAAATACCACAACCACCACCTCTCACTCCCTCGGAGGTCAAACTCGTAGTTACACATACCCCTCCCCCTCTACACTAAATCCCCAAATCTCAATACAAAAGGACATCATGAAAAATAAAAAAATAAAAAAGAGCAAAATCTCAGACGAACCAGAAGCCCAACCAGTCGCCACTCTCCAAATCGGTACGTGACGTCATCTCTGGAAACCTTATATTTCATCGTCGCTGGTAAATTTCGGTTCTTTAGAGCGGAATTTTGGTTCTGCAGAGCGATGGAGGCAGCGTCAGAGGAGGAGCGGCGAAGCACTGTGGCTCTGTTTATGGAGATCGCCGCCGGTCAGAGCGAGGAGACCGCGCGGCGGTTTTTGCAGGTCTGGATTAGTCTACGTGACGCATTGCATTGATTGGTTTTATTTGTTTTGGTTGGTTTCGTAATAGTCAATTTGTATAGATTAGTTGAAAATTCGTTGATTTTGTGTTGAAAGTTTGGATCTTTGGTTGATCAGGCTACGGGTTGGAATCTTGAGGAAGCACTGCAGCTGTTTTTAGTGGGGAATGACGAAGCGGGACCGGTGGCTGAGCCGGAGCCGCCGAGTGTGAATGCTAGTAATTTGGCTGAACAGATTTCTGGGTAATTTGATGTTTTATGCTTTATTGTGTACTGTCTAGTGCTCTAGTTGGTTTTGGTCTGATGGTTGGTTTGTGACAGTGTGAATGAGAATGTGGCACAATATGGTGAGGATGAAGTGCGAGCTCCGATGCCAGTTATAAGGGACGTCCTGTATGATGATGTTGCTCTCTATCAAGCTGGGTATGTGGTCTCACTTTATGTGAGTTTTTTTTACTTTTTGATTGGAAGGCTATGTACTTGATCACAGTCTGTGGGACAATGTTACTGTCTGTAGATACTGCATTCTGAGAAGGGGAAATCGCCTGCTAGTTTATTACTCTTCCATGGTGTTTCGTTTATCAGCGCATGTCACAGTTAATGGAGTTGTTCTTGTAAAAAGAAAAACATATAAAAAAGAATTGTAATGGAGTGTGAAAAATTGTAGTCATATAACTAATTGTTGATTTGTTGTTATTATAATACTGCAAGAGTCTGTTGCCTACTTGTCATAGGACATTTGTCATAGGACTTTTATTTTGCTGTAGATTTAAAGTAGTGTTTCCTTTTCTTCATTAAGTTTCTTTAGTAAACTTAAAGGGACTGTTATAAGTTGATGGCTATGTATCCGTATTATAACTGAATACACCTGTCAGTTTTGTTTTCCGAATCCATACATTATGTTATACCATCTAGTTTTGTTTGCTGAACTCAGACATCATATGTTTTCGTTGCCAGGATTGTAGTGTTATTTTTCATTCATTTACCTGATTTAGCTCTCATAGATGTGCAATTTATTTAATTTGTTGTTATCCCCCACCCTGTTTCTTTAAGTCATTGTTCCTCATTTCTGACATTTAATCCCACCTATCATGTAATTGGAAGCCTGCGGGCATTCCTGTTTATTTTATTTTTATCATTTTCTTTTCCTTATTATCTCATTTATTATATAGCTCGTCTTTGGCCTGCTTGATCATCTTTTCTTATAAGTTGCAATGTTTGGTGTAATTTGTTGTTCAGATTGCTTGCATCTACAGCAAGACTTCCAGTAAATGAATCGGGAGTAATTGCATTCCGTAATTTTAATGAGGAATTGAAACATCCTGGGGTGTGGGCATCTAACGAAGGTGCTACATCCACAACAGACAGTTCTCGAGATAATCTCGCTTCCTTGTATCGGCCTCCCTTTAAGCTAATGTTCCAGGGTTCATTTGAAAAGGTATGGTGTTTTGACGTTATCTTCCTTGCTTAATGGTTTCTCTCTCTCTGTCCGTGTTATCCTTTGATGTGGTGATATACTGTTGAATCTGATTGTGATGTTAGAGGCTGAAGTCTAGGTATTAATGAAATATCTTTACGGATTTTGTTGTTGCTGTTGTTGTTGTTTTCCTACCAAAGTCTAAAATGTTAAGATGAGAATACAAGTCATACATTAGAAATAAAAGCATGCATAGTTTATCTAGTGGCTTCGAGTGGTATAATCACCATGCCAACTTTCATTTTTGTTCAGTAAAATTGTTATTAACTAATGCAGGCAAAGAGTGCTGCATCCGTCCAGGACAAATGGCTCATGGTGAACTTGCAATCCAATTTGGAGTTCAGCTCCCATATGGTAGTACTTTTTGTGCGGTCTTTTTATTTCAGGTGTATTATTATTTTTATTTTCTACTTGACTCACTTTTAGTGCATATGTTTTATTTTGTAGCTCAATCGAGACACCTGGGCTAATGAAGCCGTTTCTCAGACCATTATCACTAATTTTATCTTCTGGCAGGTCAGTTTCTATGCTCTGACCATATTTTTGGGCTTGTTCTCATTTCTTTCATAAATTTAGATCCATTACAGGGTGTGTTCTTACAATAATATTACTATGCTTAATTTATTTGAGAACAGCTATGTATATTATTATTATTCCCAACAAAAGATTTATCTGCTCCCTTGGGTAAAATGTAAAAGCAAGTAAAACGTGCTAGTGTCCATAACCTTGTAGGAATAGAGAACTGTAGAGATCCTAACCTTGTTCTGTGTATTCGGTTGTGAGCTGCTGTAATTCTGTCAAAAGAAATAATTCTTCATAGTTATCTTGATGGGTTTGTGTATCATTTTCATCAAATATAAAAATACAAATTTTAGATTGCCTTTATGCTTGAAATAATTGATCTTGTCGTGATCATTGGGTGATGTTGGTCCATGTACAGACATATGATGATACAACTGAAGGCAGGAAGGTTTGTACATACTACAAATTGGAATCTATGCCAGTTGTTCTCATACTTGACCCCATCACTGGGCAGAAAATGCGTTCATGGAATGGAATGGTTCACCCAGATCGTTTGCTAGAGGTAATGGGCATGGCGTTTATAGTTATTTCACAGTGCTTTATAGTGTCCTTTTACTTCCGATTCAATTTCAGAGTGTTCCTTGTTTAATCATGAAAACATATTTGTAACTGCAGGATCTGTTACTCTTCATGGATAGCGGTCCCAGGGATCATCATTTAGCTTTATCTAACAAGCGTCCTAGAGAAAGTTCTCTGTCTCAGCCACAAAACATAAATGGTATATATCGGTCTCTGTTTACTTCTGCTGTATAATTCAGTACACTATTTGAGTTGTGGAATTTTGATATTTCAATTATTGTGCTTAAACTATTTCATTTTTGACATTTTTAAGGAACTCTTCTAGCTTTGGAATTTCCTAACTCCCTGTACTAGCACCGAGTGATTTGTCTACAATTGTTATGCTGGCTATTATGTTGCACTTCTGTTCTTTCTCTGTTTTAAGATGTTTTAGCTGTCGCAGAACAAACTAATGAAGAAGATGAGGAAGTGCAACGGGCGTTAGCAGCAGCTTCAATGGGAAGCATGAAAGAGACAAGTGGAACCATTTCAAAAGACGAAGGAGAAATCATTACTGACAAGGAAGAAGAAACATCCTTACCTAAGAAGCCTATGTATCCTCCTTTGCCTGCAGAACCCAGTGGTGATAAGAGCCGCATTTGCAGAGTTGGCGTCCGTCTTCCAGATGGGCGCAGGGCCCAGCGCAATTTCTTACGGGTTGATCCTATTCAGGTAAGAAATAGAGAAGAGTTTTGAATATATATCTAGGTTTAGCAGAACAGTATCTACAAGCAAGTTTGACTTTGGGCAGGTCATCTTATGTTTCCAAAACTGTGTCGGCTATTCCAAGCAGGATTATTTATTCCCCTCATTTGGTCCTCAATAATGTGTTTCTGTTTTGCAGCTTTTGTGGTCATTCTGCTATTCACAGTTGAAGGAAGCCGAGACAAGGCCCCTTCGATTGACTCATGCAGTCCCTGGAGCTACAAAGTGTCTGGATTATGATTGTGAATCTACATTCGAAGAGTCAGGTCTCCCCAACACCATGGTCTCAGTTACATGGGAATGAAGTCAGTTTAAATTAATGGTCCTGGACTTTGTTAGGATTGTGCATGAAGATTTTCTGTTTTGTCCTCTTGTTTATACTTAACTTGGAGTGTACTTATTTTGTATATACTCATGCAAGGAAAAATGCGCATGAACCTACACGTTTATTTATTTTTGCCCGTGGTCTACCCTTTAGTTATGCGAAAGACTTGAGTATTTGATTAGAGAGCTAAATGGTAGCGAACGGAAGTAGTTAACATAGACTGAAGTGAACTATTCTCTTTTTCTTTACAAAAGGCAGAAGGCCAAAACAGAGAACTAAACTTTCTTTACATCCCTTTTCCTTGTTGCATACGGAAATTTAATTAAATCTATTGCAAATTCGACAGGTTTTATTTAATATCTCCCCCACGTTTTAGTATATATAGCTCTGTCTCTTATATCGATCATCCACAATTCGCAAACCCTATAGATTTGAGTCCGAGTCACCAAGGCCTTAACAAAACCTTGAAATTTCATTATCAAGCCTCACATAAGAGATAAAAAATCCACCCTCTAGATTTCATCAGAAAAAGTATGATCTTTCGCTCTCAATCGAATTCAGTTTTACACAAGAATCGCATCATCGTCAACTCTGTTCCTTCTTCTGCTTCTCCTCATCGTCCCAAGATCAGAAGAGCAAGACGCACGCATACATTCACAGAATCAACCAATCCTTTTCCGCAGCTAACACAAGCAACAAAGCCGACGTCGACACTGAACAATTACCCTGCAGTAAAATCAAAACTTACCCTCTCATCTTGACATCTTCTCTCAGTGGCCCTCGAATCCTCTGCTACGCAAACCTGTAAAAATTTAAGCAAATTGGGCTTTTAGCGGGCTTAGGGGACGGGTCGCGTCGTGACGGTCTGGGCCGTGTGGGTCAAATGGATAGGGCTTTTAACGGGCCTAGCCTTTGATTTTCCCTTTTTCTTTTTAGTAAATAGGGATGATGCACGAAGAGATTTGAAGGGGAGCACCACTTCCATTATTGAAACACGTTCTAGCACCGCTCCAAATCAAGTCTCAGGATTTTTGGTATAGGGAATTCGAAAAGACTATGTTTAGACCTCACCTATAATTACCTTATTTTCCTCTCTTTTGTAAGTCTAGGGAGTAGTAGCCAAGTCCTGTGTGGTTTAGCACATGTCCTCTAACATGTGATTAAGATTTCTTATAAGTTCTTATCAGACTATATATAGTCTTGACTTGTAAGGATTTTGGTATCAATGAGAAATGATTTAGTATTTTTTTTACTTTTTTACACTTATTGTTTTGAGACTCCAACAGACTAACATACATATTGAATTGCCATGAAGAAACTCCTGAGCCCTTCAACTTCAGCCTATTAATAGAGGCCTTCACCATCAAATTGTGTGGGAAAAAAACCTCTATCTCTCCCTACACATATTAAATCAGTTTTTCCATGTACCATAGAAGTCTCATAAAATTTGACAATGGGAGATCTAACCAAGCAAGACCACAGTCCCCAAGCTCCCAATAACAGGACAGCGGAACATCCTCGTCACTAGTGTGCCTTGCCATATGTTAACAACGTCCCCTACCTAGGCAACATCATCGGCTGCGGCTTGAGCGTCGATGTCTTTGCTCACTACTACCTTCTCCGGGAATACAACACCCTCTACATCTGCGGCACTGATGAGTATGGCACCGCCACCGAGACCAAAGCCTTGGAAGAAAAGTGCAGCCCCCAAGAGATACGTGACAAGTACCACAAAATCCATAGGGAGGTGTATCAGTGTATGAGTGGTTTAGCATAAGATGTGATCATTTCGGACGAACTTCCACGCCACAACAAACTGAGGTCTGCCAAGACATCTTCAAGAAACTGTTGCACAATGACTGGCTTGACGAAAACTCAATCCAGCAGCTCCATTGTGACAAATGTAACTGGTTCTTAGCGGACCGGTTCGTGGAGGGGACATGACATCTTCAAGAAACTGTTGCACAATGACTGGCTTGACGAAAACTCAATCCAGCAGCTCCATTGTGACAAATGTAACTGGTTCTTAGCGGACCGGTTCGTGGAGGGGACATGCCCTAGATGTCGAAACGCAGTCATGGACCAGTGTGACAAGTGCGGACAGTTCTTGAATCCTATCGAATCAGAAGATCGTAAATGCAAGGTTTGCAAGGAAACCCCCGGATTCGCGAAACAAGTCGCTTGTTTCTGGAGCTCCCAAAGCTCAAGGATAGGTTGGAAGAGTACATCAAAGTAGCATCAGAGAAAGGGTGTTGGAGCCAGAATGCGGTTCATATCACAAAGGCCTGGCTCAATGAGGGACTGAAACAACGTTGCATTACAAGGGATCTCAAGCGGGGTATTCCGGTTCCACACGATGGCTTCAGGGACAAGGTATTCTACGTATGGTTCGATGCTCCTATTGGATACATCTCTATTACTAAGTGCTACACTCCTGATCAGTATGAGAAGCGGTGGAAGAATCCCGTGAACGTCGAATTGTATCAATTCATGGGGAAGGACAATGTGCCATTTCACGCAGTCATGTTCCCCTCAGTGCTTCTTGGAACCAGAGAAAATTGGACACTGATGAACAATATCAGTGTCACCGAGTACTTGAACTATAAAAAGGTAAGTTTTCCAAGAGTAGAGGGATTGGAGTTTTCGGAAACGATGCAAAACTCACAGGCATTCCAGTTCAAGTGTGGCGTTATTACTTGCTGACTAATAGGCCTGAGGGATCAGACACTGTGACTGAGTTTACTTGGGCCGATTTACAAACAAACTAAAAACTGAGTTGGTTGGTAATTTAGGCAACTTCATCAACAGAGTTTTGAGTTTCATTGCTAAACCTTCAGGAGGATATGGTGGCATCATTCCTGAGGCTCCTGGTGCAGATTCTGATGCTTTGACACTTGAGCTTGCAGAAAAAGTCGGCAGACATGTAGAGCAATACATAGAAGCAATGGAGAAGCTAAAACTAAAGCAAGGGCTTAAATTAGCAATGAGTATTTCTAGCGAGGGGAATGATTATCTCCAAGAATCCAAGTTCTGGAAGCTCGACAAGGAGGACCTGCCTCGGTGCTCCATTGTCATTAAAACTTCAGTAGGGTTAGTGCATCTTCTTGCTTGCATATTGGAACCGTATATGCCTTCGTTTTCTGCTAAGGTACTTGAGCAGCTAAACTTGCCTTGTGAGTCAATCAAATCCCCTTGTGATGTCAATAGAGCAAAACGGCCTTGGGAGATTATAGTTGAGGGTCACAAGATTGGGGAACCCAAAACATTATTTACACATTGAAAGATGAAGAAATCGAATATCTAAGGAAGAAATTTGGGGGATCCCAAGCTGATAGGCAAAAATGTACCAAATAATTGTTTGGCATGTCTAGCATCTCTGCTTTAGTAGTTTACGTATGTGTTCTCCTTTGTGAGTAATCAATCATCTACTGATCTACTTCAATCAAGAAAATTCTATTTATCTTCGTATGTTTGATTTTTGAGAAGTTTGATTGTTCTGTTTCTTCTCTTGTTGTCAAGATTAATTTTGGGTTAGATCTTAGTTTTTCATTAATCTTTGCTGACAATAAACAGTTATATTGTAAACAGTACATTATTAGTTTGAGGTTATATCCATTAGAATAATATAAAACTTGTAAACACAAAACAGAGAAAACTTGGATGGTTATATTTGGCTAAGATGCTTTGCTTTCAGAAGAAATAACTAGGGTAACTAGAAGAAATAACTGAACAAGGTTAAAGTCTTCATTGTCGGTAGACACAAGTCAAAAATATCTCTTGGCTTTTGGGGCTGAGGCCCCTCACTTTTAACATCTGTGGTCTATCTTTCCTAAAGGTAGATTTCCATTGTTGGAGTCAATCCCTTTTCCCTTTTCTGTACACATTTGATTCTGTAATGCTCTAAGTTTAGATATCTTATAGCCATTATGTATTACCTTTAGGTTCTTAAACATGTTCTCATTAGCTACGTGTACCATTACTTTCTTGATAGTTTTGTTTTCTCCTTTTTTTACCATAAGCTATTGCGTTGTTATCTGGAATTATATCCTTCATAATTCATATATGTGAGAGAATACCATGTTGCTCATTCCATGGTTGAGCGAACTTTGCAGAATGAGTCAGTATGGTTTGCCAACTCAATGGGCTTGAATTGTCACAACTCACAGACGTGTGGTCGGCAAGAATCTAAAAAAGCAGAAATCACTCACCATGACTCATCCCCAGCTCCTCTATCTTGCTTTTTTACCATTATACTTTTCTCGATCATTCGGATGACTCAGCTAGCCTAGCGCACAGCTTCTATATAAGAGCTGGTAAGCTTACATTGTCATCTCATCTCATCTCATCCTCAGCACAAACCCACAAAGCTAGATAATAATAAGAAGAAGAAGAAGATATGGAGGGTTTCATGCGTATGTTTTCGACTATCTTTGTTGCTCTCCTGCTTCTGCTGGCTACAGGTATAATCATATATGATCTACATCCTTCTGATATATGTTCTACATTCTTCTGGTGGCACTGTTTTAATCTCTATTAACTAGATGTAAATGAACTTTTTTGTATTAGAGTATGCATACTGATGTGTGTTTAAAACATCTACATCCTTCTGATATATGTTCTACATTCTTCTGGTGGCACTGTTTTAATCTCTATTAACTAGATGTAAATGAACTTTTTTGTATGAGAGTATGCATACTAATGTGTGTTTAAAACATATGTAGGGATGGGGCCAAAAGCAATGGTTGCAGAAGCAAGAAATTGTGAGAGTCTGAGCCACAAGTTCAAGGGACCTTGCGTGAGAGAGAGCAACTGTGCATCTGTTTGCCATACTGAGGGCTTCAGTGGAGGCGACTGCCGTGGACTTCGCCGCAGATGCTTCTGCACCAAACATTGTTAGTGTGTTGGAAGGAGAAGATTGAACTGATCCATCGGTCAGTCCAAGTAGCGTGCCTACGTGGTGTTTAGAATAAATGATGATTGTGTCTACTTACTGTGTTTAAAGTTTGGTGATCTATGTAGCTTGGATTTGTGTAAGGATTGTAATATGCCGCACTTTGGTATTGCAGTTTTTTCTTTCTTTTTAGCAGACGTTTTGTGTATGCATCCTTCGCTTTACCAATCTGAAGAAATAATTACCAAATAATGATCCTATAAGTGCTTTCAAATCATAATCAAGCTCAATAACAAAGGAAAGATAGATTTCCCTGATTCCAAATACGGTCCTCTTTGGAAGCCCATTGAGAACACGAATGACTACCCATGTTAATGGGCTAGACGCTTAGACCCGAAACTGCATGCTTAAACATAACGATGTCGTTCAAGTAACCCTAGTTCGTCAAGAACATCGATCGCCGAACCATGATAGATGCAAGAAGGCGAAAGGCGCCGGCGAATCTGCTACGGCCGACGAGTTGATCTTGTACATGGGGTTTGGGAGGTTTGCGACTTGCGAGGAGAGCACAAAACGTCAAGAAACGACATGGTGTAACCAATCGTAAGGACTAATTAAGGAGAGCTTGAGCTTTGCGATATTTTTTGTTCAGCTCCATTGTTCATAGTAGTGAATTTTATTTTATTTTTTTGAATGTCCGTGGAACAGCCCATTGCAAGGAAGTAGTTACAGAGATCTTCACTGGCAAAGATGGTAATACTTTATTCTTTTTATGTTGGATTTTTTTGGGTATTTGATTTGAAGCAAAATAGACTGTGTTAATCGATTATGTAATATGTAATCGGAGAAACTGCTTTCTAGTTTGTGTACATGTTTGCTCTTCCTTTATGATATATATGCTCCTCCTTTTACATTTACCATTTATGATTGCAAGCTCTTGATTTCTGCATTCATATCCGTCAGCTCTGTGTTTTAAACAACATGAATATTTTGTTTTTTGTTTTGTTTTTGTTAATATGGTACGAAACGCCGTCTTTGTGTGAACAATCTGGTTATTTATTGAAGAAAACTTCACTAGCCGGGTTCATTGCACTACCGGAATCAGTAGTTTGGCTGACGAAAACCTTGTTAGCCAACTGAGTTGTTGTCGGCTAACATGTTGTCGGCAAAGACTCGTCGGCTATGACTAGCCGACGAAATAAAAGTGGCCGTCGGTTGTAGTTTCACACTTAGCCGACGACATATTTTTTAATTTTTCGTCGGCTAAAATAAGACTAAAGCCGACGAAAGAAATTGTCGTCGGGGTCAACCTAAAACTTTGGCAGACGAACTATAAATATTTCGTCGGCCAATTTAAAAAACTATAGCTGACGAAATATACTATAAATCGTCGGCTAAATATTTATAAAAAAATTAAAATAATATAGCCGACAAAATATAGTACATTTCGTCGGCTAAAATACTACTATAGCCGACGAATTAAGCCATATGTCGTCGTCTAAACTTTAAAAAAAATACTATAACTGACGATTTATGATAAATTTCGTCAGTTATAGTACTTTTTATATACATTAAAAAAAACTACAAAATTTCTAAATTATACCATCCAAGCAATAATTGGTTTTTGCATTAGATTTGTAGTTCTGCAGCAGTATAACTATTGCAGTCGATATAATAATTCTGCTCTGCATCCATAGTTTCCCTTTGCATGTAGCGAGAGCCATCTGTTTTCAATTAGTCTCTATCTTTCTTATGTTTCCAGATGAGGCTGCCATTTGTGCCTGAAATACTGTTCTAGACTCCGGCCACTATTGTTGTTTTGATTGTGTATGTCTGAAACAGGTTCATTTCCATCTCCTCCTCCTCCTCCTCCTCCTCCAAGGAAGACATATCTTCATAATTTTGGAGATGAATTTCCAGCCAAGTCAGGGGTTGCAGTGGAGGCTACTGCCATGGTATTCGTCAAACATGCTTGTGCGAGAAACACTGAATGTGTAATACATTGTAGCTTAACCTTATAGCCAATATGGACATATGGTGATCTATTTGTGTATGATTATGAAGCCATACATTTATATTACAGCTTTCTTATCATAAAATCTCATGTTTCATAAATTTCATATAAACAAACAAGTACAAATAACGATACTAAATGTGTATTATTATCAGTAAGACTCCAATACACACCAAAATTAGATTATGAAGGATATAAATCACATCAAATTACTAAACGCTTCTGTTTCCTACATTTCAAGTCGTAAATAGGATTCTTGAAACTAACTTAGATCAAGCGAAAGAACATTTGGCGGGCCTGATTCCAAACCCACCCATTAAAACAATTTCCGACCCGGAACTGCTTTACATAACGACGCCGTTTAAGTCACCTTCCTCAATAAGTAACAACACTTCGTCTCGCCAGAAACCCGAGTAAATAGTCCGGCGAATACCAACTCTCTCTGACCAAACTCCGGCGAAGCAAACTATCTAATCACACGCCGGAAGTTTCTGTTCAGCTATGAATAAGAAGTTCGGGGGAGTGAAGCTGCCGACCGGTACTCCCTCGCTGGCTTGGTCCAGCGTCGTCGTCGTCGCTTCTCTTCTCGCCGGAGCCTCCGTCGTCCACAATCTCTACAAACCCAATCTCGTAATCTCACTACTATCTCTACTTCATTTGTTGTTTCCAAAAAATTTCATTATAAATTAGTGCACGTAAAGTGTTCGACGAAATGCCTCACTCAACTTTACAAAATGTTTTCGATGAAATTGGTTCGTAAAAATGATGGGTTTTGTGTTTTCTTTGCGCGCAGACATTGCCACCGGTGGATGGTGTTAACGAGAAGAAAGAATGAAACTGCTGGCCCTTCAGTATTGGCTGTGTTTGATTCGAGTTGTAATTGGTTTATGACTGTGCTTCGCATTTGTTTCTTCGATTTACTATGCAAAAGAGTTTGAAAAGAAAATTCTATGGCAGTACCAAGCCATCATTTGTGTATCTTTCACAAAGTCAGCTAATATGCACGAGAAGAACTGGTAAAATATGATTGCAGAACATGTTGACATCTTCAGAGCTTTCCTTATGATTATGAGTTACAGCTAAAACTGAGTTTGGTGTATGCTTGAGCACACTTAAAGGGTTTAGTCAAATATGTTGAGACATTCAAATATGTAAGGGTTGATCTTTCGTGCTATTTGCTACCTCTGGCTTTTTGTGGTTCAATTCTTTGTTTTTGGATTAATATACTGCTGAAAAATATTATGAACAATAACTATGCATGGGCTGCTATATATTCAACCCAGATAGGCCAAGAATTTACCTACTTTTGATTCTGTCTTTACATATATGATACCCAAATGCATGCATAGCAGATGAGCTGTTTTTCTGACCTTTGATCACAATTAGAGGCTTTAATTACAATAAGACAGTGACTAGCGAGGTCTAGAACTATTATTTATATATGATTACCTTTCATTATCAATTTGAGAGCATATTACTTGATCCAGATAAGAATTGTCAAAGGATAATACATGTTAAAAAACGATGACTTTTGGCCTACCAAATCAGAATTGGTCATATTCAGAATTGAACAGTGATACTGATGCAAGGGGGACGCGCTAGCAGTAAATAGTGACCAAGGCAAACCTTATGGTCTACTTTACTCAAACTTGCCCTATAAATAGATGTCAGCTATAACCCTAATCTCCATCACCTTCGATCTTTCTCATTTCCTCAACTCCATTTGCAATTCTTAGGTTCTAACTTTGCTTCGAGTACAAGTTATCACACATCCAAAACGTAAATTGGTCTTGGTATTGAGTGGGGGAGTTTTACTTTCATATTCAATGATGAAGTCTGTTAGTTCGAATGTAAATGTTGCCTCTATTGCACTGCTGTTGTTGGTTGCCCTGATGAGCACAACAAGCTCAGCTCAGCTCTCCTCCTCAACATTCTATGACAACGCCTGTCCAAACGCTCTCGCTACAATCAGAAAATCCATAAGAACCGCAGTCTCAGCTGAACGTCGGATGGCAGCCTCCCTAATCCGCATGCATTTCCATGACTGCTTTGTTCAGGTACTAATATATAACTATAACAAACTAATTGATGTCTTTCGTTTTGAGCTATGACTAACGGTGCAGTACTCATGTGTTTGCAGGGTTGTGATGCATCTATCTTACTTGACGATACTAGTTCCTTCACAGGTGAAAAAACCGCACTGCCTAATCTGAAATCTGTGAGAGGATATGAAGTCATAGATAATGCCAAATCTGAAGTGGAGAAACTATGTCCTGGTGTAGTTTCTTGTGCAGATATCGTTGCCGTGGCTGCTAGGGATGCTTCAGTTGCTGTGAGCACTTGACTAATTTTTTTCTTCTTTATTTCATTTTCTGTTCACCAACTTCTAGCTTCCGTATTATACTTTTTGAAACTGATCATAATGTGTATACTGTATACATATATATAGGTTGGAGGTCCAGACTGGTCGGTGAAGCTTGGAAGAAGGGATTCGACCACAGCAAGCAAAAGTCTAGCTGAAAGCTCGCTTCCCAGTTTCTTAGACAGCCTTGATAGCCTTACCAACAGATTTGCTGCTTTAGGCCTCAATGCCAGAGACTTGGTTGCGCTATCAGGTGCACATTCAATCGGACAAGCTCAGTGCTTCACATTCCGCGGAAGAATCTACAGCAATACCAGTGACATTGATGCAAACATTGCTCGTACGCGCGGACGTAATTGTCCAGCAGCTGCTAATAATGGTAATTCAAATTTGGCACCACTTGATTTGGTGACACCAAATCAACTGGACAACAACTACTTCAAGAACTTGATACAGAAGAAGGGTCTTCTTGCATCCGATCAAGTTCTCTTTAGTGGAGGATCCACAGACAGCATTGTCTCAGAGTATAGCTCCAAACCTGCAAACTTCAAGGCTGATTTTGCTGCTGCCATGATCAAGATGGGAAACATTAACCCTCTCACCGGCTCAAATGGGCAGATACGAAAGATTTGTAGTGCTCTCAACTAAAATCTGAGCCTCATACGCCAAATTGTCAGAAGCAAAGCAACGAAAAATAGCAATGTCTTATTCCATCGATTGATTCAATTGTAAAGCTTATACAGTACTTTATACGTTTGTAAGATCCATGGATACGAAATAAGTTCTTCCTAGATCATCGAGAGAATTTTAAAGTTACAGAAGACAATAAAATTTGTATATTCCGCATTCAAATATCAGTTACTTACATGAAAAAATGGAGTATAACACATTTTACTATATGCAATTACAATTTTTCCAATACAAAGAATAGTACATACTTGAACAAGTGCCTTTGCCAAGCACAGGAATTTTGTACACTATCCAATAAAGCCATCTATCCCTATGTCACCTCAAAGTTACTTTGCAACCATTTCACCTGCATCTCCAAACCAGAATCTGCCAAAGCATTCAAGGCGGACCGATAAAGCCTCCCATCTAGCCCTGTTCCTTCTGCTTTCATTATCTCGCAGAAGCTTTACCAACTCGTCAACTCGACCACTCTTGGAGAAAACCCCAACCATCATTGCAGCCATACCCTTATCCAAAACACCACCATGAACCCTATACTCATTGTAAAATCTCAAGCACATTTCATAGTCCCCAGCCTTGTTATAAGCACCTATAACAATTGTGTAGCTCACCTTATCTGGTGCTACCTTCCTTCCCTTCATTTCGCTCCATAGCTTTGCAACTTGCCTCGTATTGTTATCCCTTCCATGCATATCCATCAAAGAATTGTAGATCCACACATTCGGCTTACACCCTCTTTCTTTCATCTTGGCCATAAGCCTCATTGCCTCTCTTGGCCTTCCAGTCTTCCCCATACATAACAATCATGCTTGAATACGCCACGACACATTTATCAAATCCTTTTTCTTCCATCTCTCTAAATACCATCTCAGCCTTAGCATAAAGACCAAGACGACAATACACATTGATAACCGAAGCGTATGTCACCTGCCCGGGTTCACATCCCATTAAGATCAAATCTTCAAACACTTTAACTAAATTCAGAAACGTGCTTTTCCTGGAGAAGCCACTCACAACTGCGCAACATATGTTATCCGAAACTCTGATATTTGCACCCTTCATTGCCGTAACTACTTCAAGAGTCTTATCTAGCAACCCTTCTTCATGTTGAGATATATATCCCACGGGAATATGAGACCTTACATGTAGGTTTATAAAGGTTTGAACTACTTTTTCCATTGCCAATTGGTTTTAGAGTTGAACCCCAGACTACTTTATCATGGTTTCAGAGCGGGTTACCTACGTACACATGTGAAGCTCAAAGGCTACACGAACGTCACCACCTAAGTTGTTGTTTAAGTGTTAAGCTTAAAGATTCATCACACGTGCTGGTGTTAACCAAACTATAGAATTTACTCTAGCCTTATTACTATGTAAAAGCTTTGTTTCCTCTTGGTTTTTTACTGTCTAATATTTGTGTTGTTACCTTAACAGATTCTAGACACGTGGTCGGGATACAACTGTCATTCTGTTAGTTTGTTGTAGGCTAATTGATGTGTATAAATAGCTGATCACGGTTGCTTTGTAATCAAGCTTTTCTCATTTAATCAAATACAAAGCTAAGTTTATTGGTTTCTCTCTTCTCTTTGCTTTCGTTTCGAAACCCTAGCATTCTTGCTGCTTCTGATGCCATGGTTATCATGGTATCAGAGCTTCATAGATCCATGACCTATACTCGATGTTTCCACTCACTCATCTAATAGTAAAGCTTGTGTTTTCTGTGATCAGATCTGAAAGCTTGAGAAATTAAAGCAAAATTGAGCAAAAGAGTTTGTGATTTGAGTGGTGTTGAGAAATTAGAGCAAAATAAAGCAATAGAGTGTGTGATTTGAGCAGTGTTGGGAAAAACAAGGAGAAGTTTAGTTATAAAGTAGTGTCTGCTGGTTATAGTTTTGAGTACATTGTTCAAGTGATAAGATTTTGAGGAAATTAAAGAGTTTTCAAGAGGTATATTGTTATTGTTGTCCAATCTTGTGCTAGGATACTAATGGCTCCACAACAAACTGCAAGTTTGACTCACTCTGATGATCACTGGTTGCTGAGCATCATTACTATGAGACTTGGTGAAAGAAACTTCATCAAATGGAGTTTTCAGTTTCAGTCTACCTTGACTGGAAATGGTTTGTGTTTCCGGGGATGCTCGTGGCCCCTTTAACGGGTTGCACGGTTCCAGAAATAGCGAACTTCCTTGTACTCCCGAGTTTTCCTGTGCAAAGAACAAACACGTCAAAGGGCGTCCCCGGGTTTACCGAGGGAAGCCACTCCGATGCTTAAGTCAGACACTGTCAGATAAGCAGAAAACTCGAGTAGTTCAGGTCCTCCTCTCTCTTACCGGGAGGTCCTCACCGGTATTTATAGTAGCATTAAAGGCTGCACTTTGTCTTTTTCCAATGTGGGAATGAACTCCCTTGCTTTGCCTCAAACTTACAATGAACTGGGCCCTGACAAAGGACCCAGAATGGCTTCTCCAGTCTGACTGGCCTTTGGCCCTGTAAACAGTAGTTCAAGCATAATAAACGATGCATATTTAATAATTGACCATACTTGGTGTTATTTCTTGAATTGTAACCCGGTAAAGGAGAAATATTAGGTTCCACATATAAACAAGTCCCCCAAGTCCTCAGTCAAGGGGTACGCTTGGGTGGGGACTTGAAACCATTTCTTTACCGGGTTACAGGGGTATCATCCAGACCCGGTGTACCCAGTCCCCCAAGTCCGTACGCAAGGGTGCCCCGCAGACACGTTGACTATGGGAACTGAAAATGACATCTCCGTATTGTAGTGGGGGAATATGAAAAGTTTTCGGTTTGAAGTGGGGGAAAACGAAAAGTTTTCGGTTTTAAAGTGGGGGAAACAGAAAAGTTTTTCGGTTTTGGGACGCGGCATGCGCGACACGTGTCGATTTTCTCGAAAAACCGAAACGTCCTTTCTATGTACGTCTCTCAAACGTCGCTTCAGTGTACGTCTCTTAACAGTATAAATAGGGGTTGAGGGTGACCGTTTTGTCGTACCTTCGAAATCGAAAACTTTTTCGTGCCTTTGCTCTCGTCCTCTGCTGTCGCTGTGCTTGTTGGATTTCCAAACGCAAATCGACATCCAAATCCTTTGAAACCCTTACAAGTAAGGTACTGTTCTCTGTTACGATGTTTTTGAATGTTTTGGGTCGATATTGTGTACTGTTTTCTGGGATCCAAACTGGGTTGCTGCGTTAGTGTGTGCGTTCATCGTTGTGGTCGCCGGGTTTATCTGGGGTTTTGACGATGTCCCCTTGTTTCTTGTTTTGCAGATGACAAACCCCGCAATGGATGCTCACGTCCCCGAGTTTGCCTCAGTTACCTTCACTGATGGTACCGCTCTTGACCCTCCCGGGTACTCGCTGACCGCGGAGGAGATTGTGGAGCTAAGGAGCAACTGGAAGATTCCCGAGTCTGTTGAAATTCGGACTTTAGAACCCGAGGATCAGTTCTTCGCTCCCGGGGATGGGTGGACGCTATGCCACGAGTACCAGCTACGTTGCGGTCTGTCACTCCCGCTAAAGGTGGAGGTGCAGTATCTCCTGGCTGCGAGCAACTTCGCCATCGGGCAAGTTGGCCCGAATATGTGGAGGCAGCTGCTGGGATTGTGCGTGATGTACAAAGTGTTGAAGCAGCAGATGCCGAGTTACCACGAGTTACACGCCATGTACCGGGCCGAGTACTCCCGGAAGGCGGGTTTCAGTGGGACCATCCAACTGAAGTCCAAAGGGGTCTTCAAGAAGATCGTGGAGGACCTGCCTACCTCTGTGAGCCGGACCTGGAGGGAAAAGAGTTTCTTGATAAGAAACTTTCAAGACCCGGGACACGCGTTTCAAGTACCGGGTGACTTCCAGCCACTGATGAGTAAGTCCTTTCTCTGCGGATATTTCTTTCCTTTATCTTTCCCGGGTTATAATTATATTGTACGTGTTGCAGATGTTCCCGACATTCCTCTGGAGCCGGTGATGGAGAAGAGGATCCGGAGGATGCTATGGGCCTTCAGAGGTCAAGATGACCGGAGCTCGTACCGGCTTTGCAGGCTGTATGTGTACAGCCGTTGCCGATTGATGGAGCTTCCAGGTTTGTCTCGTTTACTTTACAATTTTTGTTTACATGCCCCGGTCTAATAGGTTAGATCTTTTGTTGCAGCTCTTCTCCCGATGGAGTTCACGAAGCGAAAGAACCCGGGAATATACGACGGGTTCGAGGACAAGGCTGTATGGGCCGGGATCCGGGCGCAAGGCACGGAGGGGCTGGCGTACGATATCGATCTGACATCGAAGGCGGCTTTTCTGCGCCCAGACGCCGAGCAAGGGGAAACTCGGCAGTTCCACGTTGACGTCTCCTACTACAACGAGGTTCCCGCGTACTTGGCTGAGATTCTCGGGCCGGAAGTCTACCCAGAAGGAGAGGAGGTTGAAGGGAATCCCTCGGAGGCGGACGACAACCCGGTATTTGCAGAACCGTTTGCCGATGGGACTGAAGAACCGGTGATGAGCGCGGTTCCCTCGTCTGTGTTCCCGGGCGAGGAGGAATTTACCGAGGAGGATGACGAAGGGGGTGAAGAGGTCGGAGGGTTGGAAAGGGAAATAGGTAGTGAGAACCCGGAGGGGAGTGAGGGGAGTGACGAGGTTCTTGAAGTGGAGCCCGTGCCTTCTCGCAAGCGTACCCGGGAGGCATCCAGCTCGGGGAGGTCCGAAAGGAGGAAGAGAAGGAAGGAGAGGAAGGAGAGGAGGGAGAGAAAGCAGCAGCGGGACACTACTGAGATAATGGAGGAGTTGGCGAGTGCAGGAATGGCGGACGCGGCCATCCAAAGGATGGTAGCGGATTTGAAGAATTGCGCCGCTGACTCCTATGTCCTGGAGCACGAGGACCCGTTGACTGTAGCCCGGAGGGCGCAGGAGAAGCTGATGCGGGTAAGTTAGTCTTCTGCTGTAACTCGTTATCTTTTTGTTTTTGTTTCCTTGTACTAACCCGTTGTTTTATTTGTGTAGGCTGTCAGGTTGTCGTACTTGGCGACTGACCGGCTCATAACCGAAGGCATCCCCGAGCGAGAGAGAGTCCTCAGGGATGATCTCCGGGCCGCCCGGGACCAGGTGACGGCAAGCGAAGAAAACCTGGCTCGGGTCCGGGAATTCGCAAGCGCATCAGCGATCGCGTCGAGTGCGAAGTTGGCCGAGGCGGAAGAACACATAGCAGACCTGGTGGCCAAGAACTCTGAACTGGAGAATGTTATCGAAGGTCACCGGGAGGACCGGTGTGCTCAAGACGCCGCGATAGCCCAGCTGACCGAGCAAAACCAGGGGCTGCAGCAACAGGTCACCTCCCTGGAGCAACAAAAAGGAGACTTGCTCCAGGCAGTTTCCCGGGCCAAGGACTTAGCGGTCTCCGAGTTTCTGGCGAGCGCAGAGTTTGACCTGAAGCTGCGGTCGGCCAGGGCCGAGGCTCGTGCCGAAATAGTTAGCGCTGGTATTCGCCAAGGCTGGCTGGACAAGGCGGGTTATGACGGTCATCAAGGTCATGTTAGACCCGACGAGGCTGCAGGCACCTCCCGGTCGACTCCTGCCGTGGCTGCGAACCCTAGGGCTCCTGCGAACCCGGCTCGGAGTCCCCCAGTTCGTTCTTCAGCAGCCGGGAGAGGTGCTTCCCGTGGTGGGATTGTGGGTGGTCCTAGGAATCGGCCACCTCTGCGTAGGGGTCAGTTCATTATACAGCCCCGGGGAGGTCGTGGCGGTTCTAGCACTGGCCGGGGTAGGGGGTCGTCAACGGAGCCTTAGGATATTTTTCATTTCTATAAGATTAGTCTACCTGTAGCGGTTTGCTACTTTTTTGTAATCGATATTTTTGAAGTAATAAAATTTTTCCTTCTCGCAATCCTTCCTGTGCCAAAACACGGTAACCTGATAAGTACAAAAATGTACATATAACGCCGGTTTTCTGTGTGAATAAAGATAGTGTTGCTAAGGCTTTAAAGGTCTAGGGCTTTATGGATCCGTTAGAAATTCCAACCCGATGCATAACCTGCAAGTGTTGATAAAATTCACACATATAATGCCGGTTTGTGGGAAATAAAAATAGTCCCGCTAGGGCTTTACGGGTTCATAAGGACTTTCAACCCGATGCATAACCTGCAAGTGTTGACAACTTCACACGTAGTGCCGGGTTGGCATATTAACATTATAAAGTGAAAGTAGGGGCAGTAAGGCTTTACGGGTCCGTTAGGACTTCCAAGGGCGTCTTTGCCAAACAAACACGGTAATCAGAGATTATTAGAGATCTATCGGAGCTTGCCGAGTTTTGATCATGAAATAAGGCCGTGAAAGGCTTGCAATATTTCATGTCATGGAGATTATCGGAGATTATCGGAGCTTGGCGAGTTTTGACCATGAAATAAGGCCGTGAAAGGCTTGCAATATTTCATGTCATGGAGATTATCGGAGATTGGCGAGTTTTGACCATGAAATAAGGCCGTGAAAGGCTTGCAATATTTCATGTCATGGAGATTATCGGAGATTATCGGAGCTTGGCGAGTTTTGACCATGAAATAAGGCCGTGAAAGGCTTGCAATATTTCATGTCATGGAGATTATCGGAGATTATCGGAGCTTGGCGAGTTTTGACCATGAAATAAGGCCGTGAAAGGCTTGCAATATTTCATGTCATGGAGATTATCGGAGATTATCGGAGCTTGGCGAGTTTTGACCATGAAATAAGGCCGTGAAAGGCTTGCAATATTTCATGTCATGGAGATTATCGGAGATTATCGGAGCTTGGCGAGTTTTGACCATGAAATAAGGCCGTGAAAGGCTTGCAATATTTCATGTCATGGAGATTATCGGAGATTATCGGAGCTTGGCGAGTTTTGACCATGAAATAAGGCCGTGAAAGGCTTGCAATATTTCATGTCATGGAGATTATCGGAGATTATCGGAGCTTGGCGAGTTTTGACCATGAAATAAGGCCGTGAAAGGCTTGCAATATTTCATGTCATGGAGATTATCGGAGATTATCGGAGCTTGGCGATTAAGGCATACAAGTAGGGCCGCTAAAGGCTGCATTCACTTCAACAAACTCTTTAATAAAACATAACCCGGTAGGGTAATTCATGCTTTGTGGGCCTGAAAGGCTTTATATACAACATCATAAACAATAAAATTGGACATTCATAGATAACTCGGTACCTATTTGGGGAAGAGATGCAGATGTTGGGCGTTCCATGGTCGCGGAAGCGTAACTCCATCTGTACCCCGGATGTAAAACGTTGCCGGGCCCACGACTTCAACGATTTCATATGGACCCTCCCATGGAGCTTTAAGCCCCGTTGGCTTAGGGATAACCTCCTTCATTACCCAATCCCCGAGTTTGAGTGGGCGGTTGATAACCCGGGAATTGTAGTGTTTAGCCACCTTTTGCTTCTTGTTGATATTTCGGAGATGTGCACGCTCCCGGCGTTCCTCCAGGAGGTCCATGTTAAGGCGGATGCCTTCATCGTTGGTTTCCCTGTCAAACAGTTGTACCCGGTCACTCGGGACTTCCATCTCTACCGGGATCACTGCTTCAGATCCAAAAGTCATAAGAAATGGGCTCTCCCCATTGGCTTCTGTTGGAGTTGTCCTTAGTGCCCACAAAACCTCTGGAAGTTTCTCAGCCCATAAACCCTTTGCGTCCTCCAGCTTCTTCTTCAGAACTTGCTTGATGAGCTTGTTAACGGCTTCAGTTTGTCCATTAGTCTGCGGGTGTGCAGGGGAGGCATATAGGACCTTTGTCCCGTTAGAGTGTAAGAATTCCCGGAACTCATCGTTGTCAAACTGCGTCCCGTTATCTGTGATAAACGTCTCCGGGATTCCAAACCGGCAAAAGACATTGTTCCAAAGGAATTTCTTAACATTTGCGGTCGTGATCCGTGCCAGGGGTTGAGCTTCTATCCACTTGGAATTATAGTCCACTGAGACAATGGCATGTTTGAGCTGTCCCGGAGCTGTGGGTAGCGGTCCGATGAAATCGATCCCCCACATGCAAAATGGATATGGAGAAATTATTACTGATAGTGGGACTGATGGTGCACGTGGAAAGCTTGCAAATCGGTGACATTGAAGACAGGAATCTACGACAATTCTGGCATCGTGTTCCAAAGAAGGCCAGTAATATCCCATTCTTAGGGTTTTGAAAGCCAGGTTACGGGCTCCAAAGTGATTTCCACATACCCCGCTATGAAGCGACTGCAAAACCCGGTCTCCTTCCTCGGGTGTAATACACTTCAAATCAGGAAAAGTTTGTCCTCGTCTGTACAGTTTCCCATCATGGATACTATACCGAGCCGCTCGAACTCGTAGTCGTTTGGCCGCTACCGGGTCCTCAGGTAGGGTTCCATGTTGGATGAAGTTGATGAACTCATCCATCCAAGACGGTGGCGGGTTTGCCTCTACCGCGAAAATCTCAGAAAAGGAGAGTGAGATGCTTGGTTTCTCCAATGTCTCGACCAGTAAGCTTTTAAACTCGGTATTGGAATCGTCCCCTGTTGCAATCCTAGCCAGGGTATCTGCTCTCACATTCCGCTGCCTCGGTATCTGAGTAACCTCAAAGCTATCAAATTTCTCCAGCAAGAAAGCCGCTAACTTTTGATAGGACGAAAGATGTGCTTCCTTTGCCTGAAATCCGCCGTTAACCTGCTGCACTACCAGCTGTGAATCACTTAGTATGCGGAGATGCCGGGCGCCCATATCTTTAGCGAGTTGGAGCCCTTTGATTAGAGCTTCGTACTCAGCCGTGTTGTTTGATGCTTTGAAGTTAAAGCGTAAGGCATAGTCAAACATATTACCCTCCGGGTCTACCAACGTAATGCCTGCTCCACATTGTCTCTGATTGACTGATCCATCTACAAATATTTGCCAACTCTCCGGTTCAGCTTGTGTAGGAAGAGTTTCAGCAAATGTTGAATCTGCTGGGATTAACTCGGCAATGAAGTCTGCTGCTGCTTGCCCTTTGATTGCCGTTCGCGGTTTAAAGTGCAAATCATGCTCCCCCAACTCAATTGCCCATTTGACCAGTCTGCCCGAAGTTGCCGGGTTTTGCAGAACCTGCCGTAGCGGTTGGTTGGTGAGTACATGGATGGAATGTGCTTGAAAATAGGGTCTTAACTTCCTTGCTGCTACAACCAAGGCCAGGGCCAGTTTTTCAATATCTGGATAACGAGTTTCAGGATCATTGAATCCTTTCCCAGTATAGTAAACCGGCAGTTCTTCAGAGTCTGGCTTTCTTATCAAGGCACAACTGACAGCTGTTTGAGACACCGCCAGGTACAGATATAGTATATCCCCAGGGTTTGGTCTGGATAAAGAAGGGACTGACGCCAAGTATTCCTTCAACTTTTCAAAAGCTTGATTGTGCTCTTCCTGCCATGTAATCCGTTCGCGGTGTTGACTCTTGAGAATTTTGAAGAAGGGTGCACATTTATCTGTTAACCTGGATATAAACCGGGATAAGGCTACCAGCCTGCCAGTAAGTTGCTGAACTTCATTCCTGGTTTTCGGCGGTTGCATGGCCAGGACGGCTTGAATTTTGTCGGGGTTTGCCTCAATTCCCCGAGCGCTGACCATGAACCCGAGAAACTTTCCTCCTGAAACACCGAACACACACTTCTCCGGGTTTAACCTCATCCCCTTGCTCAAGGCAATGTCGATGACGGTCTCCAAGTCATCCGGGTGTTTGCTTGTTTCCCGGCTTTTGACCAGCATATCGTCTATATAAACCTCCATAGTATCCCCGAGTTGGTTTGCAAACATGCCCACTACGAGGCGCTGGAACGTGGCTCCTGCATTCCGGAGTCCAAAAGGCATCACTCTGTAATAATACATCCCCTTGTCTGTTGTAAAAGATGTGTGCTGTTGATCCGCGGGATTCATCGGAACTTGGTTAAATCCCGAGTATGCATCTATAAAACTCAACTGGGGGTGGCCCGCGGTTGAATCCACCAGTTGATCAATCTTTGGAAGGGGAAAACTATCCTTCGGGCAAGCCTTATTCAGATCTGTGTAGTCGACGCACATCCTCCACTTTCCGTTTGCCTTCTTGACCATCACCACATTGGCCAACCAATCCGGGTATGTTGCATCTCCAATGAACCCGATGTCTTTAAGACGTTTAACTTCTGCTTGAATGGCCTTGTACTTCTCTGCGCAAAATGCACGACGCTTCTGTCTTACCGGTTTAACACCCGGGATAATATTGAGGGAATGTGTCATAACGTCTGGAGAAATCCCGGGCATGTCTGCATATGACCATGCGAACACCTTCTGTTTCCGGGTTAGCAGCTCAACCATTCGGTTTCTGACCTCGGGGTCAAGGCCTGTGCCAATGCAAATCTTCCTCTCCGGGTATTCTTCTGAAATATGAATCCATTCTGTTGCTTCAATTGGGGCTGGCCGGGGGAACTTGGCAGGATACTTCTGGCTCTTCTTTTGTGCCGTCTTGCTGATGGGCAAAGAATCCGGGTCATCCCTGGGGTCATCGGGTTTGTCAAATGGAGACAAGGAAAAACCGGCCGAAAACATCTCGTGCTGGGACTGAGTTGCTATCGCGTTGCATCTGACAGCGGCTTCTTGGTCTCCACGAATTGTAACCCAACCCCCGGGTGTAGGCACTTTCATAAGCAGCATGTGACCCGCTATAAAACTTTGTAGGCCCCAGAGTGCATCTCTCCCGAGTATGGCATTGTAGGAGGATGGGCAGTCCACAATTATGAAGGGAACTACAATTCTTGTGGACTGGTGGCCGGTTCCAACTGTAACCGTTAGTTGATCAGACCCCAACGGTTGAGTCGTCTCTCCTGAAAAACTGATCAATGGCTCGTGGTTCCTATAGAGCTTATCTCGTCCTCGTTTAAACCCCTTATAGCAACTGCTGAACATGACGCTGACAGCGGCTCCCGTGTCTATTAGAACCCTCCGAGTTCTCCAGTGGTCAATCTGAAGAGTGATTATGAAGGGATCATTGTGATGCACTTTCAGCGTGTCTTCAGACTGAGAAAATGACACGGTATCCCAAGGAACCAGCTCCTTGCGGCATTCTTGACGAAGCTGCATTATCTCAAACTCCGGGCCTCTTGGGCAGAGTCTTTTGGCCCGGTGACCGGACACCCCTTGGGTGCCACCCCCGTGAATCGTCATTATCTCCCCATATACTTCAATGAGGTTGACACCTGTGGCGGGTGATTTATACTGCTGTAGTTTGCCGTTCTGGATCATGTACTCAATGGCGTTCCGAAGAGAAAAGCACCGGTCGGTCGTGTGGCCAGACTCGTTGTGATAGGCACAATGTTGCCCGTTGTCCGGCCCTGTCCTTTTGGGAAACTTTCTTTTTGGAGCCGGGGGAACTTCATTCCTATGGCGGTTCCAAATTTCTTCATAGGAGGCAGTCAAGTTGGTTAACACTTCATATCGAGGGATGTAAGTGTTCTTTTCCTCCCGGGTTGGATGACGAAGGTATGGAGCCTCTCTTGGTTTCTCCCTTGGTCTGTTTGAACTTTTGCCGTAGTATCCCTGGCCACTCTTATGCTGCCCTTCCTTTTTCCATCCATCAGCTCGCTGGCTTGTGAACCCGGTGTTCGTCCGGCGTTCCCCGAAGGTGTCGTACTCGGCTTGAGCTTGCCGAGTTACTTCATTAATTAGATCGTCGTAGCACCTGAACCGCTGCTTCCTGAGCTCTACCACAAAGCGGGTTGGTTTGAGCGCCTGTAAGAACGCCTCTGATGCTACTGACTCGTCCAGGTGCCCACACTTGGAAGTCGTGGACAGCCAACGGGTTACAAAAATTTTCAAGCTTTCATCATCCCTTTGTTGGACTTTGAATAACGAAGTGGTGCTTCGATTGGCACTTGACAGCAGGATAAACCGGGACAGGAACCTCTGTGTCAACTGACCATAGGTCTCTATTGACAAAGCCGGTAACTTGAGGAACCAACTCAACGCCTCCTCACTGAGTGTTTCCTGGAAAGCATGGCATGCTTGGGCGTCTGTGAACCGGGTTGAATCTAACTGAGACTGGAACAACTCAAGGTGTGCATACGGGCACCCCATTCCGGCATATCTCTTAATCTTAAATGGCTTTGCTTCTGGTGGCTTTTTGTCTGCTTGAACCCGTGCGGAGAATGGGCTCGCACGGGTAATAAAGGGTTGACATTGTTGTGGTCCCGTTCCCGAGTTTAGCCGCTGCTCAAGTTGGGTCACAGTTTGTGTCAACTGTAACAGCAGCTGGGTCTGGGCATCTGCTGGGGGAAGGGGTTGATTTAACAACGGCTCTGGGAGTGGAGGAGGTCCTGTAAGATTGTGATTAAACAAAGGATTGGAGAGATGGATCATTTGTGGATTTGGGTTAGGGTGGGCAGTGGTTGGGAGAATAGCGGATGGTATGTATGCACCGTCAAAAGTTCGCGGGTTTCCACAACCCGGAGGATTCCCTTCTGGGGTGATGATATCAGCAAGTCTGGCTGACGCCCCCATGGCATTCGCTCTTTGAGTTAAGGTTGCTTGAAGAAGCCCATGCTCGGCCTGGATAGTCGCTAACTGCTCCCTTACCGTTATCAACTCAGCATGTTCTCGAGTAGATTGCTCCTTTTGAGCGAGAAAGTCCTTTTTCAAGAGCTCGAACGCTGCTGCTAAATCTGTTTGGCCAAACTGGGTCCCGGAGGTCCCTGGGTTATCATCCCCTGAGAAATTAAGCCTTCCAGTTGGATCTTGTTCTCCTGCCATTTCCATCGTTCTTCGAAATACGTGTTTGGGAGGCCTTGAGTTCGGCTCTCAACGAGAGCACCAATTGTTTCCGGGGATGCTCGTGGCCCCTTTAACGGGTTGCACGGTTCCAGAAATAGCGAACTTCCTTGTACTCCCGAGTTTTCCTGTGCAAAGAACAAACACGTCAAAGGGCGTCCCCGGGTTTACCGAGGGAAGCCACTCCGATGCTTAAGTCAGACACTGTCAGATAAGCAGAAAACTCGAGTAGTTCAGGTCCTCCTCTCTCTTACCGGGAGGTCCTCACCGGTATTTATAGTAGCATTAAAGGCTGCACTTTGTCTTTTTCCAATGTGGGAATGAACTCCCTTGCTTTGCCTCAAACTTACAATGAACTGGGCCCTGACAAAGGACCCAGAATGGCTTCTCCAGTCTGACTGGCCTTTGGCCCTGTAAACAGTAGTTCAAGCATAATAAACGATGCATATTTAATAATTGACCATACTTGGTGTTATTTCTTGAATTGTAACCCGGTAAAGGAGAAATATTAGGTTCCACATATAAACAGTTTGTTTGGTTACTATTATGGTACTAAGGTTGCTCCTCCTAGATATGTTCTTACTATTGACAGAGAAGTCACTAATGAAGAGACTGCTGGATACAAAGCTTGGAAGCAGACTGACATGGCTCTCATGAGTTTGCTTATGGCCACTTTGGAAGAAGATATTGTATGTGTTATCATTGGATGCAAAAACATCAAGGTAGGCTTGGTTAGCTTTACATGAAAGATTCTCAGCTGTTTCTCGAGTGAATATTATGCAACTGAAAACTGAGTTACAAACCATGCATAAAGGTAGTGCATCAGTAGAGAAATATATGCAGCGTGTGAAAAGTGCTCGGATCAGTTACTCTCTGTTGGAGTGACAATGTTAGATGAAGACATCATTATTCTAATCGTGAATGGTCTTCCTGATGAGTATTCCACCGTTCGAACAGTTATAGAAGTGAAAGAAAATCCAATTACTCTTAGAGATTTGAGGTCTCAGTTGCTTACAACAGAAAGGAGAATTGAATGTGCTTTTTCTCTGCATTCAAACATGGGGGGCAATGGATGCAAAAAGTGATGGTTTCAAGTCTGGAGGGAGAGGAGGAAATCATAACAACTGGGATACTAAAGGATAGAGTAGGAATGATGGAAAAAGCAAAGATACTAGTTCAAAAGACAATTCTGCTGAATGTCAAGTGTGTGGAAAAAGAGGACACACTATGGATACATGTTTTGGCATCCATAAGTGTCAAATCTATAGGAAACATGGTCATCTAACCAGTACTTGTTATCAGAACCTTGAATATAAGTCTCAGACTGGAGATGCTACTCAAAAATCCTCAACCACTGGTTCCGTACCTGAATGTCAAATATACTCTAAGAAAGGACATGCTGTTGTAAATTGCTTTTACAGAAATGATGTTACTGATGGTCATTCTTCCAAGCCTATTCTTACATGTCAGATCTGTGAACTGAAGGGACATGTTGCTTTGAACTGTGCTCATAAACCAATTTTGCTTACCAGGGTTTTGATCCTCCAGCTTCCTTGACTGCTTTATCTGCCACTCAAACTACTGAAAGCGCAATCTCTACTTCTCGTGGTGGATATGTGATTTCACATGGTATTGCCAATACTTCTTTTTCTAGAGGCTTTCATCCTAGTACTGGTGCTTCATCTTCCTCATGATTAGCCCAAAATGATGTTTGGGTAGGAGACAATGGAGCAACTCATCATATGACTTCTGAGCTGAGGAACCTCATTATTGCACAGCCTTATACTTCAGACAACAAGATTACTGTTGGTAATGGTGCTGGTTTGAATATTGCAAACACAAGGACAAGTTACATTAAACCAGCTGATCATGTGCTTAAATTAAAATAAGTTTTACATGTTCCTGACCTGGCTATGAATTTGTTATCTTTTACTAAGCTGTGTAGAGATAACAATTGTTATATCACCCATGATGAAAATAATATTGTTGTGTCGGACAAGGCATCTCGAACTGTTCTCTACCAAGAAAAGAGTAGTGAGGAAGATCTTTTTCTTTTCAAGTCTCCACCAGTCTCATCTCTCTCTCTCATGCTGCTATTCTCAGCTCATCTACTTTTTATCTGGTTCGGCACCAACGTTTGGGGCATCCATCTCATCCTGTTCTATCCAAAATGTTGTCTAAGTCACAAGTAAACTTTTCAGATTCTAATCCAAATTCAGTTTGTTCATATTGTTTAGAAGGCAAGATGCATAAGATACCTTTTCCTGAGTATAGTTCTAAGTCATCAGTGCCCTTCTATAAGGTCCATTCAGACGTTTGGGGCCATGCTCCATGCTTGTCTGTAGAGGGTTATAGATACTATGTAACCTTCATTGATGACTATACAAGATTTGTATGGATTTTCCACTAATCAATAAATCAGATGTTCTTGCCAAATTTGTTTATTTTTGTGCTTTTGTTGAGAATCATTTTTCTACTACAATTAAGGATCTTCAAACTGATGGGGGTGGGGAATATAACAGTAAAGCTTTCCAGAATTTTCTCTCTTCTAAAGGAATCTTGCATCTGATTTCTTGTCCTTATACCTCTCAGCAAAATGGAGTTGCTGAGAGGAAGAATATGCATATTGTAGAAACAACAATTTCTCTTCTCTATACTGCTGGAATTCCTAAGCAGTTCTGGTTTCATAGTGTTGCCAATTCTTGTTTCTTAATCAACAGAATGCCTAGTAAAACACTGAACATGATGTCTCCATATGAGCTTATTTTTCACAACTTCCTTGATGTCTCTCAGCTTAAATTTTTTAGTTCTGCTTGTTATCCCTACCTCAGACCCTATTCTAATGACAAACTAGATCGTAGAATAATTTAGTGTATTTTTCTAGGATATTCTTTGGGGTATAAGGGAGTTTTCTGCTATAGTATTTCTTAAAATAAACTTTGGATTTTTAGACATGTAGTTCATGTTGAGACTGTATTTCCTTTTCTTTTATCTCCTCTTCATGTGTCATTTCTTGTGGATCATGCAACATTCTTTCCCTTTTTTAAACCTCTCACTACTCCTCCTTCAAAAACGTCTTGTACTTTTCCTCCTGCCACTAGGAGTCGACCTGTCACTAAGGCACAAAGATTTGATTGTCATACTTCTTCTTCCTTTTAATAATCTTCCTGTGTCACATCCCGATCCCGAAATTATTTTACGGTTGGTTACTTTGGTCTTTTACCATTTAAAGTGACCGTCTAACCGTACAATGATCGTGAAGTTGACTTTTCGTTAAGTCAAGAATTTGGGAAAACTTCCTTCTTGAAAGTTGTAGAGGGCGTCGTTACGAGTTCGTGGACACGTAGCACGCTCAAATCGGAGTTCGTATGAGAAAGTTATGAACAAAAGTATAAAGTTACTATGCGGTAAAACGGCTATATATAGGAGTTACCGGGGTGAAAAATCAGATTTTTCACCCGGCTTCTCTCTCCTCTTCCCCGACGGAAAACTGCGCCGAGCTTCCGGCCGCCCTAGCGCCGCCGTCCGGCCACCAACCGCCGGCGCACCGGTCCCAAAAGCTCGGCCTCCGAGTCTACTTCAATCCTAGTCTCTGGTCGGATGTGAGACGGGCTCGACTACGCGGGTAGTTCGAGGGTTTCGCTCGAGGAGCTTTCCGAGCGGAAATGTCGCAATAGTACTGTGAGTGGACATATTATTTTAAATAAATGCATGCCTTAATTATTGAGTTAATTGCATGGTGTTTATGATTGTTTCCGAAAATTATATCCTTCTCGGGTTCTTGAACGTATTTACATTATTACTCAATTTTCTATTTCTTCCGAAAATGGTTATAGACGGTGAGGGCCGTCCTTCGAATGGAATTGAACCCGAGACTTCGTTGGAAATTGGTTTTATGCATATATGACAAGGAATTGTTTTAATTAATTGTTTTGGGAAGAGAATTTGATTAACGTATTGTTATGAATGTTTATTTTAAGGGTTGACCAATAAATATGCTAGCTAGAGTAGCGTGAGGGCGCTACTAGAGCTCTTAGCTCCGACCCTAGCCTGAGAGGTCAGGCAAACTACGTAGTGCACTATGAGGGTTGACCGTATCACTTTATTTAGAGCTCTTAGCTCCGACCCTGGTCTGAGTGGACAGACAAGCCTGAGAGGTCAGGTTGATATTATAAGGGTTGACCGTTATCACATATTCTAGAGCTCTTAGCTCCGACCCTGGTCTGAGAGGACAGACAAGCCTGAGAGGTCAGGTTGATATTATAAGGGTTGACCGTATTATTTTATTTAGCTAGCATATCGTAGCGTGAGGGCGCTACTAGAGCTCTTAGCTCCGACCCTAGTCTGAGAGGTCAGACTTATTATGTTTGGTGAACATTTCTCTTCCCATATTCCTTGCTGGTTTATCTTATCATGCATTTGCGAAAATTTAGTCATTGTGGGCATGCATAAATGATTTTTAAATTGATATACTTTTGGGAGAGCATTACAGGAAATGGAGCTTTTATATTTGATTTTCGTCCACTCACTCTAACAGTTTTTAAATGTTTCTCCCCTGGGCCTTTCGTTTTTAAATGCCCAGTGATGCAGGGTTCTTGAGAGGAGGTCGAGCGCGTACAAGAGTCGAGGCATAGTCGATCATTCCGTTGCTGCTCGAAATTCTTTGGGGTAATCATCTCTGTAGACTGCTCTGACTAACCCGGTTTAGTTAGTTTTGTAGGAAGGGTTGGCCATTTCAAGGGGGTTTCGGTAAGAAGTTCCCTTGAGGTGGTCCCCGCAGGATTTACTTCGGGTTAAAGGGGTTTAACCCGGGGTGGGTCCTGTCATCCTGAGTCCATTTCAATCACTAGTTCTCCTCCACATCCTCGTTGTTATGCTAGACCCACACTCATGTCGAGTTTATTACATGACTTCTGCATCGAGACGGCTCTCCCGTCTCATATTGTTCCATCATCATCATTAACATCACCGAACGAGGTTTCAGGTACAACTTACTCTTTTATCGCATGTGTTGTCTTATGAGACTTTCTTCTACACATAGAGAGTTTACTACTGCTCTAACCATGTAAAGAGAGCCTACTCAAACAATCCTAGTCAAATTTTACTCTTTATTTGTCATAAATTACAAAGGTCATTTCATAATATTATTGGTATATGTTGATGACATAATCCTAGCTAGTAGTCATCCCGATGACATCACTATAGTGAAGAAATATTTATCTGACAAGTTCAAGCTAAAGGACATGAGAGTGTTAAAATACTTTCTTGACATAGAAGTTGCTTGCTCTAAGTCTGAAATTGTTTTAAGCCAAGGAAAATATGCATTGGATAGACCTGAAGATTATAGATTTCTTGTGCAAAACCTACCACTTTTCGTGTGGAATACAAAATCGCTTTAACACAACGAGAAGGGGAGCTGATACCAGAAAATTGGTAGGAATATTAATATATCTCACTAAGGCAAGAAAACCACATCTTGATGTTTCGGTACCTGCTTTTACGTCAATTCACAGTACCTCTTTTACTTTACATTTTCAGTTAAAAGGCGTAAACGCTTAAACCCTCATCACTTAAAACCTCAAAAAACCTAACGTTGTCGTCTCCAAACTGCAACAGAGAGAGAGAGCCACAATGAGAAAACCCATCTCAAAAACAACGCGGAAGCAAAAGCTGCTATCAGAAGTCGAAGAAATCAACCTCCTCAATTCATGGATCGAATCCCAGAAACCCGACTGCGGCTCCAACCCAATGTCCCTCCCTCCTCTCCCCTCCAACGCCCCCATCGGGCGCGTGGACCCCACGACCTTCTCCCGCTACGCCGGCGCCACCAGGTTCGCCGAGCTCCCTGTCTCTAAGAAGACCAAGGACGCCTTGCGTCAGTCCAAGTACACCGACATGACCGACATCCAGCGCGCGTGTCTGCCACACGCGCTTTGCGGGAGGGACATTCTCGGCGCCGCCAAGACCGGTTCCGGCAAGACTCTGGCTTTTGTGATTCCGGTATGTGGGTTTGGTTTTGGAGGTGTAGTTTGTATCTGGGTGGTTGTTGGAATTTTGAGTTTGTGTTTGGTTTAGTGAATTTGAGCTGTGAAAGATTGGGTTTTTAGTACATTTATGGCTTGGTGTTGTGAGAGGTGAGAATTGAGGGATAAGGGTGGCATTGCTTGATGAGGAATGTGGGAAGTGGATTAGTTACTGTTAAGTTTGGAGGGTTTTAGGTAGAGCTTGTGTTTGGCTTAGTTGATTGAGTTGTGTGATTGTTGCCTAAGCTTAGTTTTAAGATAAATTCTTTGAGTTGTGCGATGCTTGGTTTGTGAGATTGAACAATAGTGTCAATGGCTAGCGTTTGGTTCAGTTAATTGAGTTTTGGAACATTTGAACTATATACTTTACAGTTCCTGTAATCACCAAGCACCTCTGCTTTCATTTGGTATTGATTTGGATATGTATAGAAATAACCTTTTTTATTAACCTCATGTATATTGTTGATTTCAGCTCTTGGAAAAATTGTATAAGGAGAGATGGAATCCTGAGGATGGGGTAGGCGGCATTATTATATCTCCGACCAGGGAGCTAGCTACTCAAACGTTTGATGTGTTAAGAGCAGTTGGAAAGCACCATAATTTTAGTGCTGGCCTTCTAATTGGTGGTCGGAAAGATGTTGAAGCGGAGAAGGAGCGCGTAAATGAACTGAACATACTGGTTTGCACTCCTGGACGACTTCTACAACACATGGACGAGACTCCAAATTTTGAGTGTTCACAGCTACAGGTCTACTTTTTCTTATTTGTTTGCTTTTGGGATTTGTTTAAACAGTAGTGTTGTCTTAGTTTAGTTGGAAAATATGACTTCAAATCTACTATTGCTGCTTCTTTTGCGCCAATTTGATGACACAGTTATCAGATATAGTTCTGATTCTATTAGTCTTCTGATGGCATCATATTCTATTACTTTTTGTGGTCCATAGTTCATCATACTTATGTTTCGATAGTCAGTCCTTTATACGTGTCTGCTGACTTGGGTGGACTTTCCTGGCCAGGGTACAGGTTTTGGTTCTTGATGAGGCAGATCGTATTCTTGACGTGGGATTTAAGAAGGCATTGAACGCCATCATTTCACAACTACCTAAGAGAAGACAAACCTTTCTCTTCTCAGCAACTCAAACAAAGTCAGTTCAAGACCTTGCAAGACTTAGTTTGAAGGATCCAGAGTACCTTAGTGTGCATGAGAAAGCTACAAGAGCCACTCCAAATCGTTTGAAGCAAACTGCAATGATTGTTCCTCTCAACAAAAAATTAGATATGCTGTGGAGCTTCATAAAGGCACATCTGAATTCTAAGATTCTAGTGTTCTTATCGACACGTAAACAGGTGCCATTCTGTTTCTAATTCTACTGACACCATTATGTCATGCCAGAAACTGTTATCATAGCATATGCAAGAGTTAATCTGGTTTTAAGAGGCTAGCTTACCCTTTTCCTTTGTGTGGAAGATCAGACTAGTTTCAGCGGACTTTAGATTTCACCTTCATTTATATCATTTATTGTTCCTCTGGTTGTATATATAAATTATACCACTGCTGATTAGGTTAAATTCTACTTTAATAGGTAAAGTTTGTCTATGAAGCATTTAAAAAGCTCCGTCCTGGAATACCCTTGAAGTGTCTTCATGGTAAGATGAAGCAAGAGGGAAGAATGGGCACATACTCGCAGTTTCATGAAAATGCTACAGTTCTTTTCTCGACTGATGTAGCTTCGAGAGGCCTTGATTTCAACCAGGCAGTCGATTGGGTTGTTCAGGTGAGTTGTTGGCTGCTCCAAGATTTTGTTATTCTGGTGTAGTATATTATGACAAAACATGGTTCCTTTATTTTTGTTTCATTATCGGTTCTTTATATATTCATTTCCTCATTTGCAGGTGGATTGTCCAGAAGATGTTGCATCCTATATACACAGAGTTGGCCGAACTGCACGCTATCAATCCGAAGGGCGATCACTTTTATTTGTGATGCCCTCCGAAACAAAAATGCTTGAGAAATTAGAGGCTGCAAAAATACCCATAGATTGCATCAAGGTAAACTTTCTTTTCTTCTTCTTTTTCTTCTTCTTCTGGCAAGGGAAGTGGATATATGTGTGGTTTGCAATAACTCTATTTGGTTTTTATTTCACCATGCTAAAATTGCTGTTATGCCACTTTCCCAGGCTAACAACAAGAGGCTGCAGCCTGTCAGTGGGTTGCTGTCAGCTTTGCTTGTCAAGTACCCTGAGACACTTCCAGGTCTGGCCAAAAGGGCCTTTATCACGTATTTAAAGTCTATTCAAAATCACAAGGACAGAGAAGTTTTTGACGTGATGCAACTGCCAGTTGATGAGTTTTCTGCATCAATGGGTTTACCAATGACCCCTAAGATCCGTTTTTCAAACCATAAATTGAAATCCAAGAAACCTTTGGAACTGTCTCCCATTGTTGAACCAGAAATTTCTGAGATGGAGAATGCATTAGGGACTCCTAGAGAGGAGCTTCTTATCGGTGATGAGGAGGAAGAGGAAGTGGAGGAAGTGGAGGAGGGTCTTCTTCGAATAAATGAAATACCAAATGAGAGAGAGGAGGAAAGAAGACAGATTGCAGATATTATGTAAGTTGCTTGTCTAGTGCGCTTTTCTTATTTTTTTTATTTTTACTTTTTATTATCTAGTCATCAAGAACCACATCACACATATAGGTTGGACAAGTTTAGTAATGGATGGATGCAATTTCTGGTTCTTACCAGCGCAAATAGTTTCATCCAGATGTAATTAGGACAAGTTAAGTAATAGACGCAAATACTGATTATTACTCACGCAAATAGTTTCATCCAGATTTTTTTTGGGATGCATAACCAGAAGTTGTCGTTATGGATGCAATATCAATGATCTTCGGTCACTCGTTTAATTCACTCTTTTATCCTGTGCTCATTTTTCCTTGTAGGCCAGCAACTCGGGTTTCGAAGAAAAAGAAGTTGAAGATCAACTTGGCTAAACCTACAGGAACTAGGGGGGTCTTTGATGAGAATGGCAATTTGGTGGACCCACTTGCAAGGTTGGCTGCTCCCAGTGATCCCAGCATTCTTGATGGACTTCAAGGTATGTATGCATTACTGAATTTTGATAAAAGTGAAACCCGATTGTGTGCTGAAATAATTGGTTGATTCCACTACAATTGAGTGTGCGAGCTTCTATATAACTGTGAGGTTGGATTTTAGGAAAATGTTTTTCCTCTATCATTGGCTCAGGCAGAATAAATATAGAATTAGTTAATTTTAATTGCCTGAATATGATGAATGGATCCCATATGTTGTGCATGAATTGGAATGTGTTTGCAGCTGCTTGGTTTAGTGTCCTGACATATACATTATATTTTCTTGCTGCAGACAAGAAAGAAGAGTATCATAAGAGGCTTAGGGAAGAGGTGAAGAAGACAGACAAGCAAGACAAGGAAAAAGACCGCCAGCGTCGTCGTGAAAAAAGAATGAAGGAGAAAATGAAGTTGAAGAGAGCAAAGGCAGAAGAAGAGGATGACAACATATCTGAGTCAGACGAAGAGCCTGATAATCGATCGCACAAAAGGTCAAAGATTTATTTTGATAGTGATGATGGTGAGAAGGAAGAGAAGGATAAAGCTGGGTTCGTTGCTGACTCTAGTTATATAGAGCATCAGCAAGCTTTGGCTCTGAAACTGTTAGATTCAATGCACAACTAGTTGTAAGAAACGATCACTGGCGTCTGGCATGCCAAAGTTTTTTATTTCCATCATACGAACGTGTTTGGAGCCAAATCTTCTAGACAAGGTGGCACCTTAGATTTTGATTACTCTAGTAGGGTGCCTTCTCTTTCGTGTTTTGTTTCAGCTCCCATTTTCTGTTCTTATTGAGCCATGGATCATACTGTTTTATAGAATGTATTATGAGAAATTACTGCATACCCTATCATTGAATCGAACCCTAGAAAGTATGGCTGCACCGGACTCAAGCTGCCATGGAGAAGTAAGAAACCTTGCCCTCTTCTCCTGGTATGAGTTTTTTTTGCATTAAGCTTTTTACTCGTGGTATAATCTCGCTCAGTATTAACACAAAGTAACAGTATATTCAACACTTAATTAAGGAAACCAAAAGCAACTGTGATGGTGTTAAAGTCTAAGCCATTCATTCTCTAGTTACATATGCACAAACGTATCCTACAAAAACTTGGCCACATTGGAAAATGAGCCAATATAAGAATTGAGAAGTGATGGAGGGAACTAGTGTGCTTACACGCTTCAGTTTTGATATGCGGCCGAGGCGAAAAGTTTGTGTAGGAGTTTTCCAGTATTATTTTACCTAAACGATCTTTAGTTTTTCGAGTCTATGTCTGAATCCTGCGTCAAGCTTGGGGCAAATCCCATACAGTAGCTGAGAATAAGAAAAACAACATTTTCAAGTGTGCCATGAACATTTAAGGTAACGGTAGCTTCAACTAGCTAGATAACAATCTGCTGAATTTTTTGACATTTAAGTTTATGCCATTTGAAGCTAAATAATTATTAATGCCTTGTCGATTTATGTTTTGTATCAAGCAGCGCCTTTCATGCATTTTCAGCATCCCTTCAACCTCTGATTTGATAGGTTCAAGAACTTTAGAAGGTGGGAAGCCTCTGCACTGGAACTTCCGGGTTCCAAATTTGAATTATGCTTGACGGATTATGGTCTCGCCTTGTTTCGAAGTCCTGATTCACATAAGGAACCTCGTGCAACTACTCTCTTCTACCGATCCCATGAAGGTCGCGACATCAGAATTCAGTGTCTCCTGAGGAGAAACTTCAAGCCCTTCTTAATATTGCAATGGCTTGTGTTTTGATTACACCAGAGAAGAGACAGATGCTATAGTGTCATCGAACAGCAGCAGCGATTATTCTCCAGGAAAATGGTCAGATACTCTTCAGAGCTTTGCGTGGGGAAGAACACCTGAGCATTTGATTCAGCCAGCCAGCTAGCTATGCATAACAAATTAACAATAGAGGCGAATGCGGTAGATTAACATGTATGTTATTCCGGGGTCCGGGATTGTGTGTGGGAGTGCCATAGGATAAAAGAAGGGAGGAGTTTCTTGTTAGGCAGTTGCATCAAGCTTTGGTTGAAACCTATCATACTAGAGGAAGTTTTACCGATTTGTTAAAAGATATCAGCACGTCTGCCTGTAGTCAAAAAAAACTTCCTCCGAAGAGCACAGCAGATCGACGCAGCCGAAGCTCTCTGGGGTTTCAACTCCGAAACCCAAAGTAAGCCACCATAGCCCCATCTCTCTCTGAGTTTCTATAGTTTCAATGTTCAGGTTTGACACTTATACTGGTTGATTAATGTGTTGAATCGCAGAAGATCATGCACATCGCCTCACCGGAGAAGTTCCTCCATGAGCAAAATCAAGGTCGGTGGCACAACCGGTGCTCTCGATGACTCTGTTCCCGTCACTTGTGAGAAGAACAAGATCACCTTTATTTCTGACTCCACCTTCTCCAATATTGTACCAAATTGCGTCGAATTTAATTCTCGATATTTGATTTTGCTTCGCTTATGTTTAGTTTTTAGAGGTATGGTAGTATTAGTTTGGTCTTGTGTGGATATGGTGTGATTCTCTAGCTATTTTATGCGGTAATTGATTTGGTTTTGGTCATTATTTTTGCCGTAAATCGTATTGGTAATCAAACTGTTGAACTTGGAAGTTAGGGATTGTTTTAGCCAATTGAAGTTGTTAACTTGCATGGTAAAGGTTGTGGACTAGTGGTTTGTTACTGTCAAGAGTTTTTTTACCTTATGCCATCGCTATGTTTTCTTTTGACATCAATGTTTGAATGGTTTCGCATGTGAGAAAATATCAAGATAATTTATCTATATCTCTTTGGCTCAAAATGTTTGATTGAGCATAAAGAAGGGTTCTTTGTTGTACAGTTTTCTTTTTCGTTAGGCTTTACATTGAACAAAGAGAAAATATACCATCTTTTAATCTGATTCTACTTGGAGGATATAGGTACTGACTGAGCTCTATTACAAAAACTAGATAAAGGGAAACAGGAGAGAACTTATTCAGTTTGGAATTCCAATATTTGGACAGGTCAAAGAAGATGCCGCAGTAAGACTTAAAATATTAATTTATCCTCCCTCCTTGTTGGAAGTTCGGATATTTCAATGGTCGAGTAACAACAGGGTTCAGCAATGGGATACATTAGTACATAAATTTTCATTTTTTCTTCTTCTCATGTAAGGATGTTTCAATATTTGTCATGTAACACATGATCATGATTCAAACTTTCAATATATGTTTTTTTTTATTTTACATTTTCCTGTTGCAGTTCTCGCCTGTTCATAAGTTTCACCACTTCATTTGTGTTTTAGAGAGCACAAGAATGTGTGCTATTGAATGCAAATCTCTTAAATGTTCCTGATTCTATTCAAAATGCTGATCAGTTCAGTAAAGTTGGGAGATAACACGAATCTTTTTAGTCTAAAAGGAGTAAAAGGGCTATTGATGCCATCCATAACTACAAACCATCCATTCTAGAGTAACACATCGAATTTGAGCAATTGCTTTAAGCAATAGATAAAGTAAGCCAGCTTAATAAAGAAACAAACCACAAACTGTTTACATGTCTTTTTCCTTAGATCCATGGAATATATTGAGCCCTTTGGTAAATAATATGGCATATCTCTTGAACCCTGCTGCTGATCATTTATTGAACCCTAGCTTGGTTGAAGATATGATCCAAATTGATGATTTGGAGGCGGATGTGTTTCCAGATGTATGTTGTGATCATAATATAAATCCAAGTCTCTTAGCATAACTGTTGTACGTACAACTTTGAAGCTTCATTTTCACTATTGACCATCATTCCAAACAAAATATCTTGATTTGATCATTCTTGATGATTTACCATAGTTAGTTCCTGCTGGTTATCAGAAGATTCATTTTGAACCATCAACCTCTCTATCCAAATCAATGACTGGTCATAAAGAAAAAATAAATAAATTACAATGATAGTAGTGTGTAAGCCCGAAGCTTGCATCATAAACAAACTCTTGTATACTTAGAGGAAACAAAACATGTAATTCCAAATGCAGTAGCGTAGTACATTTGTAGGTCTACACATCAACATATATATAAAATTAGTCTTACAATGTATTTTAGGAGACATTAAGCTTCACTTGGAAACAAAACCAATAGTACTGGTGGGAGATCAAAATCAAGTCTTTATTAGCATGAGAAGCTAATAAACCAAATTCTTTTTAATAGTAATTCCTACCTACAGTACTCAGCCATAGTGTTCTATATTCAACTTGTGGTATGCAAATGTAATTCAGCAATTTAACAGTGATACATGTATATATGAGTATTGATAAACTGGATTAGTTCTTCTTTCTTTATCGCAACCTAGCCTCATAACCAATTTTGTTTGGATTAAGTACTCATCTTACTATATGTTGTCAAGAGATCATGAAATGAATAGTGAGAACAAAATCCATATTCGTTTAGGTATACAAATTCCATGAAAGCAGACCTTCCTCAAATACTACTAACATATCAAATGGCCGATTTAATACATATATGTATATATATTTTCTCTAAATTCAGGATATATATCAATTGCAAGAAGAATCAAAAACAACATGAGTACACTTGCTTTCAAAATTCATTCACTTTGAGGAGACAGATTAACGAACTCGCATTTGCCATTGGAGAACCCCAGAGAGCTTCGGCTGCGTCGATCTGCTGTGCTCTTGCAAATCATGATTCCCACCGGCGCCGCCTTGTGCAATCCTATGAGAAAATCGGGGTTTCTCATCTCGTTGAGCCTTTTCAATTTTCATCCCATATTTTTAGATCTGGATGGTCTTTGGGACCGTTCTTCTAACGGGAGAAAACGGGGTCGTCAAACCTGTGCAAGGAGGACATTTTCAGGAAATTGTTCCCTAAATCCCCTGTTGGTCCAGCTTCAACAAGCCAAATGAGACCTGTTGGAGGGAAAGGTAATAATCGCTATACTTTTCTGTCGGATGATGGATATTCTGAGGGTGAAGATGAGGAGATTTGTGTTTGCCTTGGTCGAAAATTCTCTCCATAATCTAAATGGAAGAGACTTTCTCTATTTTTCTCAGCAGTTGTGTTAAATTGCTTACTGAAACAAATCCAGAATCACCTTTCTATATTTTTTTTATGAGAAGAAAATCATCATTCCCTCGGTTCCAGCTACATGAAATAACTTAAGTTAACACTACAGCTCGATTTACTGTATTGACGTTTAAATTGCTTACAGTTCGATTTACTTAAGAGCCCGCTGAGGCCCGTTACGACATGACTGCCTCTGTCATCCCAAATAGTTGGAGTCAAATGTCTTGATAGAATAAAAGTCTAGTGTTCTTGAGTTTGAATGGGAAGATTGATATTGCTGTGACTCTCTCCCTCTCATGGAATCATAGGGTTCGCAATTTTGAAATGATCAATCGAACATGTTTACGAAGTTTTACATATACCACAAGATTGAGTTTTTGGTTTCTTGGTATTAACTTTGAATTCTAATCTCTACTTGCTTCACAATAATCAAGGAAGTTGATCAGCCTTAAGGGAAACTGTCCTTTAAAAAGATTTGCTATCAAACACAAGCAAATGTCTTCTATAAATACGGGCTCCTAATTCTAATATAACATCAAGGATCTTTCACTCTCTTCTATCTTACGTTTGTCCTTCAACAAAACAAGTATGGCTGCTGCACCCGATCGCGACGCTAGCTGCGAGGAAGATGTAAGAATTGAGACTCCCGGCGCCTCTTCTCCCAATGCAACAAGAAAACCGTTCGGTTCCAATAAGGAAACTAGTTCTGAAAGCGTCTATCTAACAGCAGCAGCAGGCCTGTTACGTCATTTACGTGTGCCTTACGATGAAAGAGAACTATTGGCACATGAGTGTTCTAAGGAGCACCCCCGTTATTCTCATTGCCCTTGTGTGCATTGTAAAGTTTGTTATAAGCTTCACCACCCTACTGCTTATTGTCCTTACTTCCGCCATATATATCCCACAGGGTGCAGCTTTTGACCGTGTTGGCTATGAAACAATTTGTTCCTTTGGTAATGTTATTTGATGAGGAAAAGTGGGCATGTACATTTTGTGGTGGGAGCATATGCCAGTGCTTAAGGCGAAGCGTTATTTCATTTGTGATAGCTCTAAACAGCACAGCACAGCACAGCACAGCACATATGAATGCCCCAAGGACGAGGTTCTTGCTTCCGAGTATAAATCTTCCAGAGACGATATGCTTTCAGTTGGGTTTAACAAGTTCCAGAAGCTTTCAGTTGTGTGATATGATTCCCTATGACGAAGTCTACATATATTCCAGAATCATCATGCATGAAATGCTCTATGGCCCGACTCCGATCATCCTCTTGGACTAGCTAGATCTAGTTGTGTCAGCAGTAGGCTAGCATCAAAGAAGGTAATAAGAGCTTAATCAAAAAGAAAAAAAAGATAATAAGACGTGACACTCTTGGTGCCGCTCGTGTAGCAATTTGATCTCATTGTGTGACTGTTCAAACTCGGTTGGTCACTTGGTCTAGGCATGTCTGAATTGGCCAATGTAGGGCGAACCATTTCCATTAGTACATGGCATATATACACGCATTAGTACATGGCATATAATTGGCCAATTGTATGTTTTGAATAAAAATTTCCATATGGAATGTTGGTAATTTTGATAGTCTTATATCAATGTAACAATACAAAACCGGATGTAATAGTATGTGAGCTTTTCTGATATGTTTGAGACTTGAGTATGTGTTTCCCTCGTATCTCTGTTACATGTACGTACTTTTTTGGATTAATTTTGTAAGTTGCTATTACAAAATTGCTATTCGCATCATATTTCACTTTACATGTAGCTTTATGTAAAAAACTGGAAACGTGCGGTTGGGAATGAAATGGTTCCTATTTCACTAGAGTCTATTTCCTAACATTTCACTAACAACGCGGTTACTATCACTATAACCTTAAATGAATGTTTAAATCACTTTTCTTCTTCAAGCAATCTTATTCATGTTCTTTGTTTATTTTCTTCTATCACAATCTTCTCTACTTATCTCGAGAGCATATACACATATATGCAAGTGCCAATGCAACAAGGATAACTTTCATGCAACGGATGAGTAAAATTTAATCATAGAGCACGAAATTTGCAGCTCATATTGAGTGAAAAAGGGAAAATCCAATTACTTTATGGGGTTACTTTATTCAAATTGGACACCTAAAAAGGAAAATCCTAATCCTAAAAGGAATCTGTCGTTTAAAAAAATTTGCAATCAAACACAAGCATCAATAACTTAATCCTATTTGGAAGAATCCTAATTGGACTCATAAAAGGAAAAAAACTTATTCCTAAAAGGAAACTATACAAGCAATTCTATAAATAGAGGCTCTTATGAGGAGTATGAGCAATTAGGATTTCTTTCCGCCCATTTCTGTAAATTTTCAACTAAATTGAAAATCGTTAAGGCATTCATAAGTGTGATTTACCAATTATGAACTTGAACGATTTATGTTTGACAGATTTGTTTCGTCCATTGATTTGATCTACAATTAGTTCTTAACGATCACCAATTTGACTAAAATTTTGTATGATTGATCTACTTATATAACTATACAACTTCAACAGTAACGATGTCAAAATTTGATCAAAAAGTTGGTCTAATAAACAATTAATTCAAAAGTCCTCAACTTAGAGGTCCTCATTAGAACGGCTCTCTGTATATCAATGTGCCAACACAATACAAAACTGGATGTAATAGTACGTTTTGAGCTACGACATCATGTTATCAAGTATCTGACAACTATAATCAAACAATGTAATGTTGTGGGTTTAGTCTAGTGAAAGAGGTTAGGTTCATCCATGTTGGACGACAGTTACAGTGATACTCTTGGTAGTAAGGAGGTCACTGGTTCGATTATCCGCATGTGTAAAAAATCTGTCTGAAGAGAGCTAAAACTTAATCTCTATACGGTTTGGAGTAGAGATGGCAAACGGGTCGTAAAGCACGGGCACGATACGTTTAAAAGTGGTCCGGCACGGCACGAGCATGCTACAGGCCCGACACGGCCCAAACACGTTATCTTAATGAGCCAGGCCTAAAAAATGAGCCCACGAGCTCGGCTCGGCCCGGCCCAAACACGATAAGTTAAGGCCCACGGCCCAACCAACTTTAAAATATATATATATATATATATATATATATATATTTCTTTATAATATGAAGATTATATATTTATAAATAATATAAAATTTGTTTTAAGTGTGAACAATAACTTATAAATACTAATAATTATTCATTTTGATTCTCTTAGACCCATAAAAAGTTTTGGTAAAATATTACCAAGTATAAATAATGATCATATGATTCATATATTTCTTTAGTTTGTTGGTAAAGAAAACAAATTATCGATAGAAAATGTGAGTTATTTTTCATTTGTTTTGATATACTATGATATCAATTTTGGACTAATTTCTATTTTTAACTACAAACAGACCCGCTAATGGGTCCGGCTTGAGCACGACTCAATATGTTATGGGCTTGGGTTAGACTAGGCCTTAGATTTGAGTAAATGAGCCGGCCCAAATCTGAGCCCGTTAAGACATGGACCGTCGTGAGCCGGCCCAAACATGGTCTGAAACCCGATTAAACGGGCCAGATTAGATTAGGCCGCCCCGTTTGTCACCTTTAGTTTGGAGTGATAGGTCACTCGATCACCATTTTTTGCATATAAAAAAACAATGTAATGATGGGTGTACCATGGAAATAATTAAATTGATTTGTAAATTTCCCTTCAATTTCCTAGAAGCCACTCCAATTGCCCAACCTTTCAAATTTCCATGTATTTGTTGGGAAGCTCATCAGACTCCTTCCTTCACATTTGTCCACGTTATAATCTCGCTCAGTATTAAACACAAACAAGCTGGTATATTCAACACATATGCAAACCAAAAGCAACTGTGAAGTCCACCATTGTTGATACTTGATTCAGGTATCAACTTTTGTTCTCTGTATTTAGAACATCATTTTATATAGTCGAACAATTTTAATGGGTTTGTAAAGAGTTCGTATCCTTCTGGCTAAGCTTTGATCTTGTAGATAAAAAGTAAGCTTTTTGCTTTTTCTTCATATGACCAAGTTTGATCCTTTTCGTGAAAACCTGTCCCGGTTCCCAATGATTTCTTAGAAGAAAATTTAATGGAAAACTTGTCCGAGTGAACTTTGTGTTTTTTTAATCAGAAAAAGAAGAAAGATAACCATTTCTGAGTCAAGTGAAGAGACGACCCAAAAAAAAAGGTCAAGTGAACAGACTGAGAGTTAAAAGTACCAGCCTTTAAGAGAGCCAATTGATATGAAAAACTTACTACTCTTAAGGAGAAAGCAGAGGCTTTTCCTCGTCACTGTTCACTCTTTCTTCCTTTTAAGGTTTTGGAATCACTTTTGCTTTGATCAAAGCCTTAATCAAGAAGCATTTCGGTTTTGGAATCACTTGTACTATGACAATGCATGCACATCATCCTATTATAGATTCCTAGACTTCTCTCTTTTCTTTGTTCAAAGCTCTCATCTTTATCAAATTCTAAGAAGTGGGTTTTCTGGGAAACGGTTCTGAATCATAGGCTTTGTGTTGAAGAAGGCAGAGAAGAAAGGCAAGTCTTGGTGGAGATGATGGAGGTTTCAGGTAAGAAGAAGGACAAGCCTGATCCTTTCACTGATACTGTGTTTTCTTGGTCCCTGGAAGACATTTGCAACGAGGATTTTTACAAGGACAAGGTATCTGCATCCAGTTTTTGATAGTACAAATTTTGTGTTCTTGTTTTTGTTAAGAAATGTTGTTGCTTTATGTGATTATCATGTTCTATTGTCATCATTCTGGATTCTCTGCATCTTCAGACAGTGAGGTATTGCACCTTTCTTTTTGGTAAAGACCCACAAAAGAGAAATTATTATCTGGTATTTGTGTTGAATACTGATGCCTATGAAAGGTGTATACTACAGCGTTTATGTTATTATTATGTATTATAAAAAGTGAACTTATTCTGAGCCTTTACCTTTTTAGGTGAAGAACATTCCTAATTCATTTCAATCGGCTCAGCATTACTTCGGGTCTTATACATATCCTTTACTGGAAGAAACCCGAGCAAAAGTGCATTCAAGTATGGAAACTCTTCATAGAGCACCGTTTGCTGAATTAGTGTGTTTTGACGAAGCCAAGCCATATGGTTCAAAGCTATATGATGTCCAGGTTGATTACTGGCAGAACAGGTTCAGTGATAGGGGAAAGGAGCCATATAAAACTTTGCCTGGTGATCTTTTTCTATTAGTAGATGCCAAATCAGAAACTTTTTCTGATTTACAAAGAGTAGGGAGGTCATGGGCTTTTGCATCGGCCACTTCTGTCCCAGAAAGTGAGAATGAAGATGACAGTACCTCTCTTCACTTTAATGTCAAGGCATCAAAAGAGTTTGAAATAGAAAATAGAAGGACCTCACTGTTTATAGTCTTCTTGGTGAATTTAATCCCTGAGGGGAGAATTTGGAAAGCGTTGCATATGTCCGGAAATCTGAAGATTATCAATGAAGTTCAATGCCCTGATTCCATGGTAATGCAGATATTGTTTGTTTTCTTGGTGAATTTAAATCCGATGAATAATGTAGGTTTTGCTTAGTTGATAGAGCTTAAATTACTTTAATGAGTATGTGACCTAGTCATGAATCAGTAGGTTTTCATAATTTTAAGATAACTCCGTAGTAATTCTGACACAATGTCTTTCTCTTAGGATTCAGAGAGTGATGCAATCATAGGATTTGACCATCTTTTATTTGAACAATAATCTATTAGTATCTATCAAGCTACATATACTGGTTTGATTGACTGATGCAATCATATGTTTTGTATTTCTTTAGCCTTACCTCTCGCATCCAATTATACCATTTGATTTTGAAATGGTAGAACTTTTACAGTTGGATTTAATGACATTTATTGTTGGAACTGACTGAATGTACTATGCTTGGTAATAGGCTCAGACAGATTTCTGCTCTGAAAAGAATAATAACATCTGGAATCAGAGTATAGCTGAGAGTCTATTATCTGGATTAAATGAGTCCCAAACTGGGGCAGTGTTGGCCTGCCTTGAAATGCTGCATTCTGGTGAGAAGTCTGCCGTTGAACTTATCTGGGGACCTCCTGGTACTGGGAAAACAAAAACCACAGTTACTCTGCTTTCAACCCTGCTACAGATGAAATGTAGGACTCTTATCTGTGCTCCAACAAATGTTGCAATAACTGAAGTTGCTTCTCGTCTTGTGAAGATGGTGCATGAAGCAGAGTCAAAAGATTTGTTTTGTTCACTAGGAGAGATTCTTCTATTTGGGAATAAGGAGCGACTCAAAATTGGTTCAGACATTGAAGAAATTTATATGGATTGCCGTATCAAAAGGCTTGTAGAATGTTTAGGGCCAACGACTGGTTGGAAGCATTGCTTTGCTTCCATGATAGGTTTACTTGAGGATTGTGTTTCTGACTACCATATTTTCTTGGATAATGAGTTCACCAAAGAGACTGAACAAATAACTGCTAGTGAAATGAAAGATAAAGAATGCAGAAGAGTTGCTCAAGTTAAAAAGTTGAAGTGCAAAACATTTGTCGAATTTTTGAGACATAGATTTGTCTCTACTGCAGCGCCGTTAAGATATTGCGTTTCTGTGTTCTGTACTCATATAGGGAAAAGTTGTATTCCGGAAGATGACTTCCAAGACTTGGTTACACTTATCCAGAAAGTTGATTACTTTAAGACAATGTTGTTGTCTCAAGACAATGATGTTTCTGAAGCATTGGAAGAACTCTTTTCCCATACAGTTGTTGAAGATGTGTCTAAGTCATTAGTAAACAACTTCTTTGATCTTTGGATGATGAGAAAGGATTGCCTTACAGCTTTATGCACTTTACGGGATTCTCTTAGTGAGCTTAAACTTCCAAATATTAGGAGCGAGGATTCTATGCGGGAGTTCTGTTTTCAAAGAGCAACTCTAATATTTTGCACTGCATCTAGTTCATATAAGCTGCACAGAGTGGCAATGCAGCCACTAAGCATTGTTGTTATTGACGAGGCTGCACAGCTAAAAGAGTGTGAGTCAACAATACCCCTGCAACTTCCAGGTGTGAAGCATGCTGTTCTTGTTGGTGATGAATGTCAGTTACCAGCTACTGTAACAAGCAATGTACGTTGACACTATATTCTTTCCTTCTCTTCTCCTAGATTCATATTGTACTTCTTCCTTATTACAAAATCTGCTTTCTTATTTTCTATAGGTTTCTGATGAAGCTGGTTTTGCAAGAAGCTTGTTTGAGAGGTTAAGCTTAATGGGTCATCCAAAACATCTATTAAATGTGCAATACAGAATGCATCCCTCAATAAGTTTATTCCCAAATTCAAGTTTCTATAACAACTTGATCCTTGATGCTCCAAATGTAAAACGAAGAAGCCACGAGAAGCACTATCTTTCAGGAGCGATGTTTGGTCCATATTCTTTTATAAATGTGATTGGTGGAAGAGAGGAGAAAGATGAGGATGGACATAGTCGGAAGAATATGGTGGAGGTTGCTGTTGTTTCAAAAATACTGCGGAATCTGTACAAAGGTATGTCTAACAGGAGATTCTTCTTCATGTATGTCATCTTGGTAAATATGTTAATTGTGATTTCAAAATTGATGCTTTTTATGCTTTCGGCTTAAAATTTACATTAGAGCATAATGACTTGAACTGCAAGAAATGTACTGTTTATTCTTTCTGAACAAGTGGTAGTACCACATAACTGTCTTTGTATGGCTGATTAATTTTTGTTTAAATCTGTGTGCAATTTGCTTCAGCACTTCTCATTGCTTTAGTTTCAACTCAAGAAGTTTGCATTTAGTGGGGTTATCTTTTCAAACCATTAAGATGTCAAACATTGCCGAAGTCTTATGCTTGTATTGTTTTAGTTTAATATTCTCTTTTGGATCTCTATTCGTATACAGGATGGGTTGAATCAAAACAGAGTCTCAGTATTGGTATAGTATCTCCCTATGCTGCTCAAGTGGTGGCAATTAAGGACAGAGTGGGTGAGAAATATGATAAGCTTGATGGCTTTGTAGTGAAGGTAAAAACAGTTGATGGGTTCCAAGGTGGGGAAGAGGACATAATTATAATTTCTACTGTACGATCCAACAGCCATCAATCACTTCAATTCATTTCAAAACCGCAAAGAGTTAATGTCTTACTTACAAGGGCAAGGTATTGTTTTACTTCAATTTTTTATGCTTTTGCCTTTTTGTTTATTTGGTGGAAATGTCTGAACCTCTGATGACTTCAGGCACTGTTTGTGGATTTTGGGGAATGAAAGGACCCTCTCTGAGAGTGAATCTGTTTGGAGTGCCTTGGTCCTTGATGCGAAAAATCGTCATTGCTTCTTTAATGCCGATGAAGACAAGGATTTAGCCAAGGCCATAATAGAGGTAAAGAAAGAGTTTGACCAATTTGATGATTTGCTCAATGCCGACAGCATACTTTTTAGAAGTGCTAGATGGAAGGTACAGCTCTTGGTCTACACACATGTATATGTTGTCTTTCTCTGTCTTCCCTTTATTTGATAGAACTTCGACTGATGGAACTTTTCAATGTTTTGCTTAATGAGATTATTTGGTTTGTTCGTTATCTTCAGGTACTTTTCAGTGATAACTTTCTGAAGTCATTCAAGAAACTGACATCAGTCCGCTTGAGGAAGTCAGTGCTACATCTTCTACTGAATCTTTCCAGTGGTTGGAGACCTAAGAAGCAAAATTTTGAGACAATTTGTGGTGGCTCTTCCGTGATCTTGAAGAAATTTAAGGTTGAACGTTTATACATTGTTTGCACTAATGATATTGCAAAGAAATCGCAATATGTTCAAGTATTAAAGATCTGGGACATATTGCCTCTGGAGGATATTCCAAAGTTGATAAACCGCCTGGATAGTATTTTCAGCAGATATACTGATGACTTCATTAATCTTTGCAAGGAGAAGTGTCTTGATGGGTATGTTTCTTAATTAGTTTTGTTAGCTTGGCTTTAATTTAATAATTATGAGTCCTCCTATCTGTAATTCTTACTAGTTATTGGTTTTTATTGTTTGTCATTTGTACCCAGTGATCTAGAAGTTCCAAAAACCTGGCCACCCTCGATGCACTTTTCCCGGTTTAAGGATTTTAATGTCAGTGAAGCTCAGAGTGATCTTGGTGACACTTCTGATTGTAGAAGTTATGTTGAGAACTCTCAGGTTAGCGAGAGTTTGTTACTCATGAAATTTTATTCCTTATCATCTGGGGTCGTAAACCACTTGTTGTCAGACCGTGAGGGTAGAGAATTGGATCTTCCATTTGAAGTTACAGATGAAGAGATGGAGATTATCCTTTATCGTAGAAGTTCGTTTATAGTGGGACGGTCAGGAACTGGGAAAACCACAGTTTTAACAATGAAACTGTTTCAAAAAGAACAGTGGCACCAATTTGCAGTTCAAGGATGCTATAACAGTCTGAATACTGGCGAGGTTGAGCAGAGTTCTGCAGCTACTGAAGGGAAAGTTCTGCGCCAGCTTTTTGTGACAGTCAGTCCTAAGCTATGTTTTGCGATCAAGCGACATGTTTCACACTTGAAAAGGTCTGTGGACTATTCATGAAAAAGATATTTTCTTCCTCTTTTAGTTTCATTGGTACCCTAGTTTCATTGTGAATTTTGGATTATGATATGAATCATTAAACTACATCATTCTCAAGATATCATGCAGTAAAACTTATGGGGTTACAACAAACTATAAATAGGTTTAGGGTTTGGTTTAATTATTGTTTTTTTCTTGTACAACAACTGATATTTTCTCAAATATAATTACTTTTCATGTAAATTAAACAACCAAGTGGCTACTTAATGTTTAAACAGTCTAGAGTCTAAACAGTGTTCAGTTATGATGATATCTGAAGAATGATGATATCTGTTACTCATGATGGGTCTCTTTCTTACCCGCAACTTTAGATAAAAATCTTCTGTATATATTGAAGTACTAGAGGCACAACTTTAATTTTGTCATTTTGATGTCCACAGTTTTGTATGTGGTGGAGGTAACTCAACTGACTCAAGTGACGGCGGGTTGACTGATATGGTTGATTTTGAGGAGGAGGATACCCAATTCAAGGATATCCAAGATTCATTTCATGATATTCCTCCGAGTTCTTACCCACTTGTTATTACATTCCATAAATTTTTGATGATGCTCGATGGAACATTGAGTAACTCATACTTTGAAAGATTCCTTGATGTGACCGCTACTGTCAGCCAGTTTAGGAGTTTGTCATCAGTTGCATTTCAGAGCTTTATAAGGACGAAAGAAGTTAATTATGAGAGGTTTAGCTCTTTGTATTGGCCCCGTTTTAATGATCAGATTACAAAAAAGCTTGACGTTTCAAGAGTCTTCATAGAGATTATTTCTCATATAAAAGGTGGCCTAGGAGCTATAGATGCATGTGATAGAAAACTCAGCCGGGAGGATTATGTTCATCTGTGTGAAGGTCGGGGTTCTAACTTGAGCAAGCAAAAGAGAGAAGCAATATACGATATTTTTCAGGCTTATGAAAAGTTGAAGATGGAAAATGGTGAGTTCGATCTGGCTGATTTTGTAATAGATCTTCACTGTCGACTCGAGCATGGAAAATATGAGGGTGATCAGATGGATTTTGTTTATATTGATGAGGTTCAAGATCTTACAATGAGTCAAATTGCTTTGTTTAAACACCTGTGCAACAATGTGGAAGAGGGATTTGTTTTTTCTGGTGATACAGCACAAACAATAGCAAGGGGTATTGACTTTCGGTTTCAGGATATACGACATCTGTTCTACGAGAAATTTGTATTGGAGTCAAGAAGCAATAGTAGCGATGGAAGGAAAGAAAAAGGTCTCATCTCTGAATTACTTCAGTTGACTCAGAACTTCCGTACTCATGCCGGTATATTGAAGTTATCACAAAGCATTGTTGAACTACTGTATCGGTTTTTCCCATTTTCTGTGGATGTTCTGAAACCTGAAACTAGTCTGATTTATGGGGAAGCTCCAGTTTTGCTTGAATCTGGGGAAAACGAAAATGCAATCATGAAAATTTTTGGAAACAGTGGAAATATAGTTGGTTTTGGTGCAGAGCAGGTGATTTTGGTACGAGATGATAGTACTCGACAAGACATATCCAAATTTGTAGGGAAACATGCTCTTGTCCTAACTATAGTGGAGTGTAAGGGCCTTGAGTTTCAGGTAATTGCAATATGTATTCACTTTGATTTCTCAGAACGTTAATATGGTTGATTCAAATCAGATAAATGAAACTTTGGTTAGTTGTTGAAATAGCCAGTCCTAAAATTCTTCTTTCATCTTTATAGGATGTCCTCTTATACAACTTTTTCGGCTCATCTCCTTTGAAAAATCAGTGGAGGGTTATCTATGATTACATGAAGGAACAAGATTTACTTGACTGCACATTACCTAAGGGCTTTCCAAGTTTCAGTGAATCAAAACACAACATATTGTGCTCTGAACTTAAGCAATTATATGTTGCTGTTACTCGAACAAGACAGAGGTTGTGGATATGTGAAAATGTGGAAGACCTCTCAAAACCTATGTTCGACTATTGGAAGAAAAAATGTCTTGTGCAACAAAGGAAGCTAGATGATTCACTTGCTCATGCTATGCAAGTGGCAAGCAGTCCAGAGGAGTGGAAATCTCGAGGCATTAAGGTTTGATTCATCCTTCATATTAAAGATAGCTATATCCGCTGTCGACAACTTAACACCATTATTTGTAAATTTTTTTTTGTTTTCTCTTGCAGTTATATCATGAACATAACTACGAAATGGCCACAATGTGCTTTGAACGAGCTGGTGATATGTACTGGGAAAGGAGATCGAAAGCATCGGGCCTTAAAGCTATAGCTGACCATATGCGAACATCAAATCCTGTAGAGGCTAAATCTATTCTTAGAGAAGCTGCTGAAATTTTTGATGCTATAGGCAAGGCAGATTCTGCGGCAAGATGTTTTTCTGATTTGGGGGAGTATGAAAGAGCCGGTATGTCTAACAGTCTAACTAAACACCAGTGTACTTTGATATGCTTTCAGCATCTTTAGTATTCAAATGATTCTGTTGCCTTTTCTTTAGTACTTAAAATCAGATTCTATTGCCTTAATGTTCTGTTGGACTTACTTTATATTGGTTGCATGATTTGTGTAACTGCAGTTATGATGCTATTTATTAAAATGTAGTTTCTCGTTTTGTTCATCTTAATGGTGCAGCAAGAATATATTTCGAAAAATGTGGAGAATCTGAACTTCAGAGAGCTGCAGAGTGCTTTTCACTAGCGGGATGCTATGATCGTGCTGCAGAAGTCTACGCCAAGGGCAATTTTTTCGCAGAGTGTCTCACTGTTTGTGTGAATGGGAAACTATTTGAAATGGGTTTGGATTATATTAATTATTGGAAACAGCATGCTGTTGAGGACTGTGCTAAGGCTAGTAGAGGAGAAGGAATAGATAAAATGGAGCAGGAATTCTTAGAGAGCTGCGCACTTTACTATCACAAGTTGAAAGATAACAGATCCATGATGAGGTTTGTGAAAGCTTTTGATTCTATAATATCGATGCGGGTCTTTTTGAAAAGTTTAGGTAGCCTTGATGAACTTTTGTCATTGGAGGAAGAATTTGGAAATTATCTGGAAGCGGCAAACATTGCCCAGCTTAAGGGTGACATTCTTCTTGAATCTGATTTCCTTGGAAAGGAAGGTAAGTTCAAAGAGGCCTCACTGCATATTCTGTTTTATGTATTTTCGAACTCTCTTTGGTCATCTGGTAGCAAAGGCTGGCCCATGAAGAAGTTTCCAAGACAAGAGGAGCTTTTGATGATGGCCAAGTCATTTGCCCAGAATGGAGAAGATAATTTTTATAAGCTGGTTTGCGCTGAGTCGGAGATTTTATTGAATGGGCAGGATAATTTGACAGTTTTGAAACATCACATGGATGCTTCTCAAATGCATAAGAGTATCAGAGGTGAAGTGTTGTCAGCTCGAAAAATTTTGGATGCCCATCTCTCTAAAAAAACTGACAAGTATTTATGGGAGAAAGAGTTGGTTGGAGATCTTGTAAAGCATTCAAAAGACATAATATCTGGAAATCAGGTGTCCATTGATTCACTTGTCTATTACTGGAATTTGTGGAAGGAGAATATTCTTCACATTATTGAATCCACAGGATGTTTGGAAACTCCAGGTTACGATAGCTATGTAGAGCTCTGCTTTACTTGCTTGGGAGTTTGGAAGCTGTATCAGAATCTGAATCCAATCTATCTTTTACTGGTCCCTGATGCTGATTGGGTTAGAGGTCTCGACAAAAGGCATTTGAAAAGTTATAATAAGTTGGTCTCCATTGATGCTCACCAGCTCATTCCTGCTGCTCAGAATTATTGGAGTTCAGAACTACTCTCTGTTGGCATCAAAGTTTTGGAAAAGCTTGAAGCACTTTTCAAGTTCTCACCAAAGAACTCAGACTCAGCATTCTTCCAGTGCAGGGCTCTTACCCTTATGTATGATGTTGCAAGATGTCTTCTGGGTCTGAAGCCAAGGTATCAAGATATGTTGATTCCGCAGAAGCTTATAACATTTTCAACTGGGGAGTATGTTGCTTACATCTTTCCTTTAGATGGGATGAATTTGTTGAGACATAACATGATTTCTCTTAGAAGAACTGATGCTTCCAAGAACGTGCTGAATCAAGTTATTGTGGAATATGTCAGCTCGAAGAATGAGCTGTCTTATGGCCAGATTGGAAGGATCGTAATGATCATTCTTGGGTCAGGTAAGCCAAATGCTGAACTGTGCGATAAGCTTTTGAAAAAACTTGAATGCCATATACCATGGCGGGCCTTCATTGAGAATCTGTGTCTGAGCATTGGACCGGGAAATACCAGTCAGGAACCAATAAAGTGGTTACATGAGGCTTTGGTTGAAACTTACAATGCCAACTGGAGGAAGGTTTGGGACTACATATCACCTGGTTGCTTCATGTATCTTGTAGAGCGCCTTCTTTTTTCAGCAAGTTGCTTTCAAGGTTTTGTGATCACTACAAGTTCTTGCTTTATTGAATGGCTGATATACCAGGATGAAGACACCAGCTTAAGTTCCATAGTGACTGGTGGCCGCCCTTCTCTGGAAGGTATTATTCCATTTGTGGTTGGTGTGGTTCGCGATTGTATTTTTAACCAGAAGAATATGATTGAATGGATTGAGAAATCTGACAGAAATTGGAGGAAGTATTATCAGCCACTGATGTTACGACTGGTTACCGTCTTGTGTTTGATCCATTTGAACATGGGCTTGTGCTTGGATATAATCCATGATTTGCTTGGGAGGAAATATATAACTGATTTCCTACCATGGGAGTTTTTTAATACACTGAGGAGGAGGAAACCGAATTCCCTCAATTTGGACGTGAACTTGCTTGCTGGAGCTCTAAAGAAGATTGGTAATACTTTGGTAGTTGCAAGTTATGGGCTTGATCGTTCAAGATTTTTCTGTTCAGATGCTATCTATGTCGACATGGCAGCCAACCAGTCCAAGGATGACATATTGAGAAAATGGTTTCCAAAGCTGCCTGTCGTTCAAGTTGCACAATCCCAAGTTGGATCTGTTGAGGTTGGAGGTAGTACTAGCAGTCGTGTACCATCTGTGAACGAGTGTGAAGAAGGGAAGAGTTCTAAAACCTCTCCTTCGGATTCTAGCTTAGTAAAAGAGACTGATGTTGCAACTGAGAAGCAGTGTGAAGCTGAATTCAGTCCCAGTAAAGAAGAGGGTAGTTGCATATCCAAAGTGTCAGCTGAGAAGCAGCCTGATGCCGAAGACAGCCGCACAAAAGGCGAGGAAATCTGCTCATCCATCGAGTCAAATCCGACATGCCAACAAGATATCAATGCTTCCACCCCATCTGGCAGTAAAGAAGCTGGAAGCATGGCCAACAACAAGACAAAGAGCAAGAAGAAAAACAAGAAAAACAAGAAAAAGAAGAAATAGCTGCCACATGCCCTTAAGTTTATATACCTTGTAAATTGTCTGAAACTTGTTTATTTCTAATGTAACTCAAACAGATTCTGTGGTTTCTGCATTTTATATCATGCTATTACTCATCTACGCAGAAGCTTACTAGATTCATTGCAGTAGAGTTAAAGCCTGATCTGCTATAAGAAACTCTTCAAGTCTCCATCAAAAACAAACAGATAACAGAAATTTAACAATGTAGGTAAAAGCATGGCTCAACTCAATTCTCATCGCTGCCGAAAAGCTTGATTCTTGACAATGGCGACCTCAAGTACCCATCCACCTCAAACTTCTTAGGCGAAAGCTGCCGATACTTCTCAAACTGCTCCTTGGCCTCATCGTTCCTCTCAAGCAAGCTGTAAATCATCCCTCTACAAAAATAAGGCCGAAAGTCTTTGGGATCCTCCTTCACCAACTCGTTGTAACTACTCAACGCCTCATCCACGTTCTTCTGCAAGAACATTATCTGCGCCATTATCAGCTTCACATCCCTCGCTTCCTTCACCTTGTTCTCCTCCTCCGCCACTCTCAGCGCCTCCTCCAGCCGCCTGATCACCGCGTGGCCCTCACCGGAGCGGTCCATGAGCAATGCGTTCTCAAACAATGCTTCAAACGACAACGGATTCGTCTGGAGAATTTCCTCAAACACCTTGCGTGCACTCTCAGTGTCTCCCATTTCGCTTAAAACTCTCGCCGTGAGGAACTTCCACTCCGTCACGTCCGGCTGCGCCACCGCGAGGCGGTTGAGGATCTTCAGCGCCTCGTCGTCCTCGCCGCTCTCGAGCTTCTGCTGGAGAAGCGACTTGAGCGCGGCGACGGCGTCGGCGTTTGCGCCGAGGAAATCGGTCAGCGGAGAGGGTTGGTGGCTCTCATCCAGGACCTGAGATGGAGCTGGAGATGGTTCGGTGAGCGGCGCGTGGTCAGCACGCGCGAGGAGTTTTGAGTGGAAGACGGCGGCGGTGACGCCGATGAGGATGGCGGTTTTGGCGTATTGCTTGGCGGTTCGGAGGATGGGGTTGTTGGAGGCGGAGACTTTGAAGGGATTATGGGAAAGTGGAGGGGCAAAACGGAGAAGAGAATTTGGGTTGGGTTTGGTGGGATTGAGCTTGTTGATAAGGAAAAGAGATGAAGAGGAGGAGGCTAGAGTTGAGGAGTTCATGGTTGAATTGATTGAGCTGAGAGAGAGCTAGTTTGGCTGGGAGTATATTGTTTGACCTGAACTGCCAAATCTAAATTTGCTTTGGTGTCACCTACCAACTACCTTTCTAACGCTTGCAGCCTTGCAGGCTCAGGATATTTAACCACAAAAAAAAGGTGAAACTGATTGATTACTGTAACAATGACATGCTACCAACAAATTTGCATTGCAACATTTTGTAGTGGCATCAATGGTGAAATGATGCCTATGCTATATTAAGTTGTAAATTTTACACCGAGTGTTTTTGAAACCAGCATGACATTGAGAATGTAAAGTCCAGGCTGGGGAGGAGGGAGGAACTTGGAGGGGTGATGGGATTAGATGCCCAACCGCTTGACACCACATTCGGAGCAGAATTTGGAGGTTTCTCTTAGGTACTGGGTGCCGCATTCGTCGCAAAACTTGGCAGGGTTGGATGGCTGACATACAGAGCAATTCGAAAGGGTTAGTAAGCAGAACTTGGTCTGATGAAGATGAAATAGACAAGGATGCTTAGTACACTTATGTTTGACGATTAAGATCTGTAAACACAAAGACTCGTAGTGGATTCATTACAGAATATATAGAACAATGTGTAAAATGGAGCGTTCTAACAATGGTGTCAGCAGAAGAAAGTGAATAACGAAATACCATAAGTGCTCATCGCAGCTGTAATTTTATAGATTTGCCTTATTAGTAACACTACAGTATGGCAATCGATATATTGTAGAGGATCGTATAAATGCTTTGATACCAATATGAAAAGCAATAAAAACTCACCATTACATGTAAGCGTCCATGATGTAAGCAAGCCATGTGTGGTGATATGGTTGGTGAATGGTGAGCATGAGCTATTTCAGGTAGATGTGAGGTCTGACCGCATTCATTGTTTTGGGTATAGTGAACAGATTGTTGACTTTGGTGCATGGATTGGTGATGGTTCTGGTGAACTGTTTGAAACTGAGACTGGAGTGATAGAGGTTGCATATGATGATGCTTGGATGGAGTCTCCTGCTGATTTTGTGGCTGCCAGGACGAGAAACACAAATTTACATTATCAACAAAACATCAAAGGAAGCACAATAGCTAACTCATTAAAACAAAAGCCAGACTGAGCAACACCAATTCATTTAGTAGTTATCCAAATTAAGATGTCCTTGACCACTCTAGAATCCCAGTGAAAGATACCCACACCAGACTTGGTACCTAATTAGATGAAAGTCTTGTTGTTGTCCTTTTTATATCAATAGCTCCAAGTATGTCAATTTGTTCACAATTCCAAAAACTGGAATCTCTGCCTACACAACCTAATAACTTGTGTTAACTTAATGTTGTAGAACTGGCGATTTCAACCTACACATACGCAATCTGTCTATTTTTCTAAGCGATAAACAATTGAATTATAAAATTGGCATGACGATGAAACGATAAACTAGAAAACCTAATGTCTTTATATAAGAAAAGTCATCTCCAAAACTATTTTCACTGAAGCATTCCCTTTCTTAGGATCATACCTAAGGGCCAAGATCAATTCTGACTTCGGCCCTGCTCATGTGAATCCGAAAATACCGATAATTTGATCAAATTATAAAACAATAGTCAGCAGAGTTAACACTTACTTCATTTATGGAGCGGAATCCTTGGGCAGCAGCCAACATAGAAGAATTGTCTGGTCCAGGATACGTCTGAAAAAGATAAATCACATGGGTGAATTGTCCGCATTCAGTTTAATTAGTAAAGTTGAACAATTATGACATAACGACAAAGATCACCCGCATAATTCTTTGATGAAGCTTTAACGGGGTATTATGAATAGATTGAGCATACCAAAGATTGTAACAAGATGAATAAGGATCGAAGACCTATGTCACTAAAATTTTGTTAACCAATTGTTCAATACATTCTCCATGGTGGAGTTAACATTCAAACCCTTTTGTTAAGGTGATGTAATTAGCTCCAACTATTAAAGAAACGAATCTCATCAAGGCATCAAGCTTACAGGTAAACCGAGCATATTAGGAGAAGAGTTTGATGGAGCGCGCCTAAACTTGTGTCTTGGAGAGTAGAATTTATAGTCTCGAGCAGAGACAGAAACTTCATTTCGACCAGTCAATCTTATGAACCTGCAATAAAAAAGCAAAGTAGTCATCAATCTTGTCCGATCAACTTGGTAACTTCTCTTCTGATTAACTCATGTAGAGGTAGTATAAAGTATTTAGTAACAGATTAGCATTACCACTCAGCATCATCAATAGGTAGGCTATTTGGTTTTTCCACAATATCCAATCCATTGACTACTACAAAACGGACTCGCTTCTCTTCATGTACAACCAACTCTGGAAATTTTGCCCTCGTTTCATGAGATGTGGCCAATTCTCTTCTTTTAAATGTACATGGTCCTAAGAAAAACCCAGAACATTTCTCTAAGCCCATTAACTCACATTGTTTAATTCAACATACATATCATATTGAGAAATCTCATTACCTTTCTTGGGAAATTTCTTGGCCAGCAATCTATACAAACCACCAGCTGCTTCAAGAGCAACGCCAATAGTCTTTTCACGAAATCCGCACAGGGAAGCAAGCCTAGTGTCTACTTCATGAACTAAAGCCTCGTACAAATTTGCAATATACATCAACGGCAAAGCGATCCTCGAATCTCCTTCAAGCTGTACCTCCCCAAGCTTCCTCTTATTAAGCTCATCCTGCCCAGACTGAGCACTGTAACCACTGCCGCCACTATCATCCTTTTCGATCACATGAACATTGATAAAATGATCCACCACAAGTTGCAGAAATCTCGCCCTAGCTGACTCAATCGGCAACACATCTGTACGGAAATCAATTCACATCAGTACATGCAATTTATCAATCTACAAAAAACAACAATTTGATTTAGTCTACTTTGAAGGGACAAGGTGTCGTCGTAGGGAGCTCTGGAGCTAGACGACCCGTCGTTGTCGAGGCTAGACGGGTCGTCCTCCACTCCCACGCCGTGAATCGGCAGAGAGTTGGGGTAGGACTCGTGGATGCAGTCGCTGACGACGTCGGCGCTGGAGTCGGCTTCGTTGTCGAGGCTGTCGGAGTCGAGCTTGGAGGAGCGGGAATCGTTGAGGTCGCGGAGAGGGCTGCTGCTGCCGCCGCCGGCGAGGAAGGTATTGGGCGGCGGCGTTCTCATGGTGTAGTGCTGCTGCACCGGAACCCTACTCCCCATTTCTTTATCTCCAGTCAGCCGGAAACTGAAAACTGTGAAGAATTGTAACGGCTATACCAAGCCAAGCCTCAGACCGTACCCCAGGTTATGGATCCAAGCCTGACCTCTGCTACCAAGCCAAGCCAGGTAGGTTGGCTTTGGGCTTTCAGTCATTATATAGTCGTGGGTGGCAGGGGTACAATAGGCGCAGGCTCACGTTTGTTCGGATGGTCCTCAACTGTATTTGGGTCGGATTTTAATCCAGAAATGTACGTTAGAGGCCTAAAAGCCCAAATCATCAACACCGTTTCATAAAGCTCTATCCGTAGACAAATACCTACAAGACCATTGTTGGAGTGAGAACTCTAGCAAATATCCCCAGTTTGTTAAGGAACTCTTTGGCGCACGATCTGCAATCCTAATTTATAGCTCTGCTCAACCATATCGGTTTAAGTAAAAAACGTCCTGTCACACCCCGAATCTTTTAAAGTTAACAAAAGTTACTTTTCACCGAGGTTTACGAGTTACCGAGGATTTTTAACTACGATCGGTAATTCGATAAGTTATCGCTCGAGTTAATTTTCGAGTTTTTAAAAGTATACCAAATACCTGAATTGATGACTCGATGTTGTAGTACGTGTCAACACGAGTCTCCCGGTATTTCCGGAATATTTTTCGGAGCTTCCGGCTAATTTCTGTGAATTTCAGAAGTTTATGGTAATTTTTAATTATCCATCCGGTAAAAAGGGAGAATTACCATTTAATCTTTTCACTTTTTACCTTCTTTAAATCTGGACCGTCAGATCATTTGGGAAATTGATCTGGACCGTCCATTCAAGTATAAAAAGGGAATTGTGGTGTTGACTTGGTCAAAAGACCAAAATCGGGTCAAACCCGAGTTCTGCCATTCTTCTGCGACGCAGCGTCGCCCTCTCCGCTCCGAGCGACACCACCGGCGCGTCCGGCCGACCCACACCGGCGCGCCACCACCGGAACGTTCCTCTTCTTCCCTATCACTAAACCCCCAAAGGAATTTCTCCTTTAGACCCCAAACCGAGGGAGATCGGTCCGAGGGCAGCTCCGCCTCATACCCGGTCACAGGCGAAAATGACGGCGGCGGAAGCAAGAAACAGGTAGGGTTTCGTTAACCCTTTCATCCCCTTCAACTTCATGTTTGGGATTTCATGGATTGAACCCGAATTTGGAAACCCCTAAACTGACTTTTCTGGGTTGGTTGTTGAGGCACTCCGGCGAGCAGGTTTCGAGCGTCAGTGAGGCTCTAGAGTTAGAAAAGAAGGAGGGAAGGTGAAGTAAGAAGAGAAGCTGCCTCAGATCGATTTTGGGAGGTGAGAGGCAGTTGATCTACTGGTTTCTTAGCTACTGTGAATCTGTTTGAAATATGTTATTGTGTTGATGCTGATGGTGTTGTTGTTTATTGTTTGACTGCATGTTGTCGTAACTTGGAGGCGAAGAAACGAGGGAAACTATGGCGAAATTCCGGCAAGTTACCGGAATCCGGCGAAGATTCCGGTGACGCCGTAAACCGGCAGAATGCCGAAGAGGTAGGAATCGAATCCTGGTTAAGCTATTAGTCAAAAAGTACGGTTAATTCGTAATTGAGACATTTACGGAGAAAATGGACGTAATTAGGAAGTTTCCATTTTGGGAAACCTTCCAAGTTTGGAAACCTATTAATTTGGGAAACTTTCCACTTTGGGAAAGTTTCCATTAAGGGAAAGTTTCCACTTTGGGAAAGTTGCATTTTCAGAAAAATGGTTAAAGGATTGAAGTTCAATGAATGTGACACTTTTTGGTTAAAGGGGTAAAGTGTTAAACTGTTATCAGAAATAGATAACTGGAATTTATGAGAAAATGTTAAATCGGTATATCGACTCGAGGTTAAGTATATTGATTAAAATGTGACAACCTAACGTAAAGTTAAAGTGATAACGGAAGGTTCGGAAGCTGAGTCGGACTTCCGGTAAATAGAGTTAAGAGTCGATAACCAGGAAAGAAAGTCAAAAAGGTTAAAGTGTCATAAAAAGGAACTTGGTCAACTTGTGGTCAAATAGGAATTTCCTGGTCAAACTAGGAAAAGACCAAGTCAACTGTGATTGACTAATTTGGTGATTTGCTGTACAGTCTCTGGTCGGACGTGAGACGGGCTCGACTACGCGGGTAGTTCGAGGGTTTCGCTCGAGGAGCTTTCCGAGCGGGAAGGTCGCAATAGTACTGTGAGTGGACATATTATTTTAAATAAATGCATGCCTTAATGTTTGATTTAATTGCATGGTTTTTATGATGGTTTTCGAGAAACATATTTTCCTCGGGTTCATGAATGTTTATTTGGAGAAAGTTTAGCGGGAACCTCGGTTAATGATTTTATCATGTTGAGGCATTGATTTTGATGATTGAACGTATTTACATTATTACTCAATTTTCTATTTCTCCCGGAAATGGTTATAGACGGTGAGTATAGACGGTGATGGCCGTCCTTTGAATGGATTTGAACCCGAGACTCGTTGGAAATTGGTTTTATGCATATATGACAAGGAATGGTTTTAAATAATTGTTTTGGGAAGAGAATTTGATCATTTTTATGAATTTTAAGGGTTGACTAATAAATATGCTAGTTAGAGTAGCGTGAGGGCGCTACTAGAGCTCTTAGCTCCGACCCTAGCCTGAGAGGTCAGGCAAACTACGTAGTGCACTATAAGGGTTGACCATTTCCACTTTATCCAGAGCTCTTAGCTCCGACCCTGGTCTGAGAGGTCAGACAAGCCTGAGAGGTCAGGTTGATATTATAAGGGTTGACCGTTATCACATATTCTAGAGCTCTTAGCTCCGACCCTGGTCTGAGAGGTCAGACAAGCCTGAGAGGTCAGGTTGATATTATAAGGGTTGACCGTTATCACATATTCTAGAGCTCTTAGCTCCGACCCTGGTCTGAGAGGTCAGACAAGCCTGAGAGGTCAGGTTTATATTATAAGGGTTGACCGTATTATTTTATCTAGCTAGCATAGCGTAGCGTGAGGGCGCTACTAGAGCTCTTAGCTCCGACCCTAGTCTGAGAGGTCAGACTTATTATGTTTGGTGAACATTTCTCTTCCCATATTCCTTGTTGGTTTATCTTATTATGCACTTGTGGAAATTTAGTAATTGTGGGCATGCATAAATGATTTTTAAATTGATATACTTTTGGGAGAACATTACAGGAAATGAAGTTTTTATCTGTGATTTTCGTCCACTCACTCTAACAGTTTTTAAATGTTTCTCCCCTGGGCCTTTCGTTTTTAAATGCCCAGTGATGCAGGGTTCTTGAGAGGAGGTCGAGCGCGTACGAGAGTCGAGGCATAGTCGATCATTCCGTTGCTGCGAAAAATTCTTTGGGGTAACTATCTCTGTAGACTGCTCTGACTAACCCGGTTTAGTTAGTTTAGTAGGAAGGGTTGGCCATTTCAAGGGGGTTTCGGTAAGAAGTTCCCTTGAGGTGGTCCCCGCAGGATTTACTTCGGGTTAAAAGGGTTTAACCTGGGGTGGGTCCTGTCAATGGTATCAGAGCATTAGGTTATCATTTCCTGTTACTACCTCATATACTTGGTATCACTTAGTGTCTATAGAGTGATGGTCCGACCGCGGCGGATCCATCGGCATTTTATGCTTGGACGCTTAGTGTTTATTGAGGATATGAGTTAGTACTTCCTGATTGAGATATGGACCGAGTGGTCCTATAAACGATCGAATCTTCAAGACTATGCCTCCGTACGCGCGACCTCATAGAGAGTTCCTGTAAGGAACAAGGTAAGCTCGTTACGTATATATGTTTATGTGTTTCCCCATTGATTTATTGAGATTTGAGTTGGGGATCGAGCGGAAACTCACGTTGTTTAACGTTTGAGCATTTTGTGTAAGTACTCGGTGGTGAAATAGTTAATTCACACCGGGGAGGCTGTCATGGTTGTTGACAGGGATGCTGTAGAAGCCTAAAACAAGGCTTTGGTGTTCGTGTTATGAGACCCTTAAAAGTGAAGAGTCGTACGAGTTACTGAAAGAGGTTGCATCCTGCCATGGAAAAAGGAGCTGAAGTCGCCTAACGCGATTATTCAGTGAGGAGATAAATATTAAGATTTGACGATTGCCACGACTTTGTTGAGGTTCGTCATTGGTGTGGTTTCAGGGAAACCAACGGACACTTGAAAGTGGAATGACTCAAGGAAGTTGAGTGTTGTTATTTTTGTGGTTTGGATCTAGTGACTAGTCCAGGATGTGGCACTACTGGAGAATGTTAAGGAAGTAAAGGCTAGTTTGGTCACTTGATGCTTTATGGGACAACCACTGGAACTAATGGCGTGGGTCAGTCTTGGTGCTGACATTGTTGTCGTCAGCTACGATCAGATCCACTCTGCTTCAGCCACCCATGATTGGGGTAATAGAAAGATTTGGATTGTTAGTGAGTCCAAGCATGATTTTGATTTATTGGTGACAAGGGTCATTGGGGCCATTTATCGTGGAGGCAGTGATTAAATCGTGTCACCAGATCGTGGGACTCATGTCAACCATAAGGTGAGTTATCCACCTGCGGTCAAAGTGTTGTAATTAGTACACCAGTGGAGGAGTCTCCATGTTGGCTGTATTAGAGATCGATTTTCAGATCGAGAAAGTGTTACTTGTGGTAATTAAAGTTAAGTGGTTCCGGAATTTTAAGGAACATGTTGGAAGTGGCAACAAGCCACCGGGTCTCGGACCAAGGGTGCTTAGGGTACCGGAGATAGTGATACGAGCCTTGATGGACTTGGTATTATTGTGGTGTAGGAACCGGTAGTTGTGCAAACGGCACTGTTTGACGGCTGCAGATGTACATGGGTATACTTCACATGAGCACGTGTACCCTCCTGTGTAGGGAAGTGGTAAAGTTGAAATTTGGGTAGCACATGCTGGTAAGGCATAATTATTGTGTGCAGTTGTGTGTGGTCAAAATGACACCAGGTAGGTGACTAAGACTAGTGATGACATCATCTTAAGAATTTCTCATGAGAGTTCCATTTAGTGAGAACGGAGATTAGAGACGTTTGGTTGGAAGTTTCTGTACAAAACGTCCAGAAGATGGCCTAACCATTTAAGTATATGTCGGAAGTGGTTTATTGTTAGTGGCTCCGACTTTTATGATGGTTAGCGAGATTATTACATGTCGTTAGTAGGTGGCGGAGTGCATGTTGAGTTAGATGCACGGAAATGGTGAAGGGACAGCAGTGAGGCAAGGTTTACTGGGTCATTAATTTGAGCAAGAATGTTTGTAGTTGCTCAATCTTGAACCTGCAGTCCCAGTCGTCCGTTATGACACTTGATTTCTTCGAGGACGATTAACTGAGCTTGATGGCATGGGAATTTGTGCACTCACTGGCTGTGGTCTAATCTAGTATTGTAACCGAAAGTGTACTTAGACGTGTTTGGGAATCATAAGTCACATCCACTGCAGTGACAGGAAATATTCTCAATTCGATCTGTGAAATGCGGATTTGATCTGGGAAATTGAGTTCTGGTGTATATAATGAAATCCTGAGAGGATTAAACTATTGTTGGCATTGCTATGGTCATTGGTCATTTGAGTAGTGACCCTACTTGTTAGGAATTATTGACCTAACGACAGTTCTTGGCGCCACGAGTGTAGAGTAGTAGCAAGAAAGGTCATTGGAGGTGACTCTCAAAATTGTCAACACTTCGGCGAGTATGAAATGCAGTGAAACTGAGGAAAGAGTTTCTTTGATGACTCAAAGGTGTTACGAGTCAAGGTTTTGGAAACCAAATTGTTACAAGAGTAGTAAAGTATGTTGCTAAGTTGTGCAACACTCCATCGGAAACCGTGGAGTGATTATGCCACGTTCAGATTAAGTTATGATCTGAGAGGATGTTAACCTGTGGCAGTGGATCTTGTGATTTAAGATCTAGAGTGGTAAGCGATTGAGAATTTTGAATCTTACCGAATAGAGGTTGCGGTGGATGGTAAACGCGCCGCGCCTGGGGGACAGTTTTGTTAGAAACTGTCCAGTTGTACGAGTTGACTCTGTGGTGTGTACTCGCCCCGTGCGGTGATGGCAATTGTTGAATTGGTGCCTTGATAACGGGATGCTCGGTGATCAATATGGCTAAGTTCGGTGAAACTAATTTCCCGATGCTTTGATCAGGGGTTCCTTTGGGTGTGCACCAGTGGCACTGAATTTTATGTAGATGTCCGATCTGGTTAAATGTCCAAAGTTGTTAGTTATTACCGGACGATGTGGTAATGGAGGCATCTGGGAATGGAATATACTTGTTGAGCGGGTAAGGCTCTGGAATCCTTTTAATGGTAAATCTATCCCAGATTGTGATGCGGATAACGTTTATTAGACGCACGGTTGGTTGAAGTGCAAGCTCTGCACTATGCGTCATTCCAAGTTAAGGAAGGAGATAGGGAGGCCAGTGGCATCTCATCTATGAATGGTACGGGTATGTAATACCAGTTGCAAAGTATGCAGTAACCCCACAAGTGATATTTGAGCTAGCGACTCTAATGTTCGACTTGTGGGTAAAAGTCAAGATTTATCCGGTCAGAATAGCTTGGTAGGCAGTGTGAAGCCTGACAATATCGTTTTCATGCGAGGAGTAAGTATTGTGGGATCTCGATGTCTGGAGACTTTTATATCCCTGATTTAAAGGCTATGGTTTTGGATTTACGCAAAAGAATTCATGGCAGTTCGTGTCCTGTGTGTGTCAGTGGTTTGAGTAGGATAGAGTAAGGGAAGACAATTACTCTACAACAGGACAACTTGACAGAATGGTTTTAGAAAGCGTAAACCAGATCAGGGAGCCTAGTTCAAAAGAGATGTGGGTTTGTGTAACACAAGTCGTCATGGTTTTCTCGAGGACATGTTGTCATGGGGTTTGACCCCACGTTGTGTATTGATATCGGAGGATTGAGATCCATTATTGACATCGAACCCTACTCCTCAGGCGTGGAAATCATTTCCTACAGAGGGAATGTGTGGAGTTGATAACTGAGTTCAACGAAAGAATACATATGTTCTTGAAGAGATTTTACTCACGGCAAGCTTGGATCAGATGAGTAGTAGCGCTATTGTGACGACGTCACATGCGGTCGGTAAGAACAATTGTTAGTGGATCAGTGTTAGGCAGAGTAGTATCCCACCTCATTAATGAGAAGAAGTACAGTAAGAATTCGGGAAGTCAGTTAATCAATGATCTAAGAGAAAATCATTGTGGCCCACGGTAAGACTTTTGATGTTTTCGTTTCGACCCGAGAAGTGTGGTCGGGTGTCAGAGAATGAAGGAAGTTGGTATTGGAGGACAATATTATTGTTTTTAGGTGGTACCATCCCCCACTGTATTGGACTTTGAGTATTGAAATTTCGAGGACGAAATTTTTATAAGGTGGGGAGAATTGTCACACCCCGAATCTTTTAAAGTTAACAAAAGTTACTTTTCACCGAGGTTTACGAGTTACCGAGGATTTTTAACTACGATCGGTAATTCGATAAGTTATCGCTCGAGTTAATTTTCGAGTTTTTAAAAGTATACCAAATACCTGAATTGATGACTCGATGTTGTAGTACGTGTCAACACGAGTCTCCCGGTATTTCCGGAATATTTTTCGGAGCTTCCGGCTAATTTCTGTGAATTTCAGAAGTTTATGGTAATTTTTAATTATCCATCCGGTAAAAAGGGAGAATTACCATTTAATCTTTTCACTTTTTACCTTCTTTAAATCTGGACCGTCAGATCATTTGGGAAATTGATCTGGACCGTCCATTCAAGTATAAAAAGGGAATTGTGGTGTTGACTTGGTCAAAAGACCAAAATCGGGTCAAACCCGAGTTCTGCCTTTCTTCTGCGACGCAGCGTCGCCCTCTCCGCTCCGAGCGACACCACCGGCGCGTCCGGCCGACCCACACCGGCGCGCCACCACCGGAACGTTCCTCTTCTTCCCTATCACTAAACCCCCAAAGGAATTTCTCCTTTAGACCCCAAACCGAGGGAGATCGGTCCGAGGGCAGCTCCGCCTCATACCCGGTCACAGGCGAAAATGACGGCGGCGGAAGCAAGAAACAGGTAGGGTTTCGTTAACCCTTTCATCCCCTTCAACTTCATGTTTGGGATTTCATGGATTGAACCCGAATTTGGAAACCCCTAAACTGACTTTTCTGGGTTGGTTGTTGAGGCACTCCGGCGAGCAGGTTTCGAGCGTCAGTGAGGCTCTAGAGTTAGAAAAGAAGGAGGGAAGGTGAAGTAAGAAGAGAAGCTGCCTCAGATCGATTTTGGGAGGTGAGAGGCAGTTGATCTACTGGTTTCTTAGCTACTGTGAATCTGTTTGAAATATGTTATTGTGTTGATGCTGATGGTGTTGTTGTTTATTGTTTGACTGCATGTTGTCGTAACTTGGAGGCGAAGAAACGAGGGAAACTATGGCGAAATTCCGGCAAGTTACCGGAATCCGGCGAAGATTCCGGTGACGCCGTAAACCGGCAGAATGCCGAAGAGGTAGGAATCGAATCCTGGTTAAGCTATTAGTCAAAAAGTACGGTTAATTCGTAATTGAGACATTTACGGAGAAAATGGACGTAATTAGGAAGTTTCCATTTTGGGAAACCTTCCAAGTTTGGAAACCTATTAATTTGGGAAACTTTCCACTTTGGGAAAGTTTCCATTAAGGGAAAGTTTCCACTTTGGGAAAGTTGCATTTTCAGAAAAATGGTTAAAGGATTGAAGTTCAATGAATGTGACACTTTTTGGTTAAAGGGGTAAAGTGTTAAACTGTTATCAGAAATAGATAACTGGAATTTATGAGAAAATGTTAAATCGGTATATCGACTCGAGGTTAAGTATATTGATTAAAATGTGACAACCTAACGTAAAGTTAAAGTGATAACGGAAGGTTCGGAAGCTGAGTCGGACTTCCGGTAAATAGAGTTAAGAGTCGATAACCGGGAAAGAAAGTCAAAAAGGTTAAAGTGTCATAAAAAGGAACTTGGTCAACTTGTGGTCAAATAGGAATTTCCTGGTCAAACTAGGAAAAGACCAAGTCAACTGTGATTGACTAATTTGGTGATTTGCTGTACAGTCTCTGGTCGGACGTGAGACGGGCTCGACTACGCGGGTAGTTCGAGGGTTTCGCTCGAGGAGCTTTCCGAGCGGGAAGGTCGCAATAGTACTGTGAGTGGACATATTATTTTAAATAAATGCATGCCTTAATGTTTGATTTAATTGCATGGTTTTTATGATGGTTTTCGAGAAACATATTTTCCTCGGGTTCATGAATGTTTATTTGGAGAAAGTTTAGCGGGAACCTCGGTTAATGATTTTATCATGTTGAGGCATTGATTTTGATGATTGAACGTATTTACATTATTACTCAATTTTCTATTTCTCCCGGAAATGGTTATAGACGGTGAGTATAGACGGTGATGGCCGTCCTTTGAATGGATTTGAACCCGAGACTCGTTGGAAATTGGTTTTATGCATATATGACAAGGAATGGTTTTAAATAATTGTTTTGGGAAGAGAATTTGATCATTTTTATGAATTTTAAGGGTTGACTAATAAATATGCTAGTTAGAGTAGCGTGAGGGCGCTACTAGAGCTCTTAGCTCCGACCCTAGCCTGAGAGGTCAGGCAAACTACGTAGTGCACTATGAGGGTTGACCATTTCCACTTTATCCAGAGCTCTTAGCTCCGACCCTGGTCTGAGAGGTCAGACAAGCCTGAGAGGTCAGGTTGATATTATAAGGGTTGACCGTTATCACATATTCTAGAGCTCTTAGCTCCGACCCTGGTCTGAGAGGTCAGACAAGCCTGAGAGGTCAGGTTGATATTATAAGGGTTGACCGTTATCACATATTCTAGAGCTCTTAGCTCCGACCCTGGTCTGAGAGGTCAGACAAGCCTGAGAGGTCAGGTTTATATTATAAGGGTTGACCGTATTATTTTATCTAGCTAGCATAGCGTAGCGTGAGGGCGCTACTAGAGCTCTTAGCTCCGACCCTAGTCTGAGAGGTCAGACTTATTATGTTTGGTGAACATTTCTCTTCCCATATTCCTTGTTGGTTTATCTTATTATGCACTTGTGGAAATTTAGTAATTGTGGGCATGCATAAATGATTTTTAAATTGATATACTTTTGGGAGAACATTACAGGAAATGAAGTTTTTATCTGTGATTTTCGTCCACTCACTCTAACAGTTTTTAAATGTTTCTCCCCTGGGCCTTTCGTTTTTAAATGCCCAGTGATGCAGGGTTCTTGAGAGGAGGTCGAGCGCGTACGAGAGTCGAGGCATAGTCGATCATTCCGTTGCTGCGAAAAATTCTTTGGGGTAACTATCTCTGTAGACTGCTCTGACTAACCCGGTTTAGTTAGTTTAGTAGGAAGGGTTGGCCATTTCAAGGGGGTTTCGGTAAGAAGTTCCCTTGAGGTGGTCCCCGCAGGATTTACTTCGGGTTAAAAGGGTTTAACCTGGGGTGGGTCCTGTCACGTCCGCTTCGCGAGAAGAGGAGAAAAATCATAGTTGCTCTTCAGCTAGGTCTGTGAAGAACCTAAGTGCCGCCCTGACCAGCGTCTGTATGACATTTGTTTGAAGAGAAGTCAGAAGGCGAACAAGCATCAGGATCAAGGTCGTACCTGACCCATAGGTACTGACACGCCTCAAGTCTGGTTGTTCGAGAAAATTCATTTTCACACCGAACACAACCTTGACTTGGGCGGAGCCAGCATAGGACCACTGGATGCCTGTGCCCCTAATGAGATTTTGATATTCTGCCTATATGATGAAATTGTGCCCCCGTGAGAAAGAATATTCTACCCCTATATGTGTACTTTGAGTGAATATTAGCCGTGCAACCCTTAATCTAGGTAACAATAGCCAATTTGAGTTCAAGTATTCACTTTGATTGATACTCATCGTTGTTATTTTGGTGAGCATGCCTCTCATCTTCTTTACAGTCATCAACTCACCATGATCGAAAGTTAGCTCCTCAAAACCTCAAATTTATTACAGTATTCTAAATCTTCTTACGGCTCTACAACCCTAATTTCAGCATTTTTACCCTCATATTATAGCTTTCTATTACCCATAAAATCCTCAGATTGTTTTGCCCCCACACAAAAGTTGTTCTCCCTCCGCTTTGACGACTTAATCACACATTGCCCCTCATTGCAATCACACAATTTTTATACAAGTAAAAACTAAACACTTACAAAAGACTCATAAGAAAGATACACACGAGGATACGAGTTCATAAGAAATCGATTTTTGATAAGTAAGTATGACCTACCACATTTTAATACCTTAACATGTTAGTAAACACTGAATATTACTCATCTCAAAATTAATTCCGATACTCTAAATTTCATTCCAAGTTAACAAACATTTGGCACGGGTCTATATAAACTTTGTTATAGATGACAGAATGGGAGCACGAGACTCACTAGGCCTCTGTCCTTCCGCCATTGAATCTATGCATCTCAAGTCGAAGTTGATTCACGTGAAATCTTTGAATTTCTTGATCAAAATAATCTCTATCTTTAACGTGAATTTAAATGTCAGGAATGTTCATTATGTTTGTGCCATTGTGCCCAAACTCACAAGACATGCATTGTCTTTGATAAACGACTTAGATTATGGATTTTAAATAACGACCAGAACACAAAGAAAATTAACTACGAAGTACAATATTGACTGATGAAATGGATGAAACATAAACAATTGGGATCTGAATTCCATAATCTCTCAAATTATGCCCTCCTCTCGATCACAACTAAAGTAAACAAATCGAGGGATGGGAGTCATAATCTCCATGATCATGTACAACATGAATGAAGAACTGGATCAAACGTCTACAACACAAGCAGAACATTTGCATAAACAGTTGCGACAAATTGGACAAGATGGATGAAGCATCAACCAAGAGTCAATACAGGTCAAATGGAATATGTGATCGCATGTAGGCAGAACACGGCAAGACTCACCCTCTACAAAATCCTCCATGCAAATAACACAATTACTACTTCTACCTTCTTCTTCATCTTCACGTTGAGTTTTACTGTAAGTAGCGGGGGGTGGTAGCACAATCTCCAAGCCCTCTTGCCATGCTTGAGTTTGAAATAAGAAGAGACTTGAGAATCGGCCGGCGGCGATACTCTGTGCTACAATTGCACCGGCTGGGAAGACCACAAAACAAATAGGGATCAGAATTGCATATACGGTATGATCTAATGCTTCGGTTATCAGAAAAAATATAGCTGCGATACAAAGAGTTGAAATGACAGATTGAAAAGTGAGAGGGTTTGAAGAACAAGACGAAGAAGAAGGCATGATTGGTGATGTTCTGTATTTGTTACTTTACTAATCGAATTCAATGTAATTTATTGAAAAACTTGGAAACTATCTCATCAATTAAATTGTCATTTATGTCTTACTGGCAGATGAAGTTGGCAATTTGGGATAGATTTTGCATATGGAATTTGGAAGTCATTTCCAATATATGAACATTTGGCCAATATTTCCATAGTTTACCATTCTTTCTATTATAAATATATGAATTAATTTTGGTGCTATGTATGGACATAATTGAGTACTAGCTCCATTAATTTTGGTTGTAAAATATTTACAACCAAATTGTATGTTGACTACCATAGTTGGCTTTTTTTTTGACCAAATCATGGTCTATGCATACTAATACTAAAATTAATTCTCATAATGAAATCCTCGTTTGCAATCTGAACGCAAATTTTCACTTTCAGGATGTGCTGTGAAAATGGCCTTTTTTGGTATGTTCTTGGTTGATGCATGTTGTAGTCTCTCCATCCCTCAATACATTGGAATTTATATTGATGTTTATATGACATGAAATTTAGTCGAAATTGATGGTGGGGTGTAGGTTCACCAACTTCGCTGGTTTCAGCTGGAAACGTAGCAAGGATGCAGATCGAAATTGGTGTTCCATGTTGGTCGGATTCTGATTGTGCACACCGTTGTTTAGATTTTCAGGATGGCAACTGTGATCACAAAATGCGTTTCTGCAACTGTTTTTAGCAATCACAAACTGAAAGTCCGACGCATTTCTGCTGATAACAGGCACAAGGGATACAATGTGCAAGCAAAACCATCAACTGAATAAACCAATGGCAGCTAATGTGATCTGTACGAATGTATGGAATAAACTTCTATGATATACACAAATAGATAAACAAATGATTTGGATTAAAGTCAATCTGAAAATTATTGGAACCATTTACTATTCATCACTGAATATGAGGAACATTGTTCATCACCAGATGTCAATTACTGGATTAGGCATAAAATCAGAAACAGAAAAGGATAAAGGTGAAGGCCACATTTGTGTGCTTGACTCTGGACATACATTCCAGACACCACTTAGCCTCCACTGCCTCAAGTAATGTACCACATCACTGTCACTGGCTTCACCATGCCACCACCATGGAAATACAGTCCCAACACCAATGCTGGTCTGGAATACCACACCCTACCAGAACATGTCCCTTCCAGAACTACTGTCCCTGTGCAACAACACTGTCCTTGCCATCAGTCCATCACCATTGCAGTTATCACTGCAGCTGTCGTATGTATCATTACATAATTAGATATTAAACAGCAGCTTGAAGGATTCGAGAAGCAAAGGTGAGAATAATTAATTTTACTGACTTGAATTATAAACAACTGGGCAGGGAATAAAAGCTCACCCCGGAAAAAATATGGAGGTTCTGAAAGTAGCAGTGTTTGCCGATTAGACCATAAAGAAGCTTTAATATGTCTTGATGGTCATTGACATAGTTCATCAGGTGGCACGAAGCACAACTTCTGCAAGAAATCATCCTATCCAGCCAGAAACCATTCAATACTGCGACTAAAACCATTCTTTATAGAGATATCAGATATCCAGCTCAACAACCAAGTTAGGACTAGCCCTGCTCAAGTTCTTGCATTAGGAACCACAAATTAGTAACTTCAGTTCATATACCCCTGTTTCGCAATTCATTCTGCAACTTGATGGCTTCATCCACATTCCCTAGCTCATAGTATCTTCTTACAAGACAAACAATGAGAATCTCATCAGGAATTATAGCCTTCCTAATCATCTCATCCAGGAATGCTTTCGCTTGTTGCATCTGACCAAGGTGAGAAAGCCCCCAAATCAAGGAAGTATACGCATGCAGATCAAGCTCCATACCAATTTCTTTCATCCTCCTATGCATGCTCAAAGCCTCCTCAATAATTCCATGCTTTAAATACCCATCTATTAGAGCGGTGTAAGCAGTTTTATCTGGAATCATACCCTTGTCTAGCATTTCATTAAACAGCTCCTTAGCTGCTTCAATGCAATTACTTTTACAAAGACCATCAATCAAGGCTGTATAAACTGCAACATTGGGTTGTAAACCAATGTCGGACATCTTCTGAAAATAATTGATGGCCTCTTGGACCAACCCCTTTTTGCACAAACCATCAATTAGTGCACAATATGTTATGACACTAACCTCGATATCATTGTCCAGCATGAGCTGTAAAACATTGAGTGCCTCACTGGTGTTTCCTCTCTTGAAATAAGCATCCATAACTGTTGTATAAATGAAATGATTTTCCTTTAAACCACAATCCTTGATTTCACTGATCACAAGCATAGCTTCTTCGATTTTATTTTGAGAGCAAAGGACCCAAATGATGGTTCCGTAAAGTAACAAATCTGGTTTAAAGGCTTTCCCCCTGATTTCCTTCAAGAATTCTGAAGCATTCTCCATCCTCTTAGTCTTAGCATACCCATGAACAAGGGCAGTACATATTTCCTGGTTCGGAATTATCCCAGAGTTTAGCACCTCATTAAAAACTCCTTCTGCTTCCTCCATCTTCCCATTTTCACACAGCCCATCCAGTAGAGCCGTGTAAGTTACGATGTTCAAGCTAACTCCTGCCTCTAACATCTCATTTCTGAACTTCAGTGCCTGACCCAAATTTCCAGCTTTACAACTTGCATCAATCAAAGAAGTATAGGTGAATTCATTAGCTGAAAGATCAACCCGTTTCATGTCTATGAAAATCTTAATTGCCTCGTGCATCATCCCTTCCTTACAGAAGGCATCAACCAAAGTGCTATATGTAATGACATTCGGTTTCAATCCATTACTCATCATCTCCCGGAGAAAATTGAAAGCTTGAGGCATCTTTTCAAACTTACAAAAACAATTAATCAAAGCATTGTATGTAATTACATCAGGTTCACAACCTACATCTTTCATCTCTTCAAACATGCAAACTGAATCATCTAAGAGTCCAACCTTTCCATATCCATCAATAAGAGAATTGTATGTCACGATATCAGGTGTAAGACCCAACTGTTTCATTTGTGCAAACAAGCATCTTGCAGTTTCCAAATCGCCTTCTTTGCACATATATCCAATCATTATATTGAAAGTGAAAACAGAAGGAGAAATCCTAGCCCCAACCATATCCTTAAAAAACCGCCTCGACAAATCGCCCTTCCCTGACTTGGAAAGCCCATGCAAAAGGGCATTACAAGACCTCACCTTCGGGAAAACCCTACACTTCCTCATCCTCAAGAAGCACTCATTTGCTTCCTCCAGCATCCCTAGCTCAACCAAAACACTAAACAAGGCATCAAACACTCCAAACCCCGGCCGACACACATTCCTGGTCTCCCACAGCCCATCAAACGCATCAAAACCCGGCAACCCCCGGCTCAACAACACCAACTCCCTAATAACCTCACGGGCATCAATGTACATTCTACCAACAAACAATACATGTACCAAAATACAATAAGACTCAGTAGTGTGGCGAAACCCGGTCCGGGTTTTTGCCCAATTAAACAACTTGAATGCCAAGTTGGGATCCTTCCTCAGCTCCACCAAAAACCTGGACACCCAAATGGGCGCCAAGGTTGAACCAAACACATTAACGATTCTGGGATCGTCCCAATAGTCTTGCTGAACAATTTGACTCAAAGATTCAACATTTATATTTTGAGGAAGCATTTCAGGATTGGATTTAGTGACAAATGGGAAGCGAATAATACAGAAGAAACTGGTGAACCAAATCAAAGGAGAAGATGATGCATTGATAAAACAGGAATTAGACGATGATGATGGGTATCTGGGTCTTACTCGAAGAGAGGAGACTCTGCAACTCGTGTGGAACAGATTGCGAAGAAACAGCAACATCTTGGAGAAGAAGATGAAGAGAAGAAAGAGGAAGGGTTGTTCTTCTTGGTGTTCTTCAGTTGGGTTCATTTTGAGAGAGGTGGGGGTTCATAGCTCCCTGGGGTTTTTGGGAAGGTGAATTGGGTTTTAGGGTTTATGAGAGTGGTTTAAGGTGTTGGAAGCGTTGAAAAGCTTAAGGCTTTTTTTTGGCGAAAGAAAAGCTTCAGGTTGGAGGACTGAGAATAGGTGAACAAAAAGGGCTAAACGATCCGACCCGACCCGAGCGGACCCAAACTGGAGAGATGGGGGAGGCTTCATGATTTGGGCCCAACTGTCTTGAACAGAGAGCCCAGATATATTTAGGGGTTTATTAGACGAAAGAGGACCGACCCGTTTCGCGTTTTGGTCTTTCACCACCACATTTGATCCTTGGTGGTTTTGGAGCTTCGCCTCGCTAGTGAAAAGAGACGCGGGTTCGAATCCGTGGAGTTGGTCCTGAATGAGAGTCCCAACTTTACGATCATCCCATCGAGGGAAAGGAAGGGGGCACGAGTGTGCCTTTTCCAAGCCGAGAGGAGGCCTTAGTGGCCGCCCTGAGGCCATTATTATCATCAGGCTTTCTCCGGCCCGTGAGGATAATCCATTTGGAATGCATTATACCTCAAGTAACTAACACAATGTTCTTGGCATATTCCAAAGCTGTGGTGAATGGTTTATATTTTCACCAAGGACGTATAGGTATGTTCATCATTGGAATGATTCCAGGTGATTAATCCTTTTGGCGTTTGGAGGAGAAAAGACGTGAATGGATTTGTTATGGTCTGCTATTTTGTTATTCAATTACTGAGAGTCTGTTTAACTAAGTTAATTCTCATATAGAGGTGAGTAGGTTGAAATTCTAGCTTTGGATGTGTGTAATTTCCTAGAACTAGAACTACAATCATATCTTCTGTCAGACTTGAAAGTTTGAATAAGTTAGTTCAGCGATATTGGTTTTTCTGCTATATGATTGTGCATCCTCCCTCTCTCCCCCTTGTTGTGTTTGTTTAATCTGCTAAAGGTTGTCTTCCGATTCTTCCCTGTTTCATCTCTTTTGCGTTGGTTATTGGCTTCACATAGAATTGAAGCATGAACTTCTCAGATGAAGAATCGCCAGCTGATCCAACCCTTCAATTTGCAAGGTTGAAGGTTCTAAGTATTGCAAACTGTGGGCTCAGTACCTCCAGTGGTAGAGTAAGAGCGGCAGATTGCAGTTATTAGGTATGTCCTAGAAGGTACAGAGTTCCAGTCGAAAATGTCCGAATCATAATCAGAATTGCCTACATCACCATCAGGATCGTCTATATGAGTATCAATATAATCGATTCTCCAAAATAAGATATTCAATATTGGCGTGAGGCAAGACAGGTCTGTGTCTAGGGACTTCAAAATTGGGAGGCCTAATTTTTTTATTTTATATATAGACCTGTAAAGGAAGTATACATTTACGTTATGCGCATCTCGTCTCTTCTAACGTAGTTTTCTGTTTTTCTATGTACGAACGAAGTCCTCAAAATAATCGAATTCCTTCTCCTACCTGACTGTTTATATAATTTTTTTGACAGTATTTTGAGATAATTCTTTTTTATGTTAAGAGGGTCCATAAATATTTCTTGTAAGTGTCTGTGAACACAGGGCCAGCCCTGTTGCCAAGAGCAGCAAGTTTTGCCAATGAGTTGACAGCAACAGCCAACAAGATGATATAACTGAACGTGATCGATAGCAGTAACATGAGACTGTTACTAGAGACTTGGAAAACGACTCGACTCATGAGGGATAGCAGTAACATGATCTGTTAGTATCGGCTTCAATACTACCAGTGTCTTGGGCTTGGTTAGATGTCAGATCTCCCATTTGTCAAATTTTATGACCGTTATGGTACATATGGAAAAGCTGGAAAAAAAATTGTTATTTGGCTTTGCTTTTGAAAATTTACCCATTAACTTAACACGGCAAAACGTGACCACCATTTCTAGTCTAAAACTTTGAACTCATCCTAACTCTTGGCCCGACTACTTGTTTATGTCAAACCTGTTGTACTCATGATAAGTAAAACCAATTTCCTACCAATCAAAAAATGATTCCTGAACTAAAAAACCCTTGTCGGCGGGTTATCACCAGCACCCCATTGAGCAAGTCTGGTTAGCTTATCTTTTCACAGCAGCAGGATCGCTAATACTTGGAAGTGTTGGACAAGTTTATCAACTTGAATTATCTATGAATGAAAGACGCTTGAATTAACAGGAGTTATGGCTTTAAATAGCCTTACATCAGATTCGAAAAAGACGAAAACAGAAAACCCAGAAAAATGCAGAAGAATCGATCTCCTCTTCAACAACTCTGAAGATCATGAGATGATTGCTTAAGACTCGGACTAATCTAACAAAACCAAACAGCTGTGTCCTATTAAATAGGACGGTTATTAACAGAAATAGATAACGAAGAATCTGCTCTGAAGAACCCTAAACATGACGTCATGTTTCAACGTTCAGATCAGCCTGCGTCACGCTCCAACGGTCGAACAAATCTGAAGAACTCTGATGACGTCATCCTCCAACAGTCGACTTTCGCTGATGAACCCTACAATCCCTCCCCTAAACTGAAAGACTGAGGTGATTTTCAGTTTACTTCCTTAGCTGCCTTCATACCAAGCGCGTCTCGAAACCTTTCATACACCTCCAAACGCAGAGGTTTTGTCATGATATCCGCTAATTGCTCGTTGGTACCACAATGCTCGATGCTGATTTCTTCATCCTTTGTGAGATTTCGAAGAAAATGGTATCTCACAGCTATGTGCTTGGTTCTACCATGAAAGACAGGATTCTTTGCAAGTTTAATGGTAGACGAATTATCACATAGCATTGTAACTGTTTTACCTTGAACTCCTCCAATTTGCTTCAGAATTTGCTGCATCCAAACACATTGGCATGCGCATGCAGCTGCAGCCACATACTCAGCTTCTGTAGTTGATAGAGTTACAATTGGTTGCTTCTTTGAAGACCACGCTACTGCACCATTGCTTAACATAAACACATAACCAGAGGTGCTTTTCAGTTCATCAACATCTCCTGCGTAATCACTATCAGTGTAGGCCAACAACTCCTCTTTGTTTCCCTTCTCATAAAAGATTCCAAGCTCAGCTGTTTCTTGAATGTATCGAAGAATTCTCTTAGCTGCAAACATGTGAGATTCCATGGGATTAGACATGAAACGACTAATCAGGCACACACTATACATTAAATCTGGTCTGGTGGCTATCATGTACATCAGACTTCCAACCATCTGTTTGAACAAGGTTGGATCAGCCTTCTTTCCTCCTTCTTCTCTGGACAGTTTGTTCCCTGGAACCATTGGATTCTTGACTCCATTGCATTCTTTCATGCCAAATCTCTCAAGTATCTCCTCAGCATATTTCTTCTGACCAATGTGAATACCTCTTGACCCTTGATGCACCTCGACTCCCAGAAAATACCTCATTTCACCAAGATCAGTCATCTCAAATTCCCTTTTCATTGAGCTTTTGAAGCTTTCCAGCATAACTGAATTATTACTAGTAAAGATGAGATCATCAACATAGAGACTTACAATCAGAATGTTGTCCTTCCCTTCCCTTTTCACAAACAAAGTGTATTCATGACTGCTTCTCTCAAAACCTTGTTTGAGAAAGTATCCTTCGATTCTGCTAAACCATGCTCTTGGTGCCTGTTTTAATCCATACAGCGCCTTCTTTAGCTTGTACACTTTTCCTTCTTCTCCTTTTACCTCATACCCCTGTGGCTGAGCAATGTACACTGCCTCCTTCAATTCTCCATGCAAGAATGCACTTTTGACATCCAATTGAAAGATCATCCAGCCATTTCTTGCTGCCAAAGCTATCACTGTCCTAATTGTATCCCATCTGGCAACTGGTGCAAAAACCTCATTGTAATCTATCCCTCTTTCTTGTGCATATCCTTTTGCTACCAACCTGGCTTTACATTTATCTACCTCTCCATTTTCGTTCAATTTAGTCCGAAATATCCACTTTACACCAATGACCTTGGTACCTATTGGTGCATCAACAAGTTCCCATGTCTCATTTCTGACAATTGCACTAATCTCCAAGTCCATGGCATCCTTCCATCTTTTGCTCCTTATTGCTTCTTCATAACAGGTAGGATCATCAGAAGAGATGAACATTACTAAGTTTTGAACCTCCTCTTCATCTGACAATCCTTCACCAGATACATAATCTTGTAGATAGGCTGGAGCCCTTGATACTCTCCTTTCAATCAAAGGATGTATTTCTTCATCTTGAAGGATTGCTGTTTCACTGGAGTTACCTCCTTCATTGTCTCCTTCTTCTTCAGCTTCTTCATCACTTGACTCATACAAGCTCCCTTCTGTCTCTCCCCAATCTAATACATCTTTTTCTCTTTCTCCTTCTGTTCTTCCCCAGTCCCAGCATTCTCCTTCTTCAAATACTATGTCTTTGCTTACTATCACCTTCTTCTCAACTGGATCATACATCTTGTACCCCTTTGATTCATCACTGTAACCAAGCAATATGCATCTTCGACTCCTGGCTTCCAACTTGAATCTCTTTTCTTTTGGTACATGTACATTTCCAACACATCCAAATACTCTGAAATAGCCAACATTGGCTTTACTCCAGTCCAGCATTCTTCAGGAGTCTTGTCTTTCACAGCTGATGTGGGGCTTCTATTAATGACATGACAGGCCCATCTAACAGCTTTTGGCCAGAAGATCTTAGGCATCATTTTGTCTTCCAGTAAACACCTTACCATATTTAAAATGGTACGGTTTTTGCGCTCTGCCACTCCATTTTGCTGTGGCGTGTAGGCAGTTGTCAATTGGCGCTTGATGCCATGCTGTTTACAAAACTCCATGAACTCCTTTGAAGTGAATTCTCCTCCCCTATCTGTTCTTAAACCACAGATGGACATTCCACACTCTTTCTCCACACTATTCTTAAACATTTTGAACATTGTAAACGCTTCACTCTTAACATTCAACATATATATCCACAGTTTTCGAGTGAAGTCATCTATGAAAGTCAAAATGTACCTCTTGTTGCTGTTTGACATAGGAGTTATAGGTCCACAGATATCTGAGTGAATGAGCTGTAGTGATTTTGTGGCTCTCCATTTGCTTGTCTTTGGCATAGCTTCACGATGCTGCTTTCCTTTTAAACAACTAGAGCACACCTTGTCTGAAATCGTGAAGCTTGGAAGCCCCTGAACCAATTTCTTTTGTTGCATCTGTCTCATACTTCGATGGTTTAAGTGTTCAAACCTCTTATGCCATAGGTCTCCTACTTCATCTGAATTGACATTGAGACAAGTTGATGACTGCATAACAGTTTTGGTCAGTACCACGAACATCCTGTTTGCAGTCATTATACTTTTAAGTATGCAACCTCTACTTGGATGATACAGTCTGCACACACCCTGCTTAATCAAGATGGCTAGTCCTTTGTCTTGCAACTGACCAATGCTCAAAAGATTATTCTTTAAATCAGGAACATAGTACACATCACTTACAGTTTGAATTGCACCTTCAACTTCGATTTTGATGTTCCCTTTTCCAAGTACCTCCATTCGATAATCATTGCCAAGCTTCACAGAATGTCTGAATTGTTCATCCAGTTTATCAAACCATTTTCTGTTGCCAGTCATATGGTTTGAACATCCTGAGTCTAGAAACCATACCTCTTCTTCCTTTGCTTCTTTCAGCTCTATGTTTGCCATCAGTAGCATCTCATCTTCTTCATTGAGCTCAGCATAATTTGCTCTCTTCTCCCAGTTAGGACATTCATACTGAAAATGTCCCAGATTGTGGCATTTGTAACACTCCACCAATGTCTTATTGAATGGTTGTCTGCCTCTTCCTCTACCTCGTCCTCCTCGAAATGCTCCTCTTCCTCTTACTGCCTTTTCTTCATAAGTCACTTTCAAGACTTGTTCATCTTCATTCATATTCTTCATTCTTTGCTCATGAATGAGCAAGCTGCTTTGAAGTTCATCCACTGTCAGTATGTCAACATTGTTTGACTCCTCAATTGAACACACCACATAATTGAACTTTGGCACCAATGATCTCAGTATTTTTCCTGTGATTTCCCTTTCTTGCACATTCTCTCCACATGACTTCATGCGTTTGGCTATTGAGAGAGTTCGTCCGAAATAGGAATTCACTGATTCTCCTTCCTTCATCCTTAACACTTCGAATTCAGTTTTTAGTGTTTGAAGTTGAGCTCGTTTCACCCTTGTAGAGCCTTTGAACTTCTGTGCCATTGAGTCCCAAATCTGCTTCGATGTATCATCATTGAGGATAGTCTCCATGATTTCTCTATCAATGGCTTGATAGAGATAATTCTTGATCTTCTTGTCCTTCAAAAGTTGCTCCTCTATCGCTTTCAGCTGACCTTCTGTTGGTTGCATCCCTGAAGGGACTGCATCTATTCCTTCCTCGACCAAACTCCAATATTCTTTGGAACGAAGAAAATTCTCCATTAACTTGGCCCAGTGCTCATAGTAGCCATCAAATCTCGGGATTGCAGGTTGTGCAAACTTCCCATTGCTACTGCTACTTTCAGTCATCTCTCCTGTTTCACTCGAGCTCTTTATCTCACAGTTCTTTCACTCTCTCTACCAGGCCTCGATGATGAGGCTCTGATACCAAATGTTGGACAAGTTTATCAACTTGAATTATCTATGAATGAAAGACACTTGAATTAACAGGAGTTATGGCTTTAAATAGCCTTACATCAAATTCGAAAAAGATGAAAACAGAAAACCCAGAAAAATGCAGAAGAATCGATCTCCTCTTCAACAACTCTGAAGATCATGAGATGATTGCTTAAGACTCGGACTAATCTAACAAAACCAAACAGCTGTGTCCTATTAAATAGGACGGTTATTAACAGAAATAGATAACGAAGAATCTGCTCTGAAGAACCCTAAACATGACGTCATGTTTCAACGTTCAGATCAGCCTGCGTCACGCTCCAACGGTCGAACAAATCTGAAGAACTCTGATAACGTCATCCTCCAACAGTCGACTTTCGCTGATGAACCCTACAGGAAGAGCCATCTCAAAAGTTTTGGATTCCCTGTGCAAGTTAGGGCCCTCTTTATACTACATGAATAAACCAATGGAAATTTTTGACATACATAGAGACAAGTGCACTATCATACAAATAGAGAAACCACGAGAATAAAGGAAGGACAGAAGAAATGAAAAGCAAGCAACATGACTGAGAATTGAACTCAAAAAAGGCCGCTTTGAATTTGCTTCAGTTCCAACTGAACTAGAACAGAGATTCATATAAAGTCCTGTTCTTATATTTAAACTTTTCTAGAACCTAAAGATATGTCGTGCCTGCTCTAAGTTGGATCTGATAATTAGGGCAGGGTTCTCAAACTAACAAGCTAGGCCTGTTGGATAACTATTACGTATTGTTTAGTTATATGGGCTCAACTCATCAACTAAATGCATTGCTTCGTTTCTATAAACACCAGCTTCGTTACAATTTGATGTTAGTCTTTGGCTTTGGCTGTGTTTTTAAGATAAAGAACCTGCTGTATGGTTTTCAGTCTCTGCAGTATACGCTGAGTGGGGATAAAAAATAAATAATGAAAATTTTGTTATGACCTCTAGACTCTAGGTACACAAGGCAAGATGCTTAAATGACATTTTCCATATCACATTTTTTGGGAGAAGTCCTGGGGAGCAAAGCATCTGTTAATGACGTGACTGTTAAAGCATAACTGTTTGAGAGGCCTGGTTCAAGAGTGAACACAACCGGAACTGGATGCAATAGAAAGATATATCCGAGCTTAGAGAAAGCGGTAACAAGATATAAACACATATGCCTCTTTAAGTTTGACAAGCGATGATGGTACTAAATCTAGATGTATTTCAAAAATCTAAACCACTCATTAGCCGAATTGGATAACATTACAAAATTCAATTAGCACAATGATCATATTAAATTTGTATGAGCAATTTTAAGACTTGAAAAGTAAATGGAGGGAATTAATGTGCTTACAATCCTATCCAACTGTGCAGTTGATCAAGAGGGTATTGCCACCATAACAGGTTCCAGAAGACAAGTCTTCCGCGTGGAAGGTAGTGTCTCCTCATTGGTCTTGGATGTGGAGTATGAATGTAGTCCACCATTTTCGTAGCAGGGTAAGTCGATGGTCCAAACAAGAGCCAATTTCAGTACATCTCTCCGGACTTGCATCAGGGATGCGTGAGAGAGGGATAGGCTCTTCCCTAACCAAACAGGGGAGGGGGAGGATGGCACCATCCTGTGCAAGTCGGCGTGTATCATGTGACTCTGAACATCAACAAAAAGGGTACAATGTGACTCTGAACATAAAGAGCACCAACCCCAGCAACAAAATGTGGAAGGGATCGGACCCGTTCTCCTAGCATTGCAACATGTAAGCTACCTTACATGTTTCATTAAGGTCATCCATTGTATGACCTTACTGAAATTAACTTCTTTAGTTAATATATGCCTGAAATCCATCTCCTACCATTGTAACATGTAAGCCACCTTACATATTTCATTACTACCAGAACTGAAACTAATAACTATTCTCATGTTATTGTCAATCCACCACATTCTGACCATAATCAAGATAATAATGAAATTTTGAAGCTTAGACTATTATCAGGCTTAGATAATCCTATATGGAAGCTTTTAAACTTAATAGAGCAGCAATGAAATTTTGAGATGTCCACGCCTCATACACATTCTCTAGTTACCTATACACAAGAAAAACTTCGCCAAATTGGAGAATTTGATCAGCACAATGTTCATTTTAACATTCTCCAATTTTAAATGAATGAATATAAGAATTGAAAATCTATATTATAGTAGCTCCAATTTTAGATGGGGCCACTGAGCATGCTCATGTTCCAAAATCTACTTTCCAGATTATAGTGGCTCAAAATAGACGGTCTGTTGCTCACACAACTCATCATCTGGGCCTGTTTCTTGATCACCTCTCTTCTCCTGGATCACATACCACCAAACCCCAAGTGTTTTCCTCTTCGTTCTATTGTTGTGATGAACGAAGTAGTTGAGCTTTGTTTTGGGATTGATATTTTCTGTCTGGGCCTTAGGGATGTGAGGAAAGGAAGAATCGGGATAGTTCTCAAGTTTGAGTATTGATGTGATGATTGTGATCATTCGTGTTACTGTTAGAACCCACCAAAAGTAGACAGCAATATGAACAGCTACGTTAAGTAGTTGCTTGTTCAAAAAAGAGTAGTTGCCATTTTCATAGGCTTAGCGAAATCAAAGTTTTTAGGTTTCTACATGATGGCTGGACATCTTTACTGTGCTCTGACAGGTATGACCATGGACATACAATGCAATTCACAGAAAATCGAAGAAAGGTACAAAGGACTCTGAACATCAAGAGAACCAACCCCAACAACAAAATGTGGAAGGGATCCAGCCTGTTCTGCGAATGTGCTCTGCTTGTTGCTCCGTTTTTGCGGCTTGCTGGTTTTTCTTGGCCTCGGACTCAGCTCGCTTTTCTTGAGCCTTATGCCTTGCAGCTGCTATTTTATTCATTAGCTTACTGTGTGCCTGTCCCCTTATCCTTTCAATCTCTACCTGGAAAATACGACTGTCAGATCAATTAAACAAGAAACTCCACCGATTGGAGATTTGAGTTCACCAGCAAGTCACTGAAGGAATCTCGTTGAATAAAGTACCTCAACTTTCCGCATCTCTGCTTCTAATTTTGCTTTCTGATGATTCTCCCACACTTGAATTTTCATCTCTTCACGTTTAAACCTGGAAAAATACAATTATTATCACAGCATGAATTGTAACATAGAACAAGCAAATCATAATGAGCCAACAACGAAGTTACAATTGTAAGAAGTTGGATTCATTTCATTATCATTTGACCTAACTGAAATTTACTTCTATAGTTAATGTCTGCCTGAAATCCATCTCCAACCATTCCAACATTCCTCAGTCTTCGGTGTAGTTGGAACTTCGGTAAATAGTATACTATTAAAACTTTAACTATCTCTATCTATAGATATATAGATAGATGAATACATTTAGTATTCTAGGGGTATCAAAATGGAAATACGTGAAGAAAACACAAAAGGCAAGCATTTACTAACCAATTCACACAAAAAAGAGAGCATTTACTAACCTAGCCAAATACTTGGCCTTCTCAGCCTCCTCCCATGCTGATGCACGTGTCTCAATAATACTCCGAGCTAGTTGTTCTGATGCTGCAGATTTCACGGATGTTGATGCATCTTTATCCTCTTCTTTGCTAGCCCAGGCAGCAATATTCGTCTTACCCAGCTGTGTTCCAAGAGCCATTATCTCTCGCCTAGTTTTCTCTTTCTCAGACAGCTCCTCGTTAGGATCTATGTGGTCAATAGATGGAGCAACAGGAGATGAAGATTGTGCAGCTCTGGAGGGAGTAGATGGCCTTGAATTAGTTGGACTACGAATTGGTGTTGTTGCCCCCACTGGAGTTCCAGTCCTGGACGGTTCCTGGCTAGCAATTGGTGTCATCTCTGTACCCATATCTCTCATGGACACAGACCTTGCTGTTGAAGGGGGAGGAATAAATGTTGTCGTGCCATGGAAGGCTCCAGAAGAATCAAGCCGGCTAAGACTGACTGCAAAAATCATATGCCAGTTGTAGTGTTCTAGATATTGGAATAACAAGTAAAAACAAGTTTTATTAAAAATTCCAAGCACCTTTGCCCCCCTAACTAATCTGTGATCTATTGGACTCATCCTGAAACAAACAATTTCAGTCTCAATATCCCCACTTTCTTAAGTCTTCTTAGATATGTTGATGTGTGTTTCAAAGTTTTCCACTTTTTAGTTTTTACCTAAGTGCAGCATAAATGACATCGTGCATAAAAGGTTTCATCTTCTACCACAGTTAGTGTCAACATGTAAGCTACCTTACATCTTTCAGTACTACCAGCAACGAAACTAATATTATGCTCATGTTATTGCCAATCCACCACATTCTGACCATAATCCAGATATATTCATTATAATCAGGCTTAGACAATCCTATATGGAAGCTTTTAAACTTATAATTATAAAGCAGCAAAGAGATTTTGAGATTTCCAGGCCTCATATTCTTCATCGTTGTTCTCAAAGTCATCCATAACAGCCATATAGGACATGATGAGTATCCATTCTATCATAGTGTACATACTCGCTCTTTTCCTTATGAAACATTAGTAACCAAACTTTGTCCCAACCAACGAACTGATCCTTAACATATTCAAGCATCAATAACTCCTAGTGGTAGTATTAACAACATTTCAGAACACATGATATAGTATATATCGGTAGAGTGATTGAAGTGCTGAAAATCTTATTCTGTGGTCAATAATGTAGCCATGAAACAATAATCTTAACCGAACAAGAAAATAGAATAAGATAAGGAAAAGAGAAAGCACATTCTTACTTGCTGACCCTCCAACAGAGTTTTCGATCATGAGCACAGGCTTGATGTAAGAATCAGCAATGGGGTAGGGCTCAGCCTCCCAGTTAACAAACTTCGGCCCCCCAGTTTCCATCTTAGTTTGATTTGTGTCGATCCATTTGGTATCTGGCTCTTCCAAGTTGGCTACTTTTGAATTTGGAACTTCAACAACAACTTTTGTCGTTGGTTGGCGACTTCCATAACCTAGATTACCCGCCCTTCGTGATCCAACTCCTTGCCCACTCTTCGGCCTGCTCCAAGTTGGACTTGCTATCCACTTCTGAGCATCATCCCATTTGGATGGTGCTGGTTTGGAGAAAGCTGCAAGAGGCAATCTTTGTGTGCCCCTTTCTGCCTTTTGAAACTCAAAGATGGAAGAGGAAACACTTATTCCATCATGTCCACTATCGTAATCTAAAGACGGGTCTTCTTGATTCCTAGCTCTGAAATTGCCTAATGCATTATCCTTCAACTTACGGTCACTCATCATATCTGAGCCTGATGAATCAACAGCAGTTGAAGTTGAGCATTCAGGATGAACACTCACAACATCTACATCTTTGCAGTTATCAGCACCACCTGCAACATTAGATTAAGTCAAACATCCCTATTCTTATCTTTCAAACAAAGTTTAAATCTTTTGCAGCACCCTATTTGGCAAATGGCATAGTTTCCCATTAGTGGTAGTACAAGGGCAATCTAGGATTCAAAAGCCAGCTTCTACAGGAAACAATCACCATCTGAACAAGAAAATTGAAAGGAAAAAGGACATACCATTTCCTTCAAATTCAGAAGTTTGAGATCTCAAATTGAAAGTAGAATCAGAATCTCCCTGCTCCTTCCTCTTCTTCTCTACCCCAAGAAGCATAGTCCTCAACTTCCCAGGTGAAAATCCCCCACCACCACCAACCTGCACTTCCAAAATTCACATCAAAACCACACTCTTCCAACAGGGTATCTGAGTTTATACCCAAAAACCCAACAGAAGGACACAAACTTTGAGACAAATATGTGGGTCTCCAGAAATTGACAGATCAAAAAAGGTTGTGTCTTTCACACAGTTGAAGTGATGAAAAAACACAAACTTTGAAAGCGATGCTTCGGTTTGTAAATTTCTCTTAACATACTACACATTTGTACTAGACATGAAGTAGAAGATGAGTGAAAGGAAGCACATTATGTGAAAGAAGAAGAGACTCAAGAGAGAGGCACCTGAGGCTTTTGGATCCTTTCGTAATCCATAGAATTGGTAGGTGATAGCATCTGGGTTGCTTATTCTTCTTCTTCTTCTTCTTCTACTTCTTGGTGATTTAGACTTCAGAAAGCTACAAACTTTGGCGTGCACATCATGCAATGCTGGAATGGGCGGTGGAATTTCACTCAATCTCTGTCAATCTCAGTTATGCGTGAATGAGTTACTGAGTTTTTTTTCCATTATGAGCTTTCACCTAGTCAGTGATACACTCAACACAGTGAAGTGAGTCAGGTCTCTCTCTTCTCTTATTTGAGCTTGACAGACAAAAAGGAATAGGACCCAGAAGCAGAAAGGAGCAGCTTGCTTTATATGAATGGCATTCATAATAGGGTAATGCTCTCACTAATTCAGGGACCAAAACTCATTGGATCCCTTATTTTCTTCATCAATTTAGGGTATGGGCTGAGACTCTCACAGACGTCACAGTGATCCCAATGCTTCTTCTATGTTCTATCCCATTGACTGCTCCACATTCAAGACCTTGTTTTTAGCTGTGACATTATCGCTATGAAAATGAATCGGTCTGTAAATTGTAACACTTGAAAGATCATTTACAAGAAAAACAAATTAATGGGATCTTGATTGGGTGGTTCCGTTGAATACAAAAACATTCTTTTTGGATCAAAAGGGTCTTGATGAGTAAGAGACCCACCTTCAGATCATATGATCCTTTAATTGCTCTTTTGACCATTCAAACCCATCAATTCTTGATTAATTTTTGCATGTAACACTCAAACTTGGTAATCACCCGAACTTGGTCCAACACCAATATTAAAAGGCTCCATAACCTTAATTAGATACTCATACCGCCTCAATTTTGCACATGACTAGATCTGCACACAGGACGAAACCATGATTTAACAATAGGGTGTGCTAAGTTTAGTTGCATCTTATAATTTGGGCGAAACCCATTTTTTTAAGGTCTTTATAAAACCTTCATAAGATCGATCCTCATAAACTAGTTCAAAGCCAAATTTAGTGCTTAACAACGAATCAGACGCTAATATGCATATACACATTAGTAACTTAACAATATGAGTATTTAAGAAATCTAAAATCTCAGAAATTTCAGACCTATTTCATTTTAGTCAAGAAATATTATAATTAGACTGAGAGGTTAGAATATTAAATCTTGAAAAAGGTTGAGAGAATGTGAGACAACTATTGTGGAAATGAGGTAGAGTGACTGGATAGAGATAGCGACTTTAAGGTCTTTATAAAACCTTCATAAGATCGATCCTCATAAACTAGTTCAAAGCCAAATTTAGTGCTTAACAACGAATCAGACGCTAATATGCATATACACATTAGTAACTTAACAATATGAGTATTTAAGAAATCTAAAATCTCAGAAATTTCAGACCTATTTCATTTTAGTCAAGAAATATTATAATTAGACTGAGAGGTTAGAATATTAAATCTTGAAAAAGGTTGAGAGAATGTGAGACAACTATTGTGGAAATGAGGTAGAGTGACTGGATAGAGATAGCGACTTGGCACAGAGACGAAAGAACGACTGGAATACTTTTTTTTGTTATAGAACGATTGGAGTACTTTTTCGTAGGCTATCTATATATATGCAGGTATGATTTTTTTTCCTTCGAAGGATGCTAGAACTTCATATACATATATATATATATATATATATATATATATATATGTATATACTGATTTTTTCCCTCCAAAATACTGAGGTGTGCTTCAACACATCCCAACCCGCCCCTTCATCCGTCCTAGTTTGCACAAGCCAAAGTACACAATTTCTTCTAAAGCAAAAAAAAAGAACACAATAGTAGCGTTATAGACATATTTGATATTATCAATAAGTTCATGTTCAACTCATTCTACTTTTATTATGTGAATAAGTTAAAACTTTAATTTTTAATCACATTTCCTATATACTAAAAGAGGTGCAAGGTGCACTGTTCAAATGAAGCCAACCAAAAACGGCTTAAGCCGAGCAGGGCAATGTTCATCATATTTCAACCAACTCTGCTCCCTCTCATCAGAAGTCTCTTTCTCTCCCCAACCTTGCTCTCTCTCTCTCTCTCTCTCTGCACCAATTACCCATCACCAACTCCTTCACCAACCCACTTCTCTTTTGTTGCTCTGCTCCCCTCATCCGCCTGCTTCCACTTCCCTTTCGTTTCTCCCATACCCAATCCTCATCTCTGCTCTCTCGGCCATACATACCTCACCCACATATATCTCCTTTCTAAGTCATCACCAATCACCCACACCATACAATCGGTGGTGACATCTTCATCTCCGAAAAGAGGCTCGGAATCTACGTCTTAAACCTCTTGATCGGGTTCTTCTTGCTCTCCTCACCGATCTCGACAAGGAAAACACATCACCGCTCCACAGCTGATGGATCAATTCCGGAAAGAATCCATGTGCACGCCTCGTTAGGAAAGAATTTCAAATAATCCTTTCGAAAAACAAATCATCACTTGCCAATCTCATTGGCTTAAAAATCAACATATTAAAAATAGGGGAAGGGGTTTCACCATGACGAAGAGTCTCCCAGACTAGGGTTGGAACCTTTAAGGCTACTAAGTAATATGACGATTCTTCATGACGGAGAGATTCCACCATGACAATGAGCCTCTCAGGCTAGAGTCGGAACCCTCTAAGGCTACTATTGACCCGTTCCACTTCCAAAGTGAGAGGGGCCGTATGGCTAGCTAGCATTTTTATATATATGACGACCCTTCATGGTGATAAAAACAAGCAAATACAAAAAGTAATTATTATATGACTCCTCCCAATAAATTAAAACATGCATCTCATGCATGAAGCACGGTTCCCTGACCGTCCTCAAAACTATGGCCATAAAACAATGCATTTCCAAATATAATTGACATAACATAAATTTTCAGCCGACATAACACAGGAGCTTACGGGAGGGGAGCAACCCACCTTCCTGGCTCCACCGGCTCATTAAATCAACAAAAATCAAGTTGTTTATAAATTTTCATAAAAATTTGAACATGCACAGTTTTAAAATAAAAAGTCTACTCACAGACTTAGGCCTTAGCTTGACGAAATTTGGATAGCTTCTCAAGCGAGAACTCATCATCTCTTGTTCAACGAATAATAGTAAATCTTAATTTGTCAAATGAATAATTATTTAAAATTGGCAATAACGTTACCATCGGTCAAAACCCTCAAATTTAATCAACAAAAATCCTCGATCTTCAACAATAGCTCAGGAGTCCTTAAAATATTTTTCAAACCTTAATCGGCAATAATCGATGGTCGGAATAATATTTTATTATCCGCCGATAATATTAAACTTGAAAAATTCCAAAACCTAATCAAAACTCCTCCAAAAATTACCAAAGTTAAACCATAGACTCCTCTCATTTTATACTGTTTAATGGGTATGAAAAACTGCTCAAAAAGTGGCGGCACCGCCACCATCTTCGCTGCCGGAGGCGGCCGCCGGCAGAAATTCCGGCCAAAATTTCGGCCACCTTCGATCGTCACCAAATTTTAACGATAGTTTCGCCTCATCATTTGAAACAACTTTCTAGTTCAACTCGAAGACCAATTCGGCCTCTAACTAGGTCAATCGTAGGAAAAAGTAAAAACCCGAAATATTTTTAAAAACTTCAAAACTTCAAAAATTCGATTCTCCCTCCACACTCCAAATCAATACACCAAACTTTAGAGGTGAGTAATACTCCTAAAACTCATTCTAACCATATATAGAACTCACAAATTGGTTGCTTAGGAGGGAGAAATCTGATCTAGATATCCTACTGTACACTCGGTAATCAAATTGAAATTTCTCCTAAACCAAGGGCAGATAGATCGAAAAGCTTATCTAGAATTGAAGTAGACTCAGAGGCGCTCCTTTTAGGACTGGTGCGGCAGCCTGAGGTGGTCTGGATCGGCGGCGGCGACGCCGAGAAACTCCTGCAGATTTTCTGCCCAAATTTCTGATTTTTGGGCTATTTATAGCCATTTTTGCAAAATTACTCATATGCCCCTAACTTCGGACACTTTTAACTTCTTCATACGAACTCCGATTTGAGCATGCTACATGTCCACGAACTCGAATCGACGTCCTCTACAAATTTCATGAAGAAAGTTTTCCTAAATTCTTGACTTTATAAAAAGTCAACTTTACGGTCAACATGTTACTTTAAATGGTACAAAGGTAAAAGTAACAAACCGTAAAATAATTTAAGGACCGGGATGTGACATATTTAATCAAAAATTCATTTTGGCAATTAAATTTTAATTTCAACATGATAGGATTAAACACTTGATCAGTTGAGTTATTTCAAGAATGTAGAGAAGTAATTGAGGCATAAACTAGGTGACACAAAGAAGCCTGCATATTGATCTCTAAAACAATTTGAGTATTGGAACCTTTGTACTTGGCTTATTGTCAGATTTTTTGGGTTATTTACCAATTAAATTCTTTATTTATTTAAAGGCCATGAAGAATTTCCTTTTATATCATGTAAATTTTTTCCCTGTTTTTGGTAAACAGCTGCACTAATTTATTTCCTTAGAAATAAAGTGACTGAAATTTAGATGGGCTAATAAAAAATTTGAATTTCTTACGAGAAATTATTGTTTGCCAAAAAGGGAATGAAAACTGGAGCCATTAGGGCTCAGTGCAATAATATGTCATGAAACTTAATTTTTTTTTCTCATTTTTGATTAACAGCTTCTTTATTTTATTCACATACTCAAATGGTACATCATTTTTTTCAATTTACATTTTGGAGGTCATCTGATCATGTATTCTATTTTGAGGGATCGATGTTTCTATTTAGAATTGCAATTGTCCATACAAGGACAATTCCTTTCAAATGATACAAAAGTAAGGACTCATGTTATTTATCTATGTGTTATATGCGTGTTATATGAGTTTGAGTTTAAACGACAAAGATTGTAGTTTACAATTGTTCAGGTAATATAAATTCAAAAAGGTTTAAAAGAACAAATGTTTTTTACATGAGTTTAAATGACAAACAATGTAAAGATTTACTGCATCAAATATCTAATTACATAATTTCAATAATTACACAATTACGACCCGGACGTGCGCATTTCACCTAGTATATCCTATAACTGACCTCGTTGCTGGTGAAGGTGCCTTGGCCTAGCAAATATCGTAAATGGAAAGTTTCACGATCTAAATAGTGATTTGTAAAACTCAGTGTAAATTTCGCTTTTCATATTTAACTTTTATTTACAAAATGTAATATCTTCGGAGCACTGATACAGATCGGAAGATATTGAATGCCGCTAGCAAGTTCGAGTTTCGATTAATGAACACGTGTAACGCAACAGAAGAGACACAAGTCTTACGGATAAGGACCATAGCCATAATTGATTAATAATCAAGCCCATTAATACCCAACTCAGCCCACAAACCCACACATTCCCTCTCTTTCGGGCTTCCCGTACTTTGCCGACCACCTTGTAATTCCCAAAAAAATTAACAGAAACTACAAAAGAAGGAAACAGATGAGCTTCGGATTTTGATCGTTTCCTTCTTCTCGCGGTTTCAAAATCCCCAAAATCTCAATCCACAAAAAAGTTCACAGCAAAATCCGATTAATGAGAAGAGAGTACTGATTACGTCAGCATAGATTAAATCCGCGGCGGAGGAGGATTGGGATGGCGCGAGGCGGCGGCTTGGTGGAGTCGGCGGCGGCGGTCAAAGACCCGTCGAGCTGGTGGCACGACATCAATGCCTCGTCGCTCTGGCAGGACCGTATCTTCCACGGCCTCGCGGTTCTCTACGGCCTCGTCGCCGTCGTTGCTCTGGTAAAAAATCATTCGTATATATAATTACTGCTCTCTTTTATCTCTGTAATTTTGATTTTTTTACTTCGGAGTTTGATTTGTGTTTTTGTATTGAAATTCGGTTATTGTGGATTGTGTAATTTGGTTAGGTTCAATTGGTTAGGATACAAGTGCGTGTGCCGGAGTACGGCTGGACCACGCAGAAGGTTTTCCACTTTCTCAATTTCGTTGTGAATGCAGGTTTGTAGGTATTATCGAGTTTTCGGTTTTTGATTTTTGTGGTTCTGATAATGACTGTTTGGTGCGAGAAGTTACTGATGCATTTCTGTTGTTTTTGTTGTTTTAGTGAGAGCAGCAGTGTTCATTTGCCGCCGGCAAGTACAGAGGCTGCATCCAGAGGTTGGAATTTTCGATATAATTTGTGTACTTTTTGTGTGTTTAAGTGGTGTTGGTGACTGATAATGTGGAGACTGCGGTTTTTGGTTTGTAGATTATGCAACATGTGTTGCTTGATACGCCGAGTCTGGCTTTCTTCACGACTTACGCGCTTCTGGTTCTGTTTTGGGCCGAAATCTACTATCAGGTTATCTTTCATATGAAGCGGTGTATTCTTTTTAACTTTGGTTAGGGATATGGAACTTGTATGAGGCTGACGTTTTCATTGTATAGGCGCGTGCTGTTTCTACGGATGGACTGAGGCCGAGCTTCTTTACTATCAATGCTGCCGTTTATGTAGTTCAGGTGAAATTTCCTGCTCTACTGGAACATGGTGCTTTTGAAGTTCTTCTTGGAAGCCAGTTCTCTGAAAGCAATACTACAACTTACTAATGTGCAGCTTTTGTTTCTTTCTTCCATCGAACATTTCTCTTAATACTCGATTGTTTCTCTTGATGCCAGTTTCTTTTATTTCCATGTACGGATGATCATGTGGCTGCTATTTTTGCAAAACATAAGAGAAATTTAGGAAGCGAATCAAGTAGACTGATTGTGAAATAAATACGTACATGAAGAAACCAATATTGGGGTTTACTAAAGGAGTGGCATGTCACATATCACCTTTTGTCAATACAAATTAATGTTAGATATAGATGGAGATGTAAGTCATGTAACCAGATGTCGACTTTCTATTCATTGGGGGTCAGCGGACAATAGGCTTTTAGAATCATGAAGTAATTAGCATAAGATACTAAATTTGGCTAGTGAATAGTTTTTGGATTGGAGTGTCAGGTTAGATTTCATACTTTGTTTCTGCTTTATAGTGATTTTATATATTGGATATTATAAGGGGAGGAAGTACCAACAGGTAATGGGAAAGGTTCTAAAAAACGCTAGGCGATATTAAGGCGGACAGCCAGCGCCTAGGCGGTTTTGTATTTTATATATTTTTAATTATTTAATAAATATAATTACATTTATAAATTAAAAAAACATTATTATGTTCCAAAATAGCAAAAATACTTCAAAAAATAAACAAATTGTTCAACAACAATGTTCTTAGAATTAAAAAAACAAATTAGAGTTTACGGAGATGTAGTTCGCGACTTGCGAAGAAGAGATGCATAATAGGATTTTGGTTTCTGGGGGTTGTGTAATTAGTGTTTAGGGTTTTGATGTTTTTTTAAAGGGCCGCCCAGCAAGCTTGCCTAGGCACCTAGGCGCCGCCTAGCCCTCCTAGGTGGCCGCTTTTCGCGCCAGTGTCCAGCTTGGCCTACTTGGAGGAAATCGGAACTGCCACCTGTCGCCTAGCGCCTAGGCACCGCCGAGGTGTCCTTGGGCGCCTTTTTTTTAGAACCTTGGTAATGGGTCAACAATTTTGTTTGGTGTAACAGTTGTCCTTTCAAGCTTTCATTAAAGTTGACTCCAAGCACCCAATGTGTAACAAGTTTTTTATTAGTTCTTTTAAATGTTTTCATGAAACATATGTGTTGATGGTTTTGAAAGTAGTCATGTTGGATGGGACAATCTACATCATTTCTTTTATCAATAGGCATGTGTATCGATACTATTATCTTTAGTGCATCGAGGGACTTAGGCTGGGTTTGGGAGAGCTTATAAGCTCCTTTGCTTTTAAGCACCAAAGGTTTTGGTGTTTGGTAAGTCCAAAAATAAGCTACTTCTTAAAAAAGTATAGTGTTTTGAGGGAAAAAGGAGAAGCTGCAAACACTCACCTTCTGCTTATAAGCTGCAAAAAAGTAAAAGTCAGCTTATATCTTATAAGCCCAGCTGCACCAAACCCAGCCTTAATAAATGGGAATTTGGATTTAGCATTGATCATGTTTCTTTCTTTTTCATCATGCAAGTATATGGGAAAGTAAAAGAGTAACTAAAAAGGGAAACATCTCATTTCTTTGTTTCTATATTAGTCTCGGTTCATGTTCATGTGTTATACTGATACAATTGCAAGAGAACAGCTTCTGTGGGCATGTGAATGCTGTTGAAAAGTTTCTTTTAATTGACTGTTGAAAATTGTTCCTATACTTTAAAATTTTGTTTCACTTGACCTCAGTTGTTTTGGAATATTGAAAGTTCATCTAACTCATGGTGTGTCTCTTTTCTCCTTGCTGAAAGTTGAATAAGAAGCGCATTAAGATTCAAATTATCTATGGATGTGCTTGTTTTTGCATTCACATTTCTCAATAATACTGATATCAGTATAATCTTTGTTGTTTTACTTAACTTTTGCAGATAACTTTGTGGGTGATATTATGGTGGAAGCCTGTCCCAGTCGTGGTAATCTTATCTAAAGTGTTCTTTGCAGGTATTTCCTCACTACCAAATATGATATATAAGGCTTTGAAGTGTATCTTCGTGATCTGTTATCTTAATGCATATTTCTGCAGGTGTCTCTTTATTTGCAGCCCTTGGATTTCTTCTGTATGGTGGAAGGTATATGCTTCTGTTTTTTTCTTTTGAAATGATATAAAAGACGGCAAGTACACAGTGTGTACGTCTGTGTATATAGTTCGCATTTTTTAACATATGAAATGTGTACCTGCAAAACCATCTCAAATGAAAAGGAAAAAGAATCGAACAATAGTACAAATGGGGATTCACTTGGATCACTTGAGTTTAGATCTTGGTTCAAATTGCACCATTTCTGATTCTAAATTACCAATATCTAAGCCAAAAAAAGGAAGGTGACTTCTGGTTATGTGTTTTGGCTATGGTTGTTTATGTTTCATGGAAGTGATGAATTGGCAATGCTTCACTCATGGTGGTTGACCCTTGATGTATGTGGTGGCTTCCTAGGGGTCCCAAACTCTCAGGCTTTCTGGGGCCCTATAATTTAGTCCAATCATAAGCAGTCATCTTGGCAGAAAAAGAAAATTATGTAAACTTAACATAATCTTTCCACTAAAGTCACTTGGCGGTTGTTATACCGAAGAAGGCCATTTAATATTTTTAACCTAGAATATCCATTGAAGTATAGAATACTGGAATGACAGGTATGTATGTGTGTTGACATGAAACTTACAATTTTTCAATCACTCTGCTGCTGTTCGCAGGCTCTTTTTGATGTTGCAGAGATTTCCTGTGGAGTCAAAAGGAAGACGTAAGAAGTTGCAGGAGGTAACTGCTTTCTTTTATTTTCCTCTAATGGACCTGCAATTTTTCATGATATTTAGGTGTACATGTGTTCTAATTGCTGCCATATGGCTGTGCAGGTTTGCTATGTGACAACCATATGTTTTACCTGTTTCCTCATCAGATGCGTAATGGTGAGTGAAATTTTTGGACTCCATATATAATGCTCCTTGGAATTGATGTTTTTAAGCATGTCTAGGTTTTGAACCATCAAAACTGTATCAGCAATCTGAATTCTTTTTGCATCCATATACCTTCTTTTTGTATATAATGTAATAGGTTCTTTGGGGATGTTCCAATTGTCCATGCTAATATTGATTTCGATCAATTAGAGCTGATTAAAGCCCGAACTGAATTGTTTCATCTGGTTCATGAGTTCCTCACTTAAGCTTTGCGGTTCTAACTCTTGTGCTACAGATGTGCTTATGTGCATTTGACAAGGCGGCAGACCTTGATGTTTTGAATCACCCAGTTCTAAACTTGATATATTACTTGGTAAGGATTTGGCTTAGAGTTGTGTTTGGCTAGAATAGCCTTTTTGGTCCATTATGCTTTAGCTTAATTGGTGTTTGAATCTTAATTTAATTTCCTTTTCTGCTTTCTTTGTAGTTGGTGGAGATATTGCCTTCTTCTTTGGTTCTTTTCATTTTAAGGAAGTTGCCTCCAAAGCGTGGGATTACACAGTATCATCCTATCCGCTGAGGGTATGATAAAAGCAAAAGCAACCAAGGTGTGGCAGTTACGAATACATTGAACTTTGAGATACTTACCTACTGAGGACAATGAAAATCATGAAGGGATGACGCAAAGTTGGCCATTCTCTGCTTTGAGGAATTGTTGTATTTCAAAAGTTTTTGTTCAGCGGGGGTGGTAGATATGTTAAAAAGAATCGACCTTTTAAGGATTGTCTCGTATGTGTTAGTATCATGGTCTTTTTATTTTGGATGTCTTCAAATCATACTATTGGTGCTTTGATGTTTAAACAGCCTCTTTAACTAAGTGCCTCCATGAAAAGTGGACCCAAAGAATTGTATTTGTGTATGTTTGGTATAGAAGTGGATGGTAACATCTCTATTGTTGCAACTGCTCTCACCAACATCCTGGTGTTCTTCATTTCTGCCGTCTGTGCTTGTCAGAATAGAAAAGGTGAAGTATCCTGTGTTTTGTGGTGTTGGAATCTATTATATGTAATGCTATTCTTACTGTGTATTGTGCTGTGTTGGGGGATTGGGATGTAGATTTTCTCTATGATCTGGGCAAATTCTATGCTTTGATAATGAATCCTAGCAATTGGAAATCCAGGCAAAAGTATATGCAAGAAAGAGGAAGCATACCGTGTGTTGCAAACATGATGCTTTGTTCTCTTCATGGAGGAAAGAACAATCTTTAAGGCCTGTGAGCGGTGTCTCCCGGATTTCCACCCAGAAAAACTCTGCGGCGATAGCTTTTTGACAGCAACGGCCGGAAGGAGTCGTGCTATGAAGGTGAATGCAGAGAGATTAGATCGAGATGATAGACTATTTGGATGAAAAAGCCTCTTGTTCAGCCTCTACTGGTCTATGTGAACCTGTTGAATGGTAGGTTTTACTCTAGTTTTGCAACTCGGGTTTGAATGGTAGGTTATCCCGCGTAAAGAAAAGGTGTAAACCTTTTCTTTTTTACTTTACCTCTTGTTCAACAAACTTATTTACCCCCGCACTTGAGAGTATTGGTTAGGGTGGGAAACAATTTTACTCGCTACTAACAATTATTTTTCTGATCGAAATCTTACCCCTACACGAAAAAGATCATCGTACGTATATGAGCAGAGTAAGATGCTCAGCTGCCTATGCGAGGGTTTGAAGCACTTGAAATGATCTTGCGAACTTATACATTTTTTTAGAATGAGAATAATTGCATTACACAAACTAGATACAAATACAATATATCAGTAAGGGTGAACAGGAAAAAGACAAAAATCTATTGCGAACTTACAATGCTGATCACTTGGTCACGAGTGATTTGGTCAGGTACTGTCCAGATCTGTTCATTTTTAATTCAAGGCTGAGACATTATTTATTTATTCAAAGACTTCTTAGATCAAAGATGACCACGTCTAAATAGTAACTGACCAAATCACCCGTCGCCTTATACATAATCACTACTCTAATACATGAGGGTAAATAAATAACAGTAGGGGTGCAAGTCCAAATTAGCTGATACCAAGAGGCCCAATCCATATACGTACCCGTCCAAAACCCACCGCACGTACTCTCGGGTCACCGATCTGCACGCCACGTCACGAAGGCCCCACAGTATTAGGAAAATGGGTGAGCTCATAAATATGCGCGCCTTATTTTCGTTTGAGTGGGATTTTCAGTAGACTCGGGTACTCGATATTTCAGTGGACTCATACACCCTTAATTCTCAGGGAAGGACTCTCAGGCCCACTATATATATATATATACCTCCCTTATTTTCATCCCAATCATGCCACCACCACCTCTACATTGTTCCTTCTCCGTCTGTCATCCTCGACCAGCCTGAATTCGGCGATCATTACTAATTTCATTTTTTTGTTCTATCGATTTTATATATAGAGATGCATTTTTTTGTGTTATTGTGAAATTGATGTTTGATGATGAGCAGTTGAGGTGGAGGAGGAGAAGGTGGGTTACGAAGAGGATGGGAATGAATTGGTGTTGGATGGAGGATTTGTGGTGCCGACGACCAAAAACTGTGCTGCAGCTTTACATAGACCAGGAGCATATAAGCACTTGATGAATGAAGAGGACACTGAATAAAGTTGAAACGGTGAAATAAGGAGGTTGTATAGAAAATGTTTTGGCCTCGCTTCTAGCTAGCTAAAGAGAATTACTACAAATATTAAAATTTAAAAAGTAAATTACGTGAAATTTAAAAGAATATTCGGACGTGCCACCGCACGGGTGCGAAATGTATAAGTTTGAGTAAGGAGGGGTTGCGCGTCACCTATGCTTCGAATTAAACGGATGTAGGTTACCGGTGTCACTTCGGAAGGAAAATTTATAGTAGTTTTTTCGTCACCAACATCGATACTCGTGTAAAGACGAGCAGAGCAGCCAAAGAAAAGTAGTAAGGACGTTGCTCTGAAGAGCTTGGAAGGAAAAAGTGCTAAAGCGTAAGGCTTTAGCATCGAGTTTGACTAGGTCGAGGTTGTACTGTATTGTATTGTTGTTATTAAATGATTGTGTTTGTTTGATTGTGTGTGTCTAGACTGATCCTCAAACCTTTCTTTTATAATGGTTTGCAAAGTAGATAAGGATGCAATCTTCGCTGCTAGTCGGTTGAGATACACAAGGTTTCGTTTTCTTTGGCAAACACGTAATTGAGTAACACAGATTCAATCATGTATGAAGACTTATTTTAGAGCCACATGAATTGGTCTCAATCGAGTCAAAGACTTGTAGAAGTTTTCAACGATAATATAGTATAGATGACAAGAATTAGTTGTCTCGCTATATAACTCTGCTAGTTAAGATCCAACTCGCCGCTTGACAAGTATGCATGCTTACTAGACTCACATATGCCTTTCACCAAAGACTTAGGAAGTTTCTTGGATGTACAACACTATAATTAAGGAATTGAGTCCTTATCCACCACCAGAAGTCATTTCATGCAGACATGCAGCCAATTAAAGACTTAGGAACATGGATATGTAGACAATTCATTCCACAAGCCATTAAAAATGATTGCTTCAATCAAGCATGTGAGGAGTCCTTCATTTCGCAAGCAACCTCCATGAAGTGGAGTGATTGGTCTTTGCCATGCCACATTGACCATGTACCCACATGATCATTCCTTATTAAACAACAATTAGGGATACCTAGAATTTCTTTTTCGCTCCACCACATTGTCAAGCAATTAAAGATAATTATTTTCTCTATTCAAAAAAGCAAGCCGTGAACATCACACCCCTTAGTCCTTCGGCCGCCTAAGCTTCGCTTCGTATGTAATGTCTCTATGTCGCACGACTTTTTGTACAATATCATCGCTTACATGTTCAAATCCCCCTTCGATACAGAGTCTTCTTCTCGCACGTAAACTCTAGGATTTAGCTCGTATGGTTCCGCTGGCAGGCCATTACCTGTAAACCTAATATTTGGGCTCGTCAGTATAACGTGGATTATGAATTAATTAATATTTATTAAAATAATTAATGTCTAGTAAATTATTAATTTTTCAGTGTAAACGAAAAGAAATGGTAACAGTTGAATAAAGACACCGAATTTAGCACATTTGATTCTCCGTTTTCGTTTCCATGTTCTTTGTTTTTTGTTTTTGTTTTTGTTTTCCTTTTCTTGTTTCTTGTGTTCCAGAAGGTGCTTTTAATAAACCAACGTAGTAACAATGCTACCTTTGAAGTAAATCTATGGCATAATAGCCTTTGTTCACTTGTGTACTTCTCAAGTACCAAACTTTGAGTTTATTGTCTATGTTCTGTGGTAAAGGTCAAGGCTTTCATTGCTTGAATGGCACATAGAGTGTGTAATGAGTCTTAAACTCGAAAGTCTGCACCTTGTGGATCACTTGTGTACTTGTCCCAAAACTGATGGGAGTTAATCGAGTTATCATCTTTTACCATCAGCCTTTGTTGTTCGGTACAACTTTTACACGAGAGCTGTGGAATCAAAGGGAATGTAGATACCTATATGTATCTAAAGAAGGGATGGAGTCGCATTCAAGTCATAGTTTTGGTATCATGAATCGTCAATGCATATGTCGTTGTAGGCCTCATTATGAACCGAGTTAGAGCCGGTCCGAACCTAAATTTTAGGGCTTAGGGTAGGGTAGAGCTCGATCAAAGTCAACAAAATTTAGGACCGGGTAGGGCTGAGGCTTGAATATTTAAGCCCAACCTGTCCTAGCAGCCCATTTCGTTAGGGCTAATAGGGTCGGATATGACCGGCCCTTTAAATAGGGCTAAACATGTAACACCCCGTCTCAAAAATTTACCTTTATACCGAGATCAGGCGAATTACAGAGGGTTGTAACTGCGCTGTTAGTATTCCCTGAATTAATATTCAAGTTTGATATCGAGATATTCTCGATTCTGGAGAAATAGAATTAGTGTCCTATGGGGGAAGCTCGAGCAGCTCGAGATCGCTCAGCCACCTCCACCCCAGGCATGCGTCCGGCCTCACCGTCACAATCAATGGCTTCGTCGTCCCCCGGCGACCGAGCCCTGGCCTCCATCCATGCCAGATCCGTCGTGAGCGCCACCAGTAGAGGGAGAACATCTCGGTTCCTTCGGCCTCGTCACAAACCAGTTGAGAAGGGGGAATAATGAGCTTCCAGAAGCTGCCAGAAGCATGGAGGAGAAAGGAGGAGCGCAGCGAAGCTCCACCGGAGGAGATCTGCCGGAACTTGCAACGGTTTGACCCCGAGGTAAAACCACCTCTTTTTCTTCCGCTCTAAATGATTTTATGATGCTTGGGTAGTGTAAGAGATGGTCTTGCAGGTTTGGAAACTTGGTTTGGTCCGAAAAAAACTGAGTTTTTCCGGCAAAACAGTGATCGGAGAAGACAAGGGTAAAAACCCTGGTTTTTACCGCGGCATAATTACTTTTTACTGTTTTACCGTGGTATGAAAGGTCAGAACTGCCCCTAGTAGTTTGAGGACATTACAGGGATGCCATTAGGGCTGAAATCTCAAAAATACCCCTAGTAGTTTTGTATAATTACAAGGCTGTCACTGAGTTAGAAATTCCATAAATACCCCTGACTATTTTATATAATTACAGGGATGTCATTGAGGCTGAAATTCTAGAAATACCCTTGAAAGATTTGTATATTTACAAGACTGTCATTGATGTTAAAAAGACGTTGTTGCCCTCAGTAGTGTTAGATAATTACAGGGCTACTGTCGAGGGTGAAATTCCACAAATACCCTTGGTAGCTTAGCTTATTTACCAAGCTGCCATTGAGGCTGCATTGACATTATTGCCCCTGGCCGTCCTAGGTATTTATAGGAGTGTCATTTGGATAAATTGTCTATTATATCTTTGGTGGACTTCTGTAATTATGTGATTGCTTTTATTATATGTTTTGTTATGTATGGATGTTATAGTTATGAATGGTGGAATGTTCGGGATAATGCCGATGATTAATATGTCGGTGGATACCTCAACGGAGAGGTTAAACTCCGGATATGCAATAGGCGTTTGCTATCAATTTTAATAGATCGACCGTTTGCTATCAATAGGTTAAACGAGATTTGCCCGGTTAGGACGTTAATTAAAATAAGAGCTACGTGTGGCTTGATCGGCAGCCTAACCGGGATTCAGGTGCAGTCACAAATAATATTAGAACCCTAAATCCTCTAAAGTAATTGGTTTGAGATCCAAATGCAGAAATTGGGATAACCTCCGGCGGTGAGGTCTATTCCGGTATTGTTTGGACTGTTGAAAATGGTTTTGGAAAAGGGTTATCCTTTCTCAAGGGGGATTACGAGTAAATCTTTCTTGGGATGAGTCCCGTACTTCCTAACGTGGGTTTAAGGAGGTAAATTCAGGCCGGAGAGTGACAAAACAGGGCCGAGATGAACTTGTTATTTTTTTCTCACAATTCAGCTTTAGAATTATATGTAATTAACCTTATTTTTTAGGTTATATTTTACATGCATGCATACATATTATACTTAATTTAAGACATCTATCTATAAACTAAATGGTTATACTCATATATCTCACGAACTAATGCTCTAAATCATCAAGATACAATCGTTAATTAACAAACTAAAATGAAATCAAATGAACAATGCTAGCAAATCAACTACAAAAGAGAAGATTAGTTGTATTATATCTAAAAAATAATAAACATATTAAAACAAAAAAAAATTAAAAAGTTATTAGGACCTAAAGGGCTTTTTAGGATAGGATCGTAGGGTATGACAGTATTTTATTTGCTCAACCGTTATCATATCCTACTCGAGAAGGGTTACGACCGACCCATTCTAATAGATGGTTGGAAATGACGCATTTTAAAATGGGTTAGGGTCGAAATAATGAGGCCTATGACGTTGTATGATGGGTGGGCAGTGGGTGTGGATTTAGATGATGCTTCTAAGTTAGGTATGTAAACCTTGAATTTTATATCTCCTAAAACCCTATCATTGTCTTCCTCTTGAAACTTTTTTTCATGTCTAGAAGAAAAGGACAATTTTTGGTTTGATAAATATAAAGAGAGGAACACTATTTGGCATTTGCAATTCTTCTTTATGAAAGTGATTGATGTTACAGCTATGGCCTTTTTGTTTTGTATTTTTGGGGTTTCTTTCTCTCCTCACTTCTCTCTGCTGCCGTTGTTGACCATGACCCTTGATTATGTTAATACTTAATAACTAGACAGATAGTTGATACGATTAGTATTGGGTTTTTTGGTTGTTTACAGCATTGGTTATTGTTTTATTGCTTGTCAAGGTGAGAGAGCTCATTCAGGCATTCTGAGAAGCTGAAGGTGCAGTTTTTATTGTCAAAGTTTGTAGCTTTTTGAACTGGAAGTGCTGCTTTTGATTTTCTAGGAGCTGGGTTTCTCAGTTTTTGGTGTTTGGTGAATTAGGTCTTTGTTTGATTTTTCATACTTGCTCCCATTTTTGAGATTCTGGGCTTGTATAATCTGCTTGGAGCTCATAGAGGAGAATTGGGTTTGTATTATATTGTGGAGCTGTTGATTTTGGACTTCTGGGTTGTTTAGAATCTATCTTTGTGGTTTAAGAGCTTGAGGGGATGAAAGGGAAGGTAGGATTACCAGGAAACTACTTCGTGTTGAACACAGGAGATAAAATCCCAGCCATTGGACTTGGGACATGGCAGAGTGATGGAGACCTTTGTGTTCAAGCTGTGAAAACAGCATTATCAGTAGGCTACCGACACATAGATTGTGCTCATCTTTATGGTAATGAGGTTGAAGTTGGTGAGGCATTGGCTGAAGCATTTAAGGGTTCACTGAAGAGGGAAGATGTTTTCTTGACTTCTAAGCTCTACTGCACTATGAATTCTCTCAACAAAATCGAGAATTATGTCAGAGTTTCTCTGAAGAACCTCGGTGTTGCGTATTTGGATCTGTATTTGATGCATTGGCCTGACAGCTCTGCTTTTGGTGATGCGACTGATCCTCCTTCGAAATCTGGGAGTGAGTATAGGCAGTTCTTGAATCGGTTGAAGAAAGCATGGAAAGCTATGGAAGGACTGGTCGAGTTGGGTCTGGTTAGAGCCATTGGGGTTAGCAATTTCAGTGTTGAGCAGATCAAACAGTTGCTTAAATTTGCAAAAATTGTACCTGCAGTCAATCAGGTTGGTTTCTTTCTATTCAACAGTTTAACATCAAATCATTAGTTCTCTTCTATCAAGTAGTTGATAAGTAGGCATTCCAAGTTCCTTTTTGAATCATATATCCATGATTGTTGAATGTTGCAATGAATTCTCTTGTTGATTTTTATGTGAGCAGCTGATTTACGATATACCTCACTTAAAACACTTCCTGCCATTTGTGATATATTCGGATGTGTGTGGTAGACATTTGGCCGTGGGTTTATATTTATTGTGAAGGAACCTGCTTCGATGCAAGAATATTACAGCGCATTTATCTCCAGCGATTGTTGTTACATGTATGCCTATGCAATGTGAAATATAGAAACTCATTTTGGATCATATAAACCTACAATCACTTGAGTTCTGCACTAGCCACACCACTGTTCCTGTCTCTTTTGTCCATGATGAATTGATGTCTTTCATCTTTGCTGCATTGATTTTCATTGTGATTATCATCATCTCAATGACTCTGAGGGTTCACATTTCTTTGTATAAAATAAATTGTGGCTGTTCGTTTGTTTCTACAAACCTTCGTTAAGACTGAATTCCGTACTTCTTATTACTAATGCCTTTAAGTCTTCTTTAAGTCGTTAACTGATGAGTGATTGAATTTTTAGGTGGAGTTGCACCCTTTTTGGAGGCAAGATGAACTTGTGAAGTATTGTCAATTGAAAGGTATTCATGTATCAGCTCACACACCCTTAGGAGTCCCAGCATCAAATCCTGGACCATCTGATTACAGTTCAGGTGGGGAAGATGAGCCTGGAACTCCCCGCATATCATTCAGGAGGTCTAGGTCTGTGCATGGGCCTATGCTGAAATTGTCAACAGTTGAACACATAGCAGACAGACACAGAAAAACACCTGAGCAGGTACTTTAGATTCAATGAGCTATTTTTCTTTCTTTGAATATACCTTCTCATTTTATCTGTTTCTATAACAGATACTATACCAAGTTTATGTTTGTTCTCATCCAAGTTTTGATTCATGAAATTGAAGTATTATTCATCATGTCCATAATATGCATATCTTGTTATTACAACACCAAGCCCAATGTAGACTTCTATCAATTGCCTAAGATCTGAAGTTTGCGCCACCATCGTAAACCTTTTCTGTACAGTTCACATCCACAGTTAATATCAAGGGTGCAATAACACTGTAAATATATGATTAGTTCACCTAGTTTTCATCAAAGATTCCACACAAGCAGGAAGCAGCATAAAAAGTCCCATTTTTTAGGGCGTTGATTCTCCATTTGGCATGATTGTAGATTGTAATGTACAGTGATACGAATAAGCATTCCCACTCACTAGAACGGCTGAAGATATTTTAAAGCAATTTTCTTCTTCAAAAAGGATCTCGTAAAATTTTCAGCCTCCAATTATGTAACACCTCTTATTATCAATTTCAACTTCTCAATGTATTGGTGTTGAACCATATGTGTTTTACTTTTCTTCTTTCAGTAAGCATGGTATTGTCAGAAACGGAAACCAATGATCTTTATACTTATTAGCCAAATCGTCTGTAATTATAAAAAAATACTTGTTTTTGGATGCCTAGAGAAGAAAGCTGCATAATGAACTAAATTTCTAGATGATTCTGTTGTCAATTAAGAATAGAAACAAACACAGTGCTTTCCAGTGATTTTAGTATAATGTGGGGGGGGGAGGGAATTGCATAATCATATGTCGTTATGGCTCATATTTTAACCAGTGATTACTATTTGTTTCAGGTAATTTTGCGATGGGGGCTGCAAAGAGGAACCAGCGTCCTACCATGTAGCTTGAAGCCAGATAGAATAAGAAAAAACATAGACATCTTCAGTTGGTCCCTGACAGACGACGAGTGGAATGGGTTGAACCACATTGAACCACAGGTATGCTTATTTGGAAACAGCCCTCTGAATACTCTTTCGGAGAGTGGCTTTGTGTCGGAAAGTGGATGTGGTCCACTTCAAGCTGTGCATGAAATGGAAGATGACATGGAATCCAATGCCTGATATATTCAATCATATCTTCAGATAATGTGGATGCCATATTTTTGTTCAAGGTGATGATTTGTTGATATGATATGTGTATGCCCATTGGTTTGCAAGATTTGCAGTTTGTGGATGCTGATTAGAATGTCAAAACAGTATTATTAATTAAAGTGGCAAATATTTCTGTGTTAAACAAACATGTTCCACTTCTAGCAGGTGTATTGATGAAACATTTGCAGAAAACCAGTGATTGTTTCCTCTTTTCTTTTCTTTTTTTGGCGAAGTTTTCCTCTTTTCTTTAGTAATTAGCTTTTGGATGATCTGCTGTGGCCTTGAGTACATTCTAAGAAATTTCTCTCATTAATAGCTACCGTATCAAGTCACGCAGCGGATGTTGTAAAAACTAATGCAAAGGATCAGATCGATCATCCCAGGTGGATATTGTTTTGTGGTTTTAGAACTGCTTAAAGCACTGCAAACAAACAGGTCCATAGTCTTGTGTGGATGTTCTACGAAGCAAAAGAAGAAGATTTGGTTTGGTTGTCAGCGCCCTTCATTATCCTCAATAACATTCTGGTTGAAGATAATGGGGTCTGAACGACCATTTCAGACCAGCAAAAGCAACCTATGGCTCTTAAAACATTCACATACCAATGCTATATGAAAAGGATTTACACCATTGTGACATTTTCGATCAATATTTCGTCCCTAGAAACCTCCACAAAATAAAACCAGAAATGTCTTTCTGGAGGACCGGTTCATCAGAACAAACAATTCGTAAAGACAAACAAAAAAGATATATTGTGAGGAAATTCGGAAAATATACTAAAGAAGATCATATATTCGTGTATTCCGCCTTTATTAATTTTTCGTATAATCATATAAGTTTTGTGCTTCACAAAATTGAGTTGCAGCCTGTCCAAGTGTGACTGCATCATTTTTCAACTCCTACAGCTACACAAACACAAACAGACTTCTCGCAATCTCTCTTATTAAATCAAACTAAAACACAAAAGTGTCTTCTCTTCTATCCCAATTCCTGTGCCATCTTTTGTTTGATTTTCTCAACTTGATTCCAGAATTCCACATGAAGAACAAGTCACCATCATTACAATTTTCACCAAAGTTGAAAAATGAATCCCCCAGCAAAAATAGTTTGACCATATAACAATTAATATTGCATGAAACTGCAAATGAATCCCCCAGCAAAAATAGTTTGACCATATAACAATTAATATTGCATGAAACTGCAAATGAAATGTAATACCGTCCTTTCTGACCAAAATTTTAATGTCAAAGAAATAGACTTCACAATTAAGTGGGGTGCTGTGGACTTTCACAGATTGATGGTGGCTGTTGGTTATGGCTTTGAATCTATGATAGGTAAAATTGACACATGCAGGTCATTTTCATTTTGGTTGGTATTTATACCCTTGATTTTCTACATGCCTCTTTCTTCATCTAACAAACTTCAATGGTAGAGACCATTAGTTTTTTTTCAGAGAATGGTAGACTATCCATTGTCCATCCAATACATAAAATAAGCGGAAAGGTATAAGCAGAAATACACCAATATACGTACAACCTTGTACATTAGAAATTGTAGCAGACAATTTCCCACATTCAATAGTACTATTTCTACATGTATACCATTCCATGAACCAACAACACAAAGGATTCAGATACTGGAAGTACTCTTCTCATTATATAAGCAATTGTGTGGATTCATATTTACTGCAAATCAACTTTGAGAGTGCAAAAAATAGCATTATAGATATAGAAACTAAACTTCTTTCAGAAGTAGTAACATCTCTACCTGTACATGCAATCAGGGTTCCCTGGTTTATCTACAAAAAGAAAAGCTAGATTTTGTTGTTGATATTATCGAGCCAAGAAACTAGCTGCTGAGTTGAAGGTCTCACCTTAGGGCATCCACTTAAGCAAAGCAATGCAATCTCTAAAACACACAAAAGCTCCGGAACTCTTTGCTTGTCATAAATGACTGGATCAAACACTTCAGTTTCCCTCTTCTCCCTCTTCATTTGAAACACCCAAGAGATCAAATCCCGAGCTACTTTTAGCTTGCACATATCCATAGGCCTTTTTCCAGTTAGAAGCTCCAAAAGAACAACCCCAAAACTGTACACATCGCCCTTGTAAGTAGCAACAGAGGCTTGGCCATACTCGGGAGGAATGTAGCCCAATGTCCCAACAAGATCAGTTGTTACATGAGTATCATAGGGAAGCAGAAGTCTTGCAAGACCAAAATCAGCTAAGTGGGCTTTGAAATTCTCATCTAAAAGAATATTACTTGATTTTATATCCCGATGAACAATATGGGGTTCACATGATTGATGCAGATAAGCAAGCCCTCTTGCCGCCCCTTGAGCAATCTTAAGCCTTGTATTCCAATCTAGACAGGATGAACCATCCACCCTTTCATGCAACCAATAGTCGAGACTACTGTTCTCCATGTAAGAATATATCAAAAGCCTGTCACTTTTATAAGTGCAATACCCTTGAAGATGGACAAGATTTGGATGTTGAGCTTTTGACAGTGCTTCAACTTCAGCACGGAATTCTCTATCCATCTGGCCGCAGTCACCAGACAGTCGCTTGATTGCAACCTTCTTACCATCAGGGAGCGTAGCTCTGTAAACCAGACCAAAACCCCCACAGCCAATGATATTTGCCTGATCAAAATTGTTGGTGGCATGCAGGAGGTCGTCAAGAGAGAGTTCTTTATTGATGCCCTTGTTTTGGAAAAGAACCACTGATTTTGAACCTAGTTCTTCCAAATACTTCTCTTCCATATCATGCTCTTTTTCAGGATCAACCTCTCTTCGACTATGTACCCGAATCACAATTATAAATATGAGAGCAAAAAGAATTGCAGTTCCAAATACAGTCCCAACAGCTATACCAATAATAGATCCTACACTCATTCTTGATTTTCTGGTTTGAACGGGATAAGTATGAACCTTGGATGGACATGGTGGAGCATGCTCACCACAAAGACGATTCCCTTCAAAGCTTGCATTTGGGAAGGTCCCAAACTGACCTCCACTAGGGATCACCCCCTCTAATTGATTGTCTGCAACACTGAACTTGGACAAAAAACTGAGGCGAATCAAGGAACTGGGTATTGTCCCTGAAAGATTGTTATGAGACAAATCCAAAGTCTCTAAGCTGATCATATCAGAAAGAGAACTTGGAATTGGTCCAGATAAATTGTTGCACTTTAGATCCAATACATGAAGGGATTTCAGGTTCCCAAATTCTGGCCAGATCTGTCCACTGAAATTATTGTTGCTAAGTTCCAGCGTCGGTGGAAAGCTCCAAACTTGATTGTACTGCAATCCCCTTGCACTTGCATTCTTCTTCTGGAAAAGAGGAAAATCAGGGGAAGGTTCCTGAACTGAGGAAAAATTCACATCAATGAGGCTCTCTAGCCCAGTTAAGCTTCTCGGGATCTCTCCAGTAAAAGTATTGTTTGATACGTCCAAGTAGAAGAGATAAGTAAAATTGCCAAACCAAGCTGGAACTGTACCATGCAAGCAGTTCCAGGATATATCCAATAGCTGCAATCTGCTGCTCTTACTCAGCCATTGAGGTATCGAACCCGTGAGCCGAGAATTTGCAAGAATAAAAACCTTCAACTTTTCAAAATGAATGCTAGGATCAGCTGGCAATTCTTCATCATAGAAGTTCATGGTGAGAACCAAAGTAGTAAGATTCTGACACTGCTGTAAGATATGAAGGGCAGATGATAGATTAGAATGGCTGGCATTTGAAAGTGAGAGGTAACTGAGAGTATGAAAGTCCTTGAAGCTGTCAGGAATTTGGCCACTCAAGTTGTTCCTGGCAAGATTTATGTTATTCAAATGCTGACAAGTGGGAAGATTGGATGGAATAACCCCTTCAAACTGGTTTGAACCCAGATCAAGAGAGGCCAAACTTGTCATTGCTGAACAATTTAGATCAACTGGACCGTTCAGTGAGTTGTTTCTCACATTCAGCAAAGAGATGGTTGGAGAACTTGACAAGGAAGGGGGTATCGGACCACTGAAATAATTGGAATGAGCAACAAAAAACTGCAACCTCCGGAGGCTGTGGAAAACGTCCGGAATAGTTCCTGAAAACCCATTAGTTGATATATCCAACCGAGTAAGGTTGATCAGGTTACCAACTTCTTTGCTCAGCGGCCCGGTAAGCTTGTTATCTTGAATGGTCAGTCTGTTCAGATTTTGCAGCTGATATATACCTTCAGGTACACCACCAGAGAGATTGTTCGTGCGGAGACAGAGGTCCTCCAAGGAACTACAATTGCCAAGACTTGCTGGAAGTCTACCAGACAAGTAGTTCACAGCCAGCTTCAGTACCCGAAGCCGAGTAGAATTTACACAAATGCTTTGTGGAATAGAACCATTCAAGAAATTCTGAGAGATGTCAAGTGACAGAATCGAAGGTAAATTGAAATCAACAGGAATGGGGCCAGAAAAGTGATTAGAACTCAAGTCTAAGGACTTTAAGTATGGCAATTGGAAAAGTGAAGCAGGAAGTGTTTTTTTAAGGAAATTATGAGAAAGATTGAGGGCTCGAAGCTGTTCCAAATTCCCCAAAGATTCAGAAAGGTTCCCGTATAATCTCATATTCGAAAGATCCAACTCAACCACTCTATAACTATCAACAGCATCATCCAATCCAAGAGAGGAGGAAGAGTTGCAAGTAACACCTGCCCATTTACAGCAATCAACAGAGAAATTCCTGCCCCAAATACCAAGGGTGCTTTGCAGACCACCCATGAAATCCTCCAATGCTTTCAAATCACTGAGATTGCAGGTCAGGTTTTGAGAGCTCAAAACCTGAGCTTGGAAGCAAAACCCAAAAACAAAGATGGTCACCCAGAAATCGTGAACACCCATTTTTAACACAACTACCAATAAAGCTTCCAACTTTGGATGAGAAATCAAGAATGTACAGTCAAGGTAGCAGCAGTTACACCCTTGCCAAGAACTCTGATTTCTGAACTGGGTTTTGCTGCCTCAATCATTACTGAACTGAACCACAAACAACAACAAAACAAAACCCAAATCAAAACTAAATAAAGGGTTGTGTTGAAAGCACAAAAACATTAACAATAACACAAAAACAAGCCATGAACAATAAAAGACATACCTTACTGGCAAAAAAGGTTGAGTCTTTGAGTTGGAACACGCTTCTTTTTTGTGGTATGAAACAATGAGGAAGGAAGGAAAGTAATGGATGGATTTAGTGAACGAAAGCGCTTGGCATTTTGGTTTATTTCCTTTTTCAGTTGGGCTGCAAGGCTTTCTATATTCGTACAGTCCATGTGAAAGTGGTGACCGGCGTAGCCGGTTAGGGAGGTGTAGTTGAAATGAGGTTGAGCCGTTGAAGTGTAGCAAAGTCAACAGAGGAGTAGCGACACGTTCACCTAGTCTTATAAACTGCGCCCTGTTCAACGGTCGCGTTTTATGACGTTTGACAGTTGTCTCCGTTTAGATTCACCATTTAATTTCCGGTGAGGTGCGGTTTGGTCCAAGGAAACGAAAGATAATGTAGTGAATAAACTACACTATTATGTATCAATCTCGCTTCATTAATTCTCGTTTTGATCGAATTTTAGTTTATTTGATTCAATCAATATGATTTTAAAGCTTTAAATCAATTGAGACTATTACATATCAAAGTACGTAGCATCTAAAGTTTTTTTTAAAAAAAGGGTGTGCTCCTACCATTAATAAATTATCAATGGTAAGTTCTCGTTTGATCCACGGAGATGTTTTCTTTTCTGTCTATGAATTACCAACGATTTCATGTTGCATATGTAATATGTCAGACTTGTTTCTTGAAATGAGCAAAGAAACAAGAACGCCACCTCGTCCAGCAGGGAAGCATATTGCAGAGCCAGAGACTATAATAGCGTTCTAATGCCGGTCAAATTCATCCTACATGTTGACATATCAACAAATCGACATCGAGTGGGAAAATATTGAAAAAAAAATCATCCATGCATTACTATCTACAATTTTAATGATAGAAAACATGATCAACTTGAAAGTTTTGGAAATCAAAATTCAAGTCACACAAGTGTGCTGCATATATTCCACACTGATCAAACTCAGCTCCATTTTTTTATCTTTTCTTTTGTTATATATGGATCAAATTTTACAGTTTTTACTACATTAATTAATACTTTTGCAAATAAAAAATCTAACTATCTAGTATTTCTTCCTCACAAGTAAAAACGAACCAGTACTTACTATTACAGGTTCCTTTCAATAAATACGAATATTCTTCTTCTTCTTCAGTTATTCCTAAGTTTAGGTGAATATATATATATATTGTCAAACCTCTACATATATATACTATGTCTTGCTTAAAAAAATGAGACAAGTTAGAAAAACCTGCCCAATCCATTTGCCGTACACAGACCACCGCATCAGAGATTATTGACATTCAAGACTTGGCTCTGGTTTTTCAAGATCAATTCTTTGTTTGACTCTTTCCAAAGAGCCGGCACTGTGTCATGCTTTAGGGTTAATTTGTATATGGAAAAGATATACAGAAATTCTAACTGTAACGTACAACTAGGGTGACTGGTATATACCATCATTATTCGTTCCACGACCATTAAGCTTAATTCCGTGGTAATTTTGTATATCTGTGCCTTGTAATAGCTAACTAAGCATGATATAAGTATATGCCACCGTGATTCAAGACGTGATTAATTAACTAAGCCTGCAAATTCAAAAGGGAGAGCTTTCAATTCAGCACAAAAAAAGATGCTGCAATGAGCTAGAGAGCAACCGAGCAGCTTTCACACAGACGCGGATTCAGAAAACGAAACCCAACTAGCTATATATAATTAAGGGAGATCGAGTACGTCTTGAGTTGCTTGCTTTCGCAAGGAAGAACTCAAATAGGACTAATGTATGGATCATTTTAGGATCGGATTCGATCAGATATATACCACAGCATGCAGGAAAAAGAATGTAGAAATTCCGATACATAAACCCTAAAATTCGATCAGACTTGTGTGTCTTAGTTCGATCTGTAGTAAAAAAGCCAGAATCAGAATAATATATAGTCAAATAAGACCATCGCGGGAACAGTCAAGTTTGAACGGCCGGTAGGCCCCCTCCCAAAATGTTCATACTTGAAACCAGTGGAGCCCGATCGATCGTGTGGGCCACACTTCAGATAGTCTGTCTTTGAACCCTAACCGTTGATTAATTAACACCGCCGCTAGTTAACATCAAGCCAACGTCAGCTCACACGTACGTAGATCTATACGTGTTTCGGTTAAGCTACGAGTGGTTCGTAGACAAGTACGTACGTAGCTAGGGTTAATACGTGACCGGCCGCTTGTTGAAAAGTTGGCTATACTACTATGTCTTCACCGGTGATCTACCTCATGATTATTTGGATGTATATGGCCTGGAGTGGACTAGTGATCGATCATGGAGCTAGCACTAACATTACCAACAAGTATAATTACATACAAGCTAGCTTGATTAGCAAGCTCTATAGTCATATATAACTTTTTATTCGTGAGTCACTTGATTTAGTTATATAATTGAAAAGGTTGAGCCACTACGAGTTGGCCGACCGGAATGAAGCGATGTGGTGGATCATGGTGGAATGCATGGCTTGGTGGCGTACGTACGTGTTCTCAGTTTTAGTGCCCGGCCAACTGATCGATAGAGATCATGGTTTATATTTTCCAAATGCAATCAGATAATGATTTTTTGTTTTGGTGATCATGACTCATGCCTTTGCTTTCCTATTAGTGATCAGAATTCTCCTTCTGGATTCTTCTTATTTTGGATATTCCACAATTCCATTGTTGTCTAGTGGAGCAGACATTCACTTCCACCGGATTTGCGATTAGTGGGTTCGAGTAATGGTCTGGTATTCTGTGGGTGTGAGAACTAGGTTGTATGGGCAGCGCCGCTGGCAGTAGCGTAGCCAAAATTATATATTTAGCAAGACACAATTTAAAGATTTTTAAATGAAAATTGTATATGTTATGTTGTATTTGTGATGTGTTTATGTGGAACTCAAGTTTTCAATTGTCATTGTATTTTACTTTTCGATACAATAATGAAAATGATGAAGTTTCACTCTCATAGCATTCATATATATGAGTTTGAAGGTATTGTATATGTTATGTACACCAAGTATATGATCACTTTACACGATCTCAAAAAGCCACGCACATGAAGATTGTTGAAAAAATGATAGAAATAAAAGATTTTTTGTAATCATTTTGATAGTTAAAGTGAATGAAAATAGTCACCAAAGTAATACATGTAATAGTTGATCTTTCAACTTCTTTGTCTTTTGGTTTTTGTAACAACTTGAATCAATTACATGGTAGTGGTCTAATGAAATGTTGTAACTTTATTAATAACATTCAAGTTTTCCTACAATCCCACCAATATAAATAGGTGACTCCATCCCTCATTCTAAACACACCAACTCAAAGCATCTCTCCTTACTTCACTCGTCCTATATCAGAATTCAGAACTCAGCCTCCCTCTTCACTCGTTCCAATCTTTTCAACCTCAAAAAGTTTAGCTCTTCTCAACCCAGACTCATACCAAAACAAGTCTAACCTCATCTCAATCCCAAACCAATCTTATCACCCTCATTTCAATCCCAAAACAAAGCTCAATTTCGTGATCAGACAAGAATATCCTCAGATCATGGTCCTGCTGGGTCTGAAATTTCTCATACTCATGAGTCACCTTCATCTTTGCATACGCTCTCCACTGAGGCTTCTATATTGTTGAGGGCTTCTAGATTGTTACTATTTTCTAGCATATGCTAGAAACTAGACTCTAGATCGACGGGAGCAAAGTAAAATTGAGCAGTTTTGAGGCAAAGGATAAAAGAATTGGAAGTGCAATATGATGCAAGAATGCAATGTGTCTAGTTCAGATGGGATTTACTTCACTCTTTGGATCCTTGGATGAATTTTTGAAGTCTTTTGCTGAAAAGTATGATGACATTAGAAAGCAAAATCAAGAGGTTATTTAGATAGTTATTAATAATAATTTATGTATATGAGTTCTCTTTTCTTGAATAATTGTATCTGAGTTGAGTTTTAGATCAACGACAACTGCAACTTGTTTCAAAATTCAGTTTGTTTTTGGAGTTCACTAAATCTGTTGAACATGCTGATGAGCAACAGAAGCAAAAACGGCTTAAATTACAGAGAAAAACGACAGGACATTTCAACCGAGCCCTAACCCCTTACACAAGGAAGGAAGAAATGCCAAGTTCACACATATCTATCCGTAACAATAAATCAATTAGTACAACAGACTGACAGAACAGCAATTACACAACGGTTGTTGATGATCTAATTCTTGGTACAACAGACTGACAGAGTATAGCTGCTCTATTACTTTGCAGGTTTAGATCATTAGTATATGAATATATGATTGTACTAATGTACTATTGAAAATAAAACAAGCTACTGAAAATATAAATCCCACAGCTATTCCTAAATAAAATCCTCCCCCTAATGCTGGATTTTGTTTTCTGGGAGGCGTTGGTCCTTCACTTTCCACTTGTTTAGTCACCTTTGATGGACTTGGAGGTGCAAGGTCACCAGAAAGACCATTCCCTTCAAAGCTTGAAGGTGGGAAGGTCCCAAACTGACCTCCATAAGGAATCTGCCCCTCCAATTGATTGTCTGCAACATTGAACTTGGACAAGAAACTGAGGCCGACCAGTGATCTTGGAATTGTCCCTGAAAGATTGTTATGAGACAAATCCAGAGACTCTAAGCTGATCATATCAGAAAGAGAAGTTGGAATTGGTCCAGATAAATTGTTGCACTTTAGATCCAACACATGAAGGGATTTCAGGTTCCCAAACTCAGGCCAGACCAGTCCACTGAAATAATTGTTGCCAAGTTCCAGCGTCGGTGGAAAGCTCCAAACTTGATTGTACTGCAATCCCCTTGCACTTACATTCTTCTTCCGGAAAAGAGAAAAATCAGGTGAAGGTTCCTGAACTGAGGAAAAATTCCCATCAATGAGGCTCTGTAGTCCGGTTAAACTTCTTGGGATCTCTCCAGTAAAAGTATTGTTTGATATGTCCAAGTAGAAGAGATAAGTAAAATTGCCAAACCAAGCTGGAACTGTACCCTGCAAGCAGTTCCAGGATATATCCAATAGCTGCAATCTGCTGCTCTTACTCAGCCATTGGGGTATCGAACCCGTGAGCCGAGAATTTGCAAGAATAAAAACCTTCAACTTTTCATAATGAAGGCTCGGATCAGCTGGCAATTCTTCATCATAGAAGTTCATGGTGAGAACCAAAGTAGTAAGATTCTGACACTGCTGTAAGATGTGAAGGGCATATGATAGATTAGAATGGCTGTTATTTGAAAGTGAGAGGTAACTGAGAGTATGAAAGTCCTTGAAGCTGTCAGGAATTTGGCCACTCAAGTTGTTCCTGGCAAGATTTATGTTAGTCAAATGCCGACACGTGGGTAGATTGGATGGAATAACCCCATCAAACTGGTTTGAACCTAAATCAAGAGAGGTCAAACTTGTCATTGCTGAACAGTTTAGATCAACTGGACCGTTCAGTGAATTGTTTCTCACATTCAGCAAAGTGATGGTTGGAGAACTTGACAGGGAAGGGGGTATCTTGCCACTCAAGTTATTGGAATGAGCAATAAAAGACTGTAATCTTCGAAGGCCGTGGAAAACATCTGGGATTCTTCCTGAAAACCAATTACTCGAGATATCCAAATGAACAAGATTAATCAGGTTACCAACTTCTTTGCTCAGCTGCCCGGTAAGCTTGTTATCTTGAAGGGTCAATCTGGTTAGATTCTGCAGCTGATATATACCTTCAGGTACACCACCAGAGAGATAGTTTGTGCTGAGATGGATGGCCTCCAAGGAACAACAATTGGCAAGACCTGGGGGAAGGTCACCAGAAAAGTAGTTGACAGCCAATTTCAGTACCCGAAGCCGAGTAAACTTGCCACACATGCTGTTTGGTAAGGAACCATTCAAGTAGTTGTGAGACATGTCGACGTACTGAACTGATGGTAAATTGAAATCAACTGGGATGGGGCCAGAAAAGTAATTAGAACTCAAGTCTAAGTACTCTAAATTTGGCAGTTGGAACAATGAAACAGGAAGTGAGTTTTTAAGGAAATTGTGAGAAAGATTGAGGGCTCTAAGTTGTTTCAAGTTCCCCAAAGATTCAGACAGAGTCCCAATTAGTCTTTTGCTCGAAAGATCTAACTCAACCACTCTATAAGTATCAACAAAACTGTTCAATCCAAGAGAGAAAGAAGAATTGCAAGTGATACCTGCCCATTTACAGCAATTGTCAGAGTAAATCCTACCCCAACCACCAATGGTACTTTGCAGACCATTCAAGAAATCCTCCAATGCATCCAACTCATTCTGATGGCATGTCAGGTTCTGACAGCTCAAAGTTTGTGGCTGGAAGCAGAACCCAATGACAAAGATAACCACCCAGACATCTTGACACTCATATCGCAGCTGCACTCCAAAATCTTGTGCGTTTGAAAATAGATTAATCAAGTAGCAGTTTCTCTGGTGAAAACTGAAGCACTAATAAGAATAAAAAAATGAAACAAGGAAGAATAAAAGATGACCTTTTAGTTGATTAGTGGTGGCCATAGAAAGAATGGCTGGCTCTTAGTCTTTGTCTTCAGAGAAACGATGATGACTCTTCCCTCTGACTTCACTTTGATGAAGACTATTAATTAGATGGCCCTACGATGACTTGCAGCTTATCAACCCTCCTCTTACTCCACTCAAGCCATAGGAACAACACACAATTACTCAAATCTAATGAAAAGAAGAATCCTAGCCCTAACCCCTTCGACAAGCAACAAGGGAAACATAAACCGGAACTTCCAAGTCCATACACCATACATAATGAAGACTCTACATGCAAATTAATTAGACGGCCCTACGATCAGTAGGACGTTTTGCAGCTTCAACCCTTTCTTCACGCATAACCCAGCTCTGTACTAAAATGTTAAACTTAGTCAAAGAATGGTATCTAACAATAAAGGAGCCCTTCTAACGAGGACCTCTAAGTTGAAGACTTTTGAATTAATTGTTTATTAGACCAACTTTTTGATCAAATTTTGACATCTTAACCGTTGAAGGTGTAGATTTATCAATCATACAAAATTTCAGCCAAATTAGTGATCGTTAAGAACTAGTTGTAGATCAAATCAATGGTCGAACCAAATCAGTCAAACATGTTAGTTCAAGTTCATAATTGGTAAATCACACTTATGAATGTCTTCACAAATTTTCAATTCAGTTGAAAATTTACAGAAATGATTTACTTATAAATATTTATAAAATGAACGGTTATGATGTGGATATAAGATCGAAAAGTGGGATAAACCGAAAAGTCATCAACTAGTCCTCAACTTAAAGGTCCTCACTAGAAGGGCTCTCCTAACAATAATCATATTAAAGCACGTCTTGAAAATGCACATAATATCTGAGTTTCGAAGTGAATCATCATCCACAGATTTGTAATACGGAGCTTCAGATAAAGAGTTTCACAATTATCCTGATGCACAATAATCTTATACGAATTAGTTTAACAGACAAGCATATGAACTTTCTATGTTGATTAGCAGTCCTCTTCATTCTCAAGCCATATGAAGAAGAAAAAAATGCGGCAAAACACACACAATTACACAGAGCTAATGAAAACCAGACTCCTAGCCCTAATCCCTTCCACAAGAAACATGGGGGAACAGTAATTAGAACTTGTAATTCCATACATATTTATCTGTTCCAATGAAACAGATGATTCCAACTACAAATCCTACAGCTATTCCTACATAAACCCCATCAACTTCTAATTCTAGCCTTGATGATTTTCCAGTTGGTCCACTATCCACTTCTTCTGGCTTGGAGTCTAATGTACAAGAGGGAACATGGAAGCCACAAAGATTGTTCCCTTGAAAGCTTGAATTCGGGAAGGTCATGAACTGACCTCCTGTAGGGATTTCCCCCCCTAGCTGGTTGTCTGCAACACTAAACTTGGACAAAAAGCTGAGCTGAACCAATGAAGGTGGTATTATCCCAGAGAGCTTGTTATGAGACAGATCCAGAGTCTCTAAGCTTGTCATTTTAGATAGAGTACTTGGAATTGGTCCCGATAGACTATTGGATCCGAGGTCCAAAACATGAAGTGATTTCAGGTTCCCAAACTCTGCCCAGATTGGTCCACTAAGATTATTGTTGCGAAATTCCAATGTCGGTGGCAAGCTCCGAACTTGATTATACTGCAATCCTCTTGCATTTATATTCCTTTTAATGAAAAGGGGAAAGTCAAGGGCTTGTTCCTCCACTGAGATTTTTCCATCAATGAGGCTCTCTAGCCCAGTTATGCTTCTAGGAATGTCTCCAGTGAGAGAATTGTTTGATATGTCCAAGTAGAAGAGATGCCTAAAATAACCAAACCAGTCTGGGATTGTTCCTTCTAAGTGGTTCCAAGAAATATCCAGCAACTGCAGATTGCTACTACTACTCAACCATTGGGGTATTGAACCCGTGAGCTGAGAATTTGCAAGAATAAGAACCTTCAACTTTTCAAAACGAAGGCTTGGATCAGCTGGCAATTTTTCATCAAGGAAGTTCATTGTGAGAACTAGAGTGGTTAAGTTTTGACACTGCTGTAATATGTGAAGGGCAGCTGAAAGATTAGAAATGCTGGAGTTTGAAACTGAGAGGTAAGAGAGAGTATGAAAATTCTGGAAACTTTCTGGAATTTGGCCACTCAAATTGTTCCGGCCAAAGTTTACATTATTCAAATGCCTACACGAGGGAAGGTTGGATGGAATAGGCCCATCAAACCGATTAGAACCTAGATCGAGAGAGATCAAACTAGTCATTGCTGAACAGTTCAGATGTATGGTACCCTCCAATGAATTGTTTCTCACATTAAGCAAAGAAATAATTGGGGAATTGGACAGGGAAGGTGGTATTTGACCACTAAAATTATTTGAATGAGCAATAAAGAACTGTAACCTTCCAAGGCTGTCAAAAATATCTGGGATAGTTCCTGAAAACCAATTACTGGAGATATCTAAATATATGAGGTTACTGAGGTTACCAACTACTTTGCTTAAAGGCCCAGAAAACTTGTTACCTTGAATTCTTAATTGGGCTAGCATCTGCAGACTAACTAAACCTTCAGTTATCCCACCAGTGAGATCATTCATGTCGAGACGTAGGTCTTTCAAGGACTTACAACTCCCGATACCTAGTGGGAGGCTGCCAGACAAGTAGTTCACACCTAAGTTCAGTATGCGTAGGTGAACAGAATTGACACAGATACTTTCTGGAAGAGTACTGTTCAAAATGTTTTCAGACATGTCAATGGACTGGATTGAGGGTAAATGAATAGCAACTGGAATGGAACCTGAAATGTCATTAAAGCTCAGGTCTAACAGTTCTAAATTTGGCAAATGGAACACTGAAAATGGAAGTGAGGCTTGGAAGAAATTGTGGGATAGGTTAAGCGTCCTTAGCTGTTCCAAACTGCCTAAAGCTTCAGAGAGTCTGCCAACTATTCCCTTACTTGGAAGCTCCAACTTAACCACTCTATAGGTATCCACAGAATCATTCAATCCAATAGAAGATGAAGAATTGCAAGTGATACCTGGCCATTTACAGCAATCGGAGGATAAATCATTTTCCCATCCACCTACTTTTGTTGACAAACCTGTCATGAAATCCTGCAATGCTTGAAAGTCATTTGGATTGCATGTCAGGTTCTGTAAGCTCAAAACTGGCGTTTGGAAGCAAAACAAAGGAACAAGGATGACCACCAAGATTTCTTGAACCCCCATATGAGATCAGACAAAGACCACTAGGGCGAGAGGGAGGATTCACAACCAATTGACAGAAAAACTTTTGCTAAGAAAAAAGATTGCTGAAGTTGGCCTGCTTATTTAAACACAGATATAGGCAAGAGAAATCAAAGCGAGGAAGAAAAACAATAAAACAACAGATTGATGGCTTGTTAAAACAACAGATTGATGGCTTGTAGTTCTAGTTCTAGGAAATTACTCAACCTACTCACTTCTATACCATAATTAACTTAGTCAAACAAACTCTCAGTCAGTAATTCAATAACAACATACAGTAGACCATAACAGATCCATAAGCTGGACTATGAATTAAAGAAATATAAACAGTTGCCAAGCCAACCAAAATCCATAATCTTATAAGAATACAAACGTACATATCATGCATCCACAGTAGAAGAGACTAGCATATATATTGAGCTATATATATACATATATATTGTCTATCAATCCACATTGCACGTAAGCCAAAAGAATAAAATAAAATCTACATTGTATGAGGCATGAACCAAGGCATATGTATATTAGCTGAAAACTATAGTTGAATACGACATAAATCATGAAATGATGTATTTTATGAAACAAGAATATGAAAGTAAAAACCAAGGCTCTTTCATTATTCCTCCTCTGAAATTTAACCTCCAAGGCTCTAATGAGGTAATAAATCCCATAAGATTAACTCAATCGAAACCTCCAAGGCTCTATGGCTTCTTATCACACACTTCTATTTTCTGACCAATACATAAATGTTAGTCAACAACACCTATCGGTAAAAAGTTTTATTTGGCAAGTAAAAGCCAATTCCGTTGTGAAAACAAAAGAGGAAGAAAGGTAAATTCTGCATAAACCTATTTCCATACTTTGAAAAGTCAAAGCGACGACTCTGCCACTTAGCGTGTCTACGGGGGCACACAACCCGCGAGTCGCCGAAACAAAACTAACGGCATTCCTAACAAACTCCTGAATTTACAAAATAACCCCCAAGTGTCACCGAGACGGCGAGACCTTAAGAGCAATAAGGGCATTATAGTCTAGAACTAGTAATACAAATTCATAGACAATAAGGGCATTATAGTCTAGAACTAGTAATACAAATTCATAGAGGACAGTTAGATATTCATTGTGTTGGGCCGGCAATCCGGATTAGGCCCAACTCAGTCCAAATATCTCGAAGTGTGACCTCTTCTGCATAAACCTCTGCCCTTTCCTCCATAAAACCTTTGCTTTCTTCGCTCTCCTCTTTGATCTATCCCAGCTCTCTCTTTTATGGCTTTGTCTTCTTAGGGTTTTTCATTACAGCCTTCTCAATTTTTAGCATATTTAATCTCTATTTTCTCTCTAACATTTGTTTTGAGGTCGGAAATGAATCCGTCTCAAAATGGTACCGAAATTGACCTCGGGGAGGTTACAATTACCAAACCCACCGGAAAACTAAACGAGTCTCCGCCGGAGGAGAAAACAGTTGATACTGTTACCGCTGAGAACAGAGAAGCGTACCTCGAGAATGGTGAGACTCAAACGGTTTCGGCGGAAGAGGCGGAGCACGTGACATTAGCCGTTACGGATGAGGAGGAGGCAGCAGGGGTCCTCCAACCGCACGCACAGCTCCCGAAGCCCGAGGCGCCGCGTGGCCTTCATGACTCACCTTCTCCTCCCCAAAACGACGCCGCTTCGGAGAATCAGAAAAATCTAATGCCGGCGATAGGGAAGCTCATCCGGGAGAGAAGCAACAACATCTCGTCGGCCTTTTTGAAGAGGATCTCGTCGTTGAAAGAGAGCAATTTCGCCGACGAGTTTCTGAAGCCGAGCGTGACGGAGTTCAACCTCTCCGGTTTAACAGTCACGGTGGAGCTGAAAACCGAGACGGAGCAGCAAACGGCGGCGAGTCTCAAAGGCCGGATCAGCTTCTTCTCCAGGTCCAATTGCCGCGACTGCTCCGCCGTCCGGAGCTTCTTCAAGGAGAAAGGACTCAGATTCGTCGAGATCAACGTCGACGTGTACCCGCAGCGTGAGAAGGAGCTGATCGAGAGGACCGGAACGTATTCGGTCCCGCAGATATTCTTCAACGAGAAGCTGTTCGGCGGTTTGGTGGCACTGAATTCGCTGAGGAACAGCGGCGAGTTTGACCAGAGGTTGAAGGAGATGATCGGGTCGAAGTGCCCCGACGACGCGCCCGCTTCGCCTGTTTACGGGTTTGATGATCTCGAGGAGGAAGTGACGGATCAGATGATAGGGATCGTGAGGGTGTTGAGGCTCAGGCTGCCGATTCAGGACCGTTTGATGAAGATGAAGATCGTCAAGAATTGCTTCGCCGGCAGAGAGATGGTGGAGGTCCTCATTCATCAGTTGGATTGCGGCCGTAAACAGGTACACCAAATCTTTACTCTCTATTTTTATTATTTTCTGTTACGCGGAGTCCAAAAAATGATAATACGCAATTGTGTATTATCATTTTTTGTTATTTATGATTTGTAATTACGCTGTAATATAGTGCATTGAGTTATTGAAACTAAAAAATAGAAGGTTAATATAATGTCTCGTAGTATTGAAACTACAAAATCGTTAGTGTAAAGTAATCGAATAACTAAGACACATTGCTTAGTTTATCGAATGTGATCGAATAACTGAAATATTAAACGGAAGGCATAATATCTAAGCAAAAATTAGGAATATAAAACTGTTGTTCTTTTTTCGGATAAACCCTGGAAGTGGCTTGGCGTTTCAGAAACGGCCATTCCCACGTTTGATGATGATGACAACGATCATATGCTAAGTTGCTAATTAACTAATCAAATAATTAATTAACATTTTTTGCTATGTTGGTTACCACTCTCAGTGACTGGTATTATTATAAGGAGCTGTTTCATTGATGGCCTCCGTTTTTTTAAAAAAAAACGCTCCCCTGCTGCATTCATTTTCTTCATTATGTTCTCAGATTTTGCTCCAGTTCTGCCTGTCCTGGTTTTGTTACCAACTGGTTAAAAAACTTAGAATGATTGCGTAAATTTGAAGAAAAGGTTGGAAGAGGAGCCATCAGTCTATGTTTCGAAAGGACCCCAGTAATGGTTGTGATGCAAAACACTACAGATTTTGGCTTCTTTCCACTAATGAAAAACGCGTTTGCGTAATGTTTTTGACAAGGCAATATTTGAGTGGTTCTGGGGAGGTTTCGGGACCTAAATTTCTGTCGTTTTCGAAAACCATAAGTTGCATAGTCATCTACCAATCTGTTCTGTCAATGGTGGGAATTTGACTGAGTTTTCAACACTGATAATTGTATTTTGTTGAAATTTGCAATCTTTGATTTGGTTGTTTTCTTCAACTTCAACAGATTAGGACTTGTTCAGAATTTTATCCTAGTTGGATGCAAAATCTTGAACAAGTCCTTCAATCTGATCTGTCTATATATAGAGATACGCCAACTGTTTGGTAATGACCACCAGAAGACTAAATATTGATAAAGAAATATCATTTATGAAATTAAATTACAGTGTTACACTACCCTAAAAGAATTTTAAGGGTGCAAATCATTAATTTTACATTGTACGATTCTGTGGTCTACCAAAAGCATCAAGGTTGATCCTTTTACGTATTGACTTTGTGGAATAGCCATATTTACTTCACTGAACCAGTCATTCCTCTTTAAAGCAGATCAGCTCGTAGACTTAATAAATGAATGCTAATGAATATTGGTACAAATGCAGGCAGTTGAGATTGGAAGGCAACTGGCTAAGAGACACTTCATTCATCATGTCTTTGGGTAATAAGACACCTCTTGGTCCACCTGATCAAAACTTAAGACATTGTTATCGAGTAATCCATGCATTTTGCTTAACTCGATTTCCCCTTCATATATGTGCAGAGAAAATGAATTTGAGGAAGGAAACCATTACTATCGATTCCTTGAGCATGAACCATTTATTCCCAAATGCTATAATTTCCGAGAATCCATAAATGATTGTGAGCCCAAGCCTGCAGCTAAAGTTGGCCAGAGGCTCACCAAGATCATGTCTGCCATACTTGAGTCCTATGCTTCCGATGACAGACGCCTACTTGATTACATTGGCATAAGCAACAGTGAGGAATTCCGGAGGTATGGAGATCGGTTCTCAATAATGGCAGTTGCTTTGCTACTTATATACGTATCATCTACAATGTCAAGCATATGAACTTTTACTTTGAGTGATGGGGTCCTTTATGCAGGTACATAAATTTGGTTCAAGAGCTTCACCGAATAAACCTTTTTGAACTCTCACCAGATGAGAGGCTAGCCTTCTTCTTGAACCTGTACAATGCCATGGTCATACATGCAGTTATCAGGATAGGGCGTCCACAAGGTATAATCGAAAGGAGATCCTTTTACAATGACTTCCAGTATATAGTTGGAGGTTATTCCTATTCCCTTAGTACCATCGAAAATGGAATCCTTAGAAACAATCGGAGACCTCCATATTCCCTAGTGAAGCCATTTGGTGCTGGAGACAGCCGCATAGAGGTAAGATGACTTGTGTTCTTTCTTATTTCCCCAAGCTTTTTACAATACATGACATCATTATCTCAAATAAGATATTTCTTAAAGAATTTACACAGAGAATTGATTGGAAGAAAACAAAATTTGGAACATTCATCTGCCATCAGAAAGTAAAACATTACATGACAGTGAACTTTATCCAATAAAATGCAGCTTGCTTGTGCTAAAGTGAATCCAATAGTCCACTTTGGGCTCTGCAATGGGACAAGATCAAGCCCAATAGTAAGGTTCTTCTCACCCCAAGGTGTTGAAGCTGAATTAAGATGGGCAGCAAGAGAGTTCTTTAAGAATGGTGGAATGGAGGTGAACTTGGAGAAGAGGACTGTGTATCTCACCCAAATTGTCAAATGGTAAATCATTAAGCCCTTAACCTCATCAATCTGTTTTTCATTTCTTTCGCACACATCTTGTTCTTTGACTCGTCAGAACCTAAAATACTCATCATCTCTGCTTATCAAATTTTCTGCAGGTTTGATAATGATGTTGGACAAGACAAGGACATTTTAAAGTGGATCCTCAATTACTTGGATCCAACTAGATCAGGTTTTTTGACACATCTGTTGGGTGATGGAGGCCCTATACATATTTCTTACCAGAGCTATGACTGGTCCATGAGCTCTTGAAGCTTGCTTGATTATCCCCATATGGTGCCACAGGCGATCATGCTCAAATTGAGTGATAGTATTGCATTGGCAAGGGAAGTGTGTTGCTGTAAATAACACCTCAATTTTTGAAGAGAGAGAGAGAGAGAGAGAAAAGAAATAGAGGATTGTGGATTTAAATTCCTTGTAAGCCTTTATTGTAAGTAGGAAAAGGGGGAATGGAACTATGTGCCTTATACCAGGGCTATGTAATGGGTACCAGTAGTCTTATATGCTTTATACTTTGGGTACTAAACATTACTGAGTGCTATTTTAAATATCAAGATTAAGACAAAATATTTCACTCTTGTGTTTGTTCTTTCAAGTTAATTTTCTCAATTCGAACACAAATTATTTTAGGTGCTTAGATAATATCTCTGTATTATTTTTAGTTTCCTGAAAATGTTCCACATTATGGGGAGGGAGAAGTAAAGAGGAGGGGATTGTGGACGGAGTTGAGGAGTTTGATGTGGTTGAGGGTTAATCACATTGTGCAAATCTGACTCGTGCTAGTGGATTATTACTCTTAACCGATGGAATCAAAATTGTTCTGTCGGCTAACATTTTCTTAGTCGATGGAAATAGGTTCTTCAGCAAGGAAAAATCGTCTGTCGACTAAGAATTTCTTACTCGATGGATCTGTGTTTCTGACTGTTTTCGTTGGCTAAAAACTTTCTTAGCCGACGAAACAGTTTATATTCCGTAGGCTAAGATCAAAAATACAGTAGCAAGTCATCCATAAGTTTGTGAACCAACTATACATAGGAAGCAAAATTTTGAAAAAAAAAATCTCGTGAAATAAGATGTGATCAAAATGGTGAAATACGACTATGGTAGAAAAATCACGTAATTCGGATAACGTCTCAGTGCCGATAATATCGGTCAACCGTATTTACCATTATTATTCCCTATGGAAAGCCTTAGCGTCGAGGGCTATATGTCCCAAAATTTTTATATGGAAAGTTGCTTATCATCTACGTGAGATATTGTTGTGTGGAAGGTTTGACCAAAATAGATTATGTAGAGATAGATATGAGTGTTTCCGTGTGATAAATGACGATGAATTATGGTTGACCGTTCCGATCGAGCCCTTAACGTCGTCAGATCTAGTTGAATTTTATACCTTAGCTATAAACTATAATGATCATATCAGACAGTTGAATTTTCATTTGTGAATTTCGGTCATCGGAATTATAATGTCGACCATAATTTTTTTATCACTTAGACGAAAAAAAATTTAATTTCGTCGCCTAAGTTCTAAAAAATTATTTATCATTTAGCCGACGTAACGATTGCATTCCGTTGCCTAAGTGCTAAAAATTTCAGAACCATTTTCCCGCGTAAAATTTCAGAAAAAATTCAGAAGTGTCAGAAGTGTTTGCAAGCGATCTATTACCAACAGTTTGATCTGGCTCTGGTGTTTTGAGTGTTCTGAATGGGAAACAATGGAGAGGTATGCATCTGCTGACAGTGAACTTGGTTGCTTTTGAATTTGATGATATTGATGAGGGTTGTTGTATTTTTGGCAAGATAATTTTCGGGGGCTTAAGCTTTTTCCAAGCTGTTTTAAGTCGAGAACCAAGTAGATGTAGATGTAACCTGCTGAGAACAGTAGTTGAGTTTGATGATGATGAGACATTGACATTGCTGATGTCTAGTATTCCCAGGTTCGCCATTGCAAAGTACTTGGGATCAAGGTTATATAGGCAAGGCAAGGCAAGGTTCAGTAGTGATCTAAGCTACAGTTCTTGGCGCCTAAGATATTCAAGTAGATACTATATAACATCTGTCTAGTGATTTTGGATTGTCCTAATTTCTACAACTTAATATTGAATCAATGATATTACAAGTTTCCGGTTCATGATTATTAACGATATATGATTACCATAATTTGTTTCCTGATATGGTGCTGTTTAATTACCAAATAATCTTAGTTAGCCAAAAAGATTGCTTAATCTTAGCTTTTCTTAAAGTTGTGTGGCAGTTGAGTCATTTCACTATCGTTTTTCATTTGTAGAGAAAAAAAAAACCATTGTTTCTATTCATCAGATCAGCAAAACTATTACTCTTGCAAAACATGAGCAATGCTGCACTAGGTTTAGTAGTTTTGTTCCATGCGTATATGATGGTAAGTTTTAAGCTCTTTTCGTCTCCAATTTGAACTATAGATTTCCTTTTCAATATGGGATGATATCATATCAAATTCATAACATCTTATCGTGTTATCTTAGAGTATCTCCAATAGCTTATATAAAACTAGAATTATTTCAATTTTAGAGAAAAAATATATCATATTTTGGCTCAAACAAGTCACGTAAAGCATCATCTATTTTATAAAAAATGAAAAGAGAGAGAAACATATCCTCAATATCTATATATTAATTCTCAGAATTCGTATATTCATCTATAAATCTCTAAAATTTATTGTTTTTCTTATAGAATTCATTATGTATTTTCTAAAAAAACATCATAAAATTAACAAATCTAACATTAATTTTGAGGTTTAATTTGAATAAATATATAATATTTGTATAAATACATAAAATATACATAAAAAAAATTAATGTTGTACAATAGAATAGAAGAGCTGTTGAAGTTGAGTTCATTTTCTTTTAGATTTTTTATGATTTTCTCCTCTAGAATAGATAAATTAGTGTAACACCCCGTCCCGAAATTTATCTTTTTACCAGGATTAGGCGGGTTACAGAGGGTTATAACTGCGCTGTTAATTTCTCTAAAGTATTAACGAGTGTAAGATTTGGAAATTCTAGGGGTATGGGTACGTATTCGTACCTTCGAAAAGAGTGCCGAAGTGTTCGGAGTTAAGGGACGTGTGGAAACGATTTATTTAAAGGAGTCAAAGGTTGACTTTTTACTCCGTCAAGTTTCTCGGAAAACCTCCTTCACGAGAGTTGGAGTGCTCGACGATACGAGTCCGTGGACATGCGTCATGTGTGAATCGAATACCGTGTGAAGAATTATGGTCAACGGAAGTTGGATTTCCGTTTTTAGAAAGTATATAAATAGAAAGGATGAGTTTCCAAAAAGGGGAGGAACCCATTTCCTTTCTTTTTCCACACGCGCGTGTGCAAAGTTGCTCCTCTTGCTGTGATCTACAACTTTCATGTTTTGAGCTTCTTGAAATTTTGTGTTTTTGGTGCAGGCGCGTGACGCCCACGCGCCGCCGGCTGTGGCTACGTGTGTGGGCGCGTCCGGCAGTTCTAAGAGTTCTGGTTGCTCCTATAGGCATTCTAAGGTTGTTGTGGTTATATGTAGGTGGTTTTGGGTGAAGTTAACCTGTTTGAGGGTGGTGGCGCGTTTGACATCCTCTAGGGCAGTGAGTTGTCCCAAGATCATGTACTCGTTGATACGAGCACGTGAATAAATAATTTGCCGATTTCGGTTGTCGTTTAGTGCGACGTTCAGCCGAATCGAGTCAATATATTTAATTACGGGAATACCCCTGATGTTAAAAAGACACTATTGCCCATGTTAGTGTTAGTTAATTACATGACTGCCCTTAGAGGGTGAAATTCTAGAAATGCCCCTGGTGACTGAACATAATTACCAAACTGTCATTTGGGCTAAATTGACAATACTACCCCTTAGAGGATTGGTTATTTTTCGTGAACTCTTGTTTGTTATGTTTATTTGTGTGTTTGCGGTTTATGAGTTTGGGTTAAATGTTAGTTAATCCTGATAGGTAGTTGGACGGTGGATACCTCAGCAGAGAGTTTAACCTCCGGATTAGGATGAGCTTAAGTTATCAGTATTAATAGATCGACCGATAATTAGAAAAGCGGGATTCGCCCGGTTAGGGCGTTACTTAAACAAGAGCTACGTGTAGCTTGATCCTTGAGGACAGGGTACGTAGGCAGCCTGACCGGGATTCAGGTGCAGTCAAAATTATTATTAGAAACCCTAGGTCATCCAAATGAATGATTTGAGATCCAAATGCGGGAATCTGGATAACTTCCGGCAGTGAGGTCTATTCCTGACAGGACCCACCCCGGGTTAAACCCCTTTTACCCGAAGTAAATCCTGCGGGGACCACCTCAAGGGAACTTCCTACCGAAACCCCCTTGAAATGGCCAACCCTTCCTACTAAACTAACTAAACCGGGTTAGTCAGAGCAGTCTACAGAGAGGATTACCCCAAAGAATTTCAAGCAGCAACGGAATTATCGACTATGCCTCGACTCTCGTACGCGCTCGACCTCCTCTCAAGAACCCTGCATCACTGGGCATTTAAAAACGAAAGGCCCAGGGGAGAAACATTTAAAACTGTTAGAGTGAGTGGACGAAAATCACATAAAAAAAAACTTCATTTCCTGTAATGTTCTCCCAAAAGTATATCAATTTAAAAATCATTTATGCATGCCCACAATTACTAAATTTCCGCAAGTGCATAATAAGATAAACCAACAAGGAATATGGGAAGAGAAATGTTCACAAACATAATAAGTCTGACCTCTCAGACTAGGGTCGGAGCTAAGAGCTCTAGTGGCGCCCTCACGCCATGCTATGCTAGCTAGATAAAATAATACGGTCAACCCTTATGATATCAACCTGACCTCTCAGGCTTGTCTGTCCTCTCAGACCAGGGTCGGAGCTAAGAGCTCTAGAATATGTGATAACGGTCAACCCTTATAATATCAACCTGACCTCTCAGGCTTGTCTGACCTCTCAGACCAGGGTCGGAGCTAAGAGCTCTGGATAAAGTGGAAATGGTCAACCCTCATAGTGCACTACGTAATTTGCCTGACCTCTCAGGCTAGGGTCGGAGCTAAGAGCTCTAGTAGCGCCCTCACGCTACTCTAGCTAGCATAATCATTGGTCAACCCTTAAAATATAATTCACAACAATACCTTAGTCAAATTCTCTTCCCAAAATAAACAAGTAAACAATTCCTTGACATATATGCATAGACCCAATTTCCAACGAAGTCTCGGGTTCAATTCCATTCGTAGGACGGCCCTCACCGTCTATAACCATTTTCGGAAGAAATAGAAAATTGAGTAATAACGTAAATACGTTCAAGAACCCGAGAGATTTATAATTCTCGAAAACAATCATAAACATCATGCAATTAACTCAATAATTAAGGCATGCATTTATAAATAATAATATGTCCACTCACTGTACTATTGCGACCTTCCCGCTCGGAAAGCTCCTCGAGCGAAACTCTCGAACTACCCGCGTAGTCGAGCCCGTCTCATGTTCAATCAGAGACTGTACAAACAAACCACTATATTAGTCATCTCATCGTTGACTTGGTCTCTTCCTAGTTTGACCAGGAACTCCTATTTGACCACAAGTTGACCGAGTTCCCTTTTATGACATTTTACCCTTTTTGACTTTCTTTCCCGGTTATCGACTCTTAATTCAATTTACCGGAAGTCCGACTCAGTTTCCGAACTTTCCTTTATTACTTTAACTTGACGTTAGGGTGTCACGTATTAAGTCGTTGAATTACTATGGACACCTAACGTGTCATATTAACCAATATATTTAACCTCGAGTCGATTTACCGATTTAACATTTTCTCATAAATTCCAGTTATCAATTTCCGATAACAATTTAGCACTTTACCCATTTAACCAACTAGTGTCCAACTTCATTGAACGTCAACCCTTTAACCATTTTTCTGAAAATGCATCTTTTCCAAAGTGAAAACTTTCCTTTAATGGAAACTTTCCCAAAATGGAAAGTTTCCCAAATTAACGGTTTCCAAACTTAGAAGGTTTCCCAAAATTACGGTTAGTTTCCGTTTTTCACGTTTCCTTACGAAATTTCCGACTTACGACAGTTTATCTCTTATTAAACGGAACCCACACATTTAAAGGGATCGAAGACTACCTCGGCATTTCAACCGGATTACTGCCGTCGGAATCGTTACCGGATTCCGGCAACTTTGCCGGAATTTCGCCAGAGTTTCCCCGTAAATTCGGATCTCCTAGTTATCGACACAACGACAAAGCAACACAATTCAGCAACATTTCAAACAGATTAATAGCCCAATAGTTTGAACCAAAATCAGAAACCTGTCCCTCACCTCCAAATCCGAACTACTGCTTCCCAAAACCTCATCTCCCCCTAGCCCACTGTTTCCCGCTTCACCTGAGCTTGAGAAGCTCCTCTGATGGCGTCGCCGGAGCAAGGAACCCAGGAAGCCGTAAAAACACAGAAAACAGGTAAGAACAGTGGAAAATGAAATTCCCGATTTGGGCTCGAATCGATCAACAAAACTGAGGAGAAGGAAGAGGAAGAGAAGAGAAGAAGAACCAAACCTCTGGTTTGCTGATTCCTAGCCTGAATCGCCGGAAATTGCCGGAGTTCGATCGAGCACAGTGGTGCTCGATCTCCGCCGTGAATGCACGCCTGAGAAAACCAAAGACTGGGCTAGGAAGTAGAGGAAAAAGGGAGAAGGTTGGAGGTGGTCCGCCGGCCTGGGTTGGCCGGACGCGCCGGCGCCGGGCGAGCACAGTGGAGGAGGTGAGAGCTCGGGGGAGCTCGGTTGACCGAGCCGAGACAGTTTTTGACCGAGTCAAAAACTGTTCTCCTATTTATAGGAAAATCAACGGTTGAGATTCAATCTTGAAAGGATCCAACGGTTCAGATTGGAAGAAGGTAAAAAGTGAAAAGGTTAAATGGTAAAAACTGATTTACCGGATTATAATTAAAAGTTACCGGAAACTTCAAAAATCCGTAGAAAATAAACCGAAGCTCCGAAAAATAATCCGAAAATACCGGGAGACTCGTGTCGACACGTACTACAACATCGAGTCGTCAATTCAGGTATTTGGAGTACTTTTAAAAACTCGAAAATTAACTCGAGCGATAACTTATCGAATTACCGATCGCAATTAAAATCCTCGGTAACTCGTGAATTTCTGTGAAAGGTAACTTTTATTAACTTGACAAGATTCGGGGTGTGACAATTCCGGTACCGTTTGGACTGTTTGAATTTGGTTTGGAAAGAGGGTTATCCTTTCTCAAGGGGGATTTCGAGTAAATCTCTCTTGGGATGAGTCCCGCACGTCCTAACCCAGGTTTAGGAAAGTAAACTTGGGTCGAGGCGTGACAATTAGAGTATCTCCAACAGCTCATGTAAAAATAGAATTATCTCATTTTTAGAGGCGTGACAATTAGAGTATCTCCAACAGCTCATGTAAAAGTAGAATTATCTCATTTTTAGAGAAAAAAACATCATATTTTGGATCCAACAGATCATGTAAAGCATCCTCTATTTTACAAAAAGTGGAAAGAGAAAGAAACGTATCCTCTATATCTATAGAATTCTCAGAATTTGTATATTTATCTATAAATCTCTGAAATTTATTGTTTTCCTTATAGAATTCATTTGGTCTCTTCTAATAAAGGAAAAACGTCATAAAATTAACAAATTTAACATTAAATTTAGGGTTTAATTTGAATAAATATATAATATTTATATAGATACATAAATTATACAAAAAAACATTTAATGTTGTACAATAGAATAGAAGAGCTATTAGAATTGAGCTCATTTTCTTTTAGAGATTTTGCGATTTCCTTCTCTATAATAGATAAATTATAGAAGAACTCTTGGACAAGCTCTTATAAAAGAGTTGTTGTATATGCTGTTATAGCATCAAAAACTTAAGTATATCTTGTTATGTTATTATATCGTGACGTATATCTTAATATTTTGTCGTAGTATTATATCGGGTTAACATTTATCACTTCAAATTACTAACGAAAATATACGTAATTGAGATATAATAAACCAAATATAATATGTCAATCCTAAATGGAAGCCGGTTACTACTCACTTTTACACATTGACATAACTAGAATCAGATTACCTCAGGTCCTAGATCTCCGGCAACATAGTCGGGAGTGAGTCATTAGAAGGAACACGACCACCGGCAACGCCAGCTGGCATGAGTAGTTGGCTACACCAAGATACACTGGCATAACGTGAGCCCCTCAACTACACGGTCCACCTTTATGCCGCGTGTAAAACATTATTAATTCTACTGCTTCCACTGAAGCTGTCACTACTCACAAGATAGCCCAATAGCTTCAAACCTTCAACAGTTCAACCCCCTCCTGCATTTAATTTAATTTCGCAGTGCTTCTTGTTCCCCTTCTTCAATTGCTTCACCCATTTCAAACCTCCTCTGCATTATTATGTGATCATACTATGCATGCTTGCAGAGTTCAGAGTTGCATGCACTACTTGGTCTTTGAATCAATGAATTATAACTATCTTATATATCCATGTCATGTGTCATTCTTCTAGCTAGACTGTAGTGAAGAGTTGAGATTCATCTTCAAGTTTGAGCATCTGGATTTGATGTCACTGTTTGATTCCTCATTCATGGATTCAGAGCCCTGTTGATGAATTCAAAGAATAGTACTTGTGGGGTGAGTCATGAGTCAAAGAATTTGCAGTATTGGATCCCCTAGCCTTGTTGCAAAAGTTTGAGCAGCCCGAGAGAGGTAGGTTTATTAAAACAAAGAAAAATAGAGAGGGGTTATTGTTATTTCTACTTCTATTGGTTCAATAATGCCTGCAGGCTTAGCAGCAATATAGAAATCATGGATAGGAGAAAAGAAACTTCATTTCTCGTCTGCAACTTCTGCGGAAGTGTCCGTGAGCGAGAGTGAGATAGACAACGAGTCCTCAGAGAAATCAAACCCCCACTTTCTTTTGGTGTCTCCATTTGAAAGCTTTTAGAGCTTAAATGCTGCTCACTCCCTCCTTCATGTACGTGAAACTCCATTATGAGCTGCTTATTGTCAAATCTCTTTTGGCTTGAGAAGCTGTCATCATGAAGAACAGTGATGGGTGGAGGAGGAGTCAAAGAGCGAAGCTTGTTCTGAAAATGACTCCAACATGGAAGATGGTAGATCTTGAAGATTTGGGTTTAGAGAGTGATTGGGGGGTCAAGTAGCTAGTACAAAGGGAAAGTGTCTCTCAAAAGACAAAGATTAGACGTTTTTTGTTTAATTTCCAGTTTAAAGTTTCCATTTTTATTCCCAAATTTGAGTTGGGCATTCCCCTCTGATCCCGCTCTTCATGAATCAAAATCACCAACCCTTCCTCATTCATCCAATCTTCTTCTCAAGTTCTTAGCTTCCAAAAATTTACCCAAAATCTAACCACATTCTCTCAAATGGAGCAACACCACTATTCAAGGTACCCATTCTTCCACTTCTTCTTGTTTGTGGTTTTGGCCGTTTTGCTTCTTCCCTTCGTTCGAGCCGGCGACGCCGAAGCTCTATTAAGCCTGAAATCGACTCTTGATCCGATGAACTCGCTGCCGTGGCAGCAAGGAAGCAATGCGTGTGAATGGGAAGGTGTGAGGGAGTGTATGAAAGGAAGAGTCACAAAGCTAGTGTTGGAGTACTTCAATTTAACGGGCACTCTCGACCGGAAAATCATCAACCAGCTGGATCAGCTCCGAGTTCTCAGCTTTAAGAGCAACTCAATTTCCGGCCAAATCCCCGATCTTTCCGGCCTAGTCAATCTCAAGTCTCTCTTCTTGAACGACAACAAATTCTCCGGCGTTTTCCCCGCTTCCATTTCTTCTCTCCACCGCTTGAAAGTCGTCGTTCTGGCCGGTAACCACATCTCCGGCGACATTCCGGCGTCGATGCTCAATCTCCGCCGCCTCCATGTTCTGTACTTACAAGACAATCAGCTCAGCGGCGCCATTCCGCCGCTTAATCAGACCTCCCTCCGGTTCTTCAATGTCTCTAACAACCGCCTCTCCGGCGAAATCCCGATGACGGCGGCGCTGATTCAGTTCAACGCCTCGTCGTTTTTCGGTAACATCAATGTCTGCGGTCTGCAGATTCACAACAAATGCCAGAACGGCATTGCCTTTCCGCCGTCAATGGGTCCGAGTTCCGAGACTCATCCGAATTCGAAATCGAAACCAAGTAAGTCCAGGCTCATCAAGATCATTGCTGGAAGTGTTGGAGGTTTTGTGCTGCTTGTTATATTTTTGCTGCTAGTATTACTCCTCTCCCGGAAACACGTCCGACGGAAAGATGTTGAAACCAGAAACAAAGGGGCAGTTCACGGCGTGGAGGCGGCGGAGACAGGAGGAGGAGGGGCGGGTCCTTCAGGCGGCGGCGGTGGCAGGGGAGATAATAACGGTGGAAAGCAAGGGGCGTTTTCGTGGGAGGGTGATGGACTGGGGAGCCTGGTGTTCTGCGGTCCAGGGGATCAGCAGATGAGTTACAGCCTGGAGGATTTACTGAAGGCTTCAGCTGAGACACTGGGGAGGGGTACTATGGGAAGTACGTATAAAGCTGTGATGGAGTCTGGTTTTATTGTTACTGTCAAGAGGCTTAAGGATGCAAGGTACCCTAGGCTTGATGAGTTCAGGAGACACATGGACTTGCTTGGGAAACTCAGGCACCCTCACTTGGTTCCTCTCAGGGCCTATTTCCAGGCCAAGGAGGAACGCTTGATTGTGTACGATTACTTCCCCAATGGCAGCCTCTTCTCGCTCATTCATGGTACGTTGTTCATTCTTCTTTACTTATTTACCTGCCGGTTAAATTTACTCGTCTATAGATTGTATGATTTTGATGTTAGTCCTTTGGTTTTACTGATCCTTTATTCATGAATCATCCTTGTTTGTTTGAACTTTGAAGTAAGAAACTTAGGAACAAATCACTTTTGTTAGTAGTCATTTAATTGTTGGATGGATATGTTGGTCTTGGAGGTGGAACTATTGTTATCTCATTAGTGCTGTGAGGGCACTAAATGCATTACTTGGTCCACAATGTTTGTCCTGGTGAAAATGTTACCAGACTGATCATCGAGCTGGGTGCTTAGATTTTTCTGAAAGAGAATTTAGAACCATTCCAATTGTATGAAATAAGAGGAGGATGGAAAGGGTGGGTTTCTTTGAATTCAAATCATTCAAACAATGGGGGGTCTCCTTGGATTGAAGCTTGACCCACATGAATTTACAGTCTGATTATTGGCCTGGTCCTTTTAGATCTCATCATTCATAGGAGTGACAATTTTCCAGGTAGACTGGATATATTTTAATTTCCTTGAATGATTTGCAACACATTTACACCAGTTGATCCGGTACCTTGTTCTGGATCCCTGTAGAATCTGTGGTTACTTGTCTTTAAGAAAAATGAATAATTAAGATCATAATTATCTAAGGCCTTCTTTAATTATGATTCAGAATATACATATAAAATCAAGTCTTCTGCATATCTGATTTCCTGGGGGGCTAGTGTCATTTTCGTATCATCTAAAAGCACACTGTATCTTTCTGCAAATAGTACATTCTTCAGGAAATGTAGGTAAATAACGACAAGGTATATGATATATGTTCCCTGCACTTTTGGGTTTATAAGGAGATTAATAATTGAGCTATACATTAAACTAATAAATCTCAATCTTTGAAAAGGAGTTTGGTTTCTAATTAACAAATAACAAGTACTCATTTCTTAGTCTGAGCTCAGCATGTTAGTGCTGTCCCACTGGCTCAGATCTTGCATCTGTGCCTGCATGTTTTATTCCAAATTGGACCATAACAGTATGCTTGTGCCTTCTCTTATCTAATTCATACAGTTTTGTACTTGTCTTGTAGTTGATAGTTGATTCTTGATACTCAATAGGCTCATAGCTTCTTCAAAGTAATGTCTCTCTCAGTTGAAGAGGCACTGTTGTGATTTAATTGTTGTTTATAAGTTTCTTTGTTCATCATGGTCTGTTCAAATATGCTTGTTTTTCTAATACACGAGATTTTCCTGTATATAAATCATTTGATTAACTCTTTTTTTCAAAATAATCCCCTTTCTAATCAAGGTTTCATGGAGTTTACAAAGACATCTCACTAAGCCTATAAGACAAAGCTTTGGGCCCAATGCAACCACTTTACACTTTCTATTCAAGGAGATAAGACTATTAAGAACAACCATTGGTTCAAACTCATCTAAATGAAACAGGAAGAAACTCATGATTGAACTTCAAAGTCAGATTAGCTGAGTAATTAGCAATTTTCTGCCTTTGTATTGGGAACCAGAGGGTCTAAAAAGTCATTGATTCACAGATCCCTGTTCAACTTATAGTAAGAATCAATAAAAATACACATTAACAAAAAAAAGTTATATTATTTCTTTCTCTATTTCTTTACTGAGTTACATGTGATGATCTTTCATTTTCTTGTCTGAGATCCTTGCATACATGTCTCTGTCTAGATCATCTCTTTTCTCACATTTCTGGGTTGGGAAGTTCCCAAAGGTTTTGTAATAAGGTGCCTGTTTACAGTTCCCCAATACTTGTATAAAGTTTCTCATCTCAAATGTGTTGTTCACTCGTGGGGACCAAAATTCACATAAAGTTCTGTTATATCATTTCGAACTCTTTTCTTCTCTTCATTCCTAATTTAGTGTGCATCTTTTTTGTAGATAAAACTATATAATTAAGTTGAGATTGAATAAACTTGTCCTGTCATTCTTAAATTACCACACTGCTTGTAATCCACATGGTAAAGACTCAACTTTGATATCTAAATGGCCGAGGTCAAAGTATGCATAGGAGTTTTTTTGGTGTTATATTGCCTAAACGATCTCTTGTTTTGAGTCTATGTCTGAATCCTGCTTCAAGATTGGGGCAATCCCAGAATGTAGCTAAGAATATGAAGAACAACCTGTCAATTTTAGTGTGTTATAAGGGCATGCTAGTGTGAAGGTGATGGTGGCTTCAACTAGCTAGATAACAATCTGCTGAACTTTTTGACCTTGAAGTTTTATGGTTTGTATCAAACAAGGCAGTAAATAATTATTTACTGCCTTGTTAATTTTATGTTTTGTATCAAACATTGCCTTTCATGCATTCTTAACATCCCTTCAACCTATGATTTGATAGGTTCAAGAACTTCAGGAGGTGGGAAGCCTCTGCACTGGACCTCATGTCTTAAAATAGCCGAGGACTTGGCAAGTGGTGTTGTTTATATCCACCAGAATCCTGGCTTGACTCATGGAAACTTGAAATCCTCAAATGTCTTGTTGGGTTCCGATTTTGAATCATGCTTGACGGATTATGGCCTCACTTTATTTCGAGATCCTGATTCACATGAGGAACCTAGTGCAACTACTCTCTTCTACCGAGCCCCTGAATGCCGCAACATCAGAAAACCATCCACACAGCAAGCAGATGTATACAGCTTCGGCGTCCTCCTCTTGGAGCTCCTAACAGGAAAGACTCCATTCCAAGACCTTGTTCAGGAACATGGCTCAGACATTCCAAGATGGGTGCGTTCAGTGCGTGAGGAGGAGACAGAGTCAGGAGATGAACCTGTCAGCTCCGGCAATGAGGCATCAGAGGAGAAACTTCAGGCGCTTCTTAATATTGCAATGGCTTGTGTTTCGATTACACCAGAGAATAGACCTACAATGAGAGAGGTTTTGAGGATGATAAGGGATTCAAGGGCAGAGGCTATAGTGTCTTCGAACAACAGCAGTGATCATTCACCGGGGAGATGGTCAGATACTGTTCAGAGCTTGCCTAGGGAACAACATCTGAGCATTTAGTTCAGCAGCTATGTATAAGGGCGTGCATTGAGTGGTTTCTAGTGATCGAATCGATTGACTTGGCGGCTTATTAAAGTAATATGTATCAATGCTGATTCTTTTGGATGGAGTTGGAACATGATTGATTCTTGTACTACTGCCACCACCACAGTACCACTAGGCATTTGCAGAGCTGGGAGGGCGCTCTGGTGTAAAGGTTTTTGTGATTTTCACTGTTGTAATAATTAGTTTGCATTTTGCACAAGTAATTCAATCTATGAGGGTTCTTTCACCTAATAAGTTGAAGTTTTCCAACAACATTGTGTAAGCCAACAATTCAGTTCATTTTACATTTCTCACTGTGCAATGGGATATCATCATGATCTCCCGGACAGAGTAAAACATTTGCTTTGATCTACAATAGTACAGGGAAGTAGAGAAGGCAGTACAGTAATGAATCATCCATGCATGATTTTGTAAATAAAGATCGATCTTGCTTACATGGTTATTATTATTGCTCTTTATATGTAATGAATGTGTCAGTTCATACCAACCGATTGATATCTTGTCGAGATCCGATTGGCATTCTGTTTTTATTAGAAAATAATACTTGCACTTGATCTGAATCTAGTTATCCTTATTGGTATAGCTCTCTGGACGACTCACCTCAACTTCACTCTGTTATTGTTGAGCATTCACTTCTATTGAAGTTGGCATATAATTTAGGATATAAGTTTACCACCTTAACATGCATAAGCTGATATAAGAACCATTATTTTTTTCACTGTCTGAGACATAAAAGAGAGTATTGGAAAAGAAGAAGCCCACCATATACTAACAAGTCCTGTGCAAGCATAGATGATTGCATGTTTGCCAGGTGTGCTGTGAAAGCAAACCCAGTCAGTCCACTCTCAGACTTTGTCATTCAAATACATAAACAATCCAAACCCTTACTTTAATTAAAATTTGTATAAGTAAGACGTATATATATATACAGTATAATATTAATTATTTATAACAAGTCATAATCATCTATGTATTAATATCATATGTGTCGTATACATACACAACTGTGTATCGAAGATACTCCAGGTTCTTTTATCATTCATCAAAAGCTTAGCTATTATCAATAGTTTTAAGCCCCTAATTAAGTGGATAGAGAGTTACATACATACACAATCCACACCGTATGTGGTGCTCTGATCTTGCTTACCAATTTGAAATAAATTAATAACCATATATAAATATTTATATGATACATGTACGTGATATTGATTTTGATTTGTTTTTGCTTGATGGTATTGGAAACGCAAGATTAGGAATTAAACAATGTCCATTTGTAGTACATGACTCGTAGCAAGTGTATAAATATGTGCATGAAGATTAGCGTTTCTCTAACTATTTGATATATAATAAGCTGGCCGGTAATATTCTGAGAGCTAGTGCGTCCGTGAGTGAGAGAGAAAGAGAAACATAAAGACAGAGATATGAGATCATCCTAGTTCAAACCTCGTCCTCCTCATGTGGTTGTTTGGTCTCACAGAAGCTCTGATCGAAACCCATTACGGATTTGAAGTGAAAGATTGAGAAAGCTGGTTAATTTGAGTTTTCCGATCGAAGAAGACGGAAGGTGGTCGAGATTCGTTTCAGGGTTTCTTAGTTATTGGTCTAAATTGAATTGACAGAGATGGCAGAGGAGACATTAACACAGGTTGGTCTACTTTTTTTCCATTTCATTGTTTCTGAGTTCTTCAATTTCTAAATTTTGATGAGAAACTGAACTTTCAGTTTTTCACATACAGACTTGAATAGTTTGAATCACATTTGCAAGTGTTTGTTGGATTTTTCAGAACAGAATCCACCTTTGTTTTTGAATATCTGATTGATTGATTCATGTTGTCTGAGTCTGACTTTTGTGATCATTAATCTGATCAATTTGAAGTTTCTAGCTTTTAAATCATGGAAATTTTGCTGCTGTGCATAAAAACTAATACAAAATTATATCATTAGAAAAGCTAATAGTACTTAATTATTTACATTTCATTTCAGGTATGTGTATTTCTTTAACTGCTGCATCTTTCAATTTGAATCGAACTTGAAATTTAGTAACTCACAACAGAAGCAAGCAAACTGTATTACATGGCGTGACCTCAAGATTGAAGACTCTCTCTCCAAAGTCCAGACATATTTCATGTTTCTTTGTGCATTTGTGCTATTTAAAACAGTGCATTATTTTAGACTGACTCTGTTTGTTGTCTGTATGCTAATGCTAATTTCAAATCTTCAAGCCCCAGTTAAATCTTTAAAGACCAAATTAACCTTCTCCATAAATCTCTGTTTAAATTAGCTGGAAGACCTACCCTCCTGCTGCAATTGAAGGGATTCTGTAGAACACTGTGTCTGGTTGAGGCCAAATCAGTCCAATAAAACTGAATAGCAGAATACATGAATCCATATGCATATATGTCTCTATCAATTATTTAACCTGTGAAGTATCATTTCAACCCCACACTAACAAACAGGCTTCGCTAGTACTCATCCCATGGACTCAATAATTTAGACAATTAGATCACCAGCTTAGCCTTAACCTTGTGTATTTGATCTTAGCTTGTAATATGTACACACGCTATTCTGTACAAGTATATATGTCTATATCATTGTCTTTGTTGTGTAACTGCACCAAATATAGTAACTATCTTCACAATTGCATCTGATTTTGAGTTTTATATTAACTAAGGGGCATGTGATTCCAGGATTGCCATTTATATATTGTAGTGTTAGCAGATAAGAATATTATGCATGATAAGGTTTTCTGCATTTTCGGGTGCCTCGGATTTGTCACATCACATGCGAGTTGTCTAGAAATTAGATGCAATACACTCTTTAGCACAAGTGTAAGAAATAATCTAGTTTACTGGTGACTAGCATATGCTCCCTGCAGTTAGCTAGCTAGCTAGCTTCATTATTTGTCTAATTTCTTTTTGGATTTGTTGTCTCTATTATGTAACCACAAAGTTGTTGACGACCAAAAAACCCACAAAGTTGTTGACGACCAAAAAAACCACAAAGTTGTTGGTTCTTTGTCAACTTGCTCAATTTTGACTTAGCAAGGAGAAATTTATTTGGTACTGTTTAGTGGTTTTATGGGTGACGTCTTCAACAAAGAATAATCTACTCCAATAATGTCTGTCAGTGGTCACACAATTACTGACAAGCGACAATGGCTGTAGGTTCGTCTGTCATTTTTTTCCAGGTACTTCTGTTCTTCATAAGGTCTTTTATGGCATGAAACTCTTAACAACTGTCATTCAACAACCAAAAGTTAATAATGCAATTGCAGTCTAGCTATCTAGAATGAGAATTTGAGTTTCCTTTTCTCATCAGAAACTACAGACTAGCTGGTATAGTGTTTTACTGACTGTTCCAAGCATACGTGAACGACTTGAGGTGAGAAAGAGGGATAAGAAAAGTAACAACGGAAAGTAGTTTAGAAGCTCTTATCTGATGAACTGGGGGAAAAAAGAAGAAGACCTAAACCCTTCCAGCTTCTGTAGAAAACCAGAATACAACTCAGTAAGTTAATCTAACAAAATCTCTTCTGTTGAATTCTGTAGGCCTTTATACACATTGATTGTGCATCTTGATCAATGGATAAATCAAATATAGGGTTGTTGCATGTATGCTAATTGAGCACATATGTTTCATGTGCCTGTGTATGTATCCATCAATATTCTGATTTTCTTTTTGCCCTCACATCTATTTCAACACGTGCAGAATAATGAAACTGGTGCTTCAGATCATAGAACTCCAAGTGTTGTGTTGGATATTGAGAGCCTAGCACAGTCCTCAGATTTCTGCTCAGGAAGCCCCAAAATGACTGTAAGTAGCATTCTCTTCATTCTCTATCTCTGGAAGTCCATCGTGCTTCTCACAGTGTATCTAGTTAGCAAACTTTCATCTACTTTTCCTCAGGTTTCTCATTAGTTTACCTTAGTTTGCTTCTTTTCCTCTTAGAGGGCACTCTCGCGGAAATGGTCATATCGAGCTGAGAGATCAATTAGTACTGATCAGGAGGAAGACACGGATAATGAATCAACAAAGAAACTTCTAGTGAAAGGTATACAATAGACTATTTATCATCTTTGTTTTACAATAAGTTGGTAAATGTTCAGCTGGAATCATTATCCTCTTGGCTTAACTTGCAATTGAAGTTTTTGTTTTTTTTATTTGTTACCCTTGATAGTGAACTCCCAGATGGAGCCCTTGAAGCAGCCATTGATCACCACAAAATCATTGCCGTCAACTTCAACTACTCTAATGGGCACTAATCTGCTGGAAACAGGGGATGGACGGGGCAAGAGGTTTAATCACTTCATGACCATTAACCCTCGAAAGATCCTTCTCATTTTTGCAACCATGTAAGTCCTCCACATACTCTGAATCTCTCTTCAAGTATGCATTACCAGGGGAGGATGACTTTTCATATACTTATATGATCATATATTATTCAGTCATTGATAGATGCTCGTGTGTGTTGATGGCTTCAGGTCCAGTATGGGCACATTAATCTTGATATACTTCACCCTCGCCATTAACCGAACAGCTTGAAAGATACATTGATCGATGGAGCATACATTTGTACTGTGCTCTTTCTTGGTAGCTGTGCTGGGGATAACAACCATTAACTCCATCTGTGATTGATGATCCGTCCTGCAGTACTCATGTGTCTGAAGGTTGATCTCTTTCTGTCAGTTAACATCAGATACCATCATATCGATCAGTGTTGTTAATGTCACTGCCACCCAGATCAAAATTTATGAAGATCAGTCCAGCGCTTCCGGCTCACCAAGTTTTTCATTTTGGTGCCCGCAGATACAATTGGTTCAGTACATAACATCATTTCCTGCAACTAGTTATTGTGCATGCATTGCTCCAGAGCTACTTAGCTAGTTGATTTTGTTGTGTGAACGCTTGTGTACTTTTAATTTCTCAATGTTTATGAGCCCTTGTTGTGAAGCAAGGGGTTTTCATCATTGAAAAGTCTAGGTTCTCAGTCTCATCTCAAAGTGCGGCATACATTCAAAACCATTCCATGTCTCCAGTGGAAAACACCGATTCATAATAAAGTTTACAATGCATAGTGTTGCTAGGCGAGTCATAATAAAGTTTACAATGCATGACCTTTCATGGAATGTGACCAACTGATTGGCATTGAGATTAATTAGTTAGAAACCAAAAAAGGAAACTGCAAATACTGACATTAATTTACCGATAGGATTGAGATTATGATTGTGGGCTAATAATGAGTTTGATTCCCCTCTGTACTCCTATAATTCTCCGAACTTATGCCTTTTTCTAATTATTGTTAGTCATAACCATCATCTTCTTCCATAAAACCTCGTTAGTTTCTTGGGTAAAACCTGTACCATTCTACAAGCTCATGCTCTTTTCTGCTGCTAACCTTTTTTAGAGAGTATCAACCACGATATTATTAAAGGTTTTTTAGATTTAGAGACTAATCCGCGTTTTTTGTTTCTAATTAGGTATGACCATTTTTTACGTGTTAGTTTCTTTACCGTGAATTGATTTATAACAGCATGTAATTATTTGTTTCATGTTTTTGTTGTATGAATTACAAGCATTCTAAAAAGTTGGTTTTCACTTCAAATCTTAGTATTTTATTGTAATATTATCAGAACTAGCTAAAATTTCACTTGGGCGAATGACATTATCCATAAAAAAACATGAATTCTTACCGTCTCCATTTTAAAATCTCTGTTGGACACCCGAGACTGGTGGGTCGCTAGTCATTACATGTAAGAACTTCTGTTTATGAGCATTACATGAAGAACTAAAATAAAACACAAACAAAAAAACAATAAATTAGAAAAAAGTTGATGAAAAAAAAGGTGAGCAGAAAGGAAAGGTGGAGAGTCCACAATAATTGGCATCAAATGCTTATGGGATTCGCACTGTCGCTGAGTGCCAAGATCTGCAACCAGAAAATTAAATCATTAAACTTTACACAAAAGTAAAAAATAAAAAATCTCCAAACTCCTCAAATTTTTTTAATTTTTTTGGGTGTTTCTCCTCCTTTCCCTAGCTCCCCATTGGCTGAGGTCCAAGCCCGCTCTGAGCCATCTCTCTGTCTTTCTTTAGAGAAAGAAAAAATAAACAAACAAACAACCAAATCCTCAAGCTTTTCCAAAAAAATAAATAAATAAAAAAATAGAGAAAAGAAAAGGATACGAGTAAATAAGCAAAGAGAAGAAGGAAAGCAGCAGATGGTAGTCTAGGAAGCATCACTACTAGTACTACTGCTATTTGCTGCCAGAAAAAAATAATAAGAGAAAGAGCCAATTAGGGCTCCGGTCGGAAAGTTGAACCCAAAAAGGTAACGCCTTTCTTTCTCTTTCTCTTTCTCTCACTAGCTCAGCTCTCACGTATACCCACTTGGTCCATTATCCGCCATTTGGAGAGCTTCGTCGAGTTATTGGGTTGTGGAATTTTTCTGGGTTTTGGTGAGTAGAGGAAGAAAGGCGTCGTCTTTAAACTTTTGGGGGGTTTTGAATTTGGGGGAAATTTTCTGTTTTGGGTTTTGCTCAATTTTGGGGATTTTGGAGTTGTTTCTGTGGTGAATTTGAAGTTTATGTTGCTAATTTATGGTTATGGTTGTTGGGTTGATGCTTGATTGAGGCGTGTTAGAATCTAGGGTTTGTGATGAGTTTTCTGACTCTAGAGCTGTGTGATTGATTGGTTGTGTGCTTGTGTTTGATTGTGAGAGTGTAGCGTTGTGTTTACGCTATGTGGAATTTGAGTTTGCTTGAGCAAGTTGTGAGCTTGGTTTGAGTTGAAGACGAATTGAGGATTTTGGGAGTGGAAAGCAATAAAATGGCGATGGAGTCCAACACAGGGTTTCTGCATGATGAGACTTTTGGGTATGGGTTGAACCGACACGCCATATCTTTCCAGTCTGGAGCTATAAACAGCAGATCGGAGATGATTCCGATGGGGAATTACTTTAGTTCTGACCCTGGGATGGGGATGGGAATGGGGATGATGTTTTCTCCGAATTCAGGGCCAGCCATGAGCATGGTCAACCATAATCCTGTAATTAGTCAACCCGGGAACTCATCAGGGGCTTCTCTCCTTGATTCGGTGCCGGGGCTCAAACATGACACTGGCTTGGCAGTCGAGTGGTCTATGGAGGAGCAGTACAAATTGGAGGAGGGCCTTGTCGAGTATGTTGTTCAGAACCTTAATCTCGCAGTTTATTGTGTTTATGCATAAGTGTTACTAGCGTGTATAGTTTTTTGCTTTAATGTTGATGCTGTTTTTGATTTGCTCCTATTGCTGTACATTTTTTACTTTTGATCAGTTACATTGCAATTAAATTTGGTCAATCATGGAGACTCATATAACTTCTCTGTGTGTAACAAAATGAAAATTTGGTGGCCATCCTCAATGTTACCGGATAGGTGAAACAAAACGGAAACGGGTACAGAAACACTTGTTTTAGTGTACTGTACGTTTCCATGGTACACAGTTACATAAAATGTATCATAAATAATTTTCCTTTTTGACTTGAGAGGTTAATAATTGAGTGCTTAAGTAACATGGTACTTGTCTTGGTTCCTTTTAATTATTCTTTATAACCAAGTTTTTCACAGAAGTAACCATTTAAATGCTGAAGTGGATTGAATTTCTTTTGCTTTAACTTCAATGTGTATGTGATTGATTAACTGTTATCTTAATATGGTGAGTTCCATTTACATTGTTTCTTTCGAGTTTAATATTCTTGTGTCACTTCTTTCTAAATGTAGATTTGCTGATGAACCAAGTACTATGAGGTACATAATGTTGCGGCAACATTGCGTGATAAACATTTCTGTTTGCTATGTGACCGTTACGATTGTGATCTGAAATGGATTTCTTCTACTTTATTTTCTATTCAGTAGTTATCTTACTATAGTGAGTTGTGTTCATGTGTTATTAAAGTTTTGTTTCCTGTGTCACATTTTTTGTTGTAGATATGCTGATGAACCAATTATTATGAGGTACATAAAGATTGCTGCAACCTTGCGTGATAAAACTGTGCGTGATGTTGCCTTGAGGTGTAGGTGGATGACGGTAAGCTCTTTAGCCTTCACTTTGGAGGTTTAAATAACAGCTTATTCTATAATCTTTTGGTTGAGTAAAATGCAGTTTGATGTTTTGCAGAGAAAGCGGAGGAAATCTGAAGACCATTCTACGGGAAAGAAGGGCAGTATTAGGAAGGTATTTTGGTGAATTTGGCTAAACTGTCTAATATTAGTAATCAGTTAAACTTAGTTCACCTAATTGATGCATTATTTGCGTTTTAAGGGTCTTAGTGAAATTATAACTGTGTTGAATGAGTCACTGGGATTGCACACTGTTATCCTTGTATCCTAATTGTGATGTTCATAATATTTAAATTTGGATATTCTATGTGAATTTTGGGGTAGTAATGGTTCGAATTGTACTTTGACTTGTAACACCATAAGTTGGTGTCATGTTTTAAGTTTTTGGATCAGTGGTTCAAATCTTTTGGATGTAATGTTGATTGAAGAACTAGTATTCTATTTTTTCAGGATAAACTGTTAGAATCATCCTCCAAGATAAGCATACCCTCAGCTCCACAACACAATATGGCTTCTCTTATGATGCATCGTATGGACCATAATGAGCGCTTACAGTGTGAAGGTTAGACCGACATCTTATTTCCTGACCCATTGTTACATTTTTTATATTTGGGTTTTGTTATTTATTTCCATTACTGTACGGCCTTTGAGAACCAACATATGCATATCATTTCACATCCTTATTCTGACTAAATTGAATCTTCTCGCGTACAATCTATCTTGTTATATTTCTTTTGATAGTTTCATTGATGTACTGTTTTTTGGTCATTCTCAGGAATAAGTGGGACAGCCAGGCATTTATTGGACCAAAATGCTCAGGCTTTTAATCAAATCACGACCAACCTTTCTGCGTACAAGGTCAGTGCCTTGTTGTTCACATTGAATATTTTGAATGTAACTTGCATAGCATTGCTCCTCTAACAAATAATGGTTGTTACCTGTCAAAATTGGAAATGGCATGTTTTATGTGAACCTTTGTTTTATCACGTGCAATCGATGTATTATGACAGCAATATTAGTTCTTTGGTTCCTGATCAGCATATATATTGAATTGTCATACGAAATAAGCGACTTCATTTATGTAATTGTGCCAAGCGTACCCCTTTCATTGTAGACTTGATATAATCCAATTGGTGCATCTCGACCCAATGCTAGGTGTTTTTTTGTCTGTTTGGATGATTCATGTAATGGATGAAAGTTGGTTATTCAACCTATATGGTCCCAGTAACAGTTTGGTGATTCTAATATGTTGATTCTTGAAAGGAGTATTTGTATGCATGTGAGCATGTCAGTCTAAAGCTTCTTCACTCTAATTTTCCGTGTTAGTGACAATGGGCACATGAATTCTTTCTGCATATTGGCTCACAATACATATTAACACAAGTAACATGGTGCTGTTATGTCTCATCACAAACAGTTACAGGACAACATTGACCTCTTCTCTCGCACAAGGAACAACTTAAATGCCATCTTGACTGAGTAAGTGCATACATCTTCAGTGTTTATTATGAGATGATGCTGACTTGTCAAATTTTTGATAATGTTGTTTTACTTTTTGCAGCATGAGAGGTATGCCTGGCTTAATGAGCCAAATGCCCCCACTGGACGTATGCATAAATGAGGATCTTGCTAATCGTGTTACCTTGCCTAGTTTAACTTAGGTAAGCTTATGAGAAATGACATAGACTGAACTCATATTTATCAATTGTGCATTGCCAACAAGCTTGTGAGAGGGCGAGTAAGAAGTGTTTTTCATACTTAGGTTGATGACTGTCCCGTCTTTCTTTGGGTTTAGGGTCCCTAAACATAGTGTGAGTTCTAAAGCACTGTTTTAGGTTACACTGCTTGCAATTTTTTCTGATTTCTGTTTCAAATTGCCTATGCAAGCAGACAAATCAACATCCTGACATCCTGGACTGCCTCATTGTCTGAGCGCACTGTGTATGAGTTTGCTTTTACCGTGGGGAAGCAGAGTTGCAGATATCTGATGAGGCTTATGCAGAACCCCACTCAATTCTTGGCCTCATTGTCATTTGATCTTGGTGCTTCCATCCCTGGATCCTTGTGTTGTGTCTAAAAATATATTATGTACCCTTATTCTCATTGTGCAGGAAATAAATTAATATAAAAGTATAGTTGCAGCTGCAGGAACTTTTTCTTGAAAATTTCAATTCATAATTGCTAATTGTACCACTTCACTTTTGTTGGCTAGCATGGTTTGATTTGTTGGTTTGACCATTTTCTTTTACCTTGATGAAGTACTCTGTAGTTGGATAACTAGTAAATCTGTAAAATGAGACTTGAGAACTAATTTTTGTTGTATACAAAATGTGACATTCCTTTGGGATTGCTTTTTCCTTTTATAATTGTGTTGTGAATACTGAATAAGGTGACTAGCACTCTTTTGATAAATCCTCGGCCTCGTAGGCCTCTCTAAATGAACTTGATAGTCGAATTACTTGATCTGTATGTATCTGTATGTATAGATGGGTCAAGGAAGGATGTGACATCCTTGTCACCTTGTGTATTCAAATACTTGGGTCAAAGAAATTAGTAAGAAAACAAGCATTATGAAGTAAGAGTCGTAAGTTTTGTGATATTATGCAACACTGTACAAACTGGAGTTAAGTTTTATTTACATGATGAGATTGCTGCACTTCTCCCTGGCAATGCACAGACCAGTCTCACAGTAAAGCAACAAAATGAGCATGGATTAAGGCATGAGAACCATCAGCTCCTGTAGAATGACTCCAGCCTCGTTGTATCGGTCTCGGGTCAGTGGAATGCTATGAATTTTCACTGCGTGATCCAACTGTACAAATGAACAGAAAGGGTTGGTCGATTACCGCAAACCACCATCTTACTGGTCACTAACGGAAACATGCTTTGAGCACATGTTAGAGCAAGAGCATAAACGTTTGTCCAACTTATAATGCAGAGGAAGAAATGTGGCTTTCATAGGAAGCATCCTTGTTATTCAGGAATAATACTAGTTGCCATTTTCTTTTGGCTGTGCCCAATGATGATTTTTCAAACCAAGGAAAAGCAATGAACTAGAAACAAGTGCCTTAAATTGTTTTAGTGGTTTACCTCTTCAATGGAGGAGAACAATCTGTTGCCAACTTCTGTCAGGGCCTTCTTCTGATCATTTGGGACATTAGAAATCAACTGACTAAGATCACAATACAAGAACATCGATTTGAGGTGTATATCCCTTCCCATCAAGTCCCATGAGTAAGCATCGTCCATCAGATCACTCCCAATCGACAGCAATTCACAGGCACACTTGTTAATCCGACAAGCAATTCCCTTTGATTGCATATCCACCATTTTAGCATGACCTACATATTAAGACATTGACAAAGATGATGAATACAATTTTAAGTACATTAAAAAGTTGCTAGTCCCATAAGCAGTAGTTCCCTCATTGCAACCTTGATGCTTTCTTTTACTGTAATGCCTAATGAAGTCAACATCATATGGGGGGTATTACTGTTCGTGATAAGTTCAATAATAGTTACAAACAATTGCATAGTAACAATTGGAACAACATTTCCGGAATGGAAATTAAGTTTTAGAGCAAGAATTCAGCTGAAACAAGCTAGGTTACTAGAAAGAAAATTGATTCCTACCTAAACCTTTAAAGCTAGACCCAGAAAGTTCATAGCTTTTCCACAACTCCATAATGCAATGGAAATTTTCAAGAAGGATTCTTACCCTCTATTGTTTCTCTGTTTATGCTCAATAAACTGTTGGGAACATTGATTTCAATCCCTCATCCCAAGAAGAAGCATATATCAATCACATAATCAAATATGTATCATGTTCATCATAGATGCACACAAAACCCACATAAAGAAAAGAATAAAATTTTAAAGCAGTAAAGAAAGAATTGAAGAACAGAGATGGTGAAGAGGGAGAGAGAGATGATGAGTCAGAATCACCTGGATGGTGCTCTTCTTGAAAACAGGGGTATGTCATGTGCCTGCAGTCTGCACTGTTCAACAGAGAGGCATGAACAAATTAATTAAACTATTATTGAAGCAACAAAATATGTTTGTTGGGTCTTCCAAATACTTGTATGTAAGAATTGAAAAAAAAAGACAAAAAGAAAACGGAAAAACAAGAAGCAAGGGGATTGAGCAGTGGGATTACTGGGATATGAGAAATATCTATGAAAATTTGTGATGAGGTGGATCAAGGTAAAATAAAAATGAATGGTAAATAACTAAACATGAATAGGGGTGACCCGTAAAGCTCTCTTACTCCATTATTCTGCCTACTTTCTCTATTGGAATTTACTGAGCTTGTTGAGGAAAGTGATCTTACTTTTGTTAAATGATACAAGTTCAAAAATGGAATGTGTTTTTGCATTCAGGCATGCTTTTTTGAGGTGGAGATTGAAGGGGATGCGCATAAGAATAAAAACATCTGCATAAAATTCTATTTAAAAAAAAACAGATGCATCTTGTTCAAAAAAAGCAGATGCATAAATTCATACGTTTATTAACACGTAAAATAATAATAATTGAATAAAATTAAATTTATAATAAAAAAATATCATTCTACCATATAAATTGATAAATCACAATCAAACTATCTAATATATCATAAAAATATATCTAGAATTCGAGTCTTAACTCTTTATCAATGATAAACTTTTACTAGTTTGCGACACACATACGACTAGAGGTGGATTGGTCGGTATACCAATTCAATTTTTCTTATACCACGTACCAATCAAGTTTTAATTGGTAGATTTTGTACCGTTACCAACCATCGAAGTCGGTATACCGACAAGTTGGTACGGTAGGTACTTGGTATGTACGGTTGGTACTGGACTTCTACCAAGTTTACATTATGGTCCAATAACTAAAAAGGCCTAATAAATTATGACCCAACAATTTCATGAACAACTTTCAAATGACAGATTCAACATAATACAACAACTTTCAAAGCATAAATTAAGTTCATGATGAACAAGCAATTTCAAATGCATAAAGTTATAAACAAGTAAGTTCAAATACAACAAAAAAAACTAATGTAAAACGTCCAGAAATGCTGAAACTGGACAAAACTTTGATCTAGGGTGATGTTGCGAGGCTGCAAGAGTGCTAGCTGCTAAACATCAGTCTAGATAGGACTTTTAACTTGTGGTGTTTCTTCCTGCCACAAAGCCTTGGACAAAATCATTCTCTGCAAACACAACAATTATATGGGAGGGAGACAATTATATCAGATCAACATATACAATTCAATTCGATCTCTATCCATCCATAGATGCATAAGAGACAAACAACATGATCTATGGAACAACATTGATGATTACCAACCTTGTTTGTTAGTTTATGATATATATATATACACACACACACACACATTAGGCACTGACTTTAACCTAATTAAAATAGAGATGAACACCATGGAAGTGGTTCCCAGTTTAGTGTGATTTGTTTTGTGTGGGTGTGTATGCTGGATTGCTGAAGATATATGTTGATTATCATTGAGATAATAGGTATGATCATTCCCATATACATCTTCAGCACCTAGCAAAACCCAACTGGTCTTCTTTTACCAAAACAAACAAACAACAAAAAAATAGTTGATGATCTTTAACAAAGGACCAAGAATGAAACATCAATAAAACACATAACAAAACTAAGCTTAACAGAATTTTAAAGGACCAAGTCACTCTTCATCATCATGAATGAATGTGAAATGACAGAGCATGTATGCAAACCCCAAATTAACTTGTTCAAACAAACACAACTATTTTAGCGCATTTCTTATGATGCACTCAGTCAGTTAAGTTGGTCTATATCAAGGCAAGTAACTTTTCTCAAACTGAAGCAGGGTTGTCATAGTACATTCTAAATGATTCAACCAATCAAGATCACAGTCGAATAATGCTTAACCAATGCAATTCCTAAGCAAGAGAAATTATGCAACTCTTAATAGATACAATTCTTATAAAATCAATATATCCACAAGATCGAAACAGAAAACAAAGCAAGCTGATCTGACCTTCTCTTCCTGTCCACAAAAGCAGCAACTAGTTCAGAATCACTAGGAAGATTGGTTGCCACACGGTGTCATTGTCGCCAGAGCTCTCATTCTCGGTGTTACAAGCTCCCCGCCACTGCTTCTCAACCACTAGAAACCTCCTGTGAAGCACAAAACCAACTCAGCTAAGTACAACTGTATAATTGTATTTGTTCTTGCTGCAGAAAACCCAAAAATTATGCATGTAACAGTATCCAGTAATCGAGCTTTTGCCATTCTCAACCTCCTCGTAATCACAATCAGAGCCTCACAAACATCCAAATCAACTCATACCCCCTAACTCAACAAAACCAATGCATACCCCCTAATTCAGACCCATACAAATGAGAAGAAGAAAAACATACAACAACCAGAGAAGGAGCAAAACATATAGCAAAACGTAAATGTTCGTCGCCCTAGAAGATTGAGAAGCAATCTGTGATCGATATTCACAGAAGCAATGAGTGGTGAGACGCCTGAGAGTGAGAGTCTGAGGCCGAGAGATATAGAGAATTAAGAGACGCCTGAGGCTAAGAGTCAAAGAGAGTTAAGAGATTACAGTTAAAAACTTAAAATCAACGGTTGAGATTTAACGGAGATATTTATATTTTTAATTAAATAATTTATGTATATTAAAATTCAGTACGAGGGTGAGAATTCCAATGTCAAAACAAAAGCGAGAGAGAGAAGAGAAATCAGAAATCCCCAAATCTACGAATTGCGGCAGCGGCGGCGGCGGCAACTCGTCGGGAAGCGGAAAAGGCCTCAAGATTCCATTTGGTATGTTTCCACTCTTTCAAAATATTTGATCTTTGTTTCATTTGTGGCTCTCTCTTTGTTTGGATTTGCCTGCTTTTCAAGGAATTTGGGTCTTACAAATTTTCAGATTGAGATACAAGAAAAGAGTGGCAAAGTTTACAACTTTGAAACTAGGGCATCTAAATTTGTTGAATTATGAATCACAATCATATATATAGGCACTGTTAAGGAGCTATCAGAATGAGAAAGTTGGATCAATCTCAGAATTGCTTCTATATTGGGTAAAGTACATTGTTGAAAAACTGGGAAAGTTGGATCAATCTTATAAAGTCTATATCTTTGCATGTTGAGCTTGTTTGAATGAATGGAATCAATTGGTTACACATTGTAAGTTGAGAATTGGATTGAGTTTTTGAAATTTTAGTCTTTCATGCACATTTTAGTTTTGTTATGTGAGATGGATTGAGTAAGCTTTAATTGGGTTTGGTCTTACCTTTTTAACCGTGTGATTATACTTGTACGGCTAGGTGAGAGAAAGGAATGCTTGAAGTTAGTACTAGTGATGGAAGTAGGAGACGTTTACCGCAATGGATGCTGGGTGGGTCATCTGCAGGCCAGAAGAGGAAGTCCGGCAATGTTGAAGAAAGGGGAAACCATCTTGAGGAAGGGGTTGCTTCTCAAGAGGTAGAAACTGTGACTGCAAAATCTGGTAAAGGGATCCAGCGTCGTAAAAAGGAAATACTGGGAGAAGGCTCACATGTTCTTCAAAAGTGTGAAGCAAAGAAAAGAAAGAGAAAGTCGACTGAACAAGATGAAGACTTTGATGCTGTTCTCAAGAAGAAATGTAGTGGACGTGGGAGAAGAAAAGTTAATGAGTCTGTTGTGCCAGACAGGCAAGAGGCAAAGGCTCCTGGTAAAGGGTTCCATGAAAAGGAAACATTGGGGGAGAGCTCACACATTCTTGCAAAATGTGAGACAAAAAGGAATAAAAGTAAAACAAACGAACAAGATACAGATTTTGACGGCAACGTCCTTGCAAGTCTTCCTGAGAAGATTGGACGCGGGAGAAGGAAACTTCAAGAACCAGCTGTCCTGAAGAGACAAGAAGCAAAGGATTCTAGCTGTGGAAGTGGTGAGGAACGTGAAGTCCAGACTTCGAGTGATGATGATGTCGAACTGACAGCAGAAGATTTGGTGATGATTGCTGAAGAGGTTAGTTGTTCTTTCCTTGGCTTTAAAGGATAACTGAGTTTGACGCTTTCTGTTCTTAGATATTGATACAATACATTGTTACTGGTTAAATAGATATTGATGATCTTATTCTCCTACATCATACTTAAAACCATCTGAAGAATATTACTTCACTACTAATGACTGCTATTGATAGTACCAAGTTTCTATCTTGTTCAAGGAATATAAGATTTGCTACCATTTTTGTGCAGTACATAAGAGCTGATTGGAAATCACAGCCAGACAAGGCATCAACTCAAGAATGTGAATCAGGCAGCAGACTTGCACTAAGAGTTGCTTCCAGTAATAACTCGGACGATCGTGTGGACTCCCAAAACTGTAATGAAAGATCACTCATCCAAGATGCTACCAATTCTATGAATAACGGGAGTTCGGCTAGTGAAAAAAATGTCTTTAATTCCAGTGGAACAGGGGATCCAGCTCAGGACATGCTGGATCTGTTTTTAGGCCCCTGGCTGAAGAAACCTGTTGAGAAGGAAGCGAAGACTGACAGTCTGGCATTCTCCTATGAACTTGAATCACAAACTCATAGTAATGTCGTTAAAGAAGAAATTGCCCCCATAACAAAAAAGAAGACCAGTCTGAAAGACAAGGTGGCAATGTTACTTGGCTGAATCAGACGTTTCATCTCTTACGGGATCTCTACAGTACTGTGAAGTGTATAGCTTCTGTTCCTTTCAAATCATTGAAGATTGATCGGATGCATCTAATAGTCATCTGGGTAGATTTATCATGGCACTTCAGATGTTGCTGGACTAGAAATTTTTACTGTCAAACTTGGGTGTCCATTTTGGTGATAGGGTGTACATTGACAGTAGTATCAACTGCCCACAAGTAGGTCAAGTATTTTTTTTTTGAAATCCCAATTTGATCTGTAACATAGTCATCATAACTGTTCTTGCATTACTACCACCATGATTGCAGTTCTGGTGAAGTAACCTCGAACATCATCCTACATTATTTTAAGTCTGTGAAGTTTAGGGCGTTGGTGTTACTCAGTGGCTCAGTGCTGTCTTGTTACTCATTCACTGTTGCCGACTTGCCGTTTTCATTCTATGTTCTTGTTTTTCTTTGTGCTGTCATTTTTCTTGTTTGGTGGAGATCCCCGATGTTACAGCTTACAAAAGGCTGTCAGTTTGAAGTTGGTCTGGTAAACTTGACTACATGCCTGACACAGTTTCAGTCGGCTAATCCCAGATTTCACATCATTCTTTTCAGACTTGAGTTTCTGCTGCGCTGGAATTTGATCTTGCCAACTTTACCTGATAGTCAAAATCATACGCTGGTGTGGAACATCAGCTGAAATCACAGTATGTTGCCGACTTGAGTATTTATTGTAATATGTTTAGATACTGCTTTTACATTCCAGTAGCTTCTACACAGATTTCTTCTCCAAAAACAATACAATATTATTAAAATAGAAATAAATAAATCTATTACATCTCCAATTGGAGCAGAAACTTAGAAACCCTCAGTTGGTATACAATACCATGAATGTGCATATATTAGTACTAATAACAATGATAATATCTAAAGCTACATATGGTGAGTATATATGGAGCATCAGAAAAGGAAAATAAAAATTATAGTTTCATGTCATCCAATAAAAGACAGCAGTACTCTTAGACTCATGTGGGAATCAATTGCATTCCATCCTTTTCCAACTTGCAAATACTAAATATGATCTGATGTAGGTGCTCAATTGCGTCCTAAATAAGAAATCTGGAGAGTCCAACTTTATGGCCAAGCTTCTTGACATCCTCTTGGATTTGGTTTCTGTATTCTCCAAATGTGAACTTTCTGTAAATGGAGGATTCTGTGCTGCTGCTTCCTATTAAAGAATCATAAGATGGGCACAGAAAGTATGCAATGGAATATCGTTCCGTCTTCTCGTTCGCCATGACCTTGTGTTCCACACTCTTATACACATCGTTGCTCCATGCCTGCATATATATAATTAACAAGGGGAATTATTTAATAATCACAAGGGTCAAATACAAAACATGTGTGTATTGACATGCCTGCATGTTAATGTCTTACAATAAATAAGGATGTATTGCTGAACCAAAACTGCACACCAGGCATGCCACATGGTGCTCACGACATAATGTTGCGCTTATACGGATAGTAATATCGGTGATAACAAGATGATCATGTTGCCGGACTATGAATCTGAGTATTACTTTAGTGTTTATGATTAGTATACCTGAAAAAGATCTCCAATGTTGACGATAAGCGCGTCCGGATTGGGTTTCACTGCTACCCATTTGGAGTCTTTCATGAGTTGAAGTCCTCCTACTTGATCTTGGCAAAGAATGGTGAGGAAATCACTGTCAGTGTGAGGCACTAGACCAAACATTTCTGGTGAAACTGGACAAGCCGGGTAGCGATTCAAGCGAAGAAAGCACGAGCTTGACTCACAAATGTCTTCTAGAGCTTCCTCTTGGTTGCTGAGATCATTGATTAGAACATCAGCAAGCACTTTAGATAGATTGGACATGGCTGCTGAAAATTCCTTCATCACTTCCCTATTGCAATGCATGCATCGACAACACTTCGTTAGCTTAAGTATCAGAACAAGGAACATTTATAAGCAAAGGATTGGAAAATATATGTATGTCATACCTTATAGAGGTGAAGTCATCCCCATAGCAAGCTTGGTCTGAGATCTTTGAGACAGGAATGTGAAAAGCTTCAGACCAAGAGAACTGAGACGGGTGAGTTGCAGTTGGAGTCCCAAACCTGTATGAATTGTTAAGAAGGCCAGCATTTTGTTTCTTGTCAAAGGGTTCTGAAAACAGCTTCACTTCCTCTCTCCTCATCTCCTCTATAAGCTCAGGGCTAATGCCATGGTTCACCACTTGGAAAAAGCCCCATTCGGAGGAGGCGCTACAAATCGATCTAGCGCATTCTAGCCTGTGAACAATGTCAAGGCTGTTTAATCCATCAAGGTCTATCAGTGGGAGCTGGCATTCTTCTGTGACATGGTTTCCCTGTAGTTGACGAGTTTTATTGGATGGCTTGTGCAAAAGGGCTCCATAGTTGTGTAGGAGAGGTGGGTTTGAGTCTGCAAACATAATGGAATGGTTTATGGTATGTCCTTGCTGGGTTTGCTTTCTGGTTTGAGTTTGAGTAGGGTGGGAAATGAGTAGCACCAAACGTATTTATATGGACTTGGTGGGAAGGAGTACAAAAAGAAGAGAACAAATTAATGAAATTATGAAGGGGGTCAAGAGGGGATCCCCAAGTAGTGACATTTGTCACAAGCAGGCTTGGCCTTTCTGATATGGCCTGAGGCTGACCTAGTCAGTTAGTCTAGACAATATTGAAAATAATCAGAAAAACATGGAAAAAGAGGAAGATATTGGATCCAAGTCCCAAACCTAACTCCTGGTATTTTTTGACTTTGTGAAACAAAAATGAAAAAGGTATTGATTCAATGCATTCTTTGGACTTAGGAGTTAGGAGATGGACCCTTTCCCCTCAGATATGGCATGCTTGTCTTCTGGATTTGACTCATCATATATATCTCTTCCTATTCCAATCAACATTTTCCAGAAAGCATCAGTAGATCAAGTTTCATACACAACCGACATGTGTATTCTACCTTTACCTAACCTGGTTTTAAAATCCTTTACCTGATCAGCTTCTTTACAATAGGGAATCTTAGGAACCTAACTTGAGGAATAATTATCATTGATTGACATTATATTTTCTTCTTATTTTCTGCTGAGCTCATTTCACAAAAAGATTCTGGTTTTTGGTCTTGGGTTGTTCTGAGCATTCCATCTTATTTGTTGATGAGGTAGGCAGAGCTGCATATTATCCATCCACAATGTCAGTGGGAAAAAGACAAATGGATGTGAGAAACAACACCCAACTGTTCTGTTTTTCTTTGATAATAATATCCTAATTAGTCCTTGTAATAAACCTTTTTTTTGGTCTAAAGTCCTTGTAATTAAGCTGTTCATGAAAGATAATTATATAACAAAAATTCATTCAAATCTTTCAACCTGTAATCAGTGTCTTGTAACCATTGTAACCACTGCTAGCTAGTGTCATTCTCATGGAGGAGGTACTCTAAAACAATGGGCTGATGCTTATTTGCATAAAAAAATAAAAGTCAAACTTCATTCTAATGAAAATAAGACTTTAAAACTCAATTAAATGAAAGATACACTTATTTGTGTACAAAGACACAAATCTTTATTAAAATAATAATTTTTAAGACATTTTTACCCTTGTCTCTTACTAAAGAGATAAAACTTTGTCGGAGCACAGCCAGACTCCGGTCATCGGTCATCGGCACTAGAATCCGGACTTCGGTCATCGGTCGCCGGCGCCAGACTTCGTTCGCCGGGGCCGGACTCCGGTGACTGGATTCCGGTCACCGGTAAATCGGTTACTGACACCTAGTAACTCAGATATTCCAGTTACTGACCCCCAGTGACTCCGTTTCTGACCTCTAATAACCACCAATAAATCGGTTACTGACACTCAATAACTCAGATAATCCGGTTACTAGCCCCTAGTAACTCGATACCTCGGTTACTGTCCATCAATAACTCGTTTACATACCCCAGTAACCACCAATAACTCGGTTATTGTCCCTCAATAATCAACTTATTTCAGCTTAATGTGATAGAAAATAAGAAATATCAGACTATTACCGTCAATAATTAAGTTTTCAACCCCTAATAATCATATTTTAACCACCAATAATCGGTCAAAACACACACAAAAAAGAAGAAGAGATAAATGAGAAATAAGTAAAAAGAAAGAGCTAACTTTATAAAGTTTTTAAGACTATTTATGTTCTTAATGCCAAAAATCAGTCAAAACTCAGAAAAAACGAAGAAAATAACTGAAGAATAATTATACAATCACAGTCCACAGTTCTGCATAAATAACTATCTAGTAGCAAAAGATGTGGTGAAATAACTATCTGGTTTCATTTATATAAATATAAAACTGTAAGCTATAACATTGAATCTAGCTAATATGAAGATAGTGTCTTAGTTTGAATCTTTGAATGCAGCATCGACCTTGATCATCCTACACGTTTGGCCACCTCACCATGCACCCTTACCCATGTTGCTATTACCAACTTAACTCTGATGCTAACTTGTCCATCTCAGACTATGAGAAAAGAGGAGATAAAAGTGTTGTTATCTTAGTAAAACTATTTTACCCCATTAATATATTTATTACTCTAACAGTAAACTTTTAACCTCAGTAAAACTTTATTACCTTGTCACCAAATTCAAGCATATCAGATCTTGAAAACCGACGACATCGGAATTTGATCGGAGAGGAGAGATAGGAGTTGCCCGAAATAGCCGTGGTGCATGGCGGAGATCGGAGAGGAGAGATATGAGACGGGAGGGATCGTCAACGTTGAGAGAGGAGAGATCGGACATCGTCATCATCGGAGAAGAGAGATCAGAGGTCGTCGACGTCGAGAAAGGAGAGATCAGATCGTCGACGTCGGAGAGGTGGTTATCGGAGGTCATCCAAGTCGGAGAGGAGAGATCGAAGGTCGTTGACGTTGAGAGAGGAGAGATATGAGGTCTTCGATGTCGTAGAGTACAGATCGAAGGTCGACCGCAGGAGGTGGAGAAGGTTTCGGGTTTTCCAGAGGCCGAGTTGCCGTTATCGTCCGCCGTCGGGTCAGAGAAACCGACAACGCCTTGCGCGACGATGATGGTGAGGAAGTCAAAAGAGAGAGAGAAGAGAGGGAGGTTCAGATAAGGAGAAGACAAAGAGAAGATGAGGTAATGAGAAGTAGAGGTCATGAGTGGATTTGAGAAAAAGGATAAATGTAAGGTAAAATAGTAAACTTATTAAGAATAATTGAAATGGGCTGAAGAAATCCTTTTTCATTGAACTCTTATAATTAATATGAAATGGTCATTTAGCTTACGGTGCTTAAGAGAACAATAATTTTTACTGCGAGTTGCATATTAGCATTGTGCGTTTCAGATTTGGAGCACATGTTTAGGGTCCCAATTTCAAAGTCATATACGAATGAGGCATATTCATGTTCATTTATTCATAGTTGAGAGACAATGTGCCGCCCAGAGTGAGTCTGAAATTCGACAACATGATGTAACCAATCTATGTGGTGCTGGTGAGTGAATGTGATGCCGCCCCAAAGGCAAAGAGGCATAACATGTCTCTGTCATCTGTCATTTCCACACTACTACTCCTAAACAAATTCAACCCAACATTTCTCGCACTTGCGACTTGTGCTCCAAGGATGAGCTTGAAAAATGTAAGTTTTGTGTCAGTAGTTTCAGATATTGAAAAACGATAATTATCTAACATGATATCATAAATCGGAAAATTCTGCTATGCAGATATGCATGTATATCTGTTTTATTTTTCAGAAAAATAAAAATAAAAATGTCACCACCCCTCTACTGCTTATGTTGTCCCATTTTAGTAGTATGTATGGCATACATGTTTGTACATAAACTTTGTCTTTTTGTAAAACGTTTTAAGATCATCCATCATGCATGCACATAACATGACGTGTTTGTTTGATATACAATCTCAATCTACATCTATACCGACAAAATCATTTCTTAATCAATATATGCAAGTTTCTAAAACTTAATTCAAACTCAAATTTAAATACCACAAGGAACCAATTAGGCGGCTAAGTTGTTCGGGAGTACAAGAAAGGAATCATGTTTTATGCGGTTTGTTAAAGAAGTAGATCTTTGACTAACACCCCAAGACATTTTGGAAGAACAAATTTTATACAAAATGCATGTGTGCCTGGCTTTGCTCGTTTGTTTTACAATAGATATAAACGGGAACGGTTTATGTTTGGAAGTTCATGGTTTTTTGCATGTGTCCCTGGCTTTGCTCGTTTGTTTTACAATAGAGATATAAACAGAAACGGTTTATGTTTGGAAGTTCATGGTTTTTTGGCATTTGGGGACAGAACCTTTGTTAATTTGTTAGCTAATCAAGGCAAAAAAGACAAAATTTACATTCAGCATTCTTTAAGTCTACGGATCTTAATATAATGAAGGGGAAAAGAAGCCGTTCATACTAAAAGCTGGGAACCTAACTACGTTGTTATCTAGCTTCTGGACAAAAACTACATTACTTTCTTACTCCGGAAACTTGTTTGTCCAAGAAGAAACAAGAGTGAAGTTAGAAAATTGAATTTGTGGGATTCGGTCGACACTATCAGGTTTTGTCATATTGGTTTAGAATGTAGTGCTGAAGAAATTTGTGATGAAGGTTTTGCTTCTCTTATATCATGAAGCTTCTCCCCAACGCTCTTCCTACTTCTGCACATCCTGCCATTAAGCCTCTTAGCTAGTGTTGAGATCTTTATCTCATATCGGGAATATGAGACTTTGTCTGTGAGCTTATAAGGGTTTGGGTTACTCTCTCCATCGTCAATTGGTTTTAAAGTTGAACCACAGACTATTTTATCAATGTATCAGAGCGAGTTACACATGTCCACGTGTGTTAGCCTTACTGGCCACACACACTCCACTTCATTCTTAATGTTGTTCAATGTCATGTGCTAGGCTTGAAGATTCACCACACGTGCGGGGTGTGTTAAGATATTTATCCCACATCGGGAATATGAAACCTTGCATGTGAGCTTATAAGGAGTTGAACTACTCTTTCAATCACTAATTGGTTTTAGAGTTGAACCTCAGACTACTTTATCAGCTAGCCTGAAACCATAATGTACATTTTCATACAAAGAAGTGAGCAGATATTTGTAAGTGAAGAATTTCATGATTAAGTTCGACTCATACATACTATTGTTGTGCATACATTCGAAAGCTATGAATTGTAAGCAAAAGAAAAACTCAAGTAATTAATCATGAATTAACTGATCAAAATCAATCTCAAGTATTCTATAGAACAGCCTTCTTATACTTTGGTGTCATCATGGGGATATTACATGAAAATTAGATAACCTATGTAGTAGAGCAGTACCAGTCCTCGGTCTTTTCGTGCGCAATGTACGTTTTCTCCCTTTTGTCCATCACGTACGATTTCGATATAAAAAGTCTCTGAAAACTTAGCCAAGGATTCAAAGACTGATGAAAATACAGTGCAAACAGCATTTGCTGCGGCCTCTCGCTTCTTCATCATGCTAGGGAGCTCCTTTTCCTCTTCGCTTAGCTTGTTCTCCAATCTCTCCAACTCCTCAGCGTCCTCTTCATAATCAAATTTCTGAACCTTTTTCTCAACTTCTCAAGTTCCTCAACCCTTCTCTTGAGTCTCTCAACCTTCCTGTTTTGTTTCCCTTCCTTCCTCAGTTGAACCTTCAGTTTTCCAATTTGTTCCAACAATTTATTCATGGAAACAGTTACTAACTTAACAGGCAGCTTCTCCAAACAAGCTGAGCACTTCGCGGTTGTAATCAAAAGCAAAGATGGATTAATGTGGTTTACATTAAAGTCAAATTCACGAAACGATGGGAACGAGTGGCTGGCCCAACTGTGAAGAGCTCCAACGTAGGCCTTTTGTGAAGAAATATATGCAGTTGTGTCTTCTCCAACGGGAAACCTCTTTCTAAGCTCATTGATTTTGTATAAGGTTTCCTTCACGTGTGAGTAATTGCTGTCGACCATTATTCCATGACATATCTCTGCTTTGGACATGATGTCCTTTTGGATCCCATGACGTTTTGACTTCACCTTCCAATCTCTAGATAGGGTTTTTATCAGCTCACCGATTTTCTGCTGCAGTTCTCCATCTTTCAGTTTTTGGATATTTTCGAACGTGAATACCGCTACGGCTCTGGCAATGTCACCTCGCCCTCCATCCTTGTCGAGGTACTTCGCCTCGCCATAGAGTCTTGTCTCCCATTCGCATAACTCCTTGAGTGTGGAAGAATGGTTCTCGTTTGCTATTTTAAGCTTTTGTGCATTAGAACTTGAAAATTCAAGGGAAGAGGAATTGGCAGATTTATCCGATAATTCAACATCACAAGCCAACCAACTCTGCAGGAGAGACTAGTCAAGAGTGACCGGCATAGCTTACTGAGCTTTCCTTCACCACCACTTTGCCCTCAAACATCTTCGGTTTTAAGCAGCTTCGAAACATTGTTGCCGGACTTGTAAGCCACTTGGAACTGAGCCTCTAATTGTTGCGGAAATCTCTTGTTATCAGCTGCTACATCTTCCATCTCAGAATTTTTTTTCATGTAAATCTGCAGAATAGTGAGAGGAACATGCTCGCACAAATTCTGTCATGGTCTTTGGTAAAGAATTATGCAAGTTATGATACCTATTCTACGCCTTTTCAAGTCGATCCCTGTATTGACCAGCCAATTTTAAAAGCTGTATTATCTCTTCACAAACATTTCCCTTTCCAGATCTTGAACTTACACCTCCCATTTTTCGAGTTTTTTTGTAAAATGAGTGTATAATGGCAAGCAAATATTTTGAACAAGCTCTAATTCTCGTAAGCAAGACAAAGAAAAATGTATTCAGAGTTGCCATGCCTTGCTCTTTATTTACTAGTGGCCAGCGGGTGTCAAAATCTACAAATGTTAGGAGACAAAAATAATCCTTCAAATAAGAGGAAAGGCGGTGATTTTTTGTTTTCGCAGGGAAGCTCATCTTCCTAGAGACAAGGAAAAAGAAGCCCACAACAGGAAACACCTAAAACCCATATGAAATAGGAATCCATCAAATTTCCCAGCCTTGTAGTCTTGTAGAACATGCTTAAAGTCTGAGCATTCTTGTGCAGTCTTTGAAAATAACAATGTTTTTATATGGTTTGTAAAAGAAACAGATGTTTGACCAATACCCATAGGAGATTCAAGAAGACACAATGCATTAAAAAGAAAAGAAGACACATACATCCACGAACATCCGTAGATGCCATTACATCCACGAACATCCGTGCAAGGCCAGTTGGGACTCAAAGAACACTAGTTGGTATAACGATACAATGACTGTTGGTCACTGCTGTGATGATGCAGATCCAGATTCGGATGGTGTGGACTCTGAAGGTCCAGAACTTGAAACTGCAGGTGCTGATGACGTAGAAGCTGGGGGTGTTGCAGAATGCTGCTGGTATTGTGGGTTCACTGGCAAGGACTGTTGTGGAGGCACTTCAGCATGATATTGCGGACGGTATTGTTGCTGGTAAGCTGCTGGTGGTGGAGGCATATAACCTGCATACGGGGGAGGGGGAGGGTAAAACTGCTGCTGCTGATAATGGCCACGTGGTGGAGCCATGGTTTGAAAAGCATAATGCTGCCTCTCTGAACCAGATTTGTTCTCACCGGACCCTGTGGGCCCACTTACAGGCGCTCCATCGTGTGATCGAACAACAGCACCCATTCTTTGAGGATCCATTGATGGATAAAATGTCCTCTCATGTGAAGATGGTGGAGGTGGCATGTTGTAGTAGTGCTGCACTGGTGCAGATTGGTCTTGTATTTGGTTCTGCTGTTGTGAGATCACTGCTCGAGGCAACAATCCACTATGAGCCACCGCCTGCTGCCTAGCTTCATCTGTGCCCTCTGAGTCCTGCTTTGATGCTTGGGGCCTACCCCACATTAACTTCAATCTCAAACCCTTTATTACCAGTTTATTGGAGAGTTCTTCTGCAGCCTTTTCTGCACCCTCTCTTGTTGTGTAGGTTACAAACGCACAAGCTCGTTGGAGTACCAACCTAACAGATTCTATTTCACCATGAGCATAAAAGTTATCCCTTAGATCCTGCTCAGTAATTCTCCCATCAAGCCCACCCACGTACAGGGTTCTGATGCTTTCATCATCGGGAGGTTCAATGGAGGGCATCTCTCCAGCCTTGTTGAGTAGCTTCATCGCGACTGGATCATTGACTCTGCAGATAAATTATTGAATAAAAAGCAAATATCAGTTTGATAGCTGAAGTAGCTAGATGCTGCAGTAATATCCTCCAATTACTTCACAAACCCCAAAAGACACTTCTCTCTTCAAACACTTGGGTGGTACGTAAACGAAATTCTTGACAAAACAACCAAAAAAAGACTTCAGTTGATTGCTCAATGTGACCTAATAAGTGATCAAGTATCATCTAAATCAGAAAAAAAAAATGTCCAATTTAAAGCAGCCAGCAGGAATGTAACATCATAACATAAAACACGCGACCATAGACCAACAAACTTTGATTTTAAAAACAGTGAACTAGGACGTATTAACATACCCATAGTAACGATCTTTAATGTTTTGTTGTGCCAACTCCCCAGTTATGGGCATTTCGTGCCTGTAGGGACACTCCGCACCTCTTGTGCACTCGCCCCGAATGTAGAAACTGCAGACATGTGCTCGGTTCCTTTTGTAATAGGGCGCTGTTCTTTGAAGCTTCATAATGGTGTCACTGGGCGGAGCTTTCCCGTATGAGGATTCATAATCTATACCAGCTCTAGCCTGCATATATCAATCACAATTAGTTTATGCTAAGGCTTACCAGAGTTAATTAAACTAACATACCTAGCTGAACGACAGAAACATACCTTTCGGTCATGCTCCTCTGCAAAAAACTCCCTATTGACATCACTCTTGGGGATCACATCCGTGGAGTTGATAGCCATAGCAGTGTCTCGAACCTGTACAGGCAAGCCATATTCGAGGTCCAAAATGCAAACTTGACACACATTCTTCAACTTACTGCACGTCTGGCAAATCTCGGTCTTCTTGAACCGGGAATCACGGCCAGGCCTCCACCGGAAAACAGTAAACGGCCGAGTACAAGTCTTGCATTCCTTGTCATAATCCGCTTTCGTCATACGAACATAAGGATTGTCACCCAGGCAAGACTCACAGATAATGGGGAAGTCTGACCTTTCCCAACCATCTGCCTCTACATTCCTGAGCAACCTGTGCGCCATTTTCACCTAAATCACACACACACTTCAAAACCAAGCCTTAATATCAAAATTGAGTAAACCGATCTCACAGTTTCAAACTCCAAAGGACCAAAATCCTAACAAACCTGTGTGCTACCTAAACCCTAACGTCATAATGACATCCCTAATTGCAGATATAAAACCCCCAAATCAGAAACCCTAGCTAAAAATCCAAACTTGAGACAAAATGATTAGCACAAATTGGGGAACACAAAGGATATTTAGAACTACTAATCAGCCCTAAATTAAATTGTAAACTGAAGGGACGAAAAGACCAACCTGTAAGAGAGAGATAGAGAGCTTCAGGGTTTGCAGACAAAAGCTTCTTCTTTATTCGCGGTTGTCAGGTAGAGGAGGCCGCACGTTTGAATTACTAATTTATCCCTGCTTGGTTATATATATTTTAAGTTTTAGAGGTGGACCGCCAAAGCTCCGCATAGGCCCACTAACCTATGACCGCCATGACGTGCCCCAGTTCTGCCTAATCCACATAAAGCGCAAATAGATTTTTTTTTGTGAAACTTAAAATATTAAAAGCTAATGAACGCTTTTAATAAGAACGAGTTAGTCCTAGGAGGGTTAGATGAGTGAACAATTAGAGGAGTATTATAAGAGCAAGCCTAGCAGCTAATAGGTATACAAGTCAAACGGATACACACAAATGTTAAATGAATTAGTCTATACAAATCAAGTAAGATTTCAGTCGAAATCTCTTGTTTCAAAAAAATGTTAAATGAATTAGCGTATACAATTTTCGTAAGATTTCAGTCGAAATCTCTTGTTCTAAAATACGTATTTTGGAGTTAAAATTGAGTGTTCTTATATATCAACCAAACTTTTCTTATTATCAAAATCATGATACATATGGTCTTTTCCAACTGACGGAACCCGAGAATTTCAAACAGATTAACATATACGAGTCTTATTATATTTCAGCCGAATTCTCTTACTATTAGCACACCGTTTTTGGGTCAAAATTGAGTGTTATTACTTCTACTTCTAAAAAAACTTTCTTTATTACAAAAAGTTTGATACATATGGTCTCGACGAAACCCGAAAATGTCAAAAGGATTAATGTATACGAGACTCTTAGGATTTCAGTCAAAATCCCTTGTTATATATAGCACATGGGTTTTGAGATCAAAAATTGAGTATTCTTATATCTCAACAAAACTTTCCCTATTATCAAAATCCTGATACATATATATGTTCTTCTCCAACTGACTGAATCCAAAAATGTCAAACAGATTAGCGTATACAAGTCTCGTAAGATTTCAAATGAAAACCCTTGTGACAACATAGGTTTTGGGGTCAAAATTCAGTGTTCTTATATCTCAAACAAACTTTCCCTATTATCAAAATCATGATACATATGTTCTTCTCCAACTTACGAAACTTAAAAATGTCAAACGGATTAGCATATACGAGTCGTAAGATTTCAGCTGAAATCTCTCACACGTTTTAGGGTTAAAATTCAGTGTTCTTATATCTCAAACAAACTTTCCATATTATCAAAATCGTGATACATATGTTCTTCTCTAACTGACGGAACTCAAAAATGTCAAACGGATTAGCGTATACGAGTCTCGTAAGATTTCAGCTGAAATCTCTCACATGTTTTTCTGTCAAAATAGAGTGGTTCTTATATCTGAACTAAAATTCCCCTATTATAAAAATCATGATACATATATTCTTCTCCAACTTACAGAACCCGAAAATGTCAAACAGGTTAGAATATACGAGTCTCGTAAGATTTCAGCCGAAATCCATTATGCACAAAGGTTTTAGGGTCAAAATTAAGTGTTCTTATATCTAAAAAAAACTTTCCTTATTACAAAAATCATGATACATATGGGCTTCTCCAACTGACAGAACCTGAAAATGTCAAATGAATTAGAGTATAAGAGTTGATTTGAGCTGAAATCTCTTGCACACGAGTTCCGTGGTCAAAATTGAGTGTTCTTATATCTCAACCAAACTTTTCCTATTATCAAAATTATGATACATATGCTCTTCTCTAACTGATGGAACCCGAAAATGTTAAATGGATTAGCGTATACGAGTATCGTAAGATTTCAACCGAAATATCTTGCTATAACACACTGGTTTTGGGGTTAAAATTGAGGTTTCTTTTATCTCAACCAATTTTTCCCTATTATCAAAATCAGGATACATATGTTCTTCAATTTACGGAACCTGAAAAATGCCAAACATGTTAGCGTATACGAGTCTCGTAAGATTTCAAAAGAAATCTCTTGCTATAACGCATTAGTTTTTAGATCAAAATTGAGTGTTCTTATATCTCAATAAAACTTTCCTTATTACAAAAATCATAATACATATGGTCTTTTCCAACTGATGTAACATGAAAATGTCAAACGAATTAGCGTATACGAGTCTCATTTGATTTCAGCTGAAATCTCTTACTGTAGCAAACAAATGGTCTATAGTAACGGATTTCAGCCGAAATCCCTTACCTATGGTATTGTCCAACTGAAGAAACCTGAAAATGTCAAACAAATTAGCATATAAGAGTCTCGTTTGATTTCAGCTGAAATCCCTTACTATAGTACACGAGTTTTAGGGTCAAGATTGAGTGCTCTTATATCTCAACAAAACTTTTCTTATTACAAAAATCATGATACATATGGTCTTCTCCAACTGAAGGAACCTGAAAAATGTCAAACGAATTAGCGTATACGAGTCTCGTAAGATTTCAGCCGAAATCTCTTACTATAACACACTGGTTTTGGGGTCAAATTGAGTGTTACTATATCTTAACAAAATTTTCCATATTGTCAAAATCATGATATATGTTCTTCTCTAACTTACGGAACTCAAAAAATGTCAAACGGATTAGCGTATACGAGTCTCGTAAAATTTCAGCCAAAATCTCTTACTATAACACACGAGTTTTAGGGTCAAAATTAAGTTTTAATAAAAATTTTCCTATTTTCAAAATCATGATACATATGTTATTCTCTAACTTACTGAACTCGAAAATATCAAACGGATTAGCGTATACAAGTCTTGTAAGATTTCAGTTGAAATTCCTTACTATAACACATGGGTTTTAGGGTCAAAATTGAGTGTTCTTATATCTCAACCAAACTTTCCAGATTAATAAAATCATAATACATAGGTTCTTCTCCAACTTACAAAACTCGAAAATGTCAAACAGATTAACGTATACGAGTCTCGTAAGATTTCAGATGAAATTCCTCACATGTTTTAGGGACAAAATTGATTGTTCTTATATCTCAACCAAACTTTCTCTATTATTAAAATCATGATACATATGTTCTTCTCCAACTTCCGAAACTCGAAAATGTCAAACGAATTAACGCATACGAGTCTCGTAAGATTGTAACCGAAATCAATTACTATAGCACACGGATTTTAGAGTCAAAATTGAGTGTTCTCATATCTCAACCAAACTTTCCGTATTATCAAAATCATGATACATATGTTTTTCTCAAAATTACTTGACTCGAAAATGTCAAAGAGATTACTATAGCACACGGATTTTAGGATCAAAATTGAGTGTTCTCATATCTCAACCAAACTTTCCGTATTATCAAAATCATGATACATATGTTTTTCTCAAAATTACTTGACTCGAAAATGTCAAAGAGATTAGGGTATATGAGTTTTGCTATAATACGGGTTTTGAAGTCAAAATTAAGTTTTCTTATATCTCAACAAAACAACTCGAAAAATGTTAAAACTTATTAACGTATACGAGTTTCGAAAAATTTCAGCCGATATCTTTTGCTATAGCACTAGGTTTTGGGGCCAAAATTAAGTATTTTTATATCTCACCAAAACTTTTCTTATTATAAAATCATGATACATAGGGTTTTCTCCAACTAACAAAATATGAAAATGTCAAACGGATTAATTATACCAGTCGCATAAAATAATGGATTGTCCATACGAAACAAGATGAACACGGATTCAATATTAATTTTGGCAAAATAAAAGTCTGTCTCTGTCATATCATTGTTTAATGAACACTGATTTTGCCAATAGGTAAACTGCACTGCAACACTGCATAATCATCTAAAAGTCACATTAGGCTGATACAACCGTAGTACTCGGGAAAAGAGATTTTGGTTGCTGATAATTTTTATGCACTGTCAGAGCCCAACAAGTTGTACGAAGGCCCATCAAATGAGGAAAATAAAAGAATCTATATGTCGACAGCTAAATATGAACCCAACATCTAGATGAAGCAGCTTCCAACCAAGTTACAGTATGATAAGCATATACACCTGGTTAACTAATCAAGTTCTAAACTTAGGTACGGTAACAAAAGCTTCAATTTTCACACAAAAAAAAACAAAGGAACAGAACACAAAGGTTCAAATTTTGAACACTATTTTCAGGTGTTGACATATGAAAGTAAAAGCACAAAAGGAATGTGTTGATGGATCGTTAATTGATTTAATTCTTCATAGCCAAACAAAGAAAGTAAAATATATGATGTATGTGGCGTGTTCAACTTCCTGTCCATTGATTAATTTTAAGTGTTTCTACTCTATCATGAATGAAAATCAACTTCACCCATATCAACTGCCACTATCAACTTCAGTCACATTTTCAGGGTGATCTCTAAAAGGCACCAATTAGTATGCCCAGCTTTTGAACAGGCCAGAATGTTATGAAGACAACCAAAACAAAGTCAAAATAAAGACTTAAGGGGAGCGAAACTAAGTGTGTGGTCACGTTCAAATAAGAGTAAAATCTCAAAACTGAGGAACAAACTTTCGTATCTGAGGATTCAAACCCCACTACTAGCATCTGTCCGCTTCACCAATAAAAGTAATTCAGATATCACAATGTACCAATTCAAACAAGTAGAAAAGTATATGTAAATTCAATTCCTCTAAATCTCTATACAAAAACGTTTGTTTCAGAATAACCTACTTCGCATAATGTTACTAGAGACCACTTCACATACTGTGGCTGTAGGAACACCCGATTTTTCAGGCATTTGAGTAAAAAGTGAGTGTAGAGTTATTTGACTGTCAACTTAAAGATTTGCCCAGACAATCTTTTCCTTTGTTCCTTTGATTATGGGAGTCTCCCACAAAATCAGACCTCACACCACGACTTAAGGAGCACCCACTACATATTTGTCTGGCTCTACTGGAGATGCCACCAGGGATGAAATCATCAACAATGACCAACTCTCCCTGAAAAAGCTAAAGGTGTAGAAGAAATCTAAGTTCCTAAACTAATTCATAGCCACTTCTCACTGTTGACCAAATCTCTAGGGAAGAAACCAGATCTGAATCCATAAAACAGATGACTATACTGAATAACTCGAACAATATTCATTTCTATATCAGAAATTATCATACGATGAATCACAAACAGTTCCCGCCAATTTCTCCACAAGAATTTGAAAACGAAGATACAAGACAGATCGGACTAATTTCTATGAACGAAACGAGAATTCTGTGGTTACTAACTGACAGGAGCAGAAATCGTTACCTGCTCCATCTTCGAGAAACACTAGAATTTCGGAGTCGACTGCCACTGACGAATTAAATATCCGCCGGACCGAACCGCAAAGACAACCGCCGGAGCCGATTACAGATTCGATCGCCAGCGTCCATCAGATCCAAATCGGAAAAGTCGAATCGGTCGAGAACTCTGCTCGTTCTCTGACCTCTGCGGCTTCTAAATCGGCTTTAATGGTCTCTGAAGCTATTGGGCTGGGCCTTCACTCCAGTCGTGGTGGGCTACAAGCTCTGTTTGTCCTCTTTTAATAAGCTAGTGGGCCTGCGCGGTTCAAACAACTTGATACAGTGAGATGTGAAACCAAGTTCAAAACAAAGGGAATTGATTGTGTATAATTTTTTTTAGGAAAAGAAATTGGTATCGGCAAGTATATAAATATAAAAGAAAACTTCAAAGGGAAATGGTATCAAACACAATCATCAACTTGGGTTTTAACTTTTTGGGCATATATCACTGGTATCAACTGAAAAACCAAACTTGCATAAGCCATATGTAGTATGAGAACCCACATTGGATTAGGCAAATAGTACAGGCAATACAGTCATCAATTAGTATGAGAAGGTCCAGCAAATTCTTCGTGCCTTCTCCATTGAAATACAAGTGCATATTTGGTGCCGGTCACATATCTGCCATGGACCACAGTTGAGCCTCCGCCTGAGTAGCACGTTTATCATTTATTTGTTTGAACAGGTTCTTCTCAAATCCTGCAACACGGAGCAGCGGTAATTAATGTCTGACAGAATAGCACCCAAGGCTGTCTAATGGAAAACTAGAGTTGCTGAACGTAAAGAAAGATCTAAATGCAGAGTGGAAACCAACCATTACTGCGATCAACTCCATCCCAATGTCTCCCTGGTTTTATACCATATCGATTTGGTGCAGCATCTATCCCTCTTTTCAACCAGCTATGATTAGGAATATCCTGAGGGATGATAAATCCAGATTCCTTCATTTTGTCGCTGTCCCCTAGGTTCCGAAGAACTGCTTCAGGAAGCCTTTTCTGCATAAGCCAGGAAAACAAATGCCAAAAAATTTAAAACCAGTACATTCTAGCATATACATGTCCATATCAGTACAATTTCAGTAGTTCTAGACCCTAAATGACTAATTCAATAAATTACCTTTACCAAGTGCGCCATAGGGTCACCCCATCTTACTCTCTCCTTCATTATTTTGTCAAGTTCTGGATCATCTCTGCAAAATAAAAAATGCAGCATTTTAAAGAGTTTTGGACTACAACTGAAACTTGACATAAATTACTTTCAAAAACTAGACCCTTTAAAAAGCAAGATTACAATGCATGGAATTGAAAGAACCTTAAAATACAAAGGATTTCAATGTGTGGCCAATCCTAAGGTTGACGATAAGAACAGCAAGAGAAAGAACGGTATCAGGTAAGAATGAGGCCACAGATCAAATCAAATCATTACCACTAAGAGTAATACTAGCAAAAAACAAAAACCAATTTTGTTAAGAGGACATATGACATGATACTGGATTGTCAATCAACCACTTAACAGAAACAACAACAGAACTCATGCAATGCTTATACTCAGGGGCCTATATCACAATCTTTGTTAGCCAAATTCAGAACTTACCTAGTCCGTGCAAATGGTTTCTCCTTCTCTCGTTCTAATTCCTCTAGCTTAGCTTCAGCTTCCCGCTTTTGAGTCAAGCCCTTACCCCATTCAACTTTTATCTCCTATTACATCAAAATACAACAACAAAAAACTATAAGTAATCTATGCATGGAAATCAAGCTTAAATTGAACCATAACACAACTAATCACCCCACAATATCTCATTTAGAGCATATGCCAGTACTAAAACTAGTGGTAAGAGAAGCCGATGATATACATTCCTTGCAGAAAATCATGAAATTCAATCATGACCATGTTCCAACATACCTTAGGTTTTTCATCACGTTTCTTCTCTGATTTCAATTTCTCCTCCTCCGACATACGTTCACCTACAGAATGTGCAGTTCCAGATAAAACATTAGACTCCTTGCAAGTCAAATATCATTAACAAAACAAGAAAATAATAACTTCCCCTTACCTGTTTTCTTATTACGAAATACATTTGCAGCATTTTCCCCAGTTTCAGAAGGATCCATCTGTTGAAATCTACAAAAATCGATGTGTATAAAGTCAGAATAGCTTGTAATTATCTCTCAAATAAATGTGAAGAATCAATATTTGTTTGGTAATAACACATTATATTGTAATGTTCCTTAAAACACATAGAATAACAAAGAGAGTGACAGGATTTCAGAAGAAAACAAAATCCAACACTGAACAAATGCAAACTGCATTGCTCAATAAAACATCATTGAGGAGAACAACTTAGAATCATTTCATATCAGAATATGATAAATAATGACCAATTCATCTACTAGCCACATATATGTAGACATGCATAAAAGGTTCAAATTAGGTAGCAAACATGAAAACAAGGTAGCTGTGGGCCAGTGGCTTCATCAAGACAATTTTAATCAATGCCAAACATAACTTAATTAGTAAAGTATACTTCATTATTCATGTTCAGAGTGCAGCTAAGAGAACAACTGATGTTACAATTTTCATTCTATGTACAAATGTGATCAACTCATAAAAGTGCTTAGTCTGAAACCCACCTAGCATTATCAAAAACTATGATTCATCGTCATCCTTAGTTTTGTCCCTTTAATATAAGTTCTATCTTTTACACATGATGCAAATATAAGTTACCATGGAAACACAGCTTAAACAGAAATTGGCTACCCAAAAAAATACAGTTCACACACATAATTGCAAAAACAGATGTATACCTCAACTGTTCAGCCCTCTTCGTTTTAGAAATCTCTTCGCTGATATCTCGACCAGAAATCAAACCACTTTTTGGCTTCTCTTTTAGAGGACCCGGAGATACTTGCTTCTTTTGCCTTGGTGGAGAAAGATCTGCATCACCATTGTTCCTACTCTTCCTTGGTGGAGAAAGATCCGCATCAACATTGTTCTGTCTCTTCCTTGGTGGAGACAGATCTGCAACATTGTTCCGTCTCTTCCTTGGTGGAGCAAGATCTTCAACATTGTTCCCCCTCTTCCTTGGCGGCAAAAGATCTTCAACATTGTTCCTACTCTTCCTTGGTGGCGAAAGATCTTCAACATTGTTCCTACTCTTCCTCGGTGGATACAGATCTTCATCCCCGCCCCTCCTACTTTTCCTCGGGGGCGAAAGGTCCGACTCTCTCGAAGCCATACCAGGCTCAGGAGAGGGAGAATGAAACCGCTTCCGCAGAGGTGACAAGTCAGCCTCTTCGGAGCCCTCTCTTTTCACCGGCACTTGAACCCAACCACTTCCATCTTCAGATATAGCATCAAACGGCCGCCGTGCCCTCAACAACTCAAGCCTCCTCATCCTCTTAACCTCAATATCCTCATCCACCAACGGCTTCTCATCTTCCTCTCCTGAATTTTTATCGTCTTCTACTTCCAGCTTCACCGGTTTCTGCCACACAGGGTCTTCATCCACCACCTTAACCCCCACGGCCTCCGTATTGCTCTTCTGCTTCTTCTTCCTCTTCTTCTTCGTCTCGTCTTCGTTGTTACTAGACTCGTAGCGCTTCAAATACTCTTTAAGTGATTGCGTGGAAGCCGCCATTTTTGATCTGAGCAAAACCCAACGGAGGAAATTGATCTGTGACTAAACCTTGATTCAACGAAACCCTAACTGTGCGCGACGAAATTGAAATCAAAATTCCGACTATTAATTCCGTTAGGGAAAAAGAGAATCTGTAGAAGGAATTAGGAGAGAGCGTACCAGGTCGACGAAGGAAGAGCAACGGCGATGACGTATGAGCTCCGAGAGGAAAAGGAGAGGAAGAGAGCTTATAAGAAGATTTATGGCGGTTGGGTTGGGTTGGGTTAAAGGGCGGTTGGGTTATCTTAAACGGGCCTGGAATTAGCACTGGATTTCGGATCCAGTGGGCTTAGACTAAACTTCGTTATTTTATTTATTTTTCTTTCTTTTATGAAAATAACATCTTTAATACATGAATTACAGGGCGCCTATCCACATATATACATGAGTGATCAGGATTAAAGAAATTAATATAGAAGTATGATGGTCAAATGTATGAATTGTTATAAATAACTAAGATTACGTCGTCTATTTACACATTGTACATACAAAAATTTACAGATAAAGACTTGATAATTCTTTGTTTAGAGCTATACTAGTACGAGCATAATGGGTCATTACGCAATTGTGCATATCCTACTAAAATAACATGACACGGGCAGAAACGCAGAATGGATATGTTTTCTTATCGGGTCATCATAAAATTACTGTTTTTTTACTGATTTCTAATGTTGTGATTCTGTTGTGCCCCGTTAATTGAAATTTTTAACCAGTGTTGTAATATCAATGTGGTTTTAACCCTTGAATGATAGAGTTTCAGGCCTTGAGCTAAGGACGGGCTTGTGGTGGAGACCTCATTCGAGTTCAATTCCCTCTACCAACAGGTCTCGTTTGGTTCGCGATTTGTAAATTCCTGCGAAAATCCATACCTGAAGGCTGGTGTGACAGGTACGTGTCCACTGTCAGTCCTTCAGGGTTGAGATTGCAGGTATGCCCTGACGATGGTGGTGTAGCGTAACCAAGCTCTCACCTAAACTTTTATATGATCGAAAAACACCAATTTCCAAGTATGCAAATGTGGTCACAATAAACCTCGACCTAACATATATCCAACTATAAGGAGTGGTTCTAATAAGGATCATTATGTGGAGGACTTTTCGTTTTATCACACATTTCGATCTTATATTCACATCTCGACCATATAACTTGTAGATATATATATATGAGTATATCATCCCTATAAATTTTCATCTAAATTGAAAATCGTTAAGGCATTCATAAATGTGATTCACCAATTATAAACTTGAACGACTCTTATTTGACATATTTAGATCATACATTGATGTGATTTATTTGAATTTCTTAACGATCACAAATTTAATTGAAAATTTATAAAAATGAACTGCTTATATAGACCTATAAACCAATGGTCTAAAAGGCGGTAGACGGACGGCGACCCATAGACTAGCGTCTTGACAGCCTAGGCGGGGACTATGCGCCGCCTAGGCGATTTACTTTTTTACATTTAATTATTTAACGCCGCCTAGACGATTTACTTTTACATTTAATTATTTAAATAATATATATAATGTAATATATTACTTGAAAATAATCAAATAAAACAAAGTTTAACATAAAATTGCTAGCCCAAAACAAAAAAACAAACTCTAGCCCATTAATCATCAACCATAAACTCAATAATCAAATAAAACAAAGTTTAATTTTTTTTTCAGGATCGCCTAGACGCAGCCTTGACCACCTAGGCGGCCATCAGGCGATGCTCCGCATAAGTGAAATACCTTTAAGAAAATCGAGAAGACCGTTAGGCACAGCCTTTTAAAATATTGCAACAAACTGAACAGTTGAGATGAAAAAACATGATTGAATAATAGATATAAAATAAACCATTAAAAAACGTTTTTAACTAGTCATCAACAATGAGATGAAATCTTCTTCACTTCTCCTCAAACAAACAAAAAAATCCAATGCAAACGTGTGATTACGAGAAAATGAGATAGGAAGCTTACAAAAAAGTAGTGTCTAGAGATTTCTCGAAAGAAAATCATGTCCAAGTGGATATCAATCACTCGTTCATAATAAGCATAATTTCAAAGTTTTTTTGGTAACAATGGGGACCCATAATTGCCACGATTATTTGTTGGAGAAATGCAGTTAAGGGATAGAAAGCCCTACATATAAGCAGTGTCCAACCTGACTCTCAGCTCAAAGAAACTCGGATAGTTCCCTCAAACCTCTGCTGTCATCTCCTTCCTTCATCTAGAGCTAGAATTGAGCTATGGCCGCGACGGCAACGGCGTCGTTTTCGCTGACCAAGATTGCTGGCTTCCCTCCTTCTCCAACTCGGAGTTGTTCTAAGGTTTTAGCTGTGAAGGAAGGCCGTGGGATAAATGGTGGAATGGCTGTGAAGGCCAGGTTTGGGTCTTCCAGAGGTGCTGGAGTCTTGGAGCGCCCCAAGTTTGACCAGACCCAGTTTGATCCTTCCACCCAACTCCAAGAAGGTATTTTTTTAACAATTTGTTGATAATGGCTGTAATATTTTTGGAAGTTTGTTTTGTTCGATCAAAATTGTTGTTTGGAGTGAATAAAACAATCGAATTTCGGCACATAAGTTTCGATTTGTTTGCTTCAGGAGGCGATATTGGACGACTGAAGGACAAGAGAGGTATTGGAAGTGGAGACAGTTACAGAGTTTTGCTGATTGATGATGTTCGGCATACTGAGAAATTAGGTAATTTCATACATGGTAGAATTTTACTAAAACTTTAGTTTTGTGGGGAATTGTATATTAAGCTGCTTTGTGTGTTTGATTTGTTGCAGTTGCAAAGGTGCTGCCCCAAGCTGTTCCATCTGTTACTCCTGATGGGGCAAGAGATCTGTTTCATAAGTCGAGGGAAGATGGCGTCGCGGTTGTTATTGTTACAGTAAAGGTATGTTCTGATGTTTGTGTAGTGATGAATTGTATTGGGGAAACTGATAGCAGTTTAAAAGGTTCCCTTGTCTAAGATTAGTGCTATTTCCGATTTGAAACTTAGTTATATGCGTGTTAAAGCCTTCTGGTTAACAATGAAACTTGGATATCCTCGATAGAAGCTAGAGTTTGCAGACTATGATACTCAGTTTGCTACACTGTTACCTTTTCCTCGCAACTTCTAGAGCTGAGGGAATGATGGTTAAAGCAGTCTCATCCCAAGCTAGTTATGTAGCTAAAACTTAAGCATCATATGATTTTAAAGCTGAGATTCTCATTAATATTGCTTCAAGCAGTTGCTAAGATCTCCTCTAATTCTTTCTCCTTGTTTGAATTGGTACTGGATCGAGTGTGGGGCTGAAACGGAGGTATACAAAAATTGAGTTTTGGTTATGAAATGACCTCAAATATCGCTTTGGCATATCTCTAGGTAGGTTGCTGGTCATAACACTGCTTGGTTTTGGCAGCTATAAATGTCTAGAGCTGTGAAGATGTTCAGATAAATTGCACACTTAGTCTTGTTCGTTAAATGTAGTTGTTGAGGTCACAGTTTATGTTGTCATTGCCTGAAGCAAGAAGTTACCTCTACACTACATTTGTATTGGTGTTCATACAAGAAAGATGATGACTGATACTTAACTTTTGATTCTCAGGAACATGCTGAGTTTTACTCCCAAATGATGATACGCGGCGGATTACGATCATCAATCGAACCAGATTCAAATAGCTTATGAAGTAGTCACCATAAACTCTAGCAGCTGCAGTTTAACAGTTATGTTTAAAAGTGGCCCAATTTTGAAGAGCAAAATATGTCAGATGACCTTGGTATGTGATATTGTATTTATGTGCTACATATTCAGCAAGAATGAACGGAACTTTTCTCGATCTAATTGAATGAATGGGATGAATGTATTATTGCATTTCTTGTTAAACCATAGTGTACAAAATAAATCTATGTTACTAGTATCTCCTGGACGCCAGTTTTCCTCGCAAAGGCTTTCAGAGTTTCACACGACTCCCTTTCTAGTTTTGACTAGTGTTCAAACTACGGGAGCATAAGTTCCACTGGAGTATAGTTACCACAAATGCCAGATAGCTTCACATATAAATAGATTACTTCACTAATTCTGAGCAAAGTATTGTAATGGTGATTTTGTTAACTAGGCGTAACAAATAGGAACATTGGACGACTCTAGTATTCTAGAATTCTCACATACAGTAATTGAGGTCTATCCATAAATCATATGGTCAGTAGAGTCAGGACAACATGTATTCCAGCATAAGCATCATGTGTAGAACCTTCTGTTTTACTCATTTTCAGAAAGTCTTATGAACAATTCCTCATCAGTAATCGCTCCCATCTCCATTGCTCTTTCCAGTGCGCTTTGCCCTCCTCCATCTCGAATTGACGGGCGTGCACCTCTGTAAAGATAATGTCAGTACACAGCACTATTAAGGACATTAACTGAAGATATTAATCTTCCTGAAATGATTCTGATAAGAATAAAGAAGGCGTTAAGAGACCCACCTAGCCCAACCCTAATCAAATCACAGCAGAATATTTACCTGACAGGCTTCCTCAGTGATTTTTAGATTTTGTCTGCCAATTGAAAATAGAAAAATGGAATGCTTGGTTCCACAACAAAACCAGTATTCAGGTTCTTAGGATTAGTTGTCTATTAGTCAATTCAAAGGATCATACAATTAAGAGACACAAAATGGATTATAGGCCCCTCATATTCCCCCCCCCCTCCAAAAAAAAGAAGATTTTCCTGCCAAAAAACACAGTTTACAGATATGTAGATATGTTACCTTCCAAGTAAAAACTTCGCCAGCGAATTTTTCCCACTGCAGATACAGTGGTGCAAAGGAGTCCTTCCATGAAAATCACGCCTATTTATGTTGGCACCAAATTGTAGCAACAATTCAAGCATCATGGCGTTCCCAGAGTGACAAGCCAGATGCAATAATGAACAACCTTGAAGGCAGTTCCCTTGATCAGTGGAGGTCTTGATTCTCTCACATGCTGATGGATCATGTTGATTGCTCTCTATTGGGGGAAAACTCATCTCTGGGTCTTGTGCATCAACAGGGTGATATAATTCATTGCCAACCACCTCATCATAGGTCGTGTCAACGATATTCATATCTGATATCACGAATAGCTGATAGACTTCTTGCAAGTTACTAGTCTTTACTGCTTCCCATATTGTTGCTGCAAGGACAGGTACAGCTACATCTCTAAAGACCATCGCTTTCTCTACATACTGGTTAGAAAGCAAAGCTTCTTCAATCAACTTTTTATTTTATTCTGAGAAAGAACTTCCTGATACCCGTTATAGCCCCCCATTTTTAATTATACCAGAAAAAATAAGTTAAGGGTGCCGGTGAACACTAGAAGGTGACAGGAACACCAATGCAGAATCATGAATATTGGTAGATGATAGGAGGATATGTTACAGTATTACAATACAATGACAAACATTTTACGTAAAGTTGGTTCTTTGAGATTCACCATTTCTTTCCCTTTTCTTTCCAGTCATATGCATGTTCATAATACAGAAATAAGGAAAGAAATTAAAATGAATTACCTTTGCTTGAATGTAAATTTCCTTATGTTGAATTGTATCTTGGGGGCATGGTTTTGAAATTGACGCCTTAATGGCATTTGAACCATCCGATCTGCAAAAAGATTTGTATATCCAATTGAATTCGTTCTAACACCAGAAAGCACATACACAGAAAGGATTAAACCAAACTGTTTTGTAGCCTTTCAGTTGCATCAAAAGTTTTTCATGTTATAGTTGCACCAACTTAAGAACTAGACCAGAAGAAAGTTTTGTGGACTAGTTAAGGGATAGGATTAGATTGTCAGCTTCATTGGTTATGTGTAGTATTTTTCCCAAAGGCTTCGTTCTTAACTGGGGCTCCCGAAACTCCAAATCCTCAAATTACATTTTTCTACGTTCCATAAAATACTTCAGAATAGAAACCAACAATCAAATGTTTCCAAAATATAAACAAGCTTTGTGACACGAACCACATGATGCACAACCTACATCGCAAAAGCGGTGGACACTTACCTTTCACTTGGGAGTAGAAGCTTTCCCTCCCACACTGAATTACAGTAAGCATTACCCAAGTTGCGAAATAAGTCCACAATTGTTGGTTCCCAAATTTTGACATCTAACGTTATAGATCTCACCTGCAGTAATTAGAACGAAGTACTATTTACTTGTGGGATTTCAAAAGGGAGTCATGGTTAAGCTGGTTTTTCATGTATAGCTACTTCATTAAAAAATAAACTCAACAAAGGAATGATGAACACAAAACCAAAGTTAATTTAATATAGGATATTTTACATAACAAAGGCAAATCAATTAAATAATTGCATGCAAGAGTAAGCAACAGGAAAGTATAAGGCTTGAACTTATAAAATATACTGAAAGCCAACACACATATACTTAGAGTAAAACCTTTTAGCATTCAAGACTAAAGAAATAATATTCACACCAATTCCACTTTTGTCACACTGCAAACAGTTGCAAAAGCACAAAGATATTCATGTCATAACCATAGACCAAACATAGTAGCATATTTTGCGCACCTTTGAAATATGTACTCCAAGATTCCGATGAGCACCAGAACATTCAATGCATAACAGTATCCCAAGATTAAGAGATGCCCAATCAGGCTCAGGACTACTACACTCTGCACAAAGACCATTTCCAGGGATTCCCCTAAGAGAAGTAGAAACAGAATCAACTCTATTGAATTGCAAGTTATGTAAGCTTTCACAGCTAGGTACTCGACGAACATCACCATCATCAAATTTACTATTATCGAGACTCGCAATTCCTGGATGTGGCTGCATGAGATTCAACTTTGTTTAGTGGAACTTAAATGCTTGCATTAACTTGATGTATAGAAATAGGCTTCAGAATAACGGACCTGTTCAAGAAGCTGAGAATTCAGCAGAGATGCAATAGCTCCTGTTATTTTGTTCATCCAATCCATCCTATCAGCCTCATTTTCAGCCTTGATCAAAACAGAGTGGATAATGTAGAGGTTACGATGTTGCCTAAAATACTTTAACAAGCTAATTTGTTGTCAAAAATAAATGATTAGTGCAAGGACCAAAGAGACAAACATCAAATAGTAATTATAAGAACCAATATGCTCAAAACATGTCCAATTGAATAGCGTTTGCGTTTGGGCAGTCAAATATGTTCATGTTGACAACTACCATTACCATGTTTTCTCTACCCTAAACCATGAGGTACAATGTTTACAATACAATAAGTATCTTAACCTGTTATGCAGTTAATATGGTTGAATCCATCCTAATCCATTACCTGTAATGTGTACGTTTTCAATGGGGATATTATTCTGAAGCAAAGTCGGAGGTCTGTATCATCTGCATCCATCTTAATTGTTGAGGTGCGCAGATCAACAGTTCGGTAGCCCAGAATGTTTTCATTAAGTGACGATGCCCTATGTTTTGAGCGGAATCTCCCGAACACACCGCTGTTATGTTCAGTTGAACGTGTAAAGTGATGTGCTTGAGATCCCTAAGCAAGAGAACATAAAATCAGGAATCTATTGCAATGAAAAAAACTAACATGATCACTAGATTGTTATATATCTGGAACAGCCAAGTTATTTAAACATGTTTCATGTTTTTGATCATAAAGAATCCAAAATAAGAACTAGTAATAAAGAGAAAATTGTACAAATACTTGATGTTTTGCAAGTTATGTCCTTGCATCAATTAGTTGATTTCGTGCTTCACTTTTAGAGCATTCTTCAGTAATCCCTCAATCATAATTCATCTTGATTGGGTTGAAGCTATGAACTTATTGGTATTGTTCTTATCCCACGTCCCCGGTTTCTATATGTTTAAGGATAGATGACTTCTTGTGTATATTGTTATTTGTACCCACTTTGTAATAAAGATTAAATTTCGTAGAAAAGGAATGTAACCCACCATGGGTTTGGTACCCTTGATTCTGTAATAAAATAAAGCCCCTTGACTGTTCAGTACAAAAAACCTCCTCTTCCAGTCTCCCCTCAAATTTGATGATCGTTTCACGAGGTATCCTTGCTTGACTGTCTGTGGCTAAAATATGAAATGAAACAAGAACTATGTGAGGAGGAGGTTCTTTCTTTGCAAAAATAACACCATTGAGGCATATAATTTTATTTGGAATTCAGGTATAGGAGACGGTAATAAGTAAAAATTTGAAATCAAATCAGAAGCTTAAACAATATTTCAGTTACCTTCCCATTTTCAAGGTTCTGCACGATTGGTTCTACATTTTTGTATGAATTCAAACCAAAGGGACGATGTCCTTCAAGCCCTGCAGAAGCCTCAAAATTACTGGAAGCTCGTATACTATCCAGCTCAGCTTGTGTCCTAAATTCCTGAATCCTTTTGTGAAGTTTATCTTGTTCAATAGTTGCCTGTTCTTTAGACTGTTGTGCGTATGTTAACACCTGGTTACAAGTAAAGCAACCATTTGTCAGTTGAAGAATCAATATTATATTTCCCAGAAGGAACAAAAGCTAGAATTTTGTGGATTTAGTGATAGGAAAATATTGAATATAGTTGATATATATATATACACACACATATCAAAATATTAATCACTAGGTCAGGATCATTAAGTAAGGAATCGAACACGGAATCATGACACAATTCAAAAATTGTGAAAAAAAAGATCACAAATCGAGTTGAAATGTTTATTGAATTTTTTTGGCAATATTGTAGATTAGACCAGTATATCCACAGAAACAATTAGAAACCTACCTTTCCTTCAGGAAAACCTCTTCTTCTTTTTTTGAATAACTGATTTATATTGTCCATAAGAATTAGGTGATAACTGGAATCTATACATACCTGGTGAATATATGGCTCCATTTGGCTCAATAACTCATATCCCTAAGCCATAAAGAAAATGATTTTTCAGCTGACAATATGACATAAATTCTAAGGAAAGGAACATAACATCTTATGGCTACAGAAACAGACCAGCTTAAAGTATCTTAGATGGCCATCCATGATCGCACTAATTGATTCCAAAAATTCATACTTCTTTTTTGCTTCAATATTCATAAGGGAATTTACCTGCAGTCCTTAAAATTACAGTACGAAGTCATTACCAGCAGAATGGATTAAGAAAAAAAAAAAGCGTGACATATGTAAAAATAGATCTGCATATATAGAAGACATACTAGGTTGAAGCGGCCTTTCTCGAATTCTGATTTTGAATTTTGTAGATCCTGTTAAGGGATGGTAAGACAGGTACAGATATAAGAGAAAGTTTGTACGGAAAACACCAAAGAACTTATAGATATTACAATAGCTAAAGAAATAACCACACGTGTTCTTTTTCCATTAACTGGGGAAACATTTACTGAAGCTGGTAAAAGCTGAATTGAGAGGAACACACCTCCTCTAGTTCAGAAACAATGTCTCCCCGTGTATTCTTCTTCAAGGATACAAACTTTTCCCGTGACTGGCATCCAATGAAATAGAATGTTGAGCAACTTGATTAGAAACTAACCCCAGTACATGAGATAAAAGTTGGACCAAATGGAAAACCAAACAAGAAGATATAAATAGAAAAGATAAGATGCAGGAGTAAATCTTTGCTTTTACTTGGATAAAGTACACAAGATTATGATCAAGCCCAACATGCAGAATGTATTGGTTCTTCCTTCATAGCAAAACAAGATACTTCACTGGTATCCTCACCTATCTTTTTCTAACCAAAGGCAAATTAGGACTTCTCCTTTCTCAGACAATAGTTATAAGTATAATAATATATATTGAATTAGGATAGTGTTACTCGCACTCCACAATGGTCAATCTATACTCCTGTTATATTTTTTTTTTCATTTTTTTGTATCATAACAGCCTCCCTCATTTCAAAGGTCCAAAGTAAAGGGAGGATTAATATGGACAACTGAAACAAAGGGGACTGTATATTGACTATCATCATTGCCTTGTATCATTAAGTACAAACTCTAACTATATTCACACAAGTAGAAAGTTTACATTGAGATTTGTAATACCTGATCATAAACATGTATTGCCTTGTCAAAACGGCGTCGGGAATCCTGCAAAATACATGCAAGAAAAACAAAAGTTTTAAGAACACATCATAGCCAGAACCTCTATTATAAGAAACAAACTTAGGAAACGTAACAGCTTGTGCCTTCTGGGAAAAAGTTTTTGGAAGATGAATTACTCAAAATATTTAACACTGAAGGCATTACAAATATCAGACAAGCTTTTAGAAACAGTAATAATGATGATGATGATGATAATTACAAGCTTACTAATACCTTTCAGAAAAGAATAGACAGCATTCAATACATTAACTACCACAATTTCTACAAATACAACTATCAGCCAAGGTGAGCCATAGTTTTACCATTTCCAAAGAAAAACCAGATAAAGTGACAGAAACAGTTACCTTTGCATCTTGCAGATCAACTGTCATAAAGTGCATCAACCGATTGACTAACACATGCTCTACCTGCAACGCATTAGATTCAACAAAAATGTAAGAACTTCAAATACAATATTAGTAGTACTAGTAATACAATTCCTCTTTTCTATTTTGTGTTGTGAATGGTTAATTCCACTCCATGACACCACATGCCACTATTTGGATTGACCATTAATGCAAAATTAATTTTTCTTTTGACACCTAGATATTCCTCAAATTCCCTTTGTGGAGCGATGCTTGAAACTGGGGTCTCCTTCCTAAACCTCCAATCTTTAGGAGGCACAAAATTCTAGCAAACAGCTAATTAGGTGCCTTCAGGGGGTTTGAAACCCAGACCACTTTACAGACATGGGAATGACAATTCCACAAAACCCTCTTGTTAGACATTTGAAAATAATAATGAATTTGGATAGATAATATTAATAGTAATATTAATAATAATAAGTATGTCTCACTTTCACTAGTTTGATAGATTATTTCAATTGATCGGCAATCCGAGGACTCACTTGGGTGCGAAGAAGCTCTTTATACGTAGCAAGCTCTCGAAATGCAGAAATGAATTTGGATAGTACTGGACCTGAATAAATTTCACAGAACAAACAAGTTACACCAAATCTCTTCCATTTGGTCATTTTAGGATCATCCAAGTTACACCAAATTTCTGAACAAATTTACTTAAACTAAGGAAGTAAAGGTGGATATGAATGAAAGCCAACCTCCTATTGCAACACTTATAGGATCATCCAGATCACTACCAAATCCTTCCAATGAATCTGCAAAAGTGGTGTCGCCGGCACATGCTTCTCCAAGAGCCGCCCTGAGAAAAGGGAAAAATAAATAACAAAACAAAACAAAGGAGAATCAAGAACTTGATCTGCAAGTAACTGTAAAGCTTGATCTATGAAGAACAGACACGCATAAGAATTAAGGATATAAATGAAAAGAGAATGTCAATTGGCACCACTAATTTTCTAACCTGATGTTGACTATATACCTTTCTATATGTGTAAATATTGAAATGTAACAAATAATCGCAAGAAAAACTGTAAGAGGAAAACACATCCAAAGCTTTCCAGTGAATGTGTCCCATCAAAACTGTAAAGGGGCAAGCATTTCTGAATAAAATGGCTAATAATTCCATAACTGGTTTATACTTGTTGAGAGAAGCATTATGTTACTGTTGACGATTTTACACCCAAAAAACTGCTTTATCCTTTGCAGCAGCATCAGCTTCCCTTTTAAATGAATGCTATGTCTATTCCAGCAACCTCACCTATTGTTTTTTTAATAATAATAACCTCACCTATTGTACCCTAACAAAATGGAAGTCTAACCAGACAGTGGCTGTCAGACGTGAACTTAGGATGTCTCCATGAACCATGAGAACACCATAATGCTAGACACTTGCCTAAGTTCCAAAAACCGGAAGGCCTTGATACGATTTCTAATGCTAGAAATCTTTTCTCCATTAAATAACATATATATAATAAACACTGATACTTGAAAATAGATATATCACTTATTTTATAGGATCAACAAAATAGATGAGAAATATGGGAAGGCACTTACACAAACTTCTTACACCCTTTCAGTAGTTTCTGGCATCGGTCTTTCAACTCATCAGCTGTCTGTTCTAGATTACATACCTGTTGGAAAATGAAACTTAATCATTTGTGTACACTGAACAAAACTAGAAGCGCCAACAAAATCAAGAACCCTGTGTAATAACTATATAACTATGGGTAAATGAGTCTAAAACTGCATTCTATTCCATCTCCGACCATCGATATCTTCCCAACCCTTTCACTGCAACACAATCTTCCATTCCAAGCAAAACACCCACCCACATAAAAACACAAGTAAAGTTTCCCACTTTTCTCTATAAGTTGACTTTCCCTGGCTTCATAGTTTTCAATTCAATCAAATTAACCAACATGGTACTACCTGGATTGTTTCCAAAGCTACCAAACCTTAAACTCAAACACCAATACAAATGTATACAAACGTACGAGTGGATTCAAATTCCGACCAAAATGTCGGCTCATATCATTTCCATTAACTTCAAAACCATAAACAACACCAACCCAATATCCGACATACCTTTTCATAGAGGTAGTACAATGATTTCAGATTTAAATTCGTATAACTAAAAAGATTGTCATTCATTTCTACGAACCCAAAATCCGACAAAGATATAGAATAAAATATAAAATACCTGCTTCTGAAACATTGGGGAATCTTCGAGCTTGATAAATGCAGCCATTTTTCGCGCGAATTCAAAATCAGAGTACCAATTTATTGTCTCCAATTTATTTTGGTTTCTTCTCCAGGTAGCTTTGAGCTTTGTTTTTCAGATCGAATTTGTTGCCATGAAGTCTGCTTGCATAATGCAAATTTGCGGGTGAGGGTTCTTTGGTCATTTCACTCAAGTTAACTAATCTCGTTCGGATCGAGAGAGAGTCACGAGCGATAATAACAGTTGAAACTTAAGACTGTTATTGTGGTCAAATGTTCCCTAATGTCACATAAGTCTATGGTTTGTACTTTGTACTTCGAATTTGCAAGTTTGAAAATCAATCTTCTCTTGGTGATGAAATTTGAGCTAAGGTTAATCTTCTCGTCTGCATTAACATGGAAATGTATTGATCTTCGTGTGTCACAAACAATCTGGGTTTTATTTTTAGGAGTAATTACAAAAGACTCCCTAAACTATGAGGTCACTTTCATTTTGGTACACAATTACTAAAATTTTGCATCCTAAGTTTTCTCCGTTTAACAACTTCATACCTCCGTCAATAACGCCATTAGTATGGAGCGTTTGTTGTAGAATCATATTGAGGAAATGAATTCTTCTTATTTTATTGATAGAATGAAGCCTCTTTATATAAGGAAATATATGGGTCTCTTGAGCTATTACATGGGCCAATGGGCCTCTTACATGGATATGTGTAAAACTCTATTACAACATGGTTTACTACATAAAGCCCGTATACAAGGTATGGACCAAGACACACATATATATATCAAATATCCTAGAATACTCCCACTTGTGTCGCATGTCTTCATGCCGGTATGGTGCTTACGGTGTTGCCTCATCAAAATCTTGTCAAGTAACAAAAATCTTGTGGGAAAACTAAGCCTTAGTCGAAGGAAAAAGAGTACAACGCACCAACTACTCCATTAAGAACTCGTCATGTGATGCTCCCCCTGATGTGTACTTCAATCGGATTTTCCTGATGAATGGTGCATTCCAACATGCTTCTCAAGAGTAAATGTGAGCCAAGACTTAAACAAGTCTGCCATGATCAACCACAAATGGGGATCAATGGTCTTAGCGGTGCATGCAATGTTACCTCGTTAAAAACCTTGTCAAGCAAAAACCCAGTGGAACAAAAAGCTGTGACTAAGGAAAAAAGAATGCAACATGGTTGACACAAACAACCACACCCTTCACATTTGATCATGGCATGTATATGCTAGACTTTCTTTCAAATCTGCATCTCCCCCTGATCTCAAGATCATTCATAGGGTGCTTCCGGATCCTTAGTGACCACGGAGCTGTTTTGACAACTTGGCATATGTACGCTCTTTCAACATGTCTCAAATGTGGCATTACTCAGTGCCAGCAGCTATGTGCACGGTGCCTAGCAGCTGTATGCATAGCGCTCGGCAACTGACGTGCACAACGCTCAGCAGTTGGGTGCACAGTGCTCGGCAACTGGTGCACAGCGCTCGGCAGCAGGTGCACAGGTGCACTTATAGTGTCTGGCAGCAGTGCACAGGGAGCGCCCCGGCAGCGCACATGCAGCGCGCCATATGTCCGGCAACTCGGCCACTAAACCAACCGGTGTCTAGATCATGATTCCGCTTCCGATGCATCTCGATTCATACATGGCTAGCGATGGCATAAGCAACAACCTTTCTCTCATGTCATAGGGATTGAATATGCCAGATACTCTTAGAGTATTCAAGTGATGTCCTATGTCATATCATTGACATTGCGTGGGCGCAAAGCTACTCAGCTTTATAACGAATGAAGGTGAGGTCAAGTCTTTCTTTTGATTAAACGGATGACTCTCTCTTGGAGTAAAGACCTTGACTAATCATAGGAGCATATGAAGGTTCCACTCATCTTCAGATGACCTAAGCCGATTGATGGAAATACATCATCAATACACAATCGATCGACTTCAATACGAGATTGTGTCTTTCCCAATATACTTTTCATTCCAACATTAGATATCCAGCATATACTGCGATCATCCGGAATCAATACATAATGGCATTATTCATCATATCTCATCCGAAATCAAGGAGTCATGTACTATGCGTCCAAAACACTTGGCCAACGCAAGCTCCACTTGATTTGGCTTATGAAGTCTATTTAAGATCTTCATGCATATCTCTGATCCCATAGAGACGTCACTATGATCATATTCATAGGGCTGCATGTACAATTATTGGGGAACTACCAAACTGACAAGGTAGTGGAGTGCAATAACATCCATTACGAGAGTACATCTCATCGTAGTCGATCCCAGTGCGTGTTTATGAGAAACCTTGCGCCATAAGGGAGTCTGAGACTCTTGTTCTCACTACACTAACTCACAAAGGTTTACTTGATATGGTTTACACTTGCGGTGTCGGCAACACCTGCCCAAGGACCTATCCCTTTGTCCGGGTCGCATATTTCCATTTTAGGTCAATACACTTTGTCGACATATCAACAAACGTGTGGTTTGATAAACTCATCATCTCACGTCCTCATGTACACTAGTGTAGTCATTGTAGAGATCTTTTTTCTATGAATTGGATTTTGACGTTGAGGCGTCCCCCAACGATAGTCACAATTCAGACTAATATGAGACGGAGTGAGTATCACTGATCAATGGACCAGTAGTGCCAAACTCGTTTTCTCTCTCAGTGCGAGTGTATATCGAACCCAAGGGCCTCAACCTAACCTTCAGGGAGCCACAAGGCCTAGGACACCATGTTACCACATTATGGCGCCCTGTACCACAACGCTTGCAAGCTGAAACTTTGTGACTCTAATACGATAGCTGGCACTATGGCAAACAACGTTCCAGTACTCGGAATCAGCCCTAACGTTTGACATGGGTGTAGCGTCATGACCATCTCAATATGGCCGAGCCATGGCATCAAGACCACCTCAATCTGGTCAAGCTATATCCTCTTGGTAGGACATCATTCCTTACAGACATATGCAGCATTGATCTCGTCATTATAGTTCTATGGGGATCATGTTGAGACTTAGTGGTAACCAACCACGACATTCACGTCGTTCCCATAAGCTTACACCTGAGGCTACTTTAAAAAGGGAATCTATTCCTAAGGTTCCTACTGTTGATAACGGAGTTACACAGACTGTGCCTAGCAGTGAGCAGCAGGCAGAGGAAGAAGCTATCTTGAAACTCAGCGAGGATGACAACATGGAAGATGTGAAAGCACAAGAGCCTAAAGAAAGCTTAGAGTGTGACATGCTACATCTGACTAGGGGGGCAGACCTTCAACCACCAGCGTCTGTAGAATTGGGGTGTAACATGACATATACTCTCTCTAAAAAGTATGCTCCTGTGGGGAAACTCTGCACAACAGAAATCCAGGTAGATTTAGATTGTTGGATGAGACCTGAATAGAATGTTAGACAGATATATGGAGGGGTGTCAATAAGATGAGCCTCAGTCAATGTATTAGGAGTCTATTTATTTCAATCCATTTGAGATTTGTTTTGCCTTGCAGCTTAGTTGATGTGTCAAAGCATCACATTCTTAAGGCAGCATATCCATCTGGTTTGTATGCACACAGAGGCTTCTTTGGCTGCAGGTTAGTTTAACTTCACATTAAATGCTTACCACTTGCAACTTATGTCGATATAAAGACAAGAAGAGATGGGGGGATAAGAGTCTATCCATGTCTATTTCAGTATTTCTCTATTTCTCTGGTACCATGATCTAATATGGGGCATAAGTTCATACTTAGGCTGATAAAACTGAGGCATGGGAATATTTATTGATATTAGTCTGCATTTCTCTTGTCTTGGTCAAATATCGTCTTTTCTATTTATGAAATAAATGCGACTGTGGGTTAGTAGTTCTGGTATGTATGATGATTGTGTTGAGCAACATTACATTGGTAGCCATATAATTGCTCCGGATGTGAACAGGCATTTTTCTTGAACGAACCATCTTCTTGAGGAGATGGGAATTCCTCCAATCGACTGGCAACTTTGATCTGCAAAGTCATATGAGGAGGTTGGAATTCCTCTAGACAGGGGCGGAACCAGGATTTAAAGATAGGTAAGGCTGATTTGAGACTTGTTTGTACAGAATACGGATGTCTTTTGATAGTTCCATCTATCCGAGTAGTGTTGCTTCCTACGCTATTCATTTTTGTCAGTTATTTGATCATCTGTATTTGTTTTGAACGTTTCTGCTCTTCAATGGCAATGCAGAGTTCATTGTCCTTTTGATACTTGTTTCTTCATTACCAATCTATCCCCAGTTTCTTTGTACAAATTCCATGTCGTTTTGTAAACCAGGAGGTTCCTAAAATATTACAAATTGCAAATTTGCAATCGCAGTTGGCTGATCCTACAAGCTCTGGGCTAGCGGCTCTAGAAGCACATCCATGTGCCGAAGCCAAATTTACAGACTTGGACTTATAGTGTCCACGTGACTAGTTGTGATTGGCCACGCTCTGAAGACTAGTATACACACGCCACAACTCATGAGGCAAAGGGCTTCATTTCAGCCACAACCAACACAAGTGCTTTAGTAGTATAAACCAACGGTCCTGATTATGATTAAAGGTTTCTCTAAAAATTCTATGGTCACCAACTGATGAGCAATCATTTTTGGTTCTGTGCATCAGTTGTGAATTGAAGGCACCACTAGTCTCCCCTTACCATATCCCAAACAAGCATCAAACCCAGAAACTATATCTGCTTCTGTTGGCTTGGCTTCACCAACAGGTTGGATTTATATATTTCATGTTGGATTCTACTATTGCTTATGAAGATATCTCTTTTTTCTTCCTGTTTTTGAATCATTATGGAATCCAATCAGCAACAAGAGTTCTAAATTCCTAGTCTTGTAAACTGTCTAGCTCTCAATCTTTGATCTTTGATGTTGTTCTTCAAGGGCTCAGAGAAAGCTATTTGGGATGTCTAGAGTTCTTTCACTGCAATTGATTTTAATAACAACAGATTTTATATCTGTGGATGGATATACTAATTGTATTAAGGATACTATGTTTTTTTCAGGATATGACGAGCATTATTTCAAGCCACCATTGTAATTGGTTATTTGGGATTCAAGAGAACCCTCACACAGGATTCAACGAAGTTCTGCTACCTGGATGTAGTTCACATTTTCGTTCAAGAGGATTGGTCTTTTCCAATGGTAATTATCACATTCGTTATCAAACAGATCGAAGAAGTAGGCCTATATTTTCTAGTAGAGTGGATGGCATAAATCCAGATGACTCGGAAGATCAAAATGACAAGGAGGAATCTTCAAAATCTGACACTGGAGGGGTATGTTAATGTTATAGTTCTTTTGTTCTTATGTTGCCTTGTTTCTCAACTGAATGGCATAGACACTATTGGGATGTGAGACATAGGTTGCTGAAGTTCCATTTGGTCTAAGTGTCCTTATATGTTGCAGGGGAATAATGAAATGGCCAGAGAGGATCTGGAAAGACTTGTTGGTACAGATGACTCCAGCTTTAGTGGGATAGACCTGGCAACTCTTATTAGGAACAAGTATGGGAGGTCCTATGATGTTCAGCTGATAAAGAAGGTATGTTTTTACACTTGAACCTTTTCGTTTGGTAAAAAATTGCATGCATGATAGTATTTTGGCTTGTCAATCTCACTTGATAACCTAATGTTTTGTAGGAATTCCTTGGAAGAAACCTGCTGGCTATGAATGTGATGTGGAAGTACAGGGAGCAGGTATGGAAATTCTTACTCGACAAGTTTGAAGTTTCTTGTTGAAATTAGTAGCAATGTAGCATACCACTATCATAGCAAAGGTCTATTACCTGATGTCTACGAAGGCTGCTGATACGATAATATTCATCCAATGGTTAAAATTAAGATTATGATTTGGAACATTTGGATAGAGTTTTAACATTTTGTCACTATGCACTTCTTCTCGTAGAGATCCTTTCCACTGACAGAGGAAGAGTATCTACTGAGGCTTGATGATGTTGCAAACAACTTGAAGTGCTGGGGAGCTGTATCACATATCCGAAACAGCCTGGCGACAGTGAAAGAGAGGCCTCGGATAGGAAAGGTACGAAAACTTTCATCATCCAAATCTTCGATCTTGTGTGTTCATTCACTTTTCATGTGGAATATGACTGACTTGTTCATATCATTTGCTGCAGGCTGTTAGCATTTTTATCGATATGGACGAGTCTGGAGGCCGTGCAAATGAATGGATTTACAAGTAAACAAGCATAGTTGGAGTCATTTACAAGTAAATCAGGTTGGATACGAGAAGGATCTAATTTTCATGAAGATTAATCGGCCAATACATCAAGTTTATTGATGAAGATGAACAAAAACAAAATGTTAAAAATGATTAGTTGAAGGTGTGATGTCTGATATGTAAAGAAAGTATTCAAAAGATGAAAAGCAGTCATAAGATCCACTCTGTTAGGAATGAGAATATGAAGTTAGGAATGAGAATATGTAAATTAGGAATGTAAATATATGTTTCCTTTAGTAGTGATAGTTTCCTAGTTAGAATCGGGTATGCACACTATATGTAATTCCTTACAGTATCAATAACACATGTTTTTTTCGGCCAAATCTTCTTTTCATGGTATCAAGAGCAGAGTCAAGGTCCTGACTCATTGCTACATCCTACACCTTTTTCGTGTAGTCTCTCTATCTTTCAATCCTCTCAGCAATCATGTCTACTGATGAAATCATATCTCAGAATCTCAAGGACGATGTCCTCCTCCAGAAAACTAATCAGAAATCTGGAGGTTCTATTTCGAAATTTTCAGAAACCTCATGCGAGGTTGTTTCCAGTCCCTATTCTATTCATCATTCTGATCATTCCGGAATGAGCCTTGTCCCCAAACCTTTGGTAGGAGACAATTATTCAGGTTGGAGAAGGGCTATGGTTCGAGCTCTAAACACCAAGAACAAGCTAGGATTTGTCAATGGTTCCATCAAACCACCCTCAGAAGAAACTGGTCCTGAAGGTTATGCAATTTGGTCACGATGCAAAAACACGGTACACTCCTGGATCGTAAATTCCTGCGACCCAGAAATAGGAGAAAATGTAAACTACTATTCTACTACTCATGAGGTTTGGGAGGATCTCCAAGAACAACTATCTGTTTCAGCCTTTTACACAAAGTTGGAAGCCCTATGGGATGAACTGGCGGCACTAGATGCGACACAACTAACAGATCGACAGAGATTATGATGGGATTAAACGAAACTTACCAGGCAGATCCTTCTCATGAGTCATCTACCCACAGTTCGTCAAGCTTTTTCATCTGTCATTCAAGAAGAGAAACAACGTCTGGTTGCTTCACACACAGCAGACAGTTCTGGTGGCGCCGCCATGGCTGTGAGATCGGGTAGGCCAGCATCAGAAACAACACAGGGTCGTATTGACAGGTTCTCTGAAGGGGACCGGCCCAATCGATCCTATGAAGGGAGAATGGATATCGAAGGTAATGGAGCCTCTTATCGTGTCTGGAATGGAGACCGTCGTCCAGATCAAAACTGCCCTGATCAAGGTCAGCGACGGTATCGCAGGGCCCATTGCAGTTATTGTGATTATCCAGGACATCCATCCAAAAGAAAAAGGAAATTCAGGCCCGGGGCCAAGATCATTCAACCGAGATGTTGCAGCCAATTATGCATCTGGGGAGAGATTTGTTTCAGTGTCAGAAAATCAACTCAAACAATTGTTGTCACTCATTCACAAGACTCAAGATGAGGGGACCAATTCTAAAACAAATGTGGTAGCAAAACCAAATCTTCAAGAACCAGGTTTGTCCAAATATCCCATGATTGGATTATTGATAGCGGAGCTACCATCATATCACTTCCTCATCTAATTTGTTGCATAAAGTTCAAAATTACTCTTTGTCACCTGTTTCATTGCCTAGTGGTGAACAATCCCAAATTGCTGCGAAAGGATCTTTGCTTTTGAATCCTAATCATTATTTACATGATGTGTTGTCGGTGCCTACATTCAAAGTCAATTTAATGTCCGTTAGCCGATTAACGAGAGGTCTGAACTGTTCAGTAACTTTCTATCTGTATTGGTGTGTTTTACAGGATCTGTCTTCAAGGAGGATGATTGGTTTGGGTAAACAACGAGATAGACTATATTATTTAGAGGCACTGGCGACGAAACAATCTTTGACCAATCATTCACCACCTTCAAATGGACCATCTTGTAATCTCACCACTTCTCCAACCGACCTTTTGCATAATTGCTTAGGTCACGTGTCACCCTTTCGTTTGAGTTTCCTTACTAAGAACTTTTTGAATTTTTCTATTCAGTCAAATAATGCTTGCCCCGTTTGTTTTTTGACAAAGTAAAGTCGTTTACCTTTTTCTTCTAGTGTAATTTTATCTACAAAACCATTTGAGATTATTCATTGTGACATTTGGGGTTGATATCGACATTCATCTATTTTTGGTTCTCATTATTTTTTCACCATTGTTGATGATTATACACGTTTTACCTGGATATTTTTTATGCGATTCAAGGACGAAGCACAACCACTCATTAAACGTTTTTTACTTATGTCATCACACAATTTGATTGCCGCATCAAAACTTTTTGAAGTGACAATGGTGGTGAATTCATCTCACTTCGTTCCTTCTTCCAAGATAATGGTGTCATTTTTCAACATTCATGTGTTTACACTCCCCAACAAAATGAGGTTGTGGAACGCAAACATTGTCATATCTTGCAAGTAGCTCGTGCTTTGAAATTTCATGCACACCTTCCTACAGAGTTTTGGGGAGTGTGCACTCACCGTTGTTCATATCATCAATCGCTTACATTCTCCTCTTCTCTCGTTCAAAACACCATTCGAATTGATCTCTTCAACACCACCATCGTATTCTTATCTTCGTGTTTTTGGTTGCTTAACCTATGCCACAAATGTTCATCCTTCTCATAAATTTGATCATCGAGCTAAGAAATCTGTCTTCATTGGCTATCCAGTCAGGCAAAAAGGGTATAAATTGTATGATTTATCAACGCAGAAGGTATTTACACGTCGAGATGTCATATTTCATGAGCAAATATTTCCATACGCTACTTCACAGCCCAATTCTGCATCTTTTTCACAAAGCCCAAAGTCAGGCCCGAACCCAGGCCCAAATCTGATTCTCTTCACCCTTGATTATTGTTTCGAGTCTTCTTCTCCTTCTCTATATCCAAAACTAACTTCATCTCCTTCAGACAACATTCCCCTTGATGCCGAAATCCAAACCCAACCAAATCCAAATCCTCCCTCACCTCTGTCTCCACCTGCATCGACATCGGCATCCCCAGCCCCAACTCCTATTATTCGGACCTACTCACACCGGTCAAAGCCCATTCCACCTTCATCACCTCAAACCTCGCCATCCCTGTTGCCCTCCTCACCGCCGACATCGCCTTAGGCGGTGGAGACCCCTTCCACTCCACTATCATCCAATTCTCCTCCACTCACTGCACCCAAGCCCTCTTCACCTTCACCGAAAGCTTCACCCGTTCATCTCGGTCACAGAACCTCGAAGCTATTAGGAGGCCGTCGCTCATCCTGAGTGGTGTGCCGCTATGGATTCGGAATTACAGGCTCTTCAAGCTAATGGTACTTGGTCCCTCACCAAGCTCCCTGCTGACAAGACACCGATCGGTTGTCGTTAGGTTTATAAGGTCAAGCATCGATCTGATGGCTCCATTGAACGGTATAAGGTGTGATTGGTTGCCAAGGGCTTCACTCAACTTGAAGAAGTGGATTTCCATGACACATTCTAACCCACGACCAAAATCATCACAGTCCTCTGTCTTCTTGCCTTGGCTGCTGCACGAGGTTGGTCCCTTCACCAAATGGATGTTAACAATGCATTTTTACACGGTGACTTACATGAAAAAATCTATATGTCACCTCCACCAGGACTTCGGTGGCACGGGGAGGAAGACATAGTTTGTCACCTTCACAAATCTTTGTATGGTCTGAAACAAGCATCTCGGCAATGGTTTGCTAAGTTTTCAAAAGCTATTAGCTCAACTGGTTATGTATAATCTCGAGCGGATTACTCCTTCACCAAACAAATAGGCAAGTCATTTACTGTCTTGTTGATATATGTTGATGATATATTGATCACTGGGAATGATCCTCAAAGCATTGCTGCTAATAAAGATTTCTTGCATATTCGTTTTCATATCAAGGATCTTGACAATTTGAGATATTTTATTGGTATTGAAGTGTCTGCTTCTACAACTGAGATTTTTATTTCTCAACGTAAATATGCGTTGGAAATCATTGAGGATGCAAGATTATTAGGCGCAGCTCCAGTAAATACACCAATGGAACGAGGTTTGAAATTATCTGACAAGAGTGACATACTTAAAGATCAAAATCGCTATAGAAGGCTCGTAGGCAGGTTGATATATCTAATTGTGTCAAGACCAGATATAAGCTATGCGGTTCATGTTTTAAGTCGCTTCATGCATCAACCAAGAAGAGCTCACATGGAAGCAGCACTTAGAGTTGTACGTTATCTCAAAAATGCACTCGGACAAGGTATTTTCTTTTCCTCTAATAATAATCTGAGGTTGCGAGCTTTTTGTGATTCAGATTGGGCATATTGTCCACTTACTAGACGGTCAACTTCAGGCTATTGTGTGTTTCTTGGACCCTCATTAATTTCTTGGACGTCTAAACGACATAGAACTGTATCCTTATCATCAGCAGAGGCTGAATATCGTGTGATGACCGGAACCTGTTGTGAATTGACCTGGTTGAGGTAATTAAAGATTTGGGTATGGAGCATCCGAAATCTGCTTTTTTGTACTGTGATAACAAAGCAACACTTCACATAGCAGCGAATCCTGTTGTCCATGAGCGGACTAGACACATTGAAATGAATTGTTATTACATTAGGGATAAAATTCAAGATGGATCTGTGGTAACAGAGCAACACTTCACATAGCAGCGAATCATGTTGTCCATGAGCGGACTAGACACATTGAAAGAATTGTTATTACATCACAATTCAAGATGGATCTGTGGTTGCAAAGTTTGTTAGTTCATCGAGTCAGCTAGCAGATGTATTGACCAAGGCTTTCGGGAAGGAGATTTTTGTTCCTATGATTCGTAAGTTAGGAGTACAGAACATCCACTCTCCAACTTGAGAGGGAGTGTAAAAAAAGTAGTCAAAAGATGGAAAGCAGTCATAAGATCAACTCTGTTAGGAATGAGAACATGTAAATTAGGAATGTAAATATATGTTTGCTTTAGTGCAGATAGTTTCCTAGTTAGAATCCGGTATGCACACTACATGTAATCCCTTATAGTATCAATAACATATGTTTTTTTTTCAGCCAAATTATCTGCTTTTCATGATATATATGTGCTTAAATATGTGCATGCGTCATTTCCGTTGAAAAGATCGACCTGGTAGTGGTAGGAAAACATACCTACCTACCATAAAAGATGTAAATTTCTTTCATATTTTCATTGCATATTAATATATTCTATTACCACGAAAAATTCTATTCAACAGTGCAACATAAGAACCTCCTATGCATGGAGCCAAGCATAACGATTCACATAACTTGACTAGCAACAAGCAAAACTGCCTGGACCAAAAATCAGTTGCCCTGTTTCTGTAAAACATAAGCAAAATTTAAAATACAGACAGTTGATCCAGAAGTAGTACCAGAGCACCGGCAGTGAACCAACAAGCTGTGAATTCCATTAGACAAATAAATGATCCTGATCAGACAGAGCATGGTAGCTCACTCTACTTAAGGAACAGTCCTGATGATACTTCATGTGTGGTTCAGTAGTTGTAAGTCATGGGGGTAATTAATTTTAACCGTAGGAAAGAGAGACATTGTTTCAATCCACCACATTTATATGATATACTTTTGATACAATTTATGGTAACTCTATTTTGTTCTTGCATGTTTCTCAACAGAGAGAAAGATAACTTGGTGCAAATATGGTAACTTCAATTGATTTGCTTTCTTGTTTGGGGGACTTCCCATGTTTACCATAGTAGTAAGAAAAACTTACTATTTCAACATACTTGCCTCTTTTTGGCAAGTCTAACAGTAAAGACAAGACTAAAGACCCAGCTCTGCCTCCCACTCCTCTCTTCTGCTCTCTCAGTCTTTTCCAACCAAAACCCTAAACTCAACTCAACTCAACTCAACTCTAGGATTCCTCAAAATAACTCCAGCTCAGACTCTAGAAGCATCTCATCTTCCACTTTCATTGCCTCATTTCCAACACCAACATGATCCTAACAAACTAACCAAACACAAAGCAAAACAAGATTGAATCTTCAGAATGATTTATGGTACTGATCATGATCTCCTCTGCACCCGCGTCTCACCCGATCACTCCCCCTTCCTCCTCCACCGCCACCCCCGCCATTAGATCACCTACAGCTGCCGCCACCGCCGCACACGCTCAGCTTCTGCCGTCGCCTCTCTCCCGCCTCCCACTCGACCATGTCCTTCCGATCGCCGACTCCGGCGGCCAGCCCGCCCGGGTTCGGATCTCGGATATTGCCCCGTACGACGGAGCTCCGGCGGGGCAGTATGTGAGGGCGGTGGAGGCGCTGTCGGGGTCGCTGATGAGGCACAACGCCGCCGTCATCGAATTGGGAGCCGATGACGCTGCGCTGTTGCGCTGCGGCTTAGAAGCTTCCAGATTGTATTTTCGAAGCAGAGCTCAGCTCGGCGCCGGTAAAGGAAGCCGCGGAGTTTACATGTACAGAGCCGGAAGGTATTTGCTTGAACTTTAGAGTCTGTAACTAAAAACAAAGCTGTTTTCGGAGTTTCGAGTAGGAAGTGCATTGCTTGATGAGCTATTGAATTTATGCTGTTTTGTTTTATTAAGTGTAATGAGGTTCAATTTGATGCAGGGCATTGGAAGATTGGGACTCGTCGCCGCCGTGCATGGCTGATGTTTTCAGGTGTATGGGGAAGGCGGCGCGTGTGGCATTGTCTGCAATAGCAAGGCATCTTCGTTTGCGCAGCGAGTAAGGATGGTGGATGGAGGAGGCTGTTTCAGTTTTTATTGATTGTTTTTTTTTGATGTGGTCTGATTGCAATGTGTTATCATTTGCAGTGTTTTTAGCCATTTGCTTGATGATACTCCATTGCCGGCTAATGAGGTGTCCTCATCGGTGCTTTTGGCAGCCTACTTGAATGCGGCACTACAAAATGGGAAAGGTGCTATTGGGGGAGGGAAGCCGGGAGTGAATGGCGAAGTGGAGAAGGGATTGTTGACATTGGTTTCCTCAGACAGTCCTGGTATACAGGTGCCTTGCTTTTTACTTTTTGGCAGGGTAGCATGGTGTTTAGTCACTAGTGTTGTGAGATCATTTGTTGACGTCTCTAACACAATGTGAATTGGTTGCTGTGCAGGTGTGTGACCCTAATGGTCGGTGGTACCTGGCAGACAGTGGGTTAGCTCCTGGTGATCTTTTGTTACTTACAGGCAAGGCACTCAGCCATGCTACTGCTGGCCTTCGCCCTGCTTCATCCTATAAAGCTGCTCCTGATTATTCATCTGGCGTTAATAATGGTGGGAGGTACAATTTACTACATCTCCTAGATTTTATTTTCCAGTGTTTCGGTAGACTTTGTAGGAAAATCCATTGGAATTAATCTGATTACATTTCATGATTGTAGGACATCTCTTGCTTTTAGGCTCATGCCACAAGGTAATGCTATATTAGATTGTTCTCGCATTGCAGCAGCTGGTCACGTCATTCCCCAGAGTTATGTCCCGATATCTGTAAGCCAGTTTATGGACGATCTTTCTGCTGAGGAAGATGTTTTGTGCAATCATTCTGATGTTGCTTTTGTAAGTTTTATTTTCAACTAGCACATGTATAATCCCAACTAAGAAAGAAAAACAATCACCTATAAAAATAATTGGAGTCCTAATAGGAAATGATTTGCATGCTAAAAGTTATGATCTTTAATGTGGTCTGACAACTAGCTTATAATGGAATTTTGGCATTTGCAGGTACCTCAAATCAATTTAAATACAGATCCATCTTTAAGAAGTGTTCTGTCAGACCCCCTATCGTAAGTTATTTTCTGCCTTTGTACTTAGTTCCTAATCTGGCTGTCCTATCTGTTCCTCTTGTTGATTGTATTCACACATTTTCTGTTTTTGAATGTATAGTTACATTAATAGGGTGCTAAAGTTTATTTTTCTTTTCACTGAATGCTTCAGTGGTGCATTCCTTGAAGATGCCATGGTAGTGTCCTGCGGGCATTCATTTGGCGGTCTCATGTTGAGAAAAGTCATTGAATCAGTAAGTAGGTCAATCCTGTTATTTGACGCATTACCAGAATCACTGCTATTAAAACTGTTTAGAGTCCCATGGATTTGCATCTCTGGATATGTATTCTTCTTCAATACTAATGACTAAAGGACTGCTATGTTCTTAATACTATGTCAATCCCTAAGAGATATCTCCTTGACATCTCCTTTGCTAATGGATTTATTACGTCTAGACAGAAATAGACTAATCATAACGAAAGTTTCTTCTTTTATTTTTTGGTTCACAGTCAAGATGTACCCTGTGCAATGCAGAAATTGAGACCAGATCTTTGGTTCCTAATCTTGGTATACTCCCATCTTCCTAGATAATTTTTCTTCCTTTTCAGCTCTTTAAATGACATAAATTCTTCTCACATATGCATACAAACATTCTGTTCTCTGTCCGAGCCAATCTATTCTTCTTGTCTTTCCTATTCTGACATAAATTCATTTCCTCAACAGCTCTTAGAGCTGCAGCTGCAGCAGTGAAGCATGAGGATGATCGAAGACTATTTCACAATGCTACTATCCGAAAGCGTCTGAAAGATACGGGTGACCAAATGGATCCATCACGAAGACCAAATAGGGTGGGTTTGTGAGAGATGCGTGACATTTCCATTATCCAATTCATTTAGATTTTTAACATTATTCAAGTCATCAATAGAATATCACAAACTTATCTTTTGTTCTGGGAAATGAAATGAAAGAGGATGTTGGAAATTGGGAAGCTTATGTGCAACTTTTACAGCGTAGCTAGGCAATTGTGACATCTGAAAAGTGTCAAGCTGTGGGGTTCGTAAAATAGCTATATAGTTGAAAGAGATTAGATAGAAGGATTTAATTTGGTATCAACGTTATTTAGAATACGTTTATAGTAAAGAAAGAGGTGGATTATTGAATAAATTTCCGGGGTTCTGATTTATATGAAAACATGTGTTTTGAGAGAGGAGCATATGCATTCATGTTCCAAAGTTCCTATTGAATAGTTTTTGATGCGTATGCAGGAAAATGGAGATGTTGGTGAAGATGGTATCAATCGTGGGGTGCAGTATCCATTTTCAGTGAATGAAAAAGTAATGATTAAGGTCAGTTTCATCACGTATCAAGATTGTCTGCTTTTGTATACCACTTGATCAAGTAGTAATTATAAAGTGCTTTATTTTGCAGGGGAACCGAAGGACTCCTGAAAAATTTGTTGGCAAGGAAGCAGTCATCACATCCCAGTGTCTGAATGGCTGGTGAGTTGGCATAACCTCCCAACCTGTGATTTTGTCATCTGCTGCTTTTTATTTGCACTTGCATTTTGTTTGAGATATCTTGAACTCACAGTTAACTAGAAACATAACAAATGCATTTCTTTTACACGTTGCTTCATTATTTTCCCCATATGGAATTGTAAAATCTACATTGATGAGGTTGTGGATGTGTGTATATTTCGCTTAAAATCAATGAGTTACCTTTCAAGGTCATTGGGAATTTTATTTTGTGGCCTGAAACAATTGCATCCAATTGTTTTCCTTGTATTGTTGCAGGTACTTGCTTAAGATTATTGGAACTGGAGAGAATGTTCGGTTGCAATACCGTTCCCTGAGGAAGATATAGAGCTATAACACTCTGTTCTTAATGAAATTGCTCTTCCACAACCCATTCAGAACAGCTACTGATGAGATTATAGATTTTTTGTATTACTCAAGCCCCAAAAGTTCATAACCGGAAGTGATTACCACGTATTATGAAGGAATATATAACTAAATACAGTCGTTGTTGTGTTTGAAGAGATGCAGCAGTGTATTTAGGATCGTAGAGATTTTGTTGACAGCATGCTTTGTAAATGCAAATTGTCAGGTTGTGCTGGGTTTTACAGAGCTGTAATCCGTGGAGAATAAGGTATTTTTCAAATTCTACCATCATGAGCATTTCCTGTTATGTTTTGGTCTGATTTGTTCTCAGTTTTGTGGAACTCTCTTTGTTTCCATTGGTAACTTGATTTCAATTTGAAATTTCATATGTAACTTATAGCGTCTTATAACACATTGGAGAACTTGGCTTACACATGACATATACACAGCACCAGTTAAGTATAAAGCTGTAAATCTTGTGTAATAGTAAAGAACAGATGGGAGACGCTAAGGTTGATTGGAATTTTTACAAGGCAAGAACATGTCACTCTCCATCTCCACTTGTAACTTTTTGCTTGTTTTACCTTCCATGGCTTTTAACCCACCCACCTCTCTCTGTCTTTCTCTGAGCTTTGACCTAAGCTTTGACCCTAACATGGTCCAACATGAAGTTCCTGTTACTCAAAACACCATGAAACATTACATTCATTCCTTTACTCAACTCTTCCAACCCATCAGAAAATGACCCCATTGCCCTCTCCACCTCCTTTACGACGTCGTTCAACCGCTCTTTGTCCTCTTCCGCTATCTCACACCCTTCCCCGACGCGTGTAGCCACCTCCTCCAACAGCAGGCCTTTCGTTCTCTCCTCCTTTCCGAATCGCCGTTTCAGCTCGCCGGAGACGTCCGTTGCCAGCTCATTCAACGACTCCGCCCAAGAGTACTCCGCCGGCGCCCGGACCGTCACCGTCTCCGCCGATCCGTTCATCGCCGACACCAATGCTCCGGCGACGAACACCGTCACAAACCCAACGGCGTACACCGTCCGACGCACGACTCTCCCAACGGTCGAGATCTTTCCACGTGGCGCGGAGCGGATCCCCACCGCCAGATCCCTCACCAGCGCCTCCGCATTACTCGCTTTCCCGAATCCCGAAGCGCCTTCCGTTAAAGCCTCCCGAGCTCGCCGGACCTTCCCGTCGGCGAGGAGGCGAACCGCGAAGCCGAGAACAATCCGGCGATTCCGGAGCCGCTCGATCTCCACCGTTACGGAGTTGCATATGTCCAGAAGCTTCACGCTGTCGTCCAAATAAGACGCGAGAGCATCATCCAAATCCGTTACCTCAAGACTAGATATTAGCCTCCGGGCCTCGGCGTGCGCGACGGCGAGAAATTCGACGGCCTTGGACAGCCACTGGAAACTGATCGACGGCGGAGAAAGCGTCTTGAGACGGCGGAGCAGCGCGTCGTCGAAGGCGCGGCTGATGAGGTCGAATTTGTTAGGGAGGGAGTGTTTCTTGACCGGCGTGAAGGACGGAACGGCCGTGTGTTTCTTGAGGAACATGTCGACGGCGGCCGGAGAAATGTTAGGGGTGTTTTTAGGGGAAGATTAAATTTGGTTTTGAAACGTCGCGGAGTAGAGAAGAGAGTGGCGGTGGAGGTGGTTTGTATATATAAACAAGTGTTTTTAGACGCGGTTACGACAAGAATGAATGCCCTTGTTAATGTTAATTTATTTACGATATTGTCCCGACGTTTTTTTGGAGGGAGCGGGATTGGAAGTGACGCAATTGCCCGCGTTAAATCCGATGGTGGGTATAATGGGCCATCCGTCATTTCGTCCTTGTAAAATGGGCTTCAAAGCGATCTGGTCAGGTCAATATTAACTTAATTAGCGTAACCCCAAAGTAAAATGACGTGTTTTAAATGGAATATCTTCAATACACGACTACGTAATTTATATGAACGGATGAGATTAGAAGATATAATATTGATATATGAGTGGTTAAACATATGACTTATTAATTATGAATGGCTAAGATTGTACAATGTATACACGTGTATACAAACATACAAGAATTTTCCTCTTTAAAACTAAAATAAAACATGTTTTAAATCCTTGAATTTCAACTCTACCGTTTGGTTTTGCAATGTCACATTGTTTGATGTATACATATATAGAGCGATGAATATGTATTGTTTTGTCGAACAATAAGTAGAAGCATTGGAACATACCATCTTAAGCAATTTTGATCACCTAGAAAGTCTTTAGGTTGGCCAAACAATGTGATATTCTCATCAAAAGAAACTCTGAAAAGCGGTATAGCATACATCATCACAATTAAAAGTGCACTATGCAGCAATTGAAACTAATTCATGTGATTAATTAGGCGAATCCTCCATGCCGTGTGACCAAGTATTACCATAATGTAACGTAATTAAACACATAATACAAGCAATACCATCTTTGCATTTTGCACTTTAGTTACACGCCATAAGGCAAAAATTAATTGTGTACCCACTAAAGTAGGCTCAGCTTTCAATTTTCTTCTCATTCGAAATTGTGCTTATTTGATTTTCGAGGTAAATACTGTTTCATCCTCATATTTTAACTCTTACGAGGTTTCAGTTCCTAATCTTCTAATTTCACTTGTTTAGTCTTTAAACTCTCGATTTTCGACTGAATAGTCCATTCCGTCCAAAATCTCTGTTAAATCAATGACATGGCAATCATTCTATATCGAATTGACTTTTATACCCCCATCATTTTATCAGCAAAAAATACTTGGGTCCGATCTAGATCGGACCAAGTACTTCGTTCGATCTCCTTAAAATGTACTTTTAACAATATCAATCGTAATCTTAACCGTTCAATAGTTGAATTAACTAATGAATATCATCTATACAAAAAATCAATGTAAAAAAAATATTGTTTGCTCACCCAAATGCATCGAACCAAATGGATAGTTCATGAGCTTTTATGATAATCCGTTCATTTGGTTCGATGCATTCGGGTGAGCAAACAATATTTTTTTACATTGATTTTTTGTATAAATGATCTTCATTGGTTAATTCAACTATTGAACGGTTAAGATTACAATTAATATTGTTAAAAGTATATTTTAAGGAGATCAAACGAAGTACATGGTCTAAATCGGACCCAAGTTTTTTCAGTTATCCAATCCATTTTTACTTTTTCCTCATCGGGACTAGCTATCACCACAATATTCCTTCTCACCTTCTCAGGACGAATTCTGGCATTCTGCAAAAGTTAAAACACCTTAATGGAGGAAACCTAGATACCACATACAAAGAAGCCACCACCGAGCCAGACACCTATTGTTCAATCCTACAGCAAATTGTTTATTCTTTGGCAAAAATCACAAGGACCAAAAAGAGCTCCAAAATTCGATAAATTTACTTGGTAAATTTAAAATTCTCGTCACCATTTTTCTGCAAATTTAACAGAATCCATTTAGAATCCCTAGACCACAAAATGTTACCTGAAATCGGCATCGCGGCTCGAGCACGGTGGGTTCATGGATCATCTGGAGAATGAGAGGTGAAGGAGGAGGGAAGGGACGACAATATGTTGTTTACGGCGGTGGATTTGGGGTTCAATGTTGTTTACGACGATCTCAAGTAACATTATCAACCAAGCTTGAGATCGGGATCGAGTCCTATAGAGCTAGGGGTATAATCGATCATTTTGAGTTTCTTACCATAACATTCGCTAGTTTTTATCTCACATGTCTAAATCTATGTTTGCATAAATCATTTTGTGTTTCTTACCATAACATTTGCATGGTAATATATGCAATCACTGTCTTAAACTAAAGGAAAATACTAATCTGCTGGAAGTTACTTGTGTGTATATATGGTGGTAAAGTTTTGCAGTTAATTAAAACTAAATTTTATTTGCCTATTTTTCGTATATAGTGTATATCTTTCTTTCCCCTTCAGTTTGGGATTTTGGAAGATTGAGATGGTTGATCAGTAGCAAGTTTTAAAACATGAAGCTGGAGCCTGCTTATATATATACCCTTTTATTAAATGATTCATTTTTTTGACATATATGAGGGATCAAGCATTAGACCAACTTTTTGATCACATATTAACATCTCTATCGTTCAATACTTAGATTTATATATGTAGACAATTTCTACAAAATTTCATCTAATTTGATGATTGTTAAGGCTTTGAACTAACTGAAATCAATTGACGCATCAAATCTGCCGAACATGAACCGTTCATGCTTATAATTTTAATTCACAGTTTTGAGCACCTTATCAATCACCAAATTGGATGAAATTTTGCAAAGATGATCTACATATATAAATCTATATATTGGAGAGTGGAGATGTGATTTGGTGATCAAAAAGTTGGTGTAATCCTTGATCCATTATATATATATATATACATATATATATATATACAGGCCAGATCTGAAGCGCACGTCCGCACTTTAACAAAGTGTGGATAGTCCACGTGTCGCCATCTGCGCCATCCGGTTCCTCTCGCTACACGGAGATGGTGACACGTGGACGTCTGCACTTTAACAAAGTGTGGACCGTCCGCTCTAGATCTGCTATATATATATGCATGGTCCTTCCTATTGAGGGATCCTTATTTTTGGTTTATTTATAGGGATAAGTATTCGACAAACTGTTCTATCACATAACAACATATCAACCGTTCAATATGTAGATGCACACATATATATATATATATATCATTTTTGCAAAATTTCATCAAATTTTGTGATCTTTAAGGCTTTAAAATAACTGAAATCATTTGACGGATCAAATCTGTTAAACTTGAATCGTTAATGTCTATAATTTTAATTCGCAGTTTTGAACATCTTAACGATCACCGATTTGGATGAAATTTTGCAGAGGTGATCTATATATTAGGACCTAAGAATTGAACGGTTAAGATTGAAAAATGTGATCGAAAAGTTTGTCGAATGCATATCCCTAGACCTATAAATAAACTAAAAATAGAGATCTCTTAGTAGAAATTCACTCCATATATATATACTACTTGCTTTGAGGAAAAAGTTCATTATATATATATACCATATATATACCAACCTGTTCATTACATCAGTTTCCACAAGATAATGGTAATGAACTTTTTCCTCAAAGCAAGTAGTTCTGGTATATGCTGATCTTTCTGGTCTGAGTTAGAAGCTGTCATGCATTTCCAAACACTAGAAGTTTATATATATCCTCTTGGCATCTTCTGCATCTAGTGATGTACAAGTATATATGCAAGTAGCACAACTGACAAAACCCGAGACAAATAGGGTCGATGAATATAATTTCAGATTTTTCATCTGGAACATTTCCAAAATTTGAATGGCGTTTATAGACAGGTGTATTTGTATTATTATAGCTAGCTACAAGATAGAGAGATATATCTGTATTATAGCTACGCAAAGCCTTCAAAACATAGCTGCGTTAAGGTTAACGGCCTGATAATTAATTAGTCACGGGATATCAAACAAATTCTGGTATTATTAGTCACAGACCTAATCATGATCATGTGTTTAACCAGATAAACAAAGAAATCAAATATTTAAAATTATAAATCAGTTGGCATATTCCTTAATTAGAGAGGTTAATTTACAATTTAAGCCAATGGTTTCTGGTTGCGTAATCTCATCTGAGTAGACCTGCCTTGCTCAATTTCTTGGCCATTTCCTCCAACAACCGTATAAATAGAATCTCATCTATTTATCAGAATTCCAGAATATGAATGTGATCCTTCCTTTCACTTTGGGGGCAGACACTTCATCATGAATGCTTTGCATTTGTTCCATTTCTATATAGATGTCAAGACTTTTGTAATCACAATCCATGGATCATCATCCAATTGTAAGTTAGATAATCCTGATAGTAATTTCATTTTTATTTTATTTTTTAAATAAATGGCTGATGTGGCTGTTTTTAAGTCTTAATTAATGAAACTGTCGAATACAAGAGGAGAATGTCTACAAAGTACATATACTCAAACATGCACCTATATATTAGCAAAGTGTACTACTTTAATTTCATTATCAGGTGATGAAATAATTACAAACAATCCAATCCCCAAATGCGGCATATGGTCCATTTTAATTTCATTGGTTAAACTGTTTCGTCTTTATCTCTGATTAGTGTATTTAATTACTTTTACATATTTTTTCCACCCCTGTTGGTCCTCACATGAATTTGAACGATATGATTGGCTGGGAATAACAAATGGCAGTGCCACGTGGTGTTTCAGGGGAGAATAATTACTCTCCCCCAAATTACATTTTGATCACCAATCACAAACGAAAGGATATAACACTGGGAATGAAGAAAAAAAGTGTAAAGCAATCTTTTACATACGAGTAATCATGTTTTCAACAAAGTCTGTCATGTTTTCAACAAAGTCTTGGAAGAGCTCTACCATGAGTTGGGGTACTACTACTCAATACATTATTCTTAACCATCCTTGACATCTGACCCTTCATTTCCCTGCACAGTTTCTCCAACTCCACCACCCTCCATTGCATCCTCTGCAAATTTAACTTTGTATCTAAGCTGCTTTCTTCCAGAAAACTATCTTTATCAGCACCGACACCACCATTGTTGTACAGAACCATTTGGGAATGGGAATTGGAATGCCGATGGGAATTAAAATGATCACTTGCACTTGCAGTTCTTCTTGGACTGGCCTGTACAGATTCTTCTGTTGCTGTTACTTTAGATTGCTGAGAAATGAGTGCTTGAATTGCAACTCTTGGTGGGATTTTGGGATTTTTTGCAAGATCTTTACATGCTTCGAGGCTCAGCTTTTCATAATTTAGGCATCTGCACAATCTTGACCTCTCCTCAAATGAAAGAGTTGGGTGAGACTGCCACACATGAACTATATCAGAAAGTAATCAGTAATCAATAGTTAAGAACATGTTGAAATTCAAGTATTGTTCTAATGCACAGCATTCATTCTCACACCTTTCCATTTTCTAACCAAAAACAACCAACTTTTTCCTTGTCATTAGAATATGAACATACTTAATCAAATGAGATGTGATTGAGTAATGACAATTTAGAATTTTGTCGGAGGAGGCAACAAGAAACTCAATCAAGGGTAATGCATGCATGAGACTCACGATGAAAAGAATCCAAAAGAGTAAACAACAAAAATTGGAATGTATATGCCAAAACATATCAATCCATAATTCCTTTGACAATTAATAATAATTCATAAATACCATAAATGGAGTATAACTACGCAAATTATCCGCGCGTTGCTGCGGAAAAAATCGCATGTGATTCAATAACCATTAACAATATATTTAATTAAATTGTATTTTTTTTCTCGTTCATAACCAATATATACTTTAGCAAGCAATAAATGTAGACTACTAATTTAATGACAACTATTATATACAATGATATTTTAACCGTAGTGAAAAAAGAGCAGAAGTGCACACCCTTCAATCAAGTAGAAGGAAAAAAAATTGAACAAACAAATTGCCTTTAAGTGGCTTAGTTAGAATCTACCAAAAAAGAAAAGAAATTTTGTTAGCATCTAATGCAAAGTTAATTTATCAACGAATTTGATAGTATGTGAATTTCTATTGAAGATTTTATATGCACCGTAATAGATGTAATTTTGCCATTTTTAAAGTTATAGAAGAACATACTTACAGTGAAACTATATAGCATTTCAAATCAATTATTTTTGAAGTGAGTTATTCCTTCAATTGTTAGATGCTCCTTACAGTACACTTGTCATATGTATTCTTAACTTCAAACTCGGAACGTTACATTAAGCGTTATATACAGCCACTATGATTTTGCTTTGATATGTATTTATGGAAAATGAATATGCTATGGGATATCTATATACTTATAGTACACTTGTCATATGTATTCTTAACTTCAAACTCGGAACGTTACATTAAGCGTTATATACAGCTATTATGATTCTGCTTTGATATGTATTTATGGAAAATGAATATGCTATGGGATATCTATATATGCATAAATTTTAAGAAGAGGGATTTTGAAGCAATTCTTCCACCCAAATTAATATATATATATATATATATATATATATATATATATATATATATATATATATATATCGCAAAACAACCAACACCTAATTTGATAAATGATCAACACGAAAGCCAACTCACAAAATCAAACACTAATCTAATCACAGGATTCTAAAGAAAAATACAGTAATCCAAAAAACAGAAAAGATAGTTGCATACAGAAACAAACCCAAAAAGATAAGAACCTGCTCCTATGAAGGCCGAACTCTGGCCTCAACTAGGGTTTAGGGTTTAGAACAACCCAAGCAACAAAGAATCAAATACAAAAGAATAGAACAGAGTGGAAGGGAAGAAAAGATGATGGATCATGGATGATAAGCATTTACCCATTAAAGCATGCACAAACTAAAAACTATTCTCTCTTCTTCTCTATCAAACACAACCCAGAGAAGAAAGCAAGAGAATTTGAAATTTTCATAAGATCGCTCAACCCTTAAAAAGTCTACATGGAGAGAGATGAAGAAGCTTGATAGGCTTGAGATCTCGAGATCACTGGAAGCTTGAGAGGCTTACGAAGAAGTCTGAAGAAGTAAGAGGAAGACTCGAGAAGAGCCGAGAGCAAATAGCAAAATGACGTTTTTGTCCTCTTATGAACAGGAAAAGAGGCCTCAACTCATAATATATAATAAATTTTATGAAATTACTTTCTACCTTTGTGTCATAGTTATCAGATTAACCTCATTAAATGTAGGCTTTGGTTTCAACTATAAACACTAAAATACCCTATTTCCTTCTCTCCTTCCTTTTATGTTGCGCGAGAGAAATCAAGTCGAAAGAGAGGGTGAAACAGAGAGCGACTTTGCCGTGCCTTCCCGCCGCGTCAAGCCACCCTTGATCGTCGCGCCACCTCGGTTTGACTCGCCCCACTCTCCTCTCTATCCTTGTCCTCAATTTCGCCATGCAACCACTTCCCCTCAAGATCAAAATCCAATCCTTAAATCATCAAATCGTGTTCTTCGTCTGATTTCTCCTCCTCTAATCGACTCATGCTTTCTAAAGGTAAATCCATCTCTTCTCCTTCAATTTGGAGCCTTCTTGAGCTTTGTTTCCCTGTTCGGAAACTAACCCCTTTGTTTTCTGCTTTTCTGGGTTGGTCTGGAACTCCGCCGCCGATAGCTTCACTGGCGAAGCCTCGAATGAGAAAGGTAACCTCTTTGGCTCGAGAAGAGCCAAGAGCAAACATCGAAGCGATGTTTTTGCCTCAATATGAACAGGAAAACGCACATGACGTCATCTCACCCCGTAATATATAGTAAAATTCACTGCCTGATCGCACATAGAAAGGGATGTCACGTGTAAATGAGTAATGTAAGCTCATCATTCACATTCTAAATAGTTTTGGGCTTTGTCCTATGTTGTGAACTTGTATCAATACTCACTTGCTATTCTTCATTTCAAGGAAAGTGACATCCATAAATCCAAACATGGGAGTTAGAGTTTGACAGGGAGAGGCTTATCACATTCCAACTCACAAAACTATGATGATGCAGCATGATACTTATCCCAAGGAAAAAACAAAAAAAAAAACACAAAAGAAGAGAGAAGAGGGCAGTTTCAGCACTAAATAGGGAGCCAAATGCAAAAGATATTTTTTTATAGGAAGATAAAACACTGTAATAATCAATGCCCCGGAAAGGAATAAGCTTGAATAATTTTGCAGTATTGAGCATTCAAAAATGTAGATATAATCAATGAAAAATACTCTCAAGTATGTAATTTCTTTTACCTCAAGATAGATGTCAATGGCTCTGTAGGCCCCATCAAAGCAGTCTCTAGCAGAATCTGGTAAACTCTCTGCAACTCCAAGAAATTTAGAAATCTTGAGATTCTGATCAGGTGATATTTCACCTAGATACTTATCGATCAACCTACCAGCTTTCCTCAACTTTTGCACAGAAACACCCTCACTTTTAGCAAATAATCTTATCAATCTTATAACAAGATTGACATCATAAACACCCCTTTCATGCCCAGATACCAACAAGTCATCCAATGTTGCTTCATCAAGCATCCCACCAATCAATCTCTCCAAACCAAGTCTGTACTCTTTACTGATTCCAAAACCAGACACAATCCTCAAAACCCAAAACAGGGCTCTGCAGGAAAATACGGTTTTACCCACCAAAATAACCCCATGGATAGCTGTGTCTGCAAGACCACCAAATTCAGATGATGTGTGACTAGTATTGCTTTTTTTCCTTTGAGCAGAGACTTTCAGGTAATGTAGGAGAAACCTTGTGAGGATCAAGCTGTTGTTTTCAGAACCATAAGACCCCAAACTTTGGATGAGCTTCTCAATGATCTTTGGGGGTAAAATGGACACATCATCAAACCACCAAGCTCTACTTGATGAACTTGGCTTGAGTGACTCGGGGGTGTTCTTAAATGAGGAAGACACTCTGAACCCAGGTGTAGTTTCTGGAGATGAAGACGATGAAGAAGAAGTAGCAATGAGGCTGCCTATTTCTGAATTCTGAGCAATCTTTGCTAAAACTGCACAAATGAGCTTGTCTACCAGACCTGAAGAATCTGCATAGTTTAAGAAAGACTCACAGCTTTTGAGGCAGACTAGTATGTCTTTCCATGACCAGTCAAACAGTCCCTCAAGAAAGGTTTCTGTTTGTTTCAAGAGATTGTTGGTTGAGACTTTCTCAGTCATACCAAGAAAGACTGCACAACAATGGAGGAGGGACACGTTTGAAACTGTTGTTGTGATTCTTCCATTGCTGTAACAGAACCTTGAGATCAACTCAAACCCATCAGAGCCTCCAGGGAAGTCATCTATTTCAATCCCCGAGTACTTAATCTGGGATCTTCTCCTTTCTTGCTTGATGATCTTCTTCAACCTCCCTGAATATTTTGATAAAACCTCCTGCACAAGTGTGTTATGAGCTTTTAACAGATTGATTTATAATAAGAAATTGAACTGCAGCTTCCATTGTATATAACTTTACCTCATTCACAAAGAATGTTTGCAGACCATTTATGTGGATTTGAAAATCACAGAATTGTGACATAGCTGCTACTTTTGCATTGAATGAAATCAAGAAAACCTCAATCTGCAACACAGACCTATGCTTAAAGATATATGTACCGGCAGAAGACAGATGTTTGCACACCTATGCTGTGACCTCTATTAATTTAAAGGGTGAGCTTTTTTGACCTTTAGGAGAATCATGACTAGCAATGCTTTTGATGTACTTTAACAAACTTATTTTAATTAGTGAACAAGAGAACTTCTGTCCCAAAACATTAAAAATCAAAACATACAGAGCGGAGTTGTTTTCCCAAATTCAGTAAAAAATTACTCCTCCATCTCAGTACCTAAGAGTGAACCATGTTGTTCACCCACCAATTGCCAAATACTGTAATTATTGGGTATATGAACTAATGCTATAGGATCAGAACTTAGCAGATACATTTAGTTCAAGTAAAAAAAACACAAGCATCACATTGCGGCCTAGTATTCTTTGGGGGTGTTTTCTAGTGCTCCTGGGTATCATCCAGGAGCTAAACTAAGCTCCAAGGGACACACCAGAAACGGTGACTCCTGGCTCGGGTGTTTCAGTATTCTAGAGCACTTACTTGTAACTGAATCTCCAAAGAAGCCTAAAGCAAAATCCAGCAGAAGTCTATCTTTTTTTTTCACAAGAGAAGCAAAGAGACAGAGAAATTGCTGCAGGTGGTTACATTGATCAGATTAGTTTAGAGATGAATGTTGGTCTCCAACAATAATAAGGCAAAGAGATAACGTGGAGATGTCTGTTCTATGCGACAAGCTCTGCAAGTCAAGAAGGTTGCTCTCACTATCTCACAGATTGTTATATTGATATTCTTTTGTTGTTATGAGAGCTTAGGTTCCCTGTAGTTGAGGATTTTGATGGGAATTGCACATCTTGGACATGTGAACAAAGGGACCCTCAAAAGAGAAGAACATTTAGGTTAACAACGAATGAGGGAACAATAACTTATTTTGTCTCTTTCGTCCCTCTGCCTATCCCGTGTTGTTATGGTTTATGGATAACATCTAAAAACATTGAACAAAATACAACTAGACGGTAGGTAACCCCTAACGCCCTTTACATAGCAAGGGTAGGTATCAAAGTATCAATTATACAAAAGAAGAGGTTGCAAATGGCTTCTGGAATATAAACAATGTATCACCTTGCAGCGATTCTGCAGTTTTCTATTTTACTATTTCCATTTGAGAAAACTTAAACGTTGAAATCATACCAGGTCTAATTTTTTGTTTTAGGATGACAACGGATCTTGCACTTTAAAGACAAAGCACAAATCGAAATGTATCAAGGAACCAACTAGCAATTACACATTAGCATTGTGAGAATTAATATGCATAATGTCAAACAATATTCAACAAAATTCCAATAGCATGCAAATGCAGATCACGGTTCGAAGAATCGTAACTTAACACGAAGGGGCAGACGGTGCAGACCCATATGGTCAGAACACTATCCAACTCGCACTAGAGGCCTAAGAAACATTCAAAGCAAACTTAACACGAGCCAGCCCATATGGTCAGAACCATATCCAACCAGCACAAGAGGGCCAAGAAAACATTCAAAGCAAATGCCCTCCCCGGAAAGAGGAAACATTAACTGCGGGGTCTCAAAAGAAAGATGGAACCAAAATTTAGGAACTGTTTGAAAAAGTTCAATAATGGTGCCTGCTCCGATCCCTCTCCCGCCCATACTCTTTCTCCCGATCATAATCTCGAGGTCGATCTCTCCCCCTATCCCTTTCTCTGCTTCGACTCCGACGCCTATCCCTATCATCCCTTTCCCTGTTCTTGCTGCCCGCTCTATCATCATGTTCCCTTCCTCTATCTCTATTTCTTTCTCTGCCATCTCTATCAACAAAACCTGCCATTTCATTTTGTGAATAAAGTCAATCACTAATCCAAAAAGGAATCCTATTTGCCCATGACAGAGTAGCATAAATCACCATGGGTACACAATCTTAACGTAATTCTCACACTAGAACCATAGCTATTAACTCCTTAAACCGGATTTAGAAATCAGGAACCAGATATCACCAAGATATGGAGCATAGCATGCATACAAACCTTTTATGGGAGAACAAAATAATTCAGTCTATGTAGTCTTTCAAGATTATAAATCAGAAACATTAAATTCAGTACAGCATACTTCTACTAAGAAAAATCATGTGCTAAAATGCATAAATACCTATGTCCTCGACCTCCCATCCAGCACGCCCAGCACCTGGAAGAGCCCGTCCAGTCTGCTGTGATGTTTTAACTCGAAACTTTTTCTTCAGGTTACCAAACTCATCATACATCTCTCCATCATCCTGAGATTGGCATAAATGAGTGCTGAACAGGAACAAAATATATATAAATTCAACAAAAGTTTATGCAAATTATGTCTTACTTCTTCAGCCTCCCGCCGGCGTCGCTTGATTTCCTTCAGCTCTTCTTCATCAAGTTCTTTGTAACCACCACCACGCCCTCCTCTGTCAAAGCAGTAATACTTTGAATGTCAGAAGAGATTAAAAAGTTTCCAAATAAACTAAACAATAACTCTAAGCAAGTAGAAGAGACTCAAAAACTAAAGCACAACATACTAACTTCAAACTTAACTAACACCAGTATGTATCTAATTCTTCAGCTTAGGGAAAAGAAGTTCAAGAAAAAAAAATAAGAGGGGTTTGGGTTGAAAAGGTAGTTTGTTAGAGGTGATAGGAAAACACTGTTATTCTTTTTTTTGGTTAGAGAGAGACAACTTCTATCTGTCAAATTGCAAGATAACACCATCATAGGGACAATACTATACACATTGGTTGCTTATGCGCTAAGAGAATGACATAATATTTTGACAAAACAAGTTCGAATTCTTGATTAACAACTGGAGCAAAAGCACAATAAAAATTGACTATATAATACCTTACACCACCCTCATTGTGACCAGGTTTATTTGTGTTGCATATATTACATTTTGTACGCTTTGCCCAGTTAATGTTGCCACACCTGAAACAAAGATAAAAGAGTGCAATGAAGAAGCCATGTGAACAACAATGCCTTTATGTCTATTCTTGACAAGCATATAACAAAAACATTGTGCAACGATAATGCCTGAGATCCTGCTAACTAATTTTGAATTATAAAAGGATTAGCCAACATAATGAATGGAATATCATAAAATTTCAACCAACACGATATAGTCATTGAAGTACAATAGACACTTGACTATGTATAACTCAACAAAGATTGATGCAATAAGGCACCTAACTTCCACGACCTCACAATATAAACAGATTCGTTAGATGTAAGGAAACTCACATGAAAGATCAGGAAGGGGCGCCTCCAAAACATGAAGGATTTCCCATTGAAAAATAATTCTTCACTGTCTAATGTAGAAAGAACTGAAAACCTAATGGTAGACTTTCTCGTTTCAAGATGAAAAAGGATAGACAGAAACCTTAAAAAAAAGAAGTTTGATTTAATGTCTTTTGGAATAATATAACCCGACCATTCATACAAACCATTCAAAAGAAACAAAAGAGCAAGATATCCTCTGACAAGCTAGAACTGGAACTTATGATAACACAAACAAGAACAACAGCAATAAAATATAAAATAAAAAAAATCCAGAATAACAATGACTTTTACAAAGTGCTTAATCTTACATTGGACATGGCCAATCATTTGGGCCAAAGAGTCCCCCTGTAGGAGTACCAATCGGACCACCACGGCCACCGGAGTCAACCCCATGGCCCCTTCCACGACCACCACCCCCCGCCCCACCCCCAGAAGCACCAGTTGGCCGAGCACTTCCACAGCGGTTGCACACACCACGGAATGCAAAATTGACATTGCCACAACTGCTAGGAGAACAGGGCATGAGAAGCCATGTACTGAACAATATCACATCAAGAAATAGAAACACCAAACGAAAGTGCAAGAAAGAGCTGCTCACCAATCTCACATCACAGACCTTGTATTCGGACACGTCCAGTCTCCATCCTGTTGCCATGCTTTCCCAGGAACATCACCCCGGCCTTTACCGCCACTCCCATTCATATCCTCAGCATTTTCCTCTACTCCGCCATAACTTGGATCACCACCAGTAGAGCTTACATCAACCCCGGGGTTATACGCCTGGTCATCTTTTTTTGACTCTGCTATATGAACCCCAATGACATTACCATGAAACTCCTTGTTGTTAAACCACTCAACAGCCGCGAAAGCAGCATGTGGATCTTCATATGTCACAGTAGCATCTCCCTTGGGCTCATCTGTCACCTTGTCTCTATATAACCAAATCTTCGGTCTACCTGTTCGCTTGTCTTTCTAAACACCGCAGAGCAAGGAAATAGAAAAACGACAGTAAGAAACCAATAAACTCTTTCAAAAACACAAGGTAATTTACAGCAAATTCCAACAAATGAGACAACTGACAAATACCCTCTCAAAACTCCTCACCTTCAGCAAACCGATGGTACCGAAATATCCAGCAAGCATATCTTCATCAGTCCCCTCCGGCAAGTTGCAAACATACACAGAACCATTTGCAGGGCCTCCTTTTCCTGAATAGTTCGCCATATAGCCACACTCTCATGAATCACAATCCTTCACAAGCAAACTAGCTCCAGTCAAATATCATCCACAATTCTACAGACATACAAATCAAAAACAGATCCATTTGGCCAATTCGAGACTTAAGCATATCACATTTCTCACTATAAGAAAACACTTGCACAAACACTTCAGCTCAAATCAAATCGAAACGAAGTAGAAACAAAAGGAAAACGATCGATTCTGTATTTGTTTTCATGGATTTAGAAACGCAATACAAGATCTAGTGTTCCGATACAAGTAGCTTTCAAATTCCGATTACATTTTCGTTAAACTGATTGCCAGAAAGGAAATCGAGGTTACCTGAACGGCGGTGGCGAGGTCCTCGAGGCTCTCAAAGGTTCGGACGGAGGAGCCTATCTAAAACCGGCCGATTCTGTAGCTCCGTAAACCCTAATGAGAATTGTCAAGTAGGGAAGACGATGACTATCACGAGTCACGATCAGAATAGAGAGGAACTGTGAGACCTAATTCTAAACCACTATTTTACCACCCGCTCTTCGGTTATTTACGGTTTCGTTTTTTTATTTACTATTTACCGGTGAATTATAACTTTGTATTAATCGCTGATGTTTTACCTCAGGGAGTCCAATCCCTGTTGTAATCTTGGGTTTATCTCTCTCAAATAACTTTTGTAATACACTCACGACAGTCTTATTTTTCACAACTTCTCTTCAGCAATTTGTACATTTTGCTCTAGGAAATGTATTCAGGCAACGTAATGTTTAACTAGGTAGGCACTTTTGTTTCCTGCATTTTTAGTTTGGAGAAAGCTTCCAATGAGGACTAAGTGAGAACTTTCAAATGAACAGTTAGATGATATGCACATGAGAATTAAAAAATATCAATTAAAAGTGAAAATTTTGATCCAACCGTTCATTTAAAACCTCACTTGGTCCTTATTATAAGGTCTTCATTAGAAGCTCTTCCTTCAAATTTGGGTAAAGGATAGACCAAACACTAATCTTTTTCACAAATAAAAAAAACATTATACTTGCGAATTTACATGATATTTTGAATATTTTCTATAATAATAGATCGACCAAATAATGATGAGTATGGTATCTATTGTGCTATAGATAAACCTCCATATGACTCTTTTAATTGTTTTTGCTCAACAAAGTATTCATATTTTGTACGCGCCCTATAGGTTTGTGACATACTTGATTGTTTAAGTTAGCACTATGAACGCATTCATCCTACCTTGTGGCAACGTGCCAAGTTTTTTTTTATGATTTAATGTATCAAGCTTTGAAGGGACACATTTATTAGAATGTAAATTTTAGTTACACCTCCTCCTGATTTGTGAAGTGTATCTTCATTTTTATAATTTGACATTTTTAGACAATCTATTTTGCCCTTTCTATTATCTTGTTTATACTCACTTTTTTGTTTAGTTTTTCCTATATGTATACATGCACCTCCATCTCAATCACACCTCTGATGGATTGGGCCTCTACATCCTGATAATCTTTTTTACAACATGATTATGAATATAAACATGAAACACACTATGATTTTGTATTATTTTGGACAACAATTCATCCAATAATAATAATTTGGGCAGCCATGCACCCAAGTCCCAATTTTTTTCATAGAATACCTAGATTTGTTGTGTTTGTTTTCTTGGAGTGTTGACTTATTTTATTGATTGAATGGAAAAGTTGATATTAAGAAGTTAGAAAGGTGAATCGATCATGTATATATATATATAAAGCAAACCCGCGTAAATGAGTAACAAATTTTAACAAACAAAATCCAAATTGGATTGGAAGAATGCAAAGAGATTATATGAGAATATAAGATTCATAATCAAAGGGAGATGAGAAAACTATCAAGTAAATGCAGAATCAATTGTTTCATTCTTTAGGTAAGACAATATGTGGAAATCTAATATATTCATTAAGTTAGAAGATTTATTTAGCAAATTGTGAGGTCTGTGTTTGAGATTTATTTTTTCATTTTTTGGGTAAAGGGAAAAAAAAGGTAATAAAAAATCTATAAAAATATATGAATATACACTCAGCAAATTTAAAAGTGTAACTAGAATTCTCCTTATTAGAAAATGAAAATAAGAGCAGAATAAAAATGTGCCAAAAAAAACTAAGACCAGTTGATTCTGTATGGAACTGATTCAAAAGAGCATTAGATCGTGTTAACAGTCCTGATTCCTGAAACGTTAGCCGTGTCTGGTTTCAAGCTATGACCAAAGTCACCAAACCATAATAATTAGCTAGTAAACTCATCTTACTCCTATAAATTATGTGATATATAATACAGCACTCCTAGTGTAAGTTTCTGACCTCAAGTTGTAATCAGGCAAAAAAAGAAAAAAGAATACAAAAAAGATAACTACTGACTAAGTAATCTGCAAAAGATCACCTACGGTCGTGGGCACCCCTTGATCCGGAGGTGGCCCTTCCAGCATCAGCAGAGCTTCTGCTTTTAGCATCTGATTTCCTGTCTTCCCTAGGATCAAGTGATGACTTTTGTTTACACAGCATGTCCTCGGTGTACCGGTGCCACACGGCTTCCCTATCTTTTCGTGGCATCTTGTTATATCTGGGATCAGGCTTAAGTAAACGTTTAGCTGTTGACCATGAGTTAATCACTGTTTTTCCATCCTCTGTCTCTTGGGAGGCTGCTTCTGTAGTCAACACTTCAGCCAGCAGAGCTCTAAACTCATGTGTACATCGCTAGAAAAGGCAAACCATAGTGAAAATCAGAAAGCCGCTTTAGGGAGTTGCAAAAATCACAAAACAAGAAGAAAATGAATTTGGATCGAGTCACTGCTAGATCACGAGTCAATTTCAGTTATATTGATTCATGTCCAAGCTTTCATTTCTTTTCTCTCACCAAGCCACAGAGCATAAACCATGTCAACTAACAATCATCATTTAGGCTTGGCCATAAAAAACAATAACCTACAGCCTAGTAATATTTTGAATTCAATGTTAAAAGAACATCATTGGGGTAATACCTCATGTAGCATCTTTACATTTTCCCGGAAGAGCTTTTCCATATCGGATGAACTTAGATCAGGGTTGGCTGCACGCCTTTGTGGGTCCTTCTCCAACTTAGGCTTAGATTCTGTCCAAGATGCCTGAGTACAAGATAAGCAAAAAAATTAACATTGATAAGTACAGGATACACCTGCTAAAGAATTTTATAATAATTTATATCATTCTGAGTCTAGATATTGAAAATATCATACCTGAGGATCTTTGATTGTTTCCACAAGTAAAGCTTGAAAAGAAGACATTGCCTCCTTCCTGCGAACTTTCACTCGCACCCTCTCTGTTTCTTGTTCTTCTCTTTCCTTCCGCTTGCGTAGTTCTCGCTCTCTTTCCCTTAATTTATCCTAAAACCAGTGTAAGGGAGAGAAAACTTTTAATAAATTTTCACCTCAAATATCTTACCTCACTAAAAAGGTTTTCTTTATGTAAGTTCACTTGTAGCATTGAGATTTTTAGCAAATGCACAAAGTTAAGACTTTTAGATATACAAATGCACATATATGTTCAGTGCATAGACCTGAATTCAAAAGTGTCATAAAAGAATGATATTCCTATTCAATACGTGTCTTTACCTGCTCATCCCGTTTAGCTTTTGCCTCTCGTTCTGCTTCCTCTTCCACAGCTTTGAGATCTGATATGTACTTGTTGAATAAAACTTCCCTATCCTCATGTTTAACAGATTTGTACCTTGGGTCATTCCGCAGACTATCTTTCACCTACAGCCGGTTTAAACAAAAAATGAATCTACAGGATATAGAAACTCTAGCATACTGTACACCCAAGTATTTTGACTGGTTGGTGCAAAAGGTTTGTAATCACACCACCTAATTTTCTACTTGCGGATTAGAAATAAATAAATAACAACCTGCTGTAACATGAACTTACCCTGGACCAACGGGAATTAACTGTAATATCTCCTTTTTCTTGAAGCATGCATTTAAAACTAGTTGCAGCAGCAGCACGCGCTACTTCAGCCTTTTCTTCAGCAGCTTTCTTCAATGGAAGGACTCTGCAAAGAAGACAAATTGTCTATGAACAATTTGATAAATAAAAATGAGCATGGAAAGAAAAACTAGATTATGTTTTTGTCTATGATCTACCTTTCATTTAACAAATGCTCTCGATCCTTGCGATCCAATTTCTCAAAGCGTGGATCATTGCCCCATTTCTTTCTGAAACTGTAGTAATCAGTGGCATCATCAATTTCCTGAAAAGTTCAAAGTAATTTAATAAACTATCTTCAATCCCACAGTTCAGCTAATAGAAAGACACACCAAACTTAAAACAAGGGACAACTCTGTAAGACCTCTGCAGCTTCGTCCAGTAACTGCTTAAATGCCTCTATTGCAGCCTTCTGAGCTGCTCGTTTTTCCTTGCGTTCCTCCTCTGCACGTGTCTTAACATAGTGCTCAAACAAGGCTCTCCTTGAATAATTTGGAATTGCCTGCAAGAGGATAGACCTTTTTCAATAACTAACTGGCAAGAGCAAAACAGTAAACAATACTGCAAAGAGAGGGAAATTCCCACAACTACAGTCTCCCATCCAGGCTGTGTCATTCACAACAATGAGTAAATTGATCGTGGCTAAGTGTTGAAGAAGAAACAGAAAGCCGGAGATTTAGGATTTAGGATAGAAGAGAGATCGTTGAATCATTGTAGCAAATTCACCTTCCCAAAAGGTTCAAAATTATTGACTTCCCAGAAGGAAGGTAAAGAATGCATATGTTCTAAGTTCTGTAGTCCGGATTAAAACAACTAATAAACTGATCAAAGGGACGCTATAATTAACTTAACAGGTTGCCGCACAAATTCATTCTTCCACAAGAACCAATAAGCATGTTTCAAGCAATACCAGATTTAACCATATAAGTGCCCCTAATTTTTAAGCAAATCTTTACTCAAGTCACTGAACAAACCTTAAATCGTGGATCAAACACAATCTTTGGCAGTTCCTTCTCCCACTTTGAAAACGGTGCCACTCCCCGCTCTTTGAGCATCTCCTGTATACAGTAGTCATACCATTAGCAGTTATCCACAGCCACACCTCTAGTGGCAGCAACTCAATTAAACTCGACTAAAACTCGTAATGGCTACATTTAAAGTTTCATAAAGGAGAAAGGGTAGCAAACTACACGGTATACAGAGCTAAGTTGAAACCTTCAAGACTGACAACAACGGCATATCCAAACAAAAATATAAAGAAAATAAGATAAACTAAATTCAAGTATAAGAGTATAAGTAAAATAAAATTTAAATAGAGCAAAGGAAAGCATTTGGCAAAATTAAACAAAGCAAAGGGAAACATTTGCCAATATTAAGTCAGCTTAATTTGTGAATGTAAAGCCCTGAAGAGATTATAGAAGATTCAAAAGACTCCAGAATATGGTCCATTTTGAGTGATCATATTATGGTGATATAACACTAAAAGCGACATATACCTTGAATTGAATGATACCCTCCTCCTTTGTTGGCCCACTATCTGTATCCTCTGAATCTGATGAGGAGTCAGACATGTTACCATCCTCATTAGTGTCATGTAGCTTATCCTTGCTATTCTCACTCTGCTGGACCTTAGTTGTGCTCCCAACTCCTCTTGAGCCATTTAATTCTGAAGGTCCTGACAGTGGTGATGAAGTAACAGGAGCTCCAGAATCCTGCAACTTCTTTTTAATCAGGTCGAGTGCAGATGTTGATCCTTGCATGGTTGAGGCCTTGCAAGGCATGGCTTCACGACCACCCGTGCTAATAGCCGGAGCACTCAAACTAATTGGAGCAGATTCATTTTCAACCATTTGACTATCAGTTGAAACTGACACTGGATGTTCTTTTGGCGTGTCACCATCCTGCTTCTTGCTCATTTCTATCACTTCATTTGGGATCTGCCAGCTGCTGACCTGATTGTGGGAAGCAGAAGAAGGATGGAGCAAGGTTTATAGCAAGTAATGCCTAAAAAACACAAAGAAGAAAACTTCAGCAGACCTGAAGGTTTCAATAAATAAGCCGTACCTTGGTTTTGCTATTATGGTAAAACTTTTTCCCATCACTCATTGTAACCAATACCCAATCAGTTCCGGACAAATTCACCCTAAACAGAAGAGAACCAAATCAAGAGGCTGAAATAATATTCCAAGGGACAATGGCATTCTGAGACAACTCTAACATCATTAAGGTAAACAGACTAACATCCCAGAAGTCTAAAAAAACAACTTACGTCGAAACTGGAACTGGCTGAATAGAAACCTTATCAGGCTGCACAAAATAGCAATTAAGAGTTAATCAGACAAGAAACTACAAGCAATGACGAGGCTAAAGTCATGTACAATCCTAAAAAGGATAGAAAGGGCTCTGGGATAATATCTGTTTAAAATGTGTCTGTGCTAATTTTCTATCAACATAAGTTAATAAGAAAAGAGTTGAAGGTGTATTTGAGAAATCCTCAAGACATGTATAACCAAAGCAATCATCAAACCAAATGAAAGCTTGCTTTTTTCAAGTGACAATTTTTAAGGAGATGCAGAAAGGACAACAAGAATACTACAGAGAATTCAAACCGATGCAAAACTCGCTCCACAACACTGTAGACTGACATACACCAATAAATTAAAAACAACACAACACAACTCATAAAATTATGAATGAGAAGTGTAGGGACCAAAGCTCCATACCTACAGGGTTAGGAAGAAGAAGACTATGGTCCACTTTCTCACCACTTATACAGGGTTAGGAAGAAGAAGACTATGGTCCACTTTCTCACCACTTATATTGGAATGTGGACATAACAAGGTGGTCTAGTTAAAATAAGATATTATTAAACAGAATAACACATAATGAATTGGAGGCCTAAGAATGAACTGCACCAGCATTACAATCCACCAAACACAAAAATAAAGCAACCTGCATTTTAAATACAGTTAACTCTAGCATCTAGTGGTTAAAGAAATGTAAATCAAGATAAGTCGTCTTGCAAACCAAAATTAATGGAAGACAAGTAGCATATGAATACGGTGCATAACTCCACACACCTCCTTAAATCCAGCAGGCTCGTCATAAGTTGATTTGCCAGTCACAGCATTATAATAGTATACAACTCCTGTCTCTGTCTTGTGAGCAGTCCAAGTATCCAATTGTTGAGAATCGGGTATAGACACAGAAGGGGGAGGCATAACTTGTGCAGGCAAAGGATATGGACCAGGAAAAGCAGCAGGATGCGGCTGAAACGGTGACCTAAGTATGCCTTCCATCTGTGGGGACTGCAACCATACTCCATGGGGGTTTGCAGCCATACCAGGTAAAGATGGGTATGGGGCCCCTGCTTGTGGCTGAACAACAGATGATATAACAGGAGGTGTTTGCAAGCCAGGTCTATGTGCTATAGTAGAAGAATCAACCGGTGCAGATCGTGCATTTGGATTAAAGGACATTTTCACTGAGTGTGCTGTTCCAGGAGGACCAGGGGTTCCAGGCATTCCATGTGTCGTGTTAAATGTTGGGATAGTTGCAGGTGAGACATTCTGCTGTTAAAAAAGAAACTAGAAAAAATTACTTTGAATACAACCACAGACACCAAGGACATCTCAAGCAACTAATACATTGAATCATATGCATAAGTTATGCATCATCCAACTACAGCAATAACCCTTTGAGAGACGATTGCAAACCTTTACTATATCTATATACGTGAGTGGATGGAAAACTGTAAACAATCACTTAATATGTAAGTTCAAATGACTCTGTAAGAACCCTCACCATGCCAGATTGAAACAGCTGATTATTAGGGAAGGGATAATTAGACTTTGGAATGTTGTATGAAAAAGAGGGATTGGCAGAAGATGACAAGCCAGGAACTGGGGGTTGAAGAACCATTGGAGATGCTGACAGATTAAAATTAGTTGCCTGCATAGAGATATAAAAATAAATAAATAAAACACACACACATTTAGAACCAGACGTATCCATTTTAAAATGCAAACTTGATTTAATAAATCGGAACTGACAGGACTAGGTGATGGCTGCTGAGAGGTTCCAGAAGTGTTATTTGCACTTGGAGGCACACCGTAAGGGACTGCATTTGAAGCAAGTGGCGCAGCAGTTGGAGTTGAAGGAACCCCTGCCGGTAAACCAGAAACTGGGGCTTGAGATACAGATGATGGCACATCCTGCGGTAACCACGCTGGTGATGCCATTATTGTAACTGCTTATGATAAAGAAACGTATTAAGAAAGAAACTAGAACAATCATAAGCAGACATTTCATCTATATAGGAAAATCCTCTCAACCAATCAGATAAAACGTAAAAGAAATAACATATACACTTCTTGACATAACAAAACGCATGTTCCTAATTCCTACTGCCAGCAAACATCACCACGTTAACATCATTTTCGGTGCACACTTTTGATTCCGCACCACTTTATAACAAGCTGAAACAACAGTTTATGTGTTGTTTCTCCCTCGAAGTCGTAATCGGCACACATTACAGCTTATACAAAATTTCAGGAGCATCACAGGCACCTCGAGGTTTCATTTATTTCTTTGTTTTTCTATTTATAACCTAAATTCCTAATTCTAATTTGCCCTAATATATTCATATGTGCATAATGTGTGTCTGAACAAACCTAACCATGACTTCAAACACCTTCATATGCTATTATTACTCACACAGCAGCTTCGGCGCTGTGTAACTATCAGATTTAACCGACCGGAATACTTCAATGCTATACGGCAAAAGGTAAATAAGATCAAAATTTATTTTCCAGAAATCAAATTGCGATGCGCACAAAAAGCAGAGAGAGAGAGAAGAGAGAAGTGATTATTTAAGGACTAACCAGACGATGAAGCGAAACGACGCGTCGTAGTTGTCTCCGGTCGACTCTGCCGCGGACGGAGGAAGTTGGGAGAGTGGCGGGGGGGAAGAAAGGGGTCAAGTATCGGACATAAATTGAGAGCTAGTTTGCACCCAAAAAAAATATAACAGTGAACTCGATCCGACCCGACCCGACTGTTAGCCCATTTGAACTGCTTGCTGGTAGTACAGTTAACACTTGGACCCAAGCCCAAAAAATGATGGGTTTAGGGGCACACGAGTTGCTTACTTTGAATGGAATTAAGCGTTTTCACGTATCGTAATGAATTAGTGCACGTACGGTGCGATGAAATCTTGCATGGTTGGTTGGAGATTTAATCCATTTTAACCAATGTCGTGGCTGCGGTGATCGGACTCATCAGAGTCTGCAAATAATAAGCAAACCAAGAAAAAAGATTAGAAGAAAATGGAGCTTGCATGTGAGACTAATGCATGAAGCATTGGCGAAGCGAAAATGAGAGGAAGGGAGACTGATGGAGGATAGACGCAAAGGGGAGGTCGAGGGAAGAACAACTTTGAGAAGGAAGCATAGGAGGCCAAGATTGGGAGAAAGGAAAAGATCGAAAAAGGAGATCATAGCACAAAATAGAAGGTAAAACAATCATGTAACTCGTAAGTAGGTCTGTAAAATGGGTCGGACCGGCCCTAAGATATGATGTTCATATACTACCTGGCCTAGAGTTTTTTCAGCCTTTGGTGTAAAATGGGCAGGGCCGATCCTATCATAAATATTTGAAACCCAAGCTCGGTCTTTAGACGGGTAAAGTCAGGGTCGGGCAAGGCCCGCTCATGGCCCGCCCACTTTTAGCCCACTATTTGTATATAATGAAATTATTTTTTATCTTTATATGTTTTCCAAATCCTGTCATTAATATTGAAAAACTTATATATTAAATGATAATTATGTTTAACTATGTACTTATATAGCCAATTAGTCATTGCTCAATTATAGACAATTGATATTTATTATGGGCTGAGATTGGGTCAGGCCGAATCAGGCCATGAGTTGGCCCTATATGGCTCAGGTTTTGGGCCGCCTAAGGCTTCAAAAGTGTTATCCTTACCCTACCATTTCTTACATTGGTCGGGTAAAACCCGCCCATTAGTTTGGGTCGGGACGACCCTTGACCCATTTTTTCAGGCTAAATTTAGGTATTTCCATTGACCCTGAGCTGAATTTAGAGACCTACTCGTAAGCAAAAACAAGTTTTGTATATTTCCTTTTGTTAGCCACGCATGGGAGTCAACGAGGTAACTACAACTGCGCACACTGCATAAATCTCCATCCCATGTCTTCGAACGCCACCTCATAATCGATCGAGCTTCTGTGACAGTGACAACATAGCTCATACCACGAATCAAGATTCCTCAATTGCCTTCAAAGCCTCATATGCATCACCAATATTTAGCAAGTCTAACCCATCAAATCTAGTATCATTTCACAATTGCTTGAATAAACTGGAACCAAACAATGCCTCTAATTTTGTTTGATCTAGTAAAGAAATTCATGTTGAGATTAGATCTATATTTTCAGAACTAGCAGCTCAAATATATGCACAGAAGGGAGAGAGATCTAACCACCCTTAACAACTAAAAAACCTAAAACACGGATCACCACAAGTCCTACCAACTATGCCTCCATAAGGCATGGAGAGAAAAGGAGAGGATGATGTGAGCTAATTTTCACAAAAGTAACAATATCTCAATACTCCTCAAGCTGGATCGAGAGAAAATCTGGATCTAAGCTTGGACAACAGAAGCTCAAACTGTGCTGCAGAAAGAACCTTGGTGAAGAGATCTACAAGTTGATCACAGGATCTGGTGAACACTGTCTCAATGATTTTTGCCTGAACTTGATTTCGTATAAAATGACAATGTACTTTGATGTGTTTGGTTCTTTCATGAAACACATGGTTAGCTGCAATATGCATGGTAGCCTGATTGTCACAATATAACATGATAGGGAAAGAATGAGAAATATCAAGATCAAACAGCAATGCCTTCAACTAAATAAGCTCACAAGTTATAGATGTCATAGCCCTATATTCAGCTTCTGCACTGCTCCTAGCCACAACTGACTGTTTTTTGCTCTTCCAAGTAACAAGATTACCTAAAACAAATGTGCAATAACCTGTTGTAGATTTTCTATCCAATGCATTTCCTGCCCAATCTGAGTCTAAGTAGCCAATAATTTGAAAATGATCATGCTTCTGCATTGCAATACCTCTACTCACAGTACCTTTGAGATAGCGCAAGATTCTCTTAACAATATTGAGATGAAAAGAGTTAGGAGCATGCATAAATTGGCTAACTAAGCTTACTGCATAGGTAAGATCAGGTCTTGTGATGGTGAGGTAAATCAGCTTGCTTACAAGGTGTTGATAAGAACTAACATCATCAAGAGCTGTACCAGGGGTGTCCAAATCAATTTTGTTGTTCAAATGAGTTCGAACAGGCTTACAAGCTGACATTCTTGTTTCATCTAGGAGATCAACAACATATTTTCGTTGATTTATGAACAATCCATTTTGAGTGCGACTCATCTCAATTCCCAAAAAATAATTTAGGGAGCCAAGATCTTTGATTTCAAACGCATCATGAAGTGCAGCCTTTAATTTTTGAATCTCACTCTCATTATCTCCTGCAACAATGAGATCATCCACGTAAACAAAAACAATGATCTTTCCAACTGTGCTACTTCTTATAAACAAAAAAGAATCATAATGACTTCTTTTAAACCTTGAGGAAATGAGAACTGAACTTAGCTTTGAATACCAAGCTCGTGGAGATTGCTTCAATCCATAAGGGCTTTATGGAGCTTACAGACCATACCAGCTTCATTTTCTCTTGGATGGCCTAGTGGGATTTTCATATACACATCTTCTCCAAGTTCTCCATGCAAGAATGCATTTTTGACATCCATCTGAGACAAACACCAACTTGAGTTTATGGCAACAAACAAAAGAACCCTTATGGCGTTCATCTTTGCTACAGGTGCGAATGTTTCCTTATAATCCACTCCAAAGGTCTGTGTAAAACCCCTAGCCACCAAACGAGCTTTGTGTCTCTTAAGAGAACCATCAGAATTATATTTGAGCTTATAAATCCACCTAACTCCAACAAGCTTCTGCCCTTTGGGAAGGGGAACAATACTCTAAGTTTTGTTTGCATCTAGAGCCTGCAGTTCATCTTGCATGGCTCTCTGCCACTCAGGAAATTGCATTGCATCGGAAAAAAATTTTGGTTCATGATCTGCAAGAATTTTAGTGAGAAAGGCACATTGAGCACCCTCAGGAGAATGAAGACCACGATTCACTGAATAACGTGTGGCATAAGTAACAAAATCATCCAGCCTTGTAGAAGGATTTCTGGTTCTAGGAGGATTTCTCCTAGGTACCACAAGAGCAGATGAAGGGCCAGAAGAAGGAGAAGTTGACTGAGAAGATTCATTTTCATCCAGACTTGTGGCTTGTTCCCTCTGGTCATCACTAGGAATCTGTGACTCTTGAGTTGTTTCAACTTCTTCAACAATCTCACTAAAATCAGAATACCTTGGAGGAGGAAATAAATCACTGAGATTCTCCCCATGAGACTGGCCATCAGTAGCACAATAAAAAAGAAAATCTTCATGAAATTGCACATTTCTCGACACAATCACATTTCTAGTTACAAGATTGTAACACTTGTAGCCTTTTTGTGTTGATGAATATCCAAAAAACATACATTTTATTGCCCTTGGATCAAACTTATCTCTTCCAACAGCCTGAACATGCACAAAACAAATGCAGCCAAAAGTTCTGAGATGGCTAATGTCAATTTTCCTTCCTTTAAGAACTTCAAATGGAGATTTAAATTGAAGAACACTACTAGGTAACCTGTTGATCAAGTATGCAATAGTTTGAACTACATGAGACCAGAATCTTTTTGGAACATGATTTTGCAGCAGTAAGACCCTAGCTTTTTCAAGTAAATCTCGATTTTTTCTTTCTGCAATGCCATTTTGTTGTGGTGTGCCAACACAACTAGTTTGATGTAAAATACCATGTTCACTTAGATAATTAGCCATGGCATTAGAAGTGTACTCAATGCCATTATCAGACCTCAGAATTGAGATTGAAGTGTTAAATTGATTTTTAACAAGATTGTGAAAATCTTGAAAACTTTTAAAAACTTCACATTTATGTTTCAGTAGGTAAACAAATGTGGAACGAGTATGATCATCAATGAAAGTTACATAGAAACGATATCCATTGAATGAATTAACTGAGACAGGACCCCATACATCAGAGTGAACAAGCTCAAAAGGCTTAGTTGCTCGAGAGTGTGAAATAGGAAAGGGAGATATAGTTTGTTTTGCCATATGACAAATTTCACACTCATGAGCAACCTTACAAGAGTCTGGAAATAACTTAGACATAACGGGAAAAGATGGATGAGCAAGTCGTTTGTTCCACAAAAGTTGCTGAGAAGCTGACTTGGAGGAGGAAAGAAAACATTCTGAAAAACTGGAGAGTCTTGAACTAGTGAAGATATAGTACAGACCATTCAAAAAGAATCCCTCACCAATCTTCACCTTGGTTACTCGATCCTGAAAAATAATGTCATTAGAAGAAAATATGGCTAGACAATTTAGTAAACGAGTTGTTTTTCCAACTGAGAGAAATTTAAAAAGAAACGATGGCACAAACAGAACATTTGACTTAATGTTTTTTGAAAGAATCTGCAATTTTCCTTTATCACAAACTGAGACAGAATTTCCATTTGCAATGGAGACATGAGAAGAATGTTTTGATTTTTCAAAAGCTAACAAATTTGAAGAATCATTTGTAATGTGTTCTGAGACTCTTGAGTCAACTATCCAAACATCACCAATTTTGCTAATATCTAAAGCAGTAGAAAAAGCAACAATGATATCTGGAATATCCTTCTCAGGAGCAAGATCAGAATTCTCTAAAAAACCTGCAAACTTGCCAAGTAAAGTTGTTATATTTCCACTTTCACCACTGCTCATGCCTCCTTGCTTGCTATTAATGAAGTTGGCAAACTAATTGATAAGAGTTATTGGATTTGAAGTGAAATTCACAATTGGTTCAGATGTACTGCATAGATTGGATTTGGGAGCAGACTTATGCACATATCCCTTCTGACTTTCATTCCATTTAGGCTTCAGCTCTGGATGGAGTATCCAGCAAGTTTCCTTTAAATGACCAATTTCAGCTCTCCCAATAGATTTGCAGTGGGTGCAGAGTAGATCTGGTCTTTTCCCTTTGTACATATGAGTATTTGCAGTAGGCTAGCTTGCAGCAAAGGCTCTAGCATCAGCACTTCCTGATCTAACTTCCACATTCATGACTTTCCTACGAGTTTCTTCACTGTGTATGACATTAGTAACAGTAGAAAGTTTTGGAAACTCTGCACTCATCATGAGGTGACTCCTTAAATCCTCATATTCAGGTCCAAGACTGGCTAGGAGTTGAAATACCTTGTCTTCATCAGCTCTCTTCCTCAATATAGCTCCATCAGTTGTATAGGGTCTGAGGATATCAATCTAATTCCATTTGGATTTTAAAACACCAAGATGTTGAACAAAGGAGTTTGTACCTTGTTGGATTTCAAACAATTCTCTATGCAATTGAAACACCCTTGCTGCATTATTAACACTTTCATAAAGCTCTTTTATTGCTTCCCACAAGTCATATGCGCACTCATAATAGTTGAACACTTTTGCGAGACTTGGATCCATTGAGTTGATAATCCATGCTCGAATTTGTTAATCCTTGCTCAATTCTTTTTCGTAGTTCTCAGCATCAGCAACTGGAACCTTGTTCTCCTTAATGTAACTTGCCTTGGATCTTCCTCCAATAGCGAGTTGCATGTTTCTCAACTAGTTCAAGTAATTAAACTGATTTAGTTTGGTGGCCACAATGCTCTGATTCGAACCTATATCAACATACTTAGCTATCATTGAAGATGGATCAACAGGAACCGTTTCAGAGGAAGAGCCTTGATTTTGAGGTGTCATGGTTAGCTAAGAAGATGAGGAAATGAGTGAAAGAGCAGAAGCAGGTCCTATAAGGATCACTGCTCTGATAACATAAAAAAATTCATGTTGATATGAGAAGAATGTTGAGATTAGATCTTATATTTTTCAGAACTAGCAGCTCAAATATATATATAGAGAAGCCTTCAACAACTAAAAAACCTAAAACATGAATCACAACAAGTCCTACCAACTATGTGGCATGGAGAGAAAAGAAGAGGATGATGTGAGCTAATTTCACAAGAGTAACAATATCTAGAAATATAAAATTATGGGAGCTAGCTCAAAATGAAGTAAACGAGGCTAGCGAAATAGGTTAAAAGGGAAACCAAAGTGGACTGTGGAGCCGTGGAAGGGCACTTCCCGCGTCGGCTCCGTCCCATGTGGAAATTCTCAAAATAGAAGAGTACCAAACGAGGAAAATAAAACATGAGAAATAAGTATTTATCCACGTCTTCCACATTTTAAGCCATTTGTCTCTCGGTCGTGTTTTTACATGGAGGCTCTCTCTCTGTTCAATTCACAGCACCCCAAGCTTTCCAGACTACGTTTCTGCTAACCCAATCTCATACTCTTACTGCCATCTGTTGTCTGCTTCTTTTATTATTCAATGTTTACCAATGCGATTTCTTATGCCCGCATCACCACTATTCAATGATTTCACAGTCCGTTTCAGCGAGCTTCGAGTCCTCGCACCCTCTGGTTCACTGTCCGTGTGGTAGTTTCGCCAATAATACCACCATTCTTTCGCTTACGAGGAGAAGAAGGAACCCTTGGAGAAAACGAGGGTTTACTGCTTGTGTTATCTCCCCGGATGGGTCCAGGTCTAATATGAATGTAGAGATTGCAAATTCGAGTAGAAGGGCAGCCAAGAACTTGGTGCTGAAGCGTTTTTCGAGTGAATTGGACGCTTTTGATGATGAGCCACAGATTCAGATGGGTTCAAATTTTACAAACTTTCAAGAGGACCCTTTTGTAGATAAGCTCAGGACTCAGCTGGGAGTGATACACCCAATGCCGTCGCCGCCGATTAACCGGAACATTGTGGGATTGTTTGTGTTTTTCTTCTTTGTTGGAGTTGGTTTTGATAAGTTTTGGACTTCGAGGAAGAAGGTGGCAAGTGGAGATGGGGTTAGGGAGGCATGGCCGCAAGTGCCGACGAGCTTTTCGTTGTTTTTGGAGAAGGATTTGCAGAGGAAGGAGTCGGTGGAGTGGGTGAACATGGTGTTGGGGAAGCTGTGGAAGGTTTATAGAGCCGGGCTTGAGAATTGGCTCATTGGGTTGCTTCAGCCGGTTATTGATAATTTGAAGAAGCCTGACTATGTTGAGCGAGTTGAAATCAAGCAGTTTTCTCTGGGGGATGAGCCATTGTCTGTTAGGAATGTCGAGAGGAGAACATCACGCCGTGTCAATGATCTGCAGTACGTTAACATGCTTCAATTCACTATGTTTGATGTGTGACTGCTTAAATCTCTCATATTCCCTATAGTTCTGTGTATTGTTGGATAGTGTGTAACTATGATACTGCCTTGTTGAACCCTAAACCTTTAGGTAATATAGTTTTGAAATAATGTGGATATCATGAACATGTATGTGGACTTAGAAACTCAATTTTTCGTGCTGACATTCGATGTCAATACAATACACCGTTTGACATCTGGTCTTTACTTTACTGCATACAGGTACCAAATAGGTCTACGTTATACTGGTGGTGCTCGTATGCTGTTAATGCTTACACTGAAATTTGGCATTATTCCCATTTATGTGCCAGTCGGTGTTCGAGATTTTGATATTGATGGAGAGCTTTGGGTCAAAGTGCGGCTCATACCAACATCGCCTTGGGTGGGAGCTGTTCAATGGGCTTTTGTCTCACTTCCCAGAATCAAATTTGAATTGTCACCATTCCGCTTGTTCAACTTAATGGGTATGTGATTAGTGGTTTCCTGACTTATTTTGACTTTTAATCTATGATGTGCCTGGTAGGACTATATTTGAAGAGGAAAGGGGATATATACTGGTGAAAAAAGTAAGGGAAGGTTAGGGTACTGATGGCCAGTTGTGTTTTGTGGTAGAATGGGAGGTGAGGAAGAAATGTTGTGTGTCAAAGCATATGGATATTGTTGTTTACATAACCAAGTATATATTAACGAAGAAGTTTGAAAGAAAGAGCCTTAATCCATGTTTAGTGATTCTCTTGAACTTGATTTGAAACAAAACAGATGACTGGAGGGCTAAAGGATTGTGAACCAAGTAAAACTTGCAATCCCCCTAGAAGATTATTATAACTGACTACAGATTATGATTGCCAGTAAGCCATGCATTACCACTTCTTACAGTTTAGAAGTATTCTGTCTGCACATAGTTCTTAGCAGACAGTTTGTCCAAATTATATCAGCAGAGAAAGGGAATACTTTAGAACAGAACCCGACTCCGATAAGTATTGACTTTTAGTACTGATAGAGATACTAGGAAATTAGAAACTTTTATTCTGTACAACTACTTTCCTCACTACCTGCATCCGTCCCTTAATAATTCTGTGGACTACAGATTATGCTGAAGCTGAATCATGTGGAATACTGTAATCACCATACTGTCATCCAGTTTACCATAATAAATATTGTTTATTCTGTTTGTATTGTTTCATTTTCAAGAAATCATCATATGTCGAAGATACTGATAGATGCTCATTCCCTTCTTTGTGCATGCATTGGGCAATTTCAGCAATCCCTGTTCTCTCAATGTAAGTGAATGCCGTCTCTCTCTCTGTCTCTATCTCAATCCCTGTTCTTACATCAATTTTTGACATATCTATCACTATTTTAGTTGCGTGTATTTATCATTTTTATGTATCCATGATGCTCGTGTTGAATAAGTTCAGGCGCTGATACAACAGTTTTCTTTGTTCTGTAGGTTTTTGACTAAACTTCTCACAAAGGATTTACCTAGACTATTTGTACGACCCAAAAAGATTGTTTTGGATTTCCAGAAAGTAAAAGTTGTTGGCCCTGTAGGAGATGATTTCAAGTCAGGGGACATGCAAGAAGGAAACAAGGATTTTGTTGGAGAATTATCAGTGACCCTTGTAGATGCTCGGAAGCTTTCCTATGTCTTTTATGGTAATGCATCTCTTCCTATGTAGTTGTGCAGCACGAGCAAATTAACTGTACTCTGATTTAGTGAAATTTTATTATTTGACTTATTAATCAATTGCTTTTCTTCTGACTGCCATTGATTTGAACAAAACAAAAAGAATGTACTGTTCTCCTTGGAGGATGCGTTTGATTCTTCTATGTCCTTTTTTTTCGAGAAGTTATTCTGTGTCTTTTAAGATCCCATAATTTCTTATCTGTTTCAGGCAAAACAGATCCATATGTTACTCTAAGCTTAGGGGATCAGATAATAAGAAGTAAAAAGAACAGTCAAACTACCGTTATTGGGCCTCCTGGTGAACCAATTTGGAATCAGGTGAGCCTACTTCAAGTCCTGGTTAGTCTGCAGTCAGGAAAACTGGCATGTGTAATGTAATAGCTAATTGTGTGTTTGTCTCTGCTTGCAGGATTTTTATATGCTTGTAGCGAACCCCAAAAAGCAAAAACTAAACATCCAGGTCAAGGATTCTCTTGGATTCACAGACATAACTATTGGTACTGGTGAGGTACAACATTTTATCCATAAAAAATTTAATTGGTTTTGTGATTGGGATGGCTAGATCGCATATATTACCGGATTCATGCATCCACTGTTTATCATGAAAAGAGGCAATAGTTGAATAAAACATAAAGCAATCATGGGGCAGGGGACAAGGATTGCAAGCTTGACAAGTCCTGAGGAGCACAAGTTTATATAAAACTGTATTTTTCCATTACCTTTCATCATTTTCTATAATAACTTAAACAATGATATTTCTAGGTTGATCTTGGATCTCTTCAAGACACTGTACCAACAGACAGGATTGTGGTACTCCAAGGAGGTTGGGGACTGTTTAAGAAGAGGTCTTCTGGTGAGATACTACTACGACTGACATATAAAGCATATGTTGAAGATGAAGAGGATGACAAAACTGCTGTGGATCTTAATGATACTGAAGATGAAGATGATGAGTTGTCTGATTCTGATGAATCAAGTATTTATGAAAAGGATAAAACCGATTCTGTTAATGAAACGGACAAAGAGTCTTTTATGGATGTTCTAGCAGCTTTGATTGTGAGTGAAGAATTTCAAGGTATAGTGGCAAGTGAAACAGGAAACAGCAGGGTTTCAGACGATTCTTCCAATGCAGCTTCAAAAACGCCAAGATTACGCGGTATTGATGCAGAATCGGTGCCTTCAAATTCTAGTAATAGTTCCGAAGTTTCTCGAGGTACTGTCTTTTATTGTTATCACTTCTTTGTTAACTGAAGTTTGCAATGTAACAAAACCAATCTTCTAATTTGCAGGCTCACCCTTATTTTGGCTTGCCGTTATAACCAGCATATCAGTACTAATTGCTATCAACGTTGGTGGTTCAAGTATTTTCAATCCTTGATACATCCATGATGAAAAGAACCAGTGCTTGCTTTTGATCCAAGTAATACCAGAGTCCTTTTTCACTACTTCATTTACTCATTGAATTAATTCATATCATAGCTCATTGTATAGTTGTTCTCAAGAACCGCCCTCATCCATTTGCAGGGTGGAGAGTGATTGCTGGTTTCTCGAAGATTGACTCGCATCGATTGTTAGTCTACATACACTCATTACGGTATATTTGTGATTACTGCAGAGGAATGTTCTATCAGGCGGGAATTTTTCTTTTTTCTTTTTCTTTTTCTTTTTCTTTTTTGAGCCATAGCAATTAGCATAGAGGAAATAGGAATGTCTATAAGCTGAAATGTTCATACCAATTTTCAGCTTATACAACCGAACATGCGACATGGTTCTCATTACCAAACAAGTTAGTTTTTGGAAAAACGAAGAAAGCCATAGCTCAGAGATAAGTAGGAATGATCGAGTGGATCTGGACCAAAAGCTTGTATTGGATTTGGATCCATACTAACTAGTAATTGTGGTACCAGTGGAGATGTGGCAGGGGAATCATGACCCATCCCTGTTATAATATTATTATTGTCTGGAAAGCTTGCTGATAATTGAACCCAGTAACCATACCAATTTATTTCTATCAGATTAATTTAAAATAGAAAGGGGTACGAAAATTATAATTTAGGGTCACGTTTTTCTTCATCCTTAATGTCGTATGATACTTTTGTTAGGCGTGATACTTATCATGCTTATTTTGTTGTCTGGTTTACTGTTTGCTCTCTCTAACTACAATAAGATTGAAATTTGACTGTTTTTCTTGATTTTCCGTTTTATTGTTTGATTTTCCAGACTATTGTTCGATAGAGTCGAATGCACGTACATTTCATTCTATAATATGCATTCGACTCTATTGTTAAATCAAACTCACCCCAAGACAATAAAATATCACATGTATCGTCACAAAGAGAAAAGAAAAAAGAAAGAAAGATGCCACCTTCCTGAATCAGATCTACCAGCTATTAGTACATTTCTGCATATCTCCTCAACGTTCTAATTAGGTGTGTTTCGAATTAGTAAGAGGAAAATGGTCCAGTATCCAGATGGCGTAAAACGTACCAAATTAGGATTTGGAGACCCTTAAATTAGTACAGCAATGAAAATACGACGCAAAATTTCAAAAAAATTTGATTTAAAATAAAGACTGAATAATTTCAAAAAAAATGAACCAACTGGCAAAATGAAGAAGAAATAAGAGAGAACGTGAATGACAGAGAATCCAATTGGTCAGGGTTCTTGCTTTGATTGGATCTGTCTCGGGCTCTTCATTATGTTTGTCGTTTTACATTGATTTTAAAAAAAATATATCAAAAACTTTTTCTCATTGAGGATTCCAATTAAAATTTTTAGATTAAATAGAGTGGACTCATCCCACTTCACTCTCACACCCTTTTGCTTTGGGGTCATGTTCTGAACTTACGCCAACCACACTGCTTTGAGCTCTTCAGGTACTTTCTCTCTCCTTACTCTCTATCTATCTGAGTTTGAGTTCTGATTTGCTCTTCTGGGTTTAAAGTTTTGAGCTTTTATGGGTGTGTTCATGATTTGGGGGACCATTGATTCTGTACTGAGATCTGTTTGGTTTCTGAAGAAAAATGAAGCAATTTTAGATTTGAGATAACAGTGTTTTTAGGTAAAGAACTAATTTATCAGGTTATATAGTATGAAAGTTAGATCTTGCTTTTATATCTGAATTACTGTTGATGTTTTTCAAGGGTTGGTGAATCAAAGCCTTTTGTGACTAATCCTGGACCCTTATTGCTTATTCAAGAAAGTATTTTTAATCACTCAAGAAAAGTCACAATGCATGTTTATGATCTGCTTGAGTACATTTTTTTTCAGTTGGTAATTGCATATTTTGTACAAAGCCTGTAGATCTTGGAGGGCTTCAGTTTCTTTTCATGTTTCAAGGCTTTTTGTTGAGAAAAGAAGCTGTCTTTTTCTTAATTATTCACTAATATGACTAAGCCTACATCGTTTTATGTGTTTATCATGCATTTAATATATGCTGTAGAACATTTATGTTGGGACAACGAAAGCTTTCAAGGTGGTTGCTGCTTTCTATCGATTTTGTTTTTGACAAAACTAAGGGTTTTGTGTTTTTTTTCTGTAGAATGAGACTGAAAGTTTTTCTTTTAGCACGTGGATCTCCAAGGTGTTGGATTTTCTATCTTATTGTTTAACATGAATTAATTCTGAAGGGTTTTTCTGGTGATTGAAAGCAATGAAATGTTCTCATTCTGGTTGGAAAGGGATACTTTCATGTTAATTGACTATCATATCTGCATTCTTCATTAACTTGTGAATTTTTTATATGTAAGTACCCTCACAATTGTGATATAATACCCGTGGTATTAAACTTGTCATGTTCCTATACTAATCTGTTAAAGGATGATAGAACTATGAGTCTTTTTGAGATTTATAACATGCATTATATTAATCTGGATCGTTACTTTCTGGTATATCTTAGCAGAAGAATTTGTCTTTGATATAAGGCCCTAGTTCAGTTGTAAGTTTGTTTTCTGGTAGAAGATCAAAACTCTATTTTGCATTAATATGGGTGTTTTCTAAGAACCAAGAACCAGGTTTGCTGTAATCTTTCTTTCTGTTATCATCCATTTTCTGAGCCTGATGGCCGTGATTTTTTTCCTTTCTTATTTTAAGTTTATTGAGTTGAGGTTCTGGATTATACTTTAATGTATTCTACAACTCCTATTTTTAATGACTGGTACCCCATGTTCCTTTTCTTTTATATTTTATTTGCACAGATTACCAAGTTGGAACTTAAACTCTGTTTCTGTTTCTGTTCATTTGCTTCCCATTTTTGCCTTACCTCCTTTTGTGTATTATTGTTGATTTGGTCTGTGTGTTCCACAAGTTCTAATTGAGAAAGTCTGAAAGTTGATATAACTGGTGGCCTGGTGCAAAAATGTTAATGAACAGTTACATTTCTGTACAGCAGAAAAGTCATCGTCTCTCCCCAAAATGTCTGATGATCTTCAAGCACCATTGCGTCCAAAGAGGAGGTGGCACGTGGTTGACTTTTTGGTTCAGTTTCGATGGATTGTTGTTATCTTTGTTGTTCTCCCCATTTCCTTCACTATTTACTTTATGACTTACCTTGGGGATGTAAGATCTGAATGGAAGTCCTACAAGCAGCGTCAAAAGGATCATGATAAAAATGTTAAGAAAGTAATAAGGCGCCTCAAAGACAGGAATCCGTCAAAGGATGGTCTTGTTTGCACAGCACGAAAGCCATATATTGCTGTTGGAATGCGGAATGTTGACTACAAGCGAGCTCGTCATTTTGAGATCGACTTGTCTGCTTTCAGGAATGTCCTGGAAATTGATACACAGAGAAAGATTGCCAGAGTTGAGCCCTTAGTCAACATGGGACAGATCACTAGGGTAACCTGCCCTTTGAATCTTGCGCTTGCCGTGGTTGCAGAATTTGATGATCTTACTGTTGGTGGTCTCATTAATGGTTATGGGATTGAAGGAAGTTCCCACATCTTTGGGCTGTTCTCTGATACTGTTGTGGCTTACGAAATTGTTCTAGCAAATGGCCAACTTGTCAGAGCCACCCAGGACAATGAGTACTCTGATCTTTTCTATGCTATTCCATGGTCTCAGGGAACATTGGGCCTTCTCGTCGCTGCTGAGATCAAGCTTATTGACATAAAGGAATACATGAGGTTGACATACAAACCAGTAAAGGGAAATCTTCAGGAGATTGCACAGGCATATTGTGATTCTTTTGCCCCAAGATTCGGTGGTCTGGATGAACCTGGAGCCATTCCTGAAAAGGTTCCAGAGTTTGTTGAAACCATGATATATACTCCAACAGAAGCTGTGTGCATGACAGGGAGATATGCTTCAAAAGAAGAGGCCAAGAAGAAGGGGAATGTGATTAACGAAGTTGGGTGGTGGTTTAAACCCTGGTTCTACCAGCATGCACAGACAGCACTCAAGAAAGGGGAATTTGTTGAGTACATCCCGACCAGGCAATATTACCACAGGCACACTAGGAGTATCTATTGGGAGGGAAAGCTTATCCTTCCATTTGCTGATCAGTTTTGGTTTAGATTTATCTTGGGCTGGATGATGCCACCAAAGATTTCTCTGCTCAAGGCTACTCAAGGTGAAGCCATAAGAAACTATTACCATGACAATCATGTCATTCAAGACATGCTAGTTCCTCTTTACAAAGTTGGGGATGCTTTAGAATGGGTTCACCGTGAGATGGAGGTAAAATATTTTCCTAACTCTGACCAAAAAGATGTTTTCTTAAGTAGAGCCCAATTTGTTATCAATGCTATTTGTTGATTCTTTTTGTAGGTGTACCCCATATGGCTCTGTCCTCACAGACTGTACAAGAGTCCTGTTAAGACAATGATCTACGCTGAACCAGGCTTTGAGCACCAGTGCAGACAGGGTGACACACCCTACTCTCAGATGTACACTGATGTTGGTGTGTACTACGCACCAGGACCAGTGCTGAGACGCGAGGAATTTGATGGCGCAGAAGCAGTTCGCAGGATGGAGAGTTGGTTGATAGAAAACCATGGGTTCCAGCCACAGTATGCTGTGTCTGAGCTGGATGAGAAAAAATTCTGGACTATGTTTGATGCTGGGCATTACGACTACTGCAGGAGGAAGTATGGTGCCGTAGGAACATTCATGAGTGTGTACTACAAGTCCAAGAAGGGAAGGAAGACCGAGAAGGAGGTGCATGAAGCTGAGCAAGCCATTCTTGAGGCTCCTATTGCCGAGGTTGATGAGCCAGTGAACTAATGATTTCCATGCATTGCGGATTCTGTTAGGAGGAGTGTTCTTGGCTTTGCTCCCCTGATTTCTAGTTTATTGTATTAGTAGAATCTTTAGCTATCCCCCCTTCCCAGCTTCCATAAATGCTGTAGCAGCAGCAACAGCTGTGATCTTGTTCGGGTGTTCTTTCATGTTGGATTGCTAGACTGAACGTTTTTAATGATTTAGACTGACGTTAAGTTAGTGTTACATTTCTCTTTCTAGTTTTGGTGGTCTGGTTTCTGAGAAAATTAGCCATAACAAATTATATTTCTAAGCAAATTAAGTATAGAAACTGATTTTCCTTGATTTACAATATTGCAATTGTACGTATATATAGTGGCTATTCTAAATACAAATAATAGCATTGATATGTAGTTATAGCATAGAATCAAAATAGCTTATGAATTTGCTATAGATGGAGAATCTGATGGCTCAGTTTTAGGATTGGATTGAGAATGTCTAACATCCATTCTCAAACTTAGGGGCTTTGGACGGACAAGTTTGTTAGATAAAAGAAGGTGGCGAGTCTTGTGGAGCGGTTTGGTGAGTAAATTAGCTGGCTGGTTGGTCAATGGAGGGAATAAAGCAAACTTGACTAACTTTTTCACGAATATAATAGTCAAGCTCAATATGTTTGCTGCGAGAGTGAAACACTGGATTGATAGCCATATATGTAGCACTAAGATTATCACAGTGCAATAAGATGGGGAATTGAACATGGGCACCAAGCTTATAGAGTAGATAACCAAGCCAAGTAGTTTCTGCACAGGCATGAGCAAGAGAGCGGTATTCTGACTCCGCACTTGAACATGTTATAGTAGGTTGCTTCTTGAAACACCAAGAAATTAAGTTGGAACCAAGATACATGAGGTAACCAAATGTAGAACGACGAGAGTCGGGACAACCCGCCCAATCAACATCAGAATAAGTAGAAAGATGTACATGTTGACGTTGAGGAGCAAAGTAAAGACTATGACCTAGAGTTCCTTTGACATAACGCAGAATGCGTTTCACAACAATGAGATGAGATAAACTAGGTTGACTTATGTACTGAGAAACCGAATTGACTGCAAAAGCTATATCAGGTCTCGTGATTGTGAGATACTGTAAAGCACCTATAAGAGTCAGGAACTCTGTGGGATTATCAAGCAATGAACCTAGATTGGATGTGAGTGTGTCTTTAGCAGACATAGGGGTGCTGACAGGCTTACTAAGCAACATGTCATGCTTAGAGAGAAGATCATGAGCATATTTAACTTGATTTAGGTGTACCCCATGAGAGAATTGATGAACATGCAGACCAAGAAAATAATGCAGTGGCCCTAGATCCTTGATATCAAAACCACTGCCAAGAGTAGCAATGAATCTTTGAAGGAGACAATCATCACTACCTGTTACCCATCAACATATAACAAGAAGTAAATGATGTTGTGTCCATGATTAAAGATGAAGAGGGAGGACTTGGCTAAGCTCTGGCGAAACCCACCAGATATCAAAAAGGAATGTATTTGTTGAAACTAAGCCCGAGAAGCTTGTTTAAGCCCATAAAGCGCCTTCTTCAGCTTGCAGACATAAGTCGGTCTTAAGGGGTCAATAAAGCCAGGGGTTGGGTCATGTAAACTTCCTCCGTCAAAAAGCCATGGAGAAATCCATTTTTAACATCTAATTGCCGAAGTGACCAACCACGAGATACAATTATACTAATCACTGTACGTATGATAGCAGACTTTATAACTGGACTGAAAGTTTCATAAAAGTTGATACTTTGTTGTTGGTGGAAACCTTTAGCAACAAGGCGAGCCTTGAAACGTTCAACGGAACCATCCGGATTGCGCTTCACTCTAAAGAACCATTTGCAACCGACTGTATTTTGGGAGGGTGAAGGAGGAACCAAAGACCAAGTATCATTCTTCAGCAAAGCATTAATTTCCTCGACCATGATAGCACGCCATTCTGCTTTCTTGGAAGCCTAAGAGCAACAAGTGGGTTCAACAACCATGGCAGCACGCCATTCACGCCATTATACTATGACTCGAGAGTTTATTAGAGACATAGGAACCAAGATGTGGAAAATATGCACAACCAAATACTTGAAGAGACAGATAAGGAGGACTACCATAAAGACGCGTGTGAGAACTATCCCAATTAATAGTGGGGGTGGGAAGACGATTAATAAGATAGACAGATGTGATAACAACATCAGCCTAAAGATTTTGAGGAGCACGAGAAGGAGAGTGCGAACCGTATTAGCAATATGTTGATGTTTTCTTTCAGTAAGACCATTTTGCTGTGAGATATATGGACAAGAAAATCTTTGTTGGATACCCAAATAATCACAAAACTAAGAAAAAGCTTTGTTAACATACTCTGTGTCATTGTCACTTTGAAGATATTGTACAGAACCGTGAAATATGGTTTTAATCATGGCAACTGATCGCTAATCCTAAATGCAGGAGTCGAGTAGTAGTGTAGACTCGAAGTACGATTGTCGTTTCCGCCGAGAGAAATAAAAATATTAATTTAAGAGAGTAGTACACAAGATTATAAACTGAAATAGTAAACAATTTAGTGAGTTTAATTTAAGAGGAAATTTGATTATGAGAAATACTAAAGTTCGGGTTTCACCTTAAGCCACTTATGCAATTATATTAATTCAACTCTTTTATTGAAACTTATTCAATAAAATTGACACTAAAGATAAATTCAATCAATGTCATTCATATTCATAAACCAAATAATATCATGAGAATTCCTCAAGCATAACCTGTATCTATAGCAACAACCTATGAAGATATAATTATACCGAAATTATCAATCAACCTGCTCAACAATATAGTCTCAAAAGCATGGATATTTTTACCAAACAATAAGAAAACATAACTGGACCTATGAAATAGATTATCAAATACTCATTAATTGAACTAAAGAGTAAAAATAGAAATTAAAATTAAACAACCAAAAACTTAATTTGCATTGAAATTCATTGTCAAATCGAATTAATAAACTACATAAACCACCCAAAGTTTCTCCCCGTTAGCTAGCTAGGATATTAGTTATCCATAATAAAAATTGAAAAAAAAATAAAACTTGGATCGTAGAGAGTACAGAAGAGTTCTGCCGAAGAGAAGGTGAAGAAGAAGGGAGCAAAAGAGGGGGCTCCCACAATCAGCTCGCACATCCCTTTTATATTCCTAGCAGCAATCTTCATCGATACCCAATACCCGAGAAGATCCTTCTGATCTCACGCAGTCTAAATCTTTGAATTCATGAACATAATCAATCAGAGAACAACTTCTTTTTCTGCTGACCTTATGGAGATTATAATAGTTGGGCTCTTGATATCTTCTATTATTTCAATCAATGAGTTTCTGCTTGAGAGGATTTGGGAATGCGCTGCATTCGTTGAAGAGCTGCTGTACGGCTTCACATATAAAGAAGAGATGCAGAGGTTGACTAACAAAGACTGGGTATCTTTAAATAAAGAAGAGGATGAGATATAAGTCATGTGCTGTGCTCCTTTCCCTTTAGCTATCCTTAACACCACTGACCAAATTATACCACCTTCAAGTCTCTGTTCCAAACTTCTAGCAATTCCTTTAGCCTTTGCTTGCTAATTTCCATTATCTGACCTACAAATCAAGAATTAGAGATAATTAGATCAACTTAGATCAATAAAACACCAAATAGGTGAGTAATGTCAATGGTATATACACATTTTAAACCACTTATCACAACCAATTTTTGAAAGTGACTAAGAACCTCATTCTTTCGACGCATAGGGTAAACCTACGTATAAAAGCACATATTTGAAACGAGTAAAAGATAAAACATGAGACATCCATACATCATTATGGATTACAGAAAATAAAGAAGAAACAACAATATGATTAGATGAAAAAGGTAATTGATGAGACTTACTTAGAGCACAATTAGAACAAAAATAATTGAATAAAATTTTAGAGTCAAGAGCGGACCCCAACCAGCCAAGACAGAAGATGAAAGATGACCTAGACAATTATACCAAATGGACGAGTGAACAAAGGATAAGGCATGAGGCAGATAAGACTCAGAAGAAAAACGAAGTGGATATAGACCATCTTGACATGGTCCCTGAAACAAAGAGATGACCAGTACGTAAGCAATAGATCTGATAAAAATCTGGGGCAAAAAGGAAGTAAACAAGATTATTCTTAGTGAAACGAGCGAACGACAAAAGATTTTTCTGTATCGATGGAATATGAAAGACATTTTGAAGAGTGAATGGTGAAGAACCCAATGATATGGGAAGGTTACCAGTGTGGAAAACGGACATGGAGTCTCCATTTCCCATATAAACATTGTGAACCCCATTGTATGGTAGTGGATTATTGACATGCAGAGCCGTCATGTGATGTGTTGCTCCTGTATCTGGGTACCAGGTCGGGTCAACAGAAGAGTGGACACCAGCAAACGGTACAAGACATTGTGGGCAATGAGAGGTGACATGTTGTCGTTGTTGCATCGGACTCAAAGACACATGTGGATAGTGCTGCACATTGAGGTTGCCAGCAGCCATTTGCAAAAATTTGAAGTAATTTTTTTTTTTGGTTTGAGGATGAATCAAAGATGAAAACAACACCAAGAAGAATAAACTGATATGGTTGGAACAACTCAAAAGAAAGATAACCTGAATTGTGAATGAAATAGAGATAGGAGAAAGACAAATAGGCAAGACGGAGCAAGAGGAAGAAAACAAGATCAAGAGAAAGACGAATGAGAACATGATCGAATTGTGTAGGAACCTAAACTACTGATGCCATATATAAACTGATTTTTTACAACATTACAATCGTACAAATATACAGTGGCTATTCTAGTCTCTAGATATGAAAACAATAAATACAAATAATAACATTGATATTGTTGTAGGAAATATGACATGTGCGTGTGTGCACTTGGTCTTATGCCGTGTAGATGGGCTTAGCCCATGGGCCTTAGATGTAATAGGAAACTTGTAGTACTTACCATATATGTATTGTTGTACTACACATAGTACATGTACTACACATAGTACATGTACTACACATATAGTACGTTTCCATACTAGGCTTGATGTAAACCCCTATATAAGGGGCCTCTCATTTGATGAATAATACACAACGAGATTCAGCTCTCATATATTCTATAACACGTTATCAGCACGACACTATAACCTTAGAGCAAGCGGCCACACCCGAGTGCCAACTGCTGCGCACCTCCTGTGCACTGCGTGCGCACTACCGTGCACCACTGTGCACCGCGCGCACCACTGCTGCGCTCCTTCTGTGCACCGCGCGCGCACTGCCGTGCACCGCGCGCACCACTGCTGCGCACTCCCTGTGCACCCCCTGCGCACTCCCTGTGCACTCCCTGCGCACCCCCTGGGCACCCCCCTGTGCACCCCCTGGGCACCCCCCTGCGCACCCCCTGGGCACCCCCTGCGCACCCCCTGGGCACCCCCTGTGCACCCCCTGCGCACCCCCTGGGCACCCCCCTGCGCACCCCCTGTGCACCCCCCCTGCGCACCCCCTAGGCACCGCGCGCACCCCCTGTGCACACGGGTTGTATTCCTATTTTCTTTATGAATCCTCCATATGGTTGATGTTTTCAATACTTTTGCTACTGTTTTATAGCAAGTTTAACTAACCATATATTTTTCATGTGCACACGGTCTCCCCACGCGACAATTCATAATGGAATTGCGTGAACAATCGCCGAACGCGCATGGATTTGAGCATGGAAGCATGGAACAGCTTATATAAATGCAGTCTATTTGGCAGACTAGCAAGTAAGCTTTAATTTTGAGTAATTTCAAAGTTCAATCTATGCTTGGGACGTTTGTCTTTGCAGGTTATTATGGAAAATCCTAAAACATATGTGCATTTGGCTGCCGAGCACCGCTGCCGGGGCCTGCCCCTGTGCGCGGGTGCACCCTGCTGCCGGCGAGCATGCGCACTTTCTGTGCACTGACGTGCACTGCTGCCGGGGATCGATCCTGTGCACGTGCACTGATGTCAGGCACCATATGCGCACTTTCTGTGCACTGACGTGCACTGCTGCCAGGGGATCGACCTTGTGCACGTGCACTGATGTCAGGCACCATATGCGCACTTTCTGTGCACTGACGTGCACTGCTGCCAGGGGATCGACCCTGTGCACGTGCACTGATGTCAGGCACCATATGCGCACCTTCTGTGCACTGACGTGCACTGCTGCCAGGGATCGACCCTGTGCACGTGCACTGATGTCAGGCACCATATGTGCAACGGTTTGGCTGATGCCGAGCGCTGCTGCCAGGGATAGGCCCTGTGCACGCGCACGCTGCCACCGGGCACCACACGTGCACCTGCCAAGCACTGCTGCCGAGGCTGGGCCTTGGCACATGCACGCGGCTCCCAACACGTGTGCACTGCTGCTAGGCACTATATGTGCACATGGCTACCAGCTACCAAAGCCTTGCACACTAATTGCTATGCACTGTCGAGCGCTGACTGCCAATTGTTACTGAGCGCTGCCTAGGGCAGCTGCCGAGCACTGTCGAGCACTAGCTGCCGAGTGGCAAGCACTAGTTGCGTGTACCATGCACCGAAGATGTTTTTAGGTCCACGTTGTGAGGTATCCAACGTTGGTTTGTGTTATGCTATTAAAGAGAGTTCAGAATTAGAGAATCATCTCATTCATTGAACCCGCGTTGTGTTTGATCAACGTTAGCACATTTCTCCGGGTAGAAGTCCCGTTGAGAATATGGTAGGAGAATCAGCAACCGGTGTAGGATGCCCAGCGTTTAGCTGTAGAGCACCACCGCCACGCTGCAGAGCACAGGCTGCCCAGTTTCTAGCTGTAGTGCGCCTAGTGCCTAGCTATAGAGGACCAGTGCTGCATAGCTGTCGAGTGCTAGTTTCCAACCACTGAGCACCCAGCTGCCGAGCATCACATAGATTTTGCTCGAGATTTAGCCACTGCTTCCTACGCTGCACCTCCAACCTATAAAGTGAGATGACCACTCTCGAGTCTCCATAGTTTGGTTTTGTATGCATGAGCGAGGAAATTTGCCGCTCACTTACATATTGACCCTTAAATGCCGCTCTAGGTCTCGAATGGAGATTAGAAGCTGAGCAACACTGTTTTATGCTAAAGGCATGCAGCTATTGAGCGCTGCCTAGGAGCTACTGAGCGCTACACAAGCTGCCAACATAGTTGCCGAGCTGCCGTGCACGCTGCCGAGCCCATGTGCACCTGGCTGCCAGTTGTCGATAGTCACGCGCCTGTTGCCGCCCAATGTGTCTGTTGCTAACCCTGTATGCTACCTACTGCCCCTTGATTGTTTTTGCCAATATTGTGTGTCAGTTGCCGCCCCTGTGTGTCAATTGCTTCATGTTGTGTGAGGAATGCCACTACTTATGTGTCAGATGTCGATTAGTTATGTGTTTGTTGCTTTATGCTCTACACATGAATTATCGTGCACTGTGCATTAGGTGTTGAGCACTAAGCACCATATGTTAGCATTGAACACAAGGAACCGTGCACTGATCACCAATGGTTGTGCACTTACATCACGGACAAGCACTAAGTGAGCTACATAGCACAGAACACTGGAGGACGTGCACAGGACACCGACTGCCGAGCACTGAGCACCAGGGCCAAGCTCTGTGCAGCAGCTGCCGAAGCTCTGTGCATCTCATGCTCTACACTTGAGATAAGCTGCCGAGCTCCCCCCCCACTGCCCCATACCGTGCGCCATGGGCGCCAGCGGTTGTGCAGCCACCAAATGTTGTCGAGTGCACGGTGCACCGGCATATGTGTGGCTCCTCATGCACTACCAAATGTTGTCAAGTGCTTAATGCAATGACATATATGTAGGTGTAATGCGCTGCCAAATGTTGCCAAGTGCCTAGTGCATTGGCATACGTGCAAGCTGCAAATGCGGGCAACCAAAAACAAAACAGTGAATCTGCCACTTTCTAAACAGCAACTTCCGAAGAGCTTTCTGAACAGCTCCGGATGAACTAGAACGCAGACCATATATCACTGGAAAGCTACATTTGTCTAGTTTCCAATGGTTTTCGCGGTTTGTTCATATCCGTTCTAACGAAGGAGTAATGCCTGTTTGAGTGAGCAAAGGTCATGCTGCCAGGAATTCTGCAATGCACAAGGTTGCCTTCGATTGTTGCCTTCGGTGTTTATGTCTTTTTCTCACGTATCTACCTTGTTCGATAGGTATATTATGTGATGAAATTGAGTGCTTTGCAGATGGTGGGACTACCCACACAATCCTGAGCAAAAGAATGAATGCATACAAATAAACGCACAAAAGGGTGTACGGAACATCAAATGGATGCCTCTGACATTTGACGTCATGAAGGGCTCTTTGATTTTCTCCAAACGAAATGAGACCTCGATGAAATCGTTGGTTCGATAAGTGTATTCACACTATGACATGATCATGCATAGCCTTATAAAGGTGTGTCGATGTTTGTGGTTTAGTCTTCACCTAACAGCAGATTTTCCATCATCGGATGACGTGGTTAACCTTGGCAAAGGTTACCTACTCCCTTGATTTTGGATCCCCCCCATGTTGCTGTTACCAAATACCGTCCTTCATGGACGTTGAAGACTTGTAATGCCATATGTACGCTTTACTTTTGGGTCGAGGATAACTCCTGCAATGCCATTTTAAAGTTGAAAGCTTAATCATGTCTAAATCTGCGACCACAGTAAGTTGAAACTACTGTATCGTAACTTCGTCAGAGTTTTCTGAACGGCTCCGGATGAACTAGATGCCGAATTTTATATCATTGGAAAGCTACGTGAGTCTAGTTTCCAGTGGTTTAAGCGGCTCGTTCATACCTGTCCCGACGAAAGAGTTATGTCAGTTTAAGTGTGTACAGGTCATAGCAGACTGTATCCTACTGTCCTTTAACTTCGTCAGAGCCCCCTGATCAACTCCGGATGAACTAGAACGCACATTTTATATCATTGGAAAGCTACGTGAGTCTAGTTTCCAGTGGTTTAAGCGGCTCGTTCATACCTGTCCCGACGAAAGAGTTATGTCAGTTTAAGTGTGTACAGGTCATAGCAGACTGTATCCTACTGTCCTTTAACTTCGTCAGAGCCCCCTGATCAACTCCGGATGAACTAGAACGCACACTTTATATCATTGGAAAGCTATGTGAATCTAGTTTCCAATGGTTCAAGCGGTTTGTTCATATCCGTCCAGACGAAAGAGTTATGGCTGTTTTAGTGAGTATAGGTCATACTGCACGAAAACTGCATACTCTTCGCAGATTGTGAATCCTTTTTGTGACTAAGTTTGATTGGATCTTCACCATCATTTTATGACATGGTTGAATCAATTCTTGATGCCTTTGGCACGATGATCCAAGTCACAAATGCCCTCCTTATTGTGAGAGAGGCAATCGAACATTGAAGTGTGTTATGAACATACACACCAACGATTACCATGATGAGAATGATTAAGACTTTTGTGTATACTTCTCATGACTGCCGATTAAGAGCATCATGGAGATGAGCATGAGTCCTAAGGTGTCGCCAATAAGTATATTTGGGACAATTGACTCAGACAAGCTATGACATTTGGTCATACCGGGTGAGATATGCGAGCCAGAATTGTTTGATATTCTTGGGCATCCATTCCCCCGATAACAACGAACTACACCATGATTGTATGTTGTGTTTGTGCGCCGACATGATGTCCTCGGCAGCCGCACAGTACTCATGTTCTCGTTGTGTAAAGCTTGATCTTTAGCTAAGTAAGGTGAAAGATCCTCTTATGCTATGCCACAAAAGATGTCATTCTTATTGAAAATCCAAAGAGAGATTATGTAGACCGATGCAACCAACGCATGGATACTGTATACGCTTTTATGGTGTTGGTTGAAGGGCTAACACATTGGTCATGTGTTGCACCATCGTCTACCACATGCTGCTTATGTATCTATGGGCTCACTACCCATCCCTGAAGAGGGACATGCAGACATGTATTGATTCGTCCACGACTTACCATCATTGCATTGATGCACGACAGCTCGTAACTGTGTGCTAGGATTGACACGTAGTTGTAATCCTTGAACTCGGCGGGATAGTAACGGATCTCCAAGCCATGAGTTCCACAATGTGCCAAATTGGACTGCCACAGTGCCCAATGATGATGTGTCGCATGAGATGAATATGTTCTAAGGATGGATATGAGTCATTTTATTGCTCTCCACCTTAAGCTCCTTGACAGACGATCTCCTTAAGCCGCTACACAGCGGATTGTCACTTTGAGACTGTATTCCCGCCGTTAGGGGGAGATACGAACACCAGGATTCAAGTGGGAACGACGTGAATGTCGTGGTTGGTTACCACTAAGTCTCAACATGATCCCCATAAAACTATAGTGACGAGACCAATGCTGCATATGTCTGTAAGGAATGATGTCCTACCAATAGGACATGGCTCGACCAAATTGAGGTGGTCTTGATGCCATGGCTAGGCCATATTGAGATGGTCTTGACGCCGTCACCTTGTGTGGTGATGTGAGGGCGCCATAATGTGGCAACATGGTGTCCTAGGCCTTGTGGCTCCCTAAAAGTTAGGTTGAGGCCCTTGGGTTCGATATGCACTCGCACTGAGAGAGAAAGCGAGTTTTGGCACTACTGGTCCATTGATCAGTGATACTCACTCCGTCTCATGTTAGTCTGAATTGTGACTATCGTTGGGGGACGCCTCAACGTCAAAATCCAATTCATAGAAAGAGATCTCTACAATGACTACACTAGTGTACATGAGGACGTGGGATGATGAGTTTATCGAACCACACATTTGTTGATATGTCGACAAAGTGTATTGACCTAAAATGGGAAGATGCGACCCGGACAAAGGGATAGGTCCTTGGGCAGGTGTTGCCGACACCGCAAGTGTAAACCCTATCAAGTAAACCTTTGTGAGTTAGCGTAGTGAGAACAAGAGTCTCAGACTCCCTTATGGCGCAAGGTTTCTCATAAACACGCACTGGGATCGACTACGATGAGATGTACTCTCGTAATGGATGTTATTGCACTCCACTACCTTGTCAGTTTGGTAGTTCCCCAATAACTGTACATGCAGCCCTATGAATATGATCATAGTAACGTCTCTATGGGATCAGAGATATGTATGAAGACCTTAAATAGACTTCATAAGCCAAATCAAGTGGAGCTTGCGTTGGCCAAGTGTTTTGGACGCATAGTACATGACTCCTTGATTTCGGATGGGATATGATGAATAATGCCATTGCGTATTGATTTCGGATGATCGCAGTATATGCTGGATATCCGATGTTGGAATGAAAAGTATCTTGGGAAAGACACAATCTCGTATTGAAGTCGATCGATTGTGTATTGATGATGTATTTCCATCAATCAGCTAAGGTCCTCTGAAGAAGAGTGGAACCTTCATATGCTCCCATGATTAGTCAATGTCTTTACTCCAAGAGAGAGTGATCCGTTTAATCAAAAGAAAGACTTGACCTCACTTTCATTCGTTATAAAGCTAAGTAGCTTTGCGCCCACGCAAATGCCAATAATATGGCAAAGGACATCACTTGAATACTCTAAGAGTATCTGGCATATTCAATCCCTATGGCATGAGAGAAAGGTTATTGCCTATGCCATCGCTAGCCATGCATGAATCGAGATGCATCGGAAGCGAAATCATGATCTAGGCACCGGTTGGTTTAGTGGCCGAGTTGCCGGACATATGGCGCGCTGCCTGTGCACGCTGCCTGTGCACGCTGCCTGTGCTCTGCCTGTGCACGCTGCCTGTGCACTGCCTGTGCGCGTTGCCTGTGCGCTGCCTGTGCACGCTGCCTGTGCGCTGCCTGTGCGCTGCCTGTGCACGCTGCCTGTGCGCTGCCTGTGCACGCTGCCTGTGCGCGCTGCCTGAGCGCTGCCTGTGCACTGCCTGTGCACACATGCACTGCTGCCAGACACTATACGTGCACCTGCTGCCGAGCGCTGTGCATCTGCTGCCGAGCGCTGTGCACCAGCTGCCGAGCGCTGTGCACGCCAGCTGCCGAGCGCTGTGCATACAGCTGCTAGGCACCGTGCACATAGCTGCTGGCACTGAGTAATGCCACATTTGAGACATGTTGAAAGAGCATACATATGCCAAGTTGTCAAGACAGCTCCGTGGTCACTAAGGATCCGGAAGCGCCCTATGAATGATCTTGAGATCAGGGGGAGATGCAGATTTGAAAGAAAGTCTAGCATATACATGTCATGATCAAATGTGAAGGGTGTGGTTGTTTGTGTCAACCATGTTACACTCTTTTTCCCTTAGTCACAGCTTTTTGTCCCACTGGGTTTTTGCTTGACAAGGTTTTTAACGAGGTAACATTGCATGCACCGCTAAGACCATTGATCCCAATTTGTGGTTGATCATGGCAGACTTGTTTAAGTCTTGGCTCACATCTACTCTTGAGAAGCATGTTGGAATGCACCATTCATCAGGAAAATCCGATTGAAGTACACATCAGGGGGAGCATCACATGGCAAGTTCTCAATGGAGTAGTTGGTGCGTTGTACTCTTTTTCCTTCGACCAAGGTTTAGTTTTCCCACAGGGTTTTTGTTACTTGGCAAGGTTTTAATGAGGCAACATTGTAAGCACCATCCGGCATATCGACGCGCGGCACAAGGGGGAGTGTTGTAGGAAATATGACATGTGCGTGTGTGCACTTGGTCTTATGCCGTGTAGATGGGCTTAGCCCATGGGCCTTAGATGTAATAGGAAACTTGTAGTACTTACCATATATGTATTGTTGTACTACACATAGTACATGTACTACACATAGTACATGTACTACACATAGTACATGTACTACACATATAGTACGTTTCCATACTAGGCTTGATGTAAACCCCTATATAAGGGGCCTCTCATTTGATGAATAATACACAACGAGATTCAGCTCTCATATATTCTATAACAGATATGTAGTTATAGCATATAATCAAAATAGCCTATGAATTTGTTATAGATGGAGAACAGATGGCTCGGTTGTAGGATTGGATTGAGTCTGTCTAACATTAAGTACCACTGAGCCTGTGATTAACTTGACTAGTGTAGTGGTTCACAAGCTGCTTTCTCATTCAAATATTGCTTAATCTCTATAACTCCGGAAGAACAAACAACTCTTTTTGTTTTTTAGAAGAAAAATAAGTCTTAAAACTTGAAGTCTCTACTACAACTTACATTTAAGTTAGCAAAATTAAAAACGCTGAGAGCTGAAAGAGGTAATTTCCTACTCCAAATGGTAGGATTGACAACTTGGTGACCTAATCTAGTGACTGAATCAGTAAAAGAGTTGGCTTCACAAGGGATGAAACGAACTGATTCCTTTAAATTAAGATGTCAAATAGAGGATAGGAGTCCCTTCAACTTGAATCGCCGTCAATTATTTGAAAGGGCATAAAAGAGAACCGCATTACATGACGAACAAATAACGTTGCTCTTAAGAAATTTGGTAGCCCGGGCATTGGGTGATGACTTCCCTAGTATCCTATCGACTATTGGGCTCGTACTCAACAGAAAAGCCCATGTGAGGCCCAGTAAGCGTGCAACACACCCAGACGCACGAGTCTCCACGCGTCTAGTGGCCACGTCACCACCGGTTTTTGCTCCATCTATATATAAATTTTAAAACGCAGCTCATAGTTCCCACGCAGCCTAAACTTGCAGATCACCAAAACGAAGTCGGCGACGCCCAATTTGTTTTTTGCTTCTTCATTTTTAGGGTTTCAAGATCTGATCATCCACCGTCGAAATCATGGTAAGTCCGAATGTTTCTCTATTCTCTTTGAAGATTCAAATTTTGCTTATTGGATTGGTTTGTAGCTCAAAATTGGTTCGATCTCACTGCAATTTGGATTTTGAATAATTTCTCTTTTTTATGTGGTAATTGTCGATTTTTTGCTCAGAAGACTGAATTGAAAAAAAGGAAGGTAGCATCTTACTGCGTTTTCTCAACTTTTTTTGCCTCGCATGTTTTTTGGTGCATATGAATTAAATTTACTACCGTGTGGGTGTCACTGTTAAACTGCTGAATTTACCCTAGGTGGTATCGGAGAAGTGTTGATTTTTAACTTGCTAACTTATCTGGTTTGGTTTGCGTTTTCTTATTCGAATTCTGATATCATTTATGTGTAGTGTTTGTTGTAATTGTTTGTTTTGGTGGTTGTTATCTCGTTCCGCTGCTGAGAAAATGCTTTATCGCATTGGTTGGATTTGAAATGAAAATCGTTGATTTGATGGTTTCTTTCTGCATTCTGGATAATTGTTTTTGTTTGGTTAATGCAGGGATCAGTGCTGGCATTTACAGATGACGCTCTTCTTCCTTCCAGTCTTGTTTTTGATGCATTAAAGGAGCTTGGGAATGGAGTTTCGGATAAGTGTGAACCTCAAATTATCACTCAAGTGTCTTCCTTGAGTAGGTTCCTTCTTTTTTTTAATGGTGTGGCATATGTATCAATTTGGATTTAGTAAGGTCATTGTTGTGTGAGATTTCATCGTCCATCTACCTGTCTGCGATTAACTTCTCGCTGTAATTTGTTTGATGCATAGGACATACGGCTTTGGTTGCATTTTAAATCTGATCAAATTAGCAGTTGTTCACCTGATTTGGGTTTGACTTATGACAGGTCAGCTGCCACAGGGAACCTCTTCTGTCGACATTGTATTTGCCCTTTGCAGATCAATTGAATTCCCAAGTGAGCAGTTGTTGAAGGAGACCTCAAGAGTCTTGAAGCCTGGTGGAACAATCCTAGTTTACAAGACTTCTGAAACAGATAAGGTAATTTGTGTTTGTATTATGAGGTTAAAGGTTAATTTGCATTTGGAAGCCTGACTTCAGTTTCCTTGCAGACCACTTCTGCTCTTGAGCGCAAGTTACTTCTGTCTGGTTTTTTAGAAGCACAAGCTCTTCAAACAAAATTATCTGAGTTATGCTCTGGAGTAAGTTTCTATGTATCTAATTCCCATTGGCATGTTTCTTATATCCCTCCTCTCCCCTGTGTTTTGGATTTGGCTACAGGGATCCTTATGAAGATCTGATTGGGATCCTGCATGTAAATTTTATTATTCATATAATATGATGGATCTTTAATTGTGCTTTCTCCTCTCTTAGGTCAAGGCTAAAAAGCCTTCTTGGAAAATTGGCTCATCTTTTGCCATAAAAAAGCCTTCAAAAGCTCTACCAAAGCTGCAAATTGATGATGATTTGGATCTGATTGATGAGGATAGTTTACTAACAGAGGAGGACTTGAAGAAACCCCAGCCAGTTGTAGGTAAGACAATGTTATTCAAAAATAATCGTCTGTTAATATTCGTAAGTGTTTATCTCCAGTTAAGTTTATCTAAAATCATGTGCTTGACAATGTGCTTGTGCAGCTGATGATTGTGAAGTTGGAAGCACAAGGAAAGCTTGTAAAAACTGCACTTGTGGGAGGGCTGAAGCGGAGCAAAAAGTAGAGAAGTTACAATCTACTGTGGATCTGAGCAGTTTCCAGTCCGCATGTGGCAGTGTATGTCCTCATAGCGTTTTATCTTGCTACGATGTTTCGGTTTTGTTTCTCTTTTACGTTTCTCTGAAAGTTGCAATCTGCAGTGTGGACTAGGGGATGCTTTCCGATGCTCTTCATGTCCTTATAAAGGTCTTCCTCCATTCAAACCAGGCGAGAAGGTATTTCATATTTGTTGGAATGAAACAAAAAGAGAAAGTCTTCTTTTTTGTTTCTTTTTACCTTTTACAAGTCATCTGTAACCGGACATCTCTTTTTCAGATCGCGTTTTCTTCAAACTTCCTTGCAGCAGACATATAAACAATTGGCAAGGCCCACTGCAGGGTTCCATGGGGATCTTGGATGCTAGAATACGAGGGGATGGTTTCTCCACATTTTGGGTTATTTTTGTGTTAGTGACCAGTTTACCCACAAACTTTTGGGTTGTACTCTGAATTGATAGGTGTCCAGGTTTCCATGATTTCTTTGAGTTTCAAAAGTGTTCTGGGTTGTAGTTCAAGGTTTTACAGCATTTTGCAGTACTTGTATGGGTTATAAACAATGTTGTACTGTTGAGTATAAATGTAGATTTACATTGTCAATGATGGGTCTCGGGTTTTCTTCATTAATACCAGTTCATTCTGTAGTCTTCACCTGATTAGTAATTGATCAAGATATTTATGTTCAGTCACTCGGGTTAAACAAAATAGCTCAACTTAAAAAAAATTATCTCCACATTTTGATCTAAGGATGACTAACCATACATATCTTGGTCAATCACTGACCGAGAAATTGCCATTGCCATATTTCAGTCTAGCCAGCTATAAGAATTATCATCATACAACACTGGAAACAGCAACGCCATAATGAAGTTCATTGTTCACCCAAAAAATGTAATCTCTCCGATACAACACAGGAAAGAAACTAAACACATTGTTGACGACAATCCTTTTTATCAGTTAGCTTTGTTGAGATAGAAGCACAAGGAGCCCTTGTGGACCTATTAAAATCTCATTTAGGAAACTAACCAATCCAAACCAGACCACAGGGGTTACATCCACACCCCCTAAAGGAGGGATCACCTTTCTGGTTGGGATCAGAATTGGCTCTGTGGGAGCATAAGCCAAGACATATGGGAACTTCCCCACAGGAATTTTCGGGTACCAGGACATCACAATTCTTACAATAAAGAGAAATGAAAACAGCGCCAGAAAGGGTCCTAGAAACGCAATGGCCAGCTTTGCTGTTGCAGGGTCCAAATCTGCCACCACCAACTTGTGCATGAAGTTTGAGACGGCGGTATGTGATGTTTCTGGCACGTCGATCACTCTGAGGATATCGGAAACCGAATGGGGATCAAACGGCTTCCCGGAAATGGTAGGAGAGGCTCCAACTTCAGTTAAAAACGAGGTAGAACATCGTGCAATTACAAGTCTGCTCCTTCTGGGACACCTAAAGCTCTCCTGCATAATCCAGAAGTTGATAGTTAGTTAGTTAGTACTTCTATCTCTCCAAACTACAAACCTTATCCTAGTTGTTTCAGGGAGGAAACTTATTGGTGTCAAAATGACCATTCTGAAGACTCACATGAACATGATTGGCATGAAAGTGATGAAACTGGAATTTAGTGCACAACCAGGACCAAGAACAATTTGGAGTTGAAACTAGAGCTGGATACTTACAGTGATTGTGGGATTTCCATGCTTGAATATCCTTATCCTTGAAGGCCATCCTGCAACAAATTGAAAAACAAAAAAAAAGCCAAAAACAATGAGGTAATGAAAACCAAGGACAGAGAAACAAGGAAGACTTATGGATGCGTGCATAGGAACAAACTGGTACCTTTAATGTGAGCCTGATTGAGAAGATAAGAACAGGTAGCCATTGTTAGAGAGAACCAGAGAGAGCGAGGGAAGTGGCACGTTATCCCTTTATCAACGAGAGGTGTGGAAGCCGACTTATAAATACATGACCGGCTACTGGTACAATAGGTTTTGGTCAAAGTAAATTACAGTAAAAAAATGGATGTGTGACACCAATTTTCAAGAGCCGAAATTCTGCTGTGATCTGTACTCGGATACCAACTCCGATGCACTAAATTTTGCACTAGATGATCCTAGTTCTACAAAACATAGTTCTTTCACATTCTGTTTAGCCAAATCTTAACTACAGCTGCTAAACAAAGCATTATAATTTCAGATTCAGTAAGAAACACCAGTTCAAAAATTTATGTCAGAGAAAACAACTCTTGTCCAACTTTTTCCAAAAAAAAATGTTTGATACAGATTATACAGTACTTGACAAAAGCAGAAAATGCTGCAACTGTCATCAACAAAGTTTTCTGAGGGTGGGGTGTATATGCTTTCCCTTATACAATCACCCAACCATGTGAGCAATTTGAATGGTTGCATTCATATGAATGGCCTCAAAGGCGCAGCAAGTCTCCGCCTCCTCCACCCCTCCCAAAAAAAGGGAAAGAAGTGGACCTCATTAGCTCATACTACAATATTTACTTTGCATGTCTCTTCTTCTGGAAACTTGGCAGAAATCTTGAAATAGACCAGAGGCATGTATCTTGAGAAAGAATATGGCCATCCAAAGAAACGCAAAATATTTTGGCAATCCTTCTCCCCAACGTCATCACTGCCTTTTGATCTTAAATCACTCAAGTAGGTTTTCCCTTCATATATATAATAGAGCTGCTGCCACAGAAGTATGAACAACCCTATCCCCAATGAAACACTTGAAATAAAGAGATATACTAGAACAAGCCCTCTAGGCTCCAAAAACACAAAAGATCTTAGCAAACCCATAAAAAGCACACTGACATATCTCATAGCGAACTCAGTGCTGTACACATTAACGCCACTGATGCTTTCGAATGTTACGGATGGCCATATTTGGAAACTTACATATAAAGCCATGACAGACACATATGCTGCACTGATGATAACTGAAATAAGTAACGCAATGAAGTGGGGATGGTTATCAGCACCAACACAATTCCCAATCTGCATCCAAATCAAGTGAAGACAATTCCTGCTGTTAGTATGCAATTCATGATAGTAAACAGGGTTTGTAATACAGCCCTACTTTCAAATGTAGAGTTGCCAGTATGAAGCCATAAAGAAATTATGAAATCTTTTACATCCAGCTACCTGCCAATTGTATTAACGCATAAATTCAGTAGTCCTTTTCTAAGATTTTTTAATAGAAAAAATTACAAAAAATACAATTTGATAAGAAAACTTTTACCATTGAGCTTGTCAAAGAAGGTTTTCCTATGAGTGATCAAAGCTAAGATTAAAAACAATACCTGTGTTAACTAACTTGATATTCAACTCGCTATTTCTACTCACTTGCCAAGCTAATATATTTTATAAATAGGCCAAGAAATAATAATTCAGTACGAATGGACGACGGCAAGATATGCTCTAAAAAATCTCTGTTACAGATATACTAAATCAAGACTCACAAATGGGCAGTGGTGATCCATGTCCAATATACAATTTCCGCAGGTTCGGCAGTGATGAGATCTTGGTGACTTGGGCTTAGAGCAGAAGTTGCAGAAGGTATAATTCTCAAGGGCACCTTTCCCCACAGCTGGATAGCTGCCCCAGACTATGAATGGAGGTGTTCCAGCACACTTGAATGCAGCAGAACAGAATGAATAAACAGTAGCTACAGACAATATGAAGGTTATGACGGAGTGGAAAATTCCAGTGGCATAGCTGGTAGCAAAAAGAACAGGGTGCATGGCCCACACTCCACCACCTGCCATTCCAGAAATGTAAAAGGAGAATCTAACAGGAAATGTAGGAAAGTGTAACTAGTGTGAGACAAGTTCATGATGAAGAAAGTGCACCATAAAACTTTCGATTACTTATTAGATCAAATATGTAATTAACTATAGTTCTATAAGAGAAAACTAGGGGAAGAAAGAACAAAAGCTTCTGATAATATTATAAGAGCTACGTGTACGTACATATCACAAAGATCATAAATAAGAGGAGGATAAAGACAAAGATTCAATCTTGCAGGCGTCTCAACCAAATGTACTTGGAATCAAGTTTTCTTGCATTTTGATTTGTTAAAGCTCCACACCAACCACACTTGAAAAGTGGAGAATTTGATGGAAGAAGGTGTAATCCACAACCCCAACACTGAACATCATATTCTTCCTTGATGGATGTAATATGCTCCTAAACATGTAATCCTCAAGTCAGTGACCAACGTAAACTACATATATTTGCACACGATAAAAGACAAGGTTTTGCATAAATAAGAGACTACTTTATTGTGCACTCAAAAAGTATCCACATTTTCTTACACAACTATAGAATCAATGGTTCTAAACAAGAAGTCTTTGTTATGACCATCTTGGCCGACACGGTGAATTCAATCCTAGTTCTCCAAAACAGAAATGATTTCAACAAAGCAGAAGAATGCAATTCAACACAGCCCCATGCAATCAATTGTAGGTCTGCAATCTTAAACAAAGCACAAGACGAATTGATACAAACCCAGCAATTAATATCTGGGTTTGCCTCTGGAGCAGGCCGAGAGATTGACGTCATCCAAATAAGAATGCATCCCAATTCGGAAGGAGAAGGTCCTCCATGGTAGAGAGAGTTTCCAAAAAGGGTCGATTCTGAGAAGTGTCGATGAAAATTGAACGATGGAAACTTTTCTGCGTTGACTTTGACCGGGTCCAAACCCAACCACGCAACCCTATCAGGCCCATTTATTGGTTGGGCCGCATTTCCTAGGCCTAATAGGAATAGGAAATCCGCCTCCGGACAAACAGGAATAGGAAAATCATTATTGCAATGCCACAAGCAAGCTCTCCAATTTCTTGAGAGGTCAATTGATCCAAGACAGAAAGTTGAAATCATGACGGAAGGGCTGTGGAGGAAGTGGCTGCTCTGTTTGAGACTGTGAAAGAGATGCCCTGGATAATTAGGCACCTGCTTCTTTGCATGAAGCAGCAACAGCAGGAAGGAGCTATCACTCGATTACTGGTGCTGCTTCATTGCATCAGTGACCACACTCAATTACCAAGTTTTCTTTGGAATCCAATCAATCCAGTTTTACATTTATAAATGTTCATCTGAAATAACAAAAGAATCTAGATGCGATTGCCAAGTTAGAAAAGCATATTTGAACTAACTCCAACTAAATACAAGTCCTGCTTACTTGTTTTTCAAACAAAATATTCATACAAGCACCACTGTTTCGTTATGAAAAGGCTGTTTCATATTACAATGTGCAAGTTTGCTTCAATATGCCGTTGCGAGCAACAAACAACTGAGTTCCTTCTCTGCAGCAGGACTCGTGTATTTGGCGGGTAAGTTGTCCACTTTGGTCACACAGCCTATTAAACAGCTGACCGGTAATCTCACTTCCGAAATGACTTCTGAGAACACCCTCCGTGCCAGCTCTTAGCGTCATCGACAGTGTCTTCCCGAAGTCAGAGTTGGAATGCTTCATTTCAAGCCAGGGGCTGCTCGATGCTAAAGCATCCATTTCTCTCTACTGATAATGACACTAACAACAAACAGGTCCAAGAAAACAACTGATAACGTTTGTGTTGACCTGTTAACTGAATAGGTCGTATCCACTATCCCCAACGCCAAAACTTCAACATCAAAAAGCAGAACAAATTGATAAATACTCATGACGGGTTAGTTACATCCCAAGGCCCAAGCCAGTGAAACCTGAAACTGGATAGTCAGGTGTGAACTAAAAGAGCTAATATTTAGTATTGCAGAAAACAAATTCAAGACTACAAAAAGGTTACAAGCTGATCAAATGGATTTGTGTGCAGACCTATGTTCTCCTTTGTATTTCTTAGTTTCTCCTGGGAATTCCTTCATGCTATGCTCCAAAAGCTCTATCGAAAGAAATAGCTAAGTGGATGGCCAATTTAAATGTCGCATACCATCATCACTTAGATTCCAAGCGCCTTTATCAATCTCATCAAAGAGCTGGTCCCAACCCCAACTCGAATACCCAAAGAAAAACCAGTAGTCAGTGACCGGTTGATTTCCTACCTTGAGCTCTTTGATTTTTTGAATTGTTGCTGATGGATCAAGAAACGCAATGCCTGGTAAAATTTCCGGATATTTATCCTTGACAAATTTTTGAGTTAACGCAACGAGAGGCATTCCACCCTTTATAAGCGGTCCTCCAAAGGACAAATGCGCTTCTACTAACATCTTAACTTCTTCTCCCAATTCAGGCAGAGCATCCCATCTGATATGCTTGTTGATAATTAAACCTTGAAATCCATTAACTTGATCTGCCTTCACAATGAGAATCTCTGATTTATCAAAGGGATGTACGCCAAGAAGTTTATCAGTAGCAACTAGGATGGACCCGACCACCACAGTCGGGGGTGCTTCATGCAAGGCTTGGCTTATGTGAGACTTGATCTGTTTGTCTTCACTTACTGGTGTATGCACATTTCGTAATAGGACTTCATGAAGTGAGTCCCTAGACTGCTCATGAATGTCGTATGACTGAACCGAAAACAAATCTTGATTTCTTCGTCTCTTTTCAGCTACAGTCCACAAGATCCCTACAACAAGCATACAAGTAGGCTAAAATAAAAAATCTGTATTTAAATTGTATACAATAAAAGAAGATTCATTGAATGGTAGCATTGCCACTGAGAACCAAGCATGTTTAAAGGAGAAGGAGCGATGCAAAAGTGATATGAAGTGCCTCCTATGATTCTATCTAATGAACCACAGGTATTAATAGTAAAATCACAGCACCTGAACTAGAATTTCAATTACCTTTTTCACTGACATGATGATTGTTACTTCCATGATCAGCCATGAACTTGAAAACCTCAGTGACTGTCACATCTCCTTCATAAGGAAGAGCGTGTTTCTTTTCTGCTGGAAATAGCACCAGAGTAGGATAAACCTCCCTCTGAAAATTCCAACATCAACAAAATGAGAGCAGATCAGATAAGATTTACCTCCAACGTGATAACAATTTTGAATATTAATTTCAAGTTCAGTTAAATATAAAAGTGAGAAAGACTACATATAATAAGGGAGAAACACTTTGCACTCCACAAGCGCACCTGATTCATAGATTTCAGTATCAAACTGCAATCATTTGATGTGCAATCCAGCAAGTACATTGATGGTAGCTTGAGCATTTCATTCTTCAAATTGTCTTTCTCATTCTTTGATTCACTTTTCAGCATCTTGGCATAACCCTTCATAGCTCGGTATACTTCTTGAAAAACCAACTCCATTCGCTGGCAAAACCCACACCATCTATTGCTAAAAAGAACCAAGACATCCTTATTCCAAGCATCACTGTCAGATTGATTGAACCCAACAACCAGCTCAGAGAAAGTGTGAGTTGTCACTCGAGGGATAGAATCCACCTGATGGAAGTCCAGATTAACAAATGGTGGTTGAGTGGCTTTCCTAGAGCTTTTAAGTACAGTTTCAGACTGTTGATATGGAAGAAGACTTCCTTCAAGAAAGGCAGAAATAAAATCAACCAGCAATGAATAATTGACATTAGTCCCCTCTGAGAAGACATAATGCTGCTGCATATTGGGATCAACTATTACCAGGGATGGAACTTTTGGCCTACCAGTCAGTGCTTGAAGTAACCGATAATTACCATCAGAAAAGAAAAATGATCCCTTAAAGCCTTGAAATTGAAGCTCCTGCTCTACAGACTTTTCACCGTGCGAATCTTCTTTATCTAAATCTTCATGTTTATGATCCGCAAGATGTTGTTCACTATTTATAGATGACATTTGATTGCTTGTATCAAAATAAACTGTTTTTCCTTCATTGTTCTGAGATGACGTTTCTGGATGCGTTTCAGCAGAAGTTTCAGGATGCTGTTCAGTCAATATACTTGTTGCATCCAGCAGTTGATCTCTGTCCGAGTCGGTACTACGTGTAGCAAGGCCCACCTCTTCTGTAGCTAGATCAGATTCAGTTTCTGTCTGTTGTGGCAACATATGTTCTGGTTTGATGTCCATATCATCTGACAAGAGTTGGAAACCCAACTCCTTCATCAGTGAGCTTAACTTAGCTTTCTTCTTTTGCTTAAGTACAATTTCCAAGATATCCTGCAAGGAATTACCTTTAGGATCCAAAGCCATCTTCTCCACAGTGACTTGTTTGCCCTCACTTAAAATCGTGAAAGTAGACCTTTTGTCCTTTGGTTTGCTAATCTGAGCTGTCTGAAATAGTTTTACTTTAGGATGTCCAGATGCAATTCTTAATGCTTGATTATCTCGGACAGAGAATTTCCCATGCTTGTCCCAACTTTGACTGCCTTTCTGTTGAGACATGTGATAGTGCAGTGCCAACTCTCGAAAAGCATCAAGCGCTTCCTTCCCATTTATTCTAGTCTCTAACGAGTCAGATGATCTATCCACAAATAAGAGAACTGATGGCTGGTTTGGGGGCAAAGCTGGCTCCAAAGCATTGCTGTCACCCTCCAGCTACACAAATTATATGAATCAATTTTATAATGGTCAATTAGTAACACAATGAAGCAATAAACAGTTGGTAGTGTATTACACAGAAAAAGAAAGGGACATAGAGGGAAAGATACTAAGGAGCTACACAGGATGTAATCACTCTTAATCAATTAACATGCGGTAAGTGGTAATCAAAATTAGATGCATTATTCATACACTTCTGGAGATGCAAAAATAAATGATAGTGCTTGCTACACCAATTACCATAACCACACATATCAACATAGTCCCAAAAAAGTTTCTAATGGCAACAAACTTATAACTTTGATATCAACATATTTTGATTTGGAACCCCCAAATTATAAGAGAGGTGGAGACACTCAAGACAAATAAGAAGCCACATTAAGAAATGCAAAACAGGAGCTTTGGCCACAGGACTTGAGCAGATGAACTCACCTCCTTAACAACTGAATTATCCGTCTTTAAAGCATTAATAAGTTCACCCTCTTTTTTTATAATCTTCGAACAACTGGGGCATCCAGCATAGTATATCACTGCTAACCACGAACTGGAATCTCCAATACCAAGAGCTGAGAGCATTGATCTTTCTGAGACCACACCAAATTTATGCCTTTCGGAAGGCAGGAAGAAGTCTCTTGCAATAGTCCTGAACTTTGAGAAGAAAGAGTCAAACAACTGATATTCTTCAAGCATGCAGAATGATGCGCCATCACGATCAGTTTTCTCATTCTCCTCCAAAGCAGCACTATGATTTACAGAACTGAAGTCCCCAATCCAAGGAACTGCACCAACCGCATTATCAACATCACACTTGACATTTGCAGTTTCCGTATCCTGTTTTTATTTTCCAAAAAAAGAGGAAAATTATCATTAATGTTTGCTTCTATTCTTAATCAAAATTAATATCATATCAATGGCAACTAGAAACTACCAGCGACCTTCTGGTTATTCTTCCGCCAGTTGGTTCTATTTGTCTCTGCATTCAACTTCAAACTAAAAAACTCCCCTGGAAAAATAAAGTTACTCAATAACCTCAGCAATACTTGAAATGAAGTACCATTCTATTTTAAGTCAAGCATCAATCTAATCCGTTATCAAAATATCCAAATACCACAATGCTGAAACTCTATTAAGTTCGAAAGAATGAATTTTGCATACCAAAACCACTGTGATCAGTCCCATTCATCTTCCTCCTGGCCATCAATTTCGGAGTCCAGTCACAAAACTCAAACAGAACCAAAGCTTTGTCAGTCGAATCCACGAAAGCCTGAAACTCCTCAGGACTCTTGAGCGATTTGAAAGCAAGTTCTTCATCTAAAACTGACAAATAGGGAAGAATTGAAGCCAAAATGGTGTGCGCTCGAAGCCCCCCACCGTATTTGTACGAAACAGAACGGTGATAGTACAAAACTGTAATTTCCTCCCATTCCGAAGCAGCACCGATCGCCGTGGCCACCATCTTGTCTGTGTTTCTATGCAACACCATCAGCTTCAGCGAGCCGAAATCATCTTCAGGTCTGTCAGTCACCAATCTCGCCACGTCTCTCATGAGTGATCGACACTCGCCGGACCCTGTGTCAGCATTTAAAATCGGTTAAGTTTATGACTTCAATTTGTATGATAAATCAAATTGAAACTGGTTAGTGAGAAGTGTTTACATGGGAGGGTGACGAGGAGGAGGATGTGAGGATGGAGACGGATCTGAGAGGAGAAGTTGTGCTTCGTGAGGACGTGCCATTCGCCGGAGGTGTTTGATTTTGAATCGACGGCTGCGATTGGTGGCGCCAGCGACACCAGACAAGCCAGGAGCATCAGTGTTCTCGTCGGCATCGCTCTCTTCCGAGCACTCTTCAGTCTCCGCCGATTCTGATAGCCAGGATGAAGTTGGACTTGCGGGTCGGGTGTTGGGTTTGGCGGTATCGATTATAACACCTCATTTCCTAAAACAAAAAATAAACCTTGTCTTCAAAATGTTGTGGTAAAATTTTATAAACAATATATGACAAATATTTCAGTTTCAAAACAATTAAAATAGTATATGACATTTAAAAATCAACACATTTTTAGTATATGTTTGTCAAAAATATCGTCGTTGACTCTATGTTAATTTCTCCGACACACTTTTAGTATATGTCCGTCAATAACACCGTTAACTCTATGTAATTTCTCACTTTTCAAATGACGGTTTCATGTTTTCTTTATTTTCTTTTTCTTTATATTATGTTTTTTTCTTTTTTTTCTATTTATATACATTTTAATCTTGTAAACTCAGACCATATTCTCAAAGATTTTGTTATTTTGCCTAACCTAGTTTCTTTGCTTAATATTCATTGTATTTTGTAAGTTACTGAGTTTGGTTTCAATGAAATACTCTTATTCATAAAAAAACTTTTATACTCGTCTCAATTCAAGTAAAACTAGGACATAGCTTTCTCGCTTTAAGTTTCCATACTCAAGTTTTCGTGTCACGCCCCAGCCCGAGCTTTACCTCCCTAAACTCAGGATAGGACATGCAGGACCCATCTCAAGAGAGATTTACTCGTAATCCCCTTTAAGAAGTGATAACTCTTTTTTTCAATCCATTTTCAACAATCCAAACAATACCGGAATAGACCTCATAACCGGAGGTTACCCCAATTTTCGTAATTGGATTTCAAACTAACTACTTTAGAGGACCTAGGGTCTAAATATTATTTGTGACTGCACCCGAATCCGGGTCAGGCTACCTATGTACCCTGTACTCAGGGATTAAGCCACACATAACTCTTATTTTTATTAAAGCCTTAACCGAGCAAAACCCGTTTTACTATAAATCGGTCGATCTATTAATATGGATAGCAAACGCCTATTGCATATCCGGAGTTTAACCTCTCCTCTGCGGTATCCACTAACCAACTATCTATCGGGATTATCCCGAACATTCCACCATACATATATACACATCCAATTAATAACCACATAAATAAAGCATTAAGGCAACCACGTAATTATGTAAATCCACCAAGGGTACTAAGATAAAATCAGCATTAATGACACCCTTATAATTAGCCAAAACTGTCAGGGACAGCATGGTCATTCTAGCCTTAATGACAATTTGCAATTAATCTGAACTGCCAGAGACATTTTAGGAATTTCAGCCTTAGGGGCAGTCCTGGTAAATAGACAAAACAACTAGGGGTATTTATGAGTTTTCAGCCGTAATGACATCCCTATAAATATATAAAACAGACAAGGGCAGTATTGTCTTTTTGGCCTCAGTGGCAGTCTTGTAAAAATACAAATTTATCAAGGACATTTTAGAAATTTCAATCCTAGTGACACCACTGTAAATAACGTAAACTGTCAAGGGCAGTTTCGTCCTTTCACACCCGTGATAAATGGTAAAAATATCAGATCTACCGTGATAAAACCCAAAAATTTACCCCTTTCTACCCCCGAACGATTCAGTTCGGCCTGCCGGCCAAATTTCCCTTATTTTCGGCCAGGTTCTCTCCCAAACACAACCACAGTAACAACAAAAACAATGTACAACACCACCGAGGGAATGAAAGAAGAGAAAAGGAGAAATTACCTAGACTAACTAAGGCCGAAACTTCTTCAGCGGATCCTATCCGGCGAGGCGTTCTCCTCCTCTTTCGAGCCACCAAGCGACTCTTGCTGATGCCAGGAACTCTCCAAATGCTCCTTCGGTCCAATTTGACGTTAGGAGAGACTTGGCAGTGCTCCGGTGTAGTTCTCTTCCTTGGCAGAGTTTCTGTTCTGGCATCTCCGAGCAGCTGAGGTTATGGGTTTGCTGGCGGAGGCACGACGAAACCGTAGGTGGTGGCGGTGTGGCACGACTCACGGAGGCACGGTGTGGCAGAGGTGATCTCCAGACTACTGTAGTCCAGTCAAGAGAAAGAGAGCCTGGAGTGAGAGGACGAGAGAGACAGAGACCGAGAGTGTTATTTTTTCCCCTCCTCTGATCGATATATATATATATATATTTAAAATCTAACGGTCCAGAATTGATCTCCATAATCAACAGCCCAAATCAACTATGAAAAAGTTACCGTGAACAGTAAATAGATATTTTGCTATTTACTATTTACCGTACAGTAACAACACATTATCCTTTGTATCTTCCGCATACGAACTCCGATTAGAGAGTATGACATACCCATGGGTTCGTATTAACGCCCCCTACAACTTTCCCGAATGAAGCTTCCTCAAATTCTTGACTTATCGTAAAGTCACATTTTACGATAAGGTAAATAACATTCACTATTTTCCGTAAACTGAATAAATTCATATTAAACAGTTCGTAGCTCCGAAAAATATTCCGGAAGTACTGGAGGACTCGTATTAACATAATCTACCACCTCGGGACATAGATTCTATCTTCCCCTAGAATCGAGAATATCTCGATATTAAACTCGAATATTAATTCGGGAAATACTAAAAGTGTAGTTACAACTCTCTGTAACCCGCCTGGTCCCGATAAAATGGTAAATTTTTAGGACTGGGTCTTACATTTCGTATGTAATATCCACTGATATATATTCAAATCTTTTCTTTCATAACTTACCGAATCAAATCATCTTCAAACTTCCTCCTACAATCCTACCTCGATCACCATTTTTGTGTATGTTGAACGAGGACGAAAAAGAGAGACAATAATACTTTTTTTTTCTTATTTCCCTCTCATTGTCAATTATTAATTTTAATAATTTATTACTTTTAAATTAAGGAGTGATGGATTTTCCCCTCAATGTTTAACGGAAAACGTGTTAGATTACATAAATGTAAGGGTATGTACATATTTTCGGTTGATATTACGAGTTCATATAATGTAATGATTTTTTTGAAACTTGAAATACCAAGATTAGGAGTTGACCATTTACTTGAACTGGAACAAGCGTGGCCCGTGGATCATCATTGTACCGATATTGTCCCAACTTAACCACCTTTAAGGTGTTGGGTTTTAACTACAAAAGATCTCGGTACAATTGGATACAATTCATCCACTTATAAGTTATATTTGATTTGTCCATTTTCTAATGTGAGATCTTTTCTCTCCAACACTCCCCTTACGTGCAACCTAACCTTTTTTAGGTATGCTCTCATACCATGATAAAGTAGTTTGAGGTTCAACTCTAAAACCAATTGGCAATGGAGAGAGTAGCCCAAACCCTTATAAACCCACATGAAAGGTCTCATATTCCCGATGTAAGATATATATCTCAACACGTCCTTGCACGTGTGACGAATCTTTAAGTCTAACACGTGGACAACAACTTGGGTGGTCGTGGAGTTCGTGTGACCTTTAGACTTCACGTGTATGTGGGTAACCCGCTCTGATACCAACTTGAACTGGGACAAACGTGGCCCGTGGATCACTATTGTACTGATATTGTCCCAACTTATCCACTTTTAAGGTGTTGGGTTTTAACTACAAAATGCATCGGTACAATTGGATACAATCCATCCACTTATAAGTTATATTTTATTTGTCTATTTTTTTGATGTGGGGTCTTTCCTCTCCAACACTCCTCCTCACGTGCAACCTAACTTTTTTAAGTCTACACGTGTAATTTGATTTGGTCAAATTCCCACATTGGAAAATCGGTAATTTGATTAGGAATATGATTTGGTCCAATGTCCATTTCAGAAATTAGGATATGCGGTCCAAAGTCCATTGCGGGCACTTGGTATGATATGAAGCCAAAGTTTTTCGATGAACCTAAATTTGGGCTCATTATGTTGTGAGACTTTTCCCCGTTATGCTAGGAGAAGTAATTGAAGAGGGACCCGCTCTGATATCAACTTGAACTGGGACAAGTGTGGCATGTGGATCACCATTGTACCGTTACTATCCCAACTTAAACACCTTTAAGGTGTTAGGTTTTAACTACACACGACCTCGTACAATTGGATATAATTCATCAACTTATAAGTTATTTTCATTTATCCATTTTTTTATGTGAGATCTTTTCTCTCCAACACATTTGTTAAGTATTGTTCTTAAAATTTTATCAAATCTTGTAGGCAATTAGCATAATTCTCTAGTCTCTACCTCATTAAGCTTTAGATGCTTTACATTTTAGTAAGTTTCAGTTGATTGTCGTATAAAGGTTCAGTTTCTAGCATTTTCTTGTATTTGTTTTCTACATCGAAAATAGGGTGGCATCAAGATGTTGTTCCTGTCAGGACCCACCCCGGGTTAACCCCTTTAACCCGAAGTAAATCCTGCGGGGACCACCTCAAGGGAACTTCTTACCGAAACCCCCTTGAAATGGCCAACCCTTCCCACATACCAACTCAGCACTTCCATGAGTATCTAACAACAAACCCTAACTCATGAAGGCATCCTGCTCCCTAACCTACGTAACTAGCTAAACTGGGTTAGTCAGAGCAGTCTACAAAGATGATTACCCTAAGAAATTGCGGCAGCAACAGATTGATCGACTATGCCTCGACTCTCGTACGCGCTCGACCTCCTCTCAAGAACCCTGCATCACTGGGCATTTAAAAACGAAGGGCCCAGGGGAGAAACATTGAAAACTGTTAGCGTGAGTGGACGAAAATCCAATATAAAAACTCTACTTTCCTCTAATGCTCTCCCAAAAATTTATTGATTTAAATATCATTTATGCATGCCCACAAATACTAAATTTCCCACAATTGCTTGATAAGGTAAACAAATAAAGAATATGGGAAGAGAAAAGTTCACAAAAATAATAAGTCTGACCTCTCAGACTAGGGTCGGAGCTAAGAGCTCTAGTAGCGCCATCACGCTATGCTAGCTATATAAAATAATACGGTCAACCCTTATAATATCAACCTGACCTCTCAGGCTTGTCTGTCCTCTCAGACCAGGGTCGGAGCTAAGAGCTCTAGATAAAATGATAACGGTCAACCCTTATAATATCAACCTGACCTCTCAGGCTTGTCTGTCCTCTCAGACCAGGGTCGGAGCTAAGAGCTCTAGATAAAATGATAACGGTCAACCCTCATAGTGCACTACGTAATTTGCCTGACTTCTCAAGCTAGGGTCGGAGCTAAGAGCTCTAGTAGCGCCCTCACGCTACTCTAGCTAGCATATTCATTGGTCAAATACTTTACTCAAATTCTCTTCCCAAAACAAATAAGTAAAACACTTCCTTGGTATATATGCATAAATCCAATTTCCAATGAAGTCTCGGGTTCAATTCCATTCGAAGGACGGGCCATCCCCGTTTATAACCATTTTCAGAAAGAAATAGAAAATTGGAGTAATAATGGTAAATACGTTTAAGCATAACAAATCAATACCTCAAACATAATAAAGAAAATCTTTAACCGAGGTTCCCGCTAAACTTTATCCAAATAACACATCCAAGAACCCGAGAAAAATATAATTCTCAAAAACAATCATAAAAACCATGCAATTAAAATCAATAATTAAGGCATGCATTCATTTAAAATAATATGTCCACTCACAGTACTATTGCGACCTTCCCGCTCGGAAAGCTCCTCGAGCGAAACCCTCGAACTAACCGCGTAGTCGAGCCCGTCTCACGTTCAACCAGAGACTGTACAAACAACCCAATACATTAGTCATTTCATCGTTGACTTGGTCTTTTCCTAGTTTGACCCCGTGTTGACCAATTTCCTTTTTATGACACTTTAACCTTTTTGACTTCCTTTAATAATTCACTTGACATTAGGTTCACACATAGTAATTTGTGGAATTACTATGGACACCCATTCAACCACTTCACCAATACCTTAGGAGTCCTTAAAATACTTCTTAAAACTTATCCGGCAATAATCGATGGTCGGAATAATATTTAATTATCCGCCAATAATACTAAACTAGAAAATTCCAAAACCTAACCAAAACTCCTCCAAAAATTACCAAATTTTAACCATAGACTCCTCACAATATGTACTAATTAATGGGCACGAAAAACTGCTCAAAAAGTGGCGGCACCGCCGCCAGCTCCGCCGCCGACGGCGGCCGCCGGCAGAAATTCCGGCTAAAATTCTGGCGACCTCGGATCGCCACCAAATTTTACCAGTAGCTTCGTCTCATCATTTGGGACAACTTTCTAGTTCAACTTGAAGGCCAATTCGGCCTCTAACTAGGTCAAAAACTCGATGAACAGTAACCCGAAATAAATCCAATTTGAAACTTCAATCCTTCAATTCTTCCTACACACTTCGAATCAAGCTACCAAATTCTAGGGGATTATAGTACTCCTAAAACCCATCCTATCCATATAAAGAACTCAACAAATGGTGATCTAGGGAGGGAGAAATCAGATCAAGAACAAACACTGTACACTTGAAGAACAAACCGGAATTTCTCCCGATTTACGGCGAGTTAGGTCGGAAAGCTTACCTAGGAATGAAGTAGACTCGGAGGCCGAGCTTTTGGGACCGGTGCGGCGGCCTGGGGTGGCCGGACGGCGGCGCGGTGGCGGCCGAAAGCTCCGGCAGAGTTTCCGTCGGGGAAGAGGAGAGAGAAGCCGGGTGAAAAATATTTTTCACCCCGGTAACTCCTATATATAGCCGTTTTACCGCATAGTAACTTTATACTTTTGTTCATAACTTTCTCATACGAACTCCGATTTGAGCGTGCTACGTGTTCATGAACTCGTAACAACGCCCTCTACAACTTTCAAGAAGGAAGTTTTCCCAAATTCTTGACTTAACAAAAAGTCAATTTTACGATCATTGTACGGTTAAACGGTCACTTTAAATGGTAAAAGACCAAAATAACCAACCGTAATATAATCCTAGGATCGGGATGTGACAGTTCCTGTTTTCGATCAAAAATTTTTACATGGAATGTGATCCATATAAACTGCAGTTATGTTAGGCGCATGTAGCTCACAAACAGGTTAGTTGCTTAGATTTATGAAGAGCTAGGTCGTAGGTTGGTTAGCATCTGCTACCAGCAGCAAATAAAGCGTTGACATTACATTGTTTCGTACTCTGTTGTCTAAATCAGCGACTCCACCACTTGCCCTTCTTCTTAGTCGCACTTGAAGGTCTTAAATATTTAAAATATTCTTGATATATTTTTTAATTTTTTTAATTTTTTATAAACATTGATATTAATTTTTATATCTTTTTGATATTTTATATTTAGTTTATTTTTAGTCAAATATATAATTTTTATACAAAATTTAGAAAAATTTTCATCGATATTCGATAATTTCTTGATATATGCATCGAGATATCAATTTTTCAAACCACACAAATTTCTATGATTGTCGATATTTTAGTCCTTGATTAGTATAATGTTGGTATTCGTTGTCATGTTATTCATCATTGGCATCAACATTCACCTCAACAACAAGCCCAAACATGACGGTTGCGAGACCATGGGCCTAGTCAGGTCGACATACAACAGGTGATCACTCATTACACTAACAAAAACTGATGTAATTGAATTGAAAGAAAAATGGAAAGGCTAAATTACTATATAATCGACAAAATTACTCTATACAATCGAGTCAAATTGAAATCCTTAACAATCTAGGACGTATTGGTGACGAGCACAACAAATTGGTTATTCCTCAGAGACAGAAGATTAGAGGAAGCGAATTTGGGAATGAAATTGAAACCTTCGTTTTCAAATTCTCCTTATGTCACATATATTGTAAACCCTAAACCCAATCTATGAAATACATTTATTTATTGTTGGTTACAAGTGATGGATGAGTGAGATTCCACTTAAGGGCTGTTGAGCAATTTAAGCTATGGCCCTCCTTGGAGAATATTTTTTTCACAAGTTGAAGTACGAATCAAGAACCTCATATTATCAGGAGTAACTTTACAACGTCTGTCCTAATTACAGCCATAGGCAGAGCCAGCGTAGGATCACTGGGTGTGCCCTAATGAGATTTTGATATTTGGTCTGTATGATGAAAATGTGCCCCCATGAGAAAAAAATATTTTACCCCTATATGTGTATTTAGAGTGAATAGTTAGCCGTGCATCTCCTAATCTGGATATCAAAAGCTAATTTGAGTTCGAGTATTCACTTTGATTAATACTCATCGTTGCTATTTTGGTGAACATGTACCTCTCATCTTCTTCTTTATGGTCACCAACTCACCATGATGGAAAGCTAGCTCCTCAAAACCTCATATTTATACTCTAAATCTTCTTCCTCGCTTCACAACCCTAATTTCAGCATTTTCATCCTCATATTATAGCCTTCTATTATCCATAAAATCCTTATTTTTTTGCCCCCCCACACAGAATTTTGTCTCTATCCAGCCTAACATGCTTTCATTAGACCACTCGTTAGGTCTATGCAATATATTGACAAAATGAAGGTTCCAATTTCATTTCCAAATTCTCCACGATATATTTTCTTATGATATATTTCTTTATCTCGTATATATTTCATAGATTTCAATCCCCAATCTGTGAGTAAATCTATGAGAAAAAATATATATGAGTAAATCTCCCAATTGGTGGTAAAGGACCGCATATATGGCAACAAACCAAAGGGTCGACGTCGTCGTATAACCCAAATATCGAATCGAGAAAGAGAGAGAATATGAATGTGTGGATTCCTTAAGCAAGGAGTGATAGCGTTCAACTCTCTCCTCAGACGATTCCCTTTTACTTCGCCGCCGTCACACAATCGCTCCCTCTCCGCCAAGAACTTTGCCTCCATCGCAACGCCGTCGTTTCATCCCAACATGCCAGGCCTCGAAGCTCAGGCAGTCGGAGTCGAGTGGCCGGCGACGCGCGTGCGGTCCACTTTCTTCAAGTACTTCGAAGAGAAAGAACACGAGTTTTATGAGTCCAGCCCCGTTGTCCCTACCAACGATCCAACTCTTCTCTTTGCCAACGCTGGTTTGTAATCTCTTCGATTATTGTTTGATTCCGTTTCGAGATATATCTGTTGTAGGGTTTTCGTTAGGGTTTAATCCTAATAAATAGAATAGAATTGCGAGTTGCATTTAATTAGTGGAGAATTAAGGGTTGTTATGAGTGTGATGAAATTGTGAGTTGCATTTAATTAGTGGAAATGAGTGTGGTAAAACAGGGATGAACCAGTTTAAGCCTATTTTTCTGGGGACGGCGGATCCGAACACCAGGTTAAGCAAGGTGAGGAGAGCATGCAACACGCAGAAGTGTATTAGGGCAGGTGGGAAGCATAATGACCTCGAAGATGTGGGGAAAGACACCTACCATCACACTTTCTTCGAGATGCTTGGGAATTGGTCGTTCGGTGACTATTTCAAGAGTGAAGCCATTGAATGGGCTTGGAAGCTTCTCACCCAGGTAAGTGGATGTCACCGGATTTAGAGTTTGGTGGTTAGTTGTGACTGTTGCGACACTGATGGCTTGGATTATTGATGTGCAGGTTTATAACCTGCCAGAGGATAGGTTTTATGCTACTTATTTCGGTGGAGATGAGAAGCTGGGTCTTGCCCCTGATCTCGAAGCTAGAGATTTATGGCTCAAGTTTCTACCACCTGGACGTGTACTTCCTTTTGGCTGCAAAGTAAATTTCTTCAGTTCACTTGGCAAAAACTATTGCAACAACACTTTTCTGGTCGTTCATTCTATGGTGATTACCTATTTCGTTTAGGGTTGGAAAGGGCCCATCTGATTGGTTTCATTTGTGCTTTTATGTTGTTTCCTTTCCCTTAAACTAGGATAACTTTTGGGAGATGGGTGATACTGGTCCTTGCGGCCCTTGCACTGAGATCCATTATGATAGAGTTGGTAATCGGGATGCTGCATCACTAGTCAATAATGATGACCCTACCTGCCTTGAGATCTGGAATCTTGTCTTTATTCAGGTATGTTCCTAGTGTATGGTAAAATCTTGTATACATGATGTGTTGAATTGGCGTTCGAGTGGGATTAATTATTTTCTTTACTTAAAACATTTAGGTACTGGTTTCTTCTATTTTATTTACTAATGATTACTTTCATACAGTTCAATAGGGAAAGTGATGGTTCTCTCAAACCATTGCCTGCTAAGCATGTTGACACTGGGATGGGATTTGAAAGACTGACTTCTGTTCTTCAGAACAAGATGAGCAATTATGACACTGATGTGTTCATGCCTATATTTGATGCTATTCAGCAGGTATCTCTCAAAGCAATACTTTTGACCTATCACATCAATTCAATCTACATCCTAGCTATTTGTTGTTTTCCATAATTATCATTGATAGTGCTGTTGTAATGTTATGTAGGCTACAGGGGCTCGCCCATATTCTGGGAAAGTTGGAAAGGATGATGTAGACAAAGTTGACATGGCGTACAGGGTTGTTGCAGATCATATAAGAACTCTTTCATTTGCTATAGCTGATAAATCCCGTCCAGGTAAGTTCACTAAAAGTGTTTACTCTTGCTACCTTATTTGCTGCTTGAGTTGAGCTAATGATGAGAGATGTTTGATTTTCTTCACGGAGTTGTAACATCCGAAATTGTATTTCTTTTAGGCAATGACGGTCGTGAATATGTTCTGAGACGTATCCTTCGTCGAGCTGTCCGATATGGAAGAGACGTCCTGAAAGCACAAGAAGGATTTTTTAATGGGTAAGATTGATATATGTATATTGAAGTGTAAATTAAATGCTATTCTAGTCTGTTCAGATTCTTGCTGGTTTGGAGTTTTAACCAGTGTTTATATGATATGTGGGGACATCGTAATTTCAGGCTGGTACCTGTGTTGGTAACACTGATGGGTGATGTATTTCCCGAACTAGGAGAAAATGAAAAACGCATTAGGGACATAATCAAAGAGGAGGAGGAAGCATTTGGAAAGACTCTACTGAAGGTACATTCTGAATTTTGAATCTATATTTTCTCTTTTCTCTCTTGGGATTCTTTTATCACAGCCTCAAATTTGTACTCTGTTTCGTAGGTACGCACAATGACTGATTCCAGAACAGTAGTTGTAGTTAGGGACCTTAAGGAAATAATATTTTCTATGTATTGTCAAGTAAAATTGATTGGATGACCAAAGCAACGTAACAAAATTAAAAAAAAATCTCATTGTTGTTGCATGGAGCATGATGTAAAGTTCATTGGATGAGTGTTGATAGGGAATTGAAAAATTCAAAAAGGCTGCTCAAGATGTCCAAGGCAAAATATTTAGTGGGCAGGTTAGTACACTGTATTTTGACATCTGAGGTTTGGGAGAATGCTCATGTTTGAGGATTTTGACACTCACTATGTTTCTTGGCTGTAGGAGGCTTTCATCTTGTGGGACACCTTCGGGTTCCCTTTAGACTTGACTCAGGTACTTGGAAATACATTCTGTTCTGTTGGATATATATTTACCATGCAAGACCCTGTGTGCTTATAATTTCTCCGTACAGTTGATGGCAGAGGAACATCCTGATGAATTAGAAGTTGATGTTGAGGGTTTCATTGTCGCTATGGAGGAGGCTCGAGAAAGATCAAGGAATGCTCAAAATAAGGTATTTGGATTTTTGACATGTTTTTTCCTTTTCTGTACATCCTGATTACAGAAGTGGATTTTTTTACCATGCAACGTTATACTATTTTGAGTGGATGAATTGATGTTGAATAATGTTCTTAAACTTTATCTCAGGAAGAAGGTGGTGCCATTGTTATGAATGCGGATGCAACTGCTTCATTGCACAAGAGTGGGGTTGCTGCAACAGACGACAGCTTCAAATATATTTGGTTTCAGGTTGGTCCACATACCGTGGACTTCACTTTTCAGTATTTATGATTGTTATTCAGTGCCGTTTCTTCTATCGTTGTTCTTAATTGTTGAAGGAGGCTGAATCATATTTCTGTTTATTTAATGCTTTGGGCTTTGTGTTACCAATTCAGGACCATGAAAGCGTGATTAAAGCAATTTACACTGGTTCAGAGTTCATGGATAGTGTTGCTGCTGGCAGTTCAGTTGGTGTTGTTTTGGAGTCTACAAGTTTTTATGCTGAGCAAGGTGGACAGGTATTGCAAACTTTTGGTGATTGTTCTGTCGTTCAAGCTTCTTGGTGTTCAGAAGAATAAGTTTGGAGAAATCTTTAAGCTATAACCTTGTCTCGACTACTATTAAGTTGTTAGGCTTCTGCCTTGAAACTGGAAATTGATATATGCATTGCTTTGGGGATCAAAATACTGATCTACTTTAGCAGTCTCAGATTTTGTTATTTGCGTCTTCAGTTCTGCATTTTTTAGAATGCATACAAGATATCATGAGCCTGTGACACGCTATTCTTTTTATGTGATGACTTCTGTGTGTCTGGACTAACAATTAGTCTGTCCTGCATGTAGATTTTTGATACTGGATCACTACAAGGAGACCTTGGCTCATTTCAAGTCTGCAATGTTCAAATTTTTGGAGGCTTTGTTGTCCACATTGGCTCCTTTTCTGGAGAGCCTGGCAAACTCTCTGTCGGTGAAAAAGTGGTTTGTAAGGTAATTCTGCGTGATCTTTTTGTAGTTGGGATACATATGTATATGTCTGTTTTTATTTTTGTTTATTTTTTATTATTTATTTTATGTAATTCCTATGTGCTTGTACAGGTCGACTATAAAAGGCGTACACTGATTGCTCCTAATCATACCTGCACACATATGTTGAATTTTGCTCTGAGGGTATGATCAAACACTAATAGTGAACTGAGAATCTGTATTTTTCTATATGATACGTTTGTTCCATTATTTTGCTATGTAGTTCCTATAACTGGTAATTTTTCAATACAGGAAGTTCTTGGCGAAGAGGTTCACCAGAAGGGTTCCATTGTTCTTCCTGAAAAGTTGAGATTTGATTTTTCTCATGGTAAAGCTTTAAATTAGTCAATGTGGTTAAGCTGATCAAGTTATCTGTGTCTCTTGAATTCTTATATAATGTTATTGGTATTTGAATAGGTAAGCCGGTGACACCTGAACAGTTGAGAAGAATTGAATCAATCATTAATGAGCAAATAAAAGCGGAGTTAGATGTGTCTGTTAAGGAGGTAACCCTGGCTGATGCTGGGAACATCAAGGGTTTAAGGGCTGTATTCGGAGAGGTATGCTGATGAGTGTTGACATAACTGCTTTATCATCTTAGAAATGGATTTTTTTGTGTGACATATAGTTTTGTGCCTTTTAATGTAGGTCTATCCTGACCCAGTAAGAGTTGTGACTGTTGGGCGGAAAGTTGAGGACCTCCTGGCTGACCCTAAAAACGAGGAATGGTTATCAGTATCAACAGAATTCTGTGGAGGTTAATGTCCTATTCTACTGATGAGCTGCTCTTGGAGCACTGTTTTGTTTTCTACTGACCTTTATTCTCTACATTTCTAGGGACCCATATAACAAATACACGTGAAGCTGAAGCATTTGCCCTTTTATCTGAAGAGGGAACTGCTAAGGGAATCCGAAGGATAACTGCTGTCACAACTAATGCTGCTTTTGATGCAATTAAATTGGCAGATTCACTTGATCAGGAAGTGACTGAAGCTTTCAAGGCTGAAGAGAGCTTGCTTGAGAAGGTTTTGCTTTGTTTCTTAATTTTTCTTGTATTTGTATTATTTGCATTTTTTGTACCAATATGCCTGTCCATTTTGACTTCGGTATAGTCTTAAGTCTTATCATTTGTTTTCATTCCTTGTTCTGTTGCATTCTCCCTATTAATGTACCCAGCTGTTTTTTAAGTTGAGGTTTTAAAAAGTGATACATTATATACATATATACGTGTATCTTCTTTACCACAATACATTGTTCTTTTGGCTGACTGAGAAGTATAGGTTTTTATATACCATGTTATGCAGTAATTGTCTGAGTTTCTGTTTTTGGTTTTTCCATTTAACAGAAGATAGCTTCCTTTAAATCTCGCATAGACGCAGCACAAATTCCAGCGGCTAAGAAAGCTGATATCAGGGACAAGATTGTTCAACTTCAGGTGATTTTATTTTATTTTCTTCTGTTCTGTTGCTTTGTCTTTTCTTTGAGGCATTGCTCTTGTTGTATTTTGCGTAAGTGTATCCTTAACCAATTTTTATTCCCACCCAACAGAATAAAGTGAGAAAGGCACAGAAGAAAATTGCAGAGCAAAATTTGCAGAAAGCTGTCAAGGTTGCAAGTGAGATGGCAGAAGTTGCTGCATCTGATGGGAAGGCTTTCTGTGTATCCCATGTTGATGTTGGTTTAGATATTGCTGCAGTCCGCGAAGCAGTTTGTAAAGTCGTAGAGAAGGTCAGTAGCAGTATTTCACCTCTTTCTTCTCTTTGGCCTCTTAAGTGGTTTGGTTCTTGTAGATCTTTCTGTAAATTTGAGGGAGCTATAATTAGCCATAATTCTAAATATCTGATTTGATAGAGTTGTGTGTTTTTTGGCAAAAAATTAATTGAAATTATGGTGGTATTTGGACAGGGAATGCCTGCGATAGTTTTTAGCACTGATGAAACTACAAATAAGGCTGTGGCATGTGCTGGAGTACCAGGAGAAAAAGGTGAGAAATTGGTGGTTTCGGATTGGTTGATCGCAGCTTTGGGTCCCCTGAAAGGAAAGTGTGGTAAGGGAAAAGGTGGCCTTGCTACTGGCCAGGTTAGTGTCAACTTTTCTCTTTAAATTAAATTGTGTAGTCCTACCATTGTGTCAATTTTTGGTATGTTTTTGTATCCTTGTTTTACAAATGTGCATATATATATATGTTTTGGTTACATAGGAGACCTAAAAGACCCAGCACAAAAAAAAACAAAAAAAAAGATGCTAAATCACCTAAATGTTAGAGCAGGAGACTCCTAGCTCTAGTACAACTGTACAATGTGCTTATAATAGGTTTATTTCTGCTGAATTTTTATATATTTCTGAATTGTCAATCTCAGGGGACAGATGCATCTCATCTAGATGAGGCAATAGACGTGGCGACCACTTTTGCGCAAATGAAATTGAATTGAAGGACACCACTTTGGTGCAGAAAGGCAGAAAATATGCTTAGTGATAGACACAAGCTTTTCGGCCTACTCTGGCCCAGTTTATAGGAAATTAAGTTACAGAAAGGATTGATGTATTCTGTTACACACGAAGTGTTTTGTCACCTCTATCAGAATATGAAAAGCTTGCTGTCTAGTCTTGAGTTTATCAAGTTTTGAATTATCGTATTCTTGTAGACATGTTATATGTTACCCATCCAGATTGAGAATCTGAATGCTTCATTTCCATATTACATTAACAACTTACATCCGCTCTTTACCTTTAAGGTATCCTGACAACCAAGTCTTATGCCGCAAAATGACAAATACATCGAAATGACCAATCTACCCCTCTAGATTGGAAACTTTTCAAAAACGGTACACTAACTATGACCACTGTTAACTTTCGTTCCGCCCAAATAGCTTTCTTAATTGTTGTAACAAAGAGTCCATCATATATGAGTTTCTTCGCGTATTTATCAGTAAAAGTTGTGGTAACTTGTACCCACATTTTAATTTAAAATCTTAAAAATTGGGGACTTCAGTGAAGCCATGTACAAAAAGTTGATCAAGGAACCATTGTCATCTGTGAAGCAATAATAAGAGAAAATGAAGCAGAAGATGGAATGATTCTCAGTACAGGTCTTTGTATTGAAAAAATATATCAACTTTACAATGTAACAAGATTCACTCAAAACTGGTATGAACAATTTCAAAAATACAACATCTCATAGTTCTCAGAAATCACAATTTTACAACATTTAGACTCTCAGTCTTTCTCCATCCGGTAGGAGCTCAGACATTCTTCTTCAAAATCTATCTAAACTTGTCAGCACCATGAGGGTGGAAGCTCTGCCAATATGTTCATATGTTCAAGAAGATTGTTGTCAATATGTTCATCTCTTCAACGATCAACGACCAAGTTCCAAAGTGTCAAGAGGTTCTTTTAATAGCAATAAATAAGATATTAGGATTTCAAAGTACATATGTACGAGGGAGTACAAGTGAGCATATGATAAAGGAATAGAGTGAATTGACAAAGAATTTACCAGCCAGTTCTTCAATGCCTTATTTCTTATCTTTCGTGTTTCTGCTCCACCTTCAAACAGAGGAAATACGAGCTTTACTTCTTCCTTTTTCAAGAAGTGACAGAGGTCATCTTCCTCAATGTACCTTGTCCATTTGACAGGCTTCAGAAATCTTATACAAGAATTCAAGTCACCAGAAAGTATAAGGAACAATATAACAGAAATTCTCACTTCCTTTCCATCATTCTTAGCTTTTGGCAGATTTTTGAAACTCAACCTGCCACTATCCTTCCCAAATTTTCTTCTAGCAATCTCCACCAATAGAGGCCCCTAGTCTCATAACCTAAAATCTTAAACATATTCTTTGACCTCTTCACTCCATGATCAAACAACAAACCCCACACTAGTAGAATATCTCTCGATAGAACCAAATCATTTTGCCAAAACATAGAGCGAGTAATCATACTAAAGAGCATAAATCAATACCAAATATTCACAGAATCAAGACAACACAGAGCTATATCCATAAAAAAAAAAGCAAAACCTGGCAGAGAAGAAATCGATAAGAATTGTCATGATTACCTTCTTTGGCTGTGAACAAATACGAAACGGCAAAGCAAGTAACTTACACTATAATCTCAAATCTTGCAGGAATCAGATAATCTGAGAGAAGATTAAGCACGCTATCAATCATTTTCTCTTTCCCAGTTTGAAAATGCAGACCCAAATCAGACGATATCATAAAAAACCAATTAGGGAAATGACAAAAGGAACATGAAATTAGAATAGGGTAATGATCATGGGAGATGGAGGAAGGATTCCTAGAAGGATGAGATTGATCGGGGTGAGACCAAGGAGGGTCATGGAAGAAACCACAATTGAGAATGGAGAGAAGAAGCAAGAACCCTAGTAGAGCGCTAAGGCTCGAGAACCCGGCGCGTGAGATAGTCTCCTTTGATGCAAATACATTTTTACCCTTGACTTATTTTATAACGGGAAAGCTCTTAACGGTTGAAGTGACGGAATGTATGAAAGTCTACTTGAAATTCAAAGTTCATGTACCATTTTGATATTTCAAATACTTGATGTATGAAAGTTAGGAATGACCTATAGTTGGTGTACTGTTTTTAAATTTTTTTTCTCCAGATTCCACCCAAAATCGAAAAAATTATGGACTGATTAGTCCTCTGTGAATTAATATCCAACTGGGCCCATCAGTTCTGATAATACAGAACTGAACCAATGAGAAACTAGTAACTGTTTTAGCTTTTAGATATTTGATTTTCTTTTGTTAAGGACTGTAATTACATCATTTGCCTGTTGAAAACGAGGTCAAGCAATTTGATGGTCAGACTCAGTACTAATAACCGATTGGTCCCAGATTTGCACATGAGTAATAAGAATGTATTAAGTATTAACATGCAATTTGCTCTGGCATTAGACATCATGCTTAGATTGAAAGATGGTAATGTGACACCAACCTGGTATATAGGAACAGACGGTTAATATCTGCCTCCAATTGTAGTTTCCTAGGATTCTTGGCAAGCATCGGGTATGTTTTGCAAGAACTTTTACTGCCTGGAATTTTTAAGGGTCAGAAACAACAGTGTGTCATCTATTTCACATATATAGCACATCATATGGACTATAGAGGTAGACAAGCATGTAGGATTCCCCTTCTTTGACTTAGGAATGCTTTAGAATGATACATTCAGATCTCAACCTTGGCAATCACAATTAGTAAAACTTTAATTGTGAAACTTTACATTTGAGTTGGGTTCGTTAAGAATTGAAGAACTAGTATGATAAGACACTGAAATTCGTAATTAACGAGCTCAGAGGTAAAGATATTCATGAGGACAAGTACGTTTTTTCTTAAGGAAAAATGTTTTAAACAATGTCCGATCTTTTAAAGAACCAAAGTTTTGATGCCTCACGTTTTAAAAACTTCAAAACGGTATTCCACGTTCCTATCTCTACTGAAAAAAGGAAAAAACTTCCGTCCGATCTAGATCGGATGGAGTTCCCCGTTCGATCTCCAAGTTAGGCTATGTGTACAATATCAATCGTAATTTTAACCGTTCAATAGTTGAATTAACCAATGAAGATCATCTATACAAAAAATCAATGTAAAAAAAGATTTTTACTTGCCCGAATGCATCAAACCAAATGGACAGTTCCTGAGCTTTTATGATAATCCATTCATTTTGTTCGATGCATTCGGACGAGCAAAAAATCTTTTTTTACATTGATTTTTTATATAGATGATCTTCATTGGTTAATTCAACTATTGAACGGTTAAGATTATGATTGATGTTGTTAAAATTACATTTTGAGGAGATCGAACGAACTACTTGGTCCGATCTAGATCAATTTAGGGGTTTGACTTACGAGATTGACCGTCCGGATGAAGCTCTTAAATTTATCAGATCAAGTTGAATTTTTTACCATAGATATATTTCAATATATTGATGATATCTGACAGTCGGATTTTTGTTTGTGAATTTTGATGACCGGAATCACAACATGCCTACTATTTACCATTATTTATCTCTATGGAGAGCCTTATCATCGAGGGGTAAATGTCTCAAAATTTTTAGATGGGCAGTTGCGTCTCATCATGGTGAGAGTTTGTTGGGTTGAAGGTTCGACCAAAATACCTCATATAGATGCAGATATAGACATTTTCATATGTTAAGTGGTTCGAAAATCTGCATTTTAAAGCCTTAAACTAACTCGGATGGCCAAAAAAACCTATATGACATGACATTAGTAATGAGTTTGACTCGTACGCCCATTCCGCTTCTAGATTGGTATCATAATAGTCAATCGGACACCGAAATATCCTTAGTGTAATTTTATAACTAAAATGTACTTTAGCCGACAAAATACTCTAACTTTCGTCGGCTGAACTTCTTAAATTTCGTCGGCTAAAGTTCATAGATTATAGTAGACGAAAAAATTAGTTTAGGCGATGATTTTTTTTCGTCAGCTAAAGTTGACTTTAGCTGACGAAATAATTTTTCTTCGCTAAAGTCTTTTTTCTGGTAGTGTTTGGAGTCATGGCCGAGCTACCTTCGAAATTGGGATAGTGGTGATGTAGAGTTGGTTAAAGATGAAAAAAGCACCATAGAAAGAAGTCAAAATCAAGGAGAATTTTGTTCTTTGTCTCCCCTCTTATGAAGTATATAGAGAAATCAAAGAATCAAAATATGAAAGAGGTCTTTATGATATATTAGTTCATTAATATCTATTGTTTATTCAGCATGTTAGAACTTTATATATATTGGAGAAGAAAAAGGTGCTCATTTGGTATACATTCTTCTTGATTTACTGTTTTTAAATATAAAATGAGGGTATAAAAGGAAGATTAAAGAAATATTTGCACAAAAAATTATGAGATGTGTATTAAGTGCATTAGGATGTGTGAATAAAATTTCTCTATAAAAAATGTACCCAACAAAATAGTGTAGGAAAAAAATAGAAAGTGGACTGTGGTGCCATGGCAGAGCAGTCCCGCGTCGGTTCCGTCCAGAAAATACTGAAAAGAGAAGAGTACCAAAAAACGAAAATAAAACATGAGAAATAAGTATTATCCACGTCTTCCACATTTTGAGGCCTTGAATGCCGAAGCCCTTCCCAACTAGCCCATTCGTCTCGCTTTTCTCCTCAGTCGAGTCATCGTGGTTTGTAAGCTCACATAAATGATGTTTATGTTTAACGATAGAGGCATATAATGACTACTCCAACATTTGTATCTCAATTACCGGTTCCAGGGTTATCTACACCACTATCTAATGATTTCACAGTCCATTTTCGCTTCTTCGACTTCTCGCACTCTCCCCTAAACCGCCCATGTGGAAGTTTCGCCAATATAACAAGTACCATTTCGCTTCCGAGGAGAAGGAAGCAGGTGCTTATCACCGGTTTTCGGCGTAAAGCTTGGAGAAAACGAGGGTTAAATGCTTGTGCTATGCCCCCGGATAGGTCCGGGTCTAACATGAATATAGAGATTGGAAATACAACTAGAAGGGCAGCCAAGAATGTGGTGCTGAAGCGGTTTTCGAGTGAGCTGGATGCCATTGATGAGTTTCTAGATGATTCATAGATTCAGATTGCTTCCAATTTTATGAAATTTCAAGAAGACCCTTTTGTAGATAAGCTCAGGGCTTAGCTAGCTTGACGTATATCCTCGTAAAATTTCATTTTTTCTTAACAACAAGTCTTACACAGATGTCATCACCCGTCAATGAAATTAGTGCAAAGCTCTCATATTTTTGAGACGTAGTTGACTTCATTCTCTGTTTCCTTCATTTACTCTCATCATCACGTACACCAAGCAAAGGAAAATGTTTCCCAGTCAATAAAGGGAAAGGGTAAAACTCAATTACCAGGAAAGGAAATGAGGAAACGATGCTCCTACTTTAGGGTGGGTGACTAGGACCTAGGCACATACGTCGAAATGACGAACCTGCTCCTCCATATTCCACCCAAAATGAAAAAACTATGGACTGATGAGTCATTTCACATTGTTAATATCCAACTGGGCACCATCATTTCTGAGTTGGAGTGGTGATACAGAGGCGGTTAATTATCTACTTTATTTGCTATTATAATACTCACTTAATTATCATCATCACCATCACGTTGTAAATATCACCTTAATTCTTAAAATTAAATCCGACTTTCCCTTACAACTCTCGCCGGAGCTCAGAGACTCTCCCATTCAAAACCGTAATTCCCTCTCGGTGATTCTGTTGCTGGTTCGAATGGCGCGTTTCTGCTAGGGTTTTCCGAGACCTCAAGCCCGATTCCGCAGCCATGTCTCGGCAGGCTGCGTCGCCTCACTTCCACAAATCCAAGACTCTCGATAACAAATACGTAAGCTCAATTTCGCAGTTTCGTCTCTGTTTTATGCAATTCTGTGATTTTGCTGAGGAAATGTGGATGAGGAAGATAGGTGTTGATTGTGAGTGTTGGAAACTAATGGTTTAGGAATGGAGTGAGCAAGTGAATTGTGTTTTATATGCATTTAGAAGATGAATTTATTAGGCTGTGGAGTTGAATTGTTGCCTGGAGTGAGTGGATTTTGAGCTTTGATGGTTTAGGAAGTGGAGTTTTAGTTGCTGAGGGGATGATGTCTAATCCCTTCTTCATTTTAGAACATTCGGATAGTTTGTCAGCGAATAATTCGACTCTTTTTGGTGTAGATGCTTGGAGATGAAATCGGAAAGGGAGCATATGGTCGAGTGTACAAGGGTTTGGATTTGGAGAATGGAGACTTTGTTGCTATTAAACAGGTTTCTTTGGAGAATATTGCGCAGGAGGATCTCAACGTTATAATGGTTTGACCAACTTTCTATTTAGATGATTGTCAAAATGTTATTAGTGTAGTTGATGCTTGACATTACGTCAGTTCTAGTTTTGTTTATTCTGTGTTTAAAAAGTCTAAACATAATATATGATAATTCTTACTTTTGGTCCTCCGCTTATTTGTTAGCTTCAGAGTATTTTCTTTCTCAAAATATTTACACTTCACTGGAAACATCTCTATTTCAGTTCCTTTGATTTGAAAGTCATGTCAAGTTCAGATTGAGGTTGTTATCTCTGAGGATTCAACCTATCATATAATGTCAGGACCCATACATGATAATCAAAATTTTGAGTTCCATAATTTGCTTTATGTCATGCATACCGTGTGTTTTCTGTATATGTTTCCAATGTACATTACTTTAATGTGGCTCACATTGTACTGGTTTGTTTTGTTTGCTTTTTGGTGGTGCAATGCATTGACATATCAGCAAGAGATTGATTTACTCAAGGTACCATTTTCTTTCAAATGGGTTGAGACTGTTTCATATGTTTGTTATACTCTTATTTACTGTAAATCCTGGCTATCAGCACCTGTCACGCTAGAAGATTAGGGGTTTGAATGTGGCATGTTCTCCAAATGGTTTGATTTTATTGTGGTTTAGGGCTCTAGGATCTCTTCTGGTCTTTACTGGTACTTTATACGATTTAAGCAAACTATAGGATAGATGAACTTGAAGAACAGAAACACAGCACACACCAAATCCTGGCTTATGTCCACTTATGTGATCTCTCTTGAGAGATCACTAGCACTATGGAGAATAACAACTTGATTACAAGTACTTATTGAAATCCCTATGCTAATCCCCAACTCCCTGCTAGATCTCTCTATCACCCTTGGCTCCCGGTTTTCTGTGTTATCTGTCCTCACCTTAGAAAACCCCCTGCAGCTCCTATTTATATTGAATAGGAGCTGCTGATACAACATGGTTTAGGATTCCCAAACCTAATAGACATAAATCTATAACAAATCCTAATAGAATCTTGAAAGACTAACTTTTCTAGAACTTATAGAAAAACTACAGCACTGTCATCTTTCCATATTCTAGACTTGGATTTGCCTACTGAATCATAACTTCAGATTGTATCAATGAGCCAAAAACACAACAGATTTTACATGTGGCTATAACCTCCTCTCATTATTATATTGTATATGTTTATGGTCTGTAAATTTCTGATTAGCTATGATAATTACATATAATTTATGGTGGGTATAAATGCATTTCCTCATGTTGGGTGAACTTTTGTCACTAGCTGATTCATGTGTTGCCCCCATGAACGTACTGTCATGCATACACTTATATCTACTGTTGATAAGCAGCACTCTGCTACCTGTTAGTGAGTTATGCTATAAACCAATTTTGAATGCATTGTGGAACAAGCATACTTTTTGTTTTTCATGCTAATGAAGTTGGGCTTTATTTTGCAGAATTTAAATCACAAAAACATTGTGAAATATCTTGGATCCTTGAAGACAAAGACCCATCTTCACATAGTCCTAGAGTAAGCCAGCTCATATTTTTTCCCAAATATATCACACTGAAAATCCTGGGAGAATACTTAGTTACTCTTTATTTTTCTCATGGTAGATACGTGGAGAACGGCTCACTTGCAAACATCATAAAGCCAAATAAGTTTGGACCTTTTCCAGAATCACTGGTAGCCATGTACATTGCTCAGGTTCGCTAGTGTCCTTGCAGTTTGTTGGCTGTCCTTTGATTTCTGCACTTTTGGTTTATAACTGCATAGTTGTAATACAGGTTTTGGAAGGGTTGGTGTATTTACACGAACAGGGTGTTATCCATCGAGATATCAAGGGAGCAAATATTTTGACAACTAAAGAGGTAATCTGTCATTGATCACCTTCTAAATTAATTATATAACTTTCCATGGGACATTGTATGAAAGTGATGATTTATTTGGTCTGTGACATAATTTTTTACATAATCATGAGGGTCGTAACAATCATTGCCTATATTGTTTAGCTTGAATACGATGATCCTAAGGATAGAAGTTAGTATAGTAGCTAATTAGAGTTTTCAGAATGATGTATATGTGGGGTTAAGAGCAACAAACTGGTCAATCTGTTGTGCTGAGAGGGTAGACACACACACACACACACACACACACACACACATATATATATATATATATATATATATATATATATTAACAAGCACCATGCTGTAGGTTGTCATTTTCCTTATGAAGATGCACTATTGTCATCTTGAGAATGATTTTTAAGTACGAATCAGTCTTCTTAGACATACATACGCACTCATATGGGTCATGTGACTCTAATTGACATTCTAAGGAACGTTTTCTCCCAGTCATAGATGTGCACTGTCTGTTGTTTCATAACAACTGGATTTATAACTACTGTGGCATAATTTCTTCTGCCAGGGCCTTGTGAAACTTGCTGATTTTGGTGTTGCTACAAAATTGACTGAGGCTGATGTGAACACACATTCAGTTGTTGGAACGCCATATTGGATGGCCCCAGAGGTTTTTTTTCTGTACTTCGAGTTATTACTTTCTGCCAAGTTTAAAATTGTATTAAAGAAATTAATTGTTTGTCCATAAGACTTAAGAGCAACAGGGATTCGGTATTAATTTTTCAAAATAAAGGCCTGTCTGTCATATCATTGCGTAATCAACACTGATTTTGCCACTGCATAAACCTTCACAGTGCAACACTGCATAATTATCTATTAGAAATAGCTTGTCTTGGGAAAGTTACCTAAGGCTGATACAACCAAAGTACTCGGGAAAACATGATTTTGGTTACTCAATAGTTTAGATGCATTGTACCTGAGAGCTTCATTTTGATGAAAATGACATGTGTTTTAGGTGATCGAAATGTCAGGGGTTTGTGCTGCTTCAGATATTTGGAGTGTTGGCTGCACTGTTATTGAACTTCTTACATGTGTACCTCCTTACTATGATTTACAGCCGATGCCAGCTCTATTTCGGATTGTTCAGGTGTGCACAACTGTCTTTCTATAATCATCATTTTGTTGTGTTGAAAGAAAATTGACTACTGATTTTCCACTGGTATAATTATCTCAGAATTGTGTCAACTTGTAAAGAAAAGTTCTATTTTTGCATATTGCTTTGTTTTTGTTGTGTTTGTGAAATGCCTAGTGCCAACTTGAACTGAGTTCAGATGATGACATTTTTTTTATCTTTTGTGTAACTCTCCGGTGCATTTCTTTCAGGATGAACATCCTCCCATTCCTGACAGTCTATCTCCTGACATCACTGATTTTCTGTGTCAGTGCTTTAAAAAGGTGAGGCAGTGCGACCCTTACCTACTCCATTAGTCTTTTCTCTGTAAGCTTAAGATTATTTGTTTTTTAGTTTATTTGAATTGTGCCAAGATATACTCCTTTTTCGGCATTCTCTTCAACTGAGAAGAGGTGACAACCCAGGGAGATCTTTCTGTGTATGGTGGTGAATTTCGTTATATGCATGCATCATAAGCCTCTAAACCAAATAGATGGTCAAGATTCATGGTATTTAGATTTAGAATTGCACACAATGTTGCTAACATGTGTCTATCATTGGGCATTTTCTTTTCCGTCATGTGTGAGAGATATTGTGATAGTTTAATTAGAATATAAAACTAGTCTTCTCCAATTGTAAATTGGTACAGTACCAGAATAAATCGAACTTATTACATCTTTATGTTATATTGACAAGCGGCTTTGATTGTTCTTGTCAAGTCCTATCAAAGCTAATGACTTTTTCAGTTTCATTTGTTGCCTTGAATCACATCCTTTTTCCATTATTCATATTCTTCGAGTAACCTTTCTGAAATACTGAATTGGGTGCATTCATCTATAACATGTTAGTTTCGTATTTCAGGATGCTAGGCACCGGCCTGATGCAAAAACACTGTTATCTCATCCTTGGATACAGAACTGCAGGCGAGCGTTGCAATCATCAATTCGTCATAGTGGAACATCAAGGTAGATGTCATCAAATTCATCCTTTATTACATTCATAATACAACTAACTCACTAAGAATTTTGTGTAATTTGACATCTAAGAGTTTGGGTTGCAAGTATAATGCATATTTAATGCAAGGGCTGTTCAAATAGTTTTTATTCTCTTAAAATATTTGCTACTATTTTTCTTTTCTTTCTTGATTACCTCCTTTTTTGCCATTGGGACCACTTTTCTCTGGTAATTTTGATTTTAAGAAACCAGTTATTTTCCAGAGATGTACAGGAAGATGTTTCTGTGGGTGCAGAACTCTCCAATGGAGATCTTCGGAGCGCTGGTGATAGTCCTGCAGAGAAAACTGAAGAAGCAACTTCTGCTATTAAAGCAGTAAGACTGGCTTTTTCTCATTAAGCAAACTAAGTTGGTGAAAACTGATTTAACTAGGCATTTGGGTTATCTTTATAATATTAGTGACTTGGGTTTTTCGAACTTCAGGATTATAGGAAAGAGTTATTATCAACCAGGGTTTCTGATGTGAGAAAATCTGGTGATGATCCTTCTTCAGATGTGAAATCTGTTGATGAAAAAACAGATGGTTCAGAAAATGATCTGACAGATCAGGATCCCACCTTAGCTATACATGACAAATCATCTTTGCAAAATGGTTCTGGCAGAATATCTTCTAATAAAGAATTGGCTGCCTCTGAGGCAGCTGAGCTAGATGATCGAGCACATACGGCCATCAATGATGAACCACCAATTAATGGTGAGGTTGAATCTCCTGAAGAGACGACAAAAAGAATAACAAAACATGGCAAAGGAAATTCTATTGGGTTTAGATCATTTGGTTTTGGAGCAAGAAATCAGGATGGTACTTTTGAAAGGGTAGGTTCTGATAATATTTTTGTTTTCATCCCACTTATTGCTGTACATTTGATTGGTTGCATGTTGAATATCAGTTTACTTTCCACGAAGTCACATTCATAGCTTGCTAGTTGTTACGATTTTCTGTGATGCCTTATATGTCTTTCTCATGTATTTGTCTGTCATTTTGAAGGCCTCGAAGATGCCAGTAAGTATGGGAGGGAATGAACTCAGTAAATTTAGTGACACTCCAGGAGATGCTTCCTTGGATGATTTATTTCATCCTTTGGATAAGCATCCCGATGATAGGGCAACTGAAGCTTCAACGTCTTCCTCTATATCACATTTGAATCAGGGAAATACATCTGTTAATGATGCTGGAAAAAGTGACCTGGCTACGAAGTTGAGAGCTACAATTGCGCAAAAGCAATTGGAGAGTGAAATGGGCCAGGCTAATGGCAGGGGTGGTAACCTGTTACAGCTGATGATGGGTGTTCTCCAAGATGATGTGATTGACATTGGTGGTTTGGTATGTGATTGTGTTTGTGTGTGTGTGTTTTCAACCTGATAAGCCCTCTTGTACAAAAAGTTCCTGACAAGTGATACATTTTGTTTATAGGTATTTGATGAAAAGTTGCCTGGAGAAACCCTTTTCCCCCTACAGGTACTCACATCTCTCTTGAAGCTTTTTAATTAGTTAGTATTGTGGTTTAGGGCCATAGGATCTCTTCTGGTCTTTACTGGTACTTTATACGATTTAAGCAAAGCTAAGGTAGATGAACTTGAAGAACAGAAACACAGCACACCAATGTTTATAGTGGTTCAGTCAAAATCCTAGCTTACGTCCACTATGGAGAATAACAACTTGATTACAAGTACTTATTGAAATCCCTATGCTAATCCCCAACTTCTTGCTAGATCTCTATCACCCTTGTTATCTGTCTTAACCCTAGAAAACTCCTTGCAGCTCCTATTTATATTGAATAGGGGCTGCTGATACAATTAGATTTAAGATTCCTTAACCTAGTAGGCAAATCCTAACAGATTCTAGAAAGATTACTTCCCTAAAACTTATAGAAAATCCTTTTTCCTTTCTAGACTCAGATTCACCAACTGAATCTGAACTTCCAAATTATATCAATGAGCCAAAAACATAACAATCTCCATCTTGGTGAGTTGATATCAAATGATTGCTGCACCCTTCAGGATATCTTGATCCTCTTGAAGTAATCCCAAACAAACCTCCAAGAACCTTCACATTGGCAAGACTCCTCTTGCCTTAACACACCTGACCCAACCTGTGCTGCGATGACCACAAACATTAATATGCTTCATTCCTTGGAACACTTGATTCCTTGTCAAAATGATGACACCATTCTTACCACAGCTTCTTGTTGAATCCTCAACTTAGTCATTAACCCATTAAGCCATAACGCCTCTGCGGAAGCTTTTGTTAGTGCCATGCAACCTTCTTTAGTGGTAGACAATATCTCAGCTGATTCTATAGTTGTTCTACAACTTCCTGAACCTCCACCACAAGTAAATCCATTACTTGTTGCAGATCTTCCTTTGTCCAAGTCTCCTGCTAAATCTGAACCCTCATGACCACGCCGCTGCTTGCTAGTGTCGTCTACTCGGATTTGCCACGTACTTTGACACAATACTCAATGCTTGAGCTAAACCTGGTCTTGTGTAGATTCTAGCAATAAGACATCTCACTACTCTTGCATATGACACTTGCATCATCTCATCTAACTCAACTGTAGATGATCCATGCACACTCAATTGAAGGTGTGCTACTGGTGGAGTAGACACATGTTCAAAAAACATCCATATTTTCCCCGCTTCTTTGTCCCTCCTTATCTTCACTCCTAGGATTTGTTGTACAGCCTCTAGACCCTTTTTGAATTCCCTCTTTAGTTTTGACTTCGGAATTCTAGACACATCCTGACTTGTAGTTAACAAGTCACCTGATAGTAAAATGATACTATCCTTGAACACATGATGATAAACGCATGTTGTTGGTGAGATCAAGTCATAATTGACCTTTTCTTTATGCGAATACTTCTTGGCCAATACCCGAACTTTGAGTCTCATGGCTTCATTATCATGCATTCCTTCCTTTTTCTTATAAACACATTTACGGCCAATCTGATTTCTTTCTTTGGGCTTAGGAACCGACTCCTGAACAAAGTCATTCTGTATGGATTTCTTCTGTTCTAACATAACTCCCATCCAACTTTCCGTATATATTTTGCTATAGCTTCCTGATACGTGGTTGGATCTCCTGGACTAAAAATTTGAGCATATTTATCCAATGCTATGCTTCTCTTGAACTCCTGCTCAAGGTGACTGACGAACTGAGTGGTAGGTTCGCAGTTCTAATTGCTCCACTTGAGCTAGTATTAGTGACTGTTGTTGCCTCTCTAAGACTTGTTCCTCAATAACCCCTTTATCATGCTCCACCTACTCAATTTGCTCCACTTGAGCTGGAGTCTCTACCATGATCACTTTGATTAGAAGAAATTCTGTAGCTTTATCTACAACATCAACCTTCACCTCACTTTTCTTTACTTCTATAAACGGCTTGGTCTTCTCATCATTGATGACGTGTCTACTTAGAACCCTTTCCTTACTGACAATATCCCATAACTTGCAGCCTTTAACTCCTTTCTTAATAACTAGAAAATTTGGCTTGAATTTGGTCTGCTCTTTGCTCCAAATATGAACACACACACTGCAACCAAATATCTTTAAGTTAAAATAGTCAGCTGGTTCTCCAGATCATACTTCCTCTGCACTCTTGAAGTTTAAGACCTTTGATGGTGACCGATTAACCAAACAACGCACATGGTTAACTACGTCCCAAAATATGTCGGTAATCCTGCATGCAACCGCATGCCTCTTGCTCTCTCAAAAAGAGTTTTCTTCATCTTCCTAGCAGCTCGTCTTCCTGGAGACTATTCACCCTGATGCATCTTGTGATTCCAACCTTGTAAATCTAAAAGAACCTCTTCCTTCTATATTCACTGCCACTGTTACTTATCAAATAATTTATCTTTCTGCCTCTCAAATTTCCTGCTTTGTTTTTCCCTTCCTTGACCTTGAAGAGTATTGTGGTAAGCGCCCTTTAGCTCCCTACAGATACTAAACCTAGAGAATCAAGAGTGATAGAGATAAGACCTAGATAGGGAAGGGAGAGGGTTCTGCAACAAGATCATGTAAAATTCCGTTGTGCTCTGCATGTGTTTTCTGTTTTATCTTTGCTGTTTTTCGTTAGTATCTGTAGGGAGCTAAAGGGCGCTTACCACAATACACTTCAAGGTTAAGGAAGGGAAAAACAAAGTAGGAAATTTGAGAGGCAGAAAAATAAATTATTTGATACGTAGCAGGTGAATATAGAAGGTTGGAATCACAAGATGCATCACGGTGAATGATAGTCTCCTGGAAGACGAGCTGCTAGGAAGATGAAGAAAACTCTTTGAGAGAAAGGGGCTGCTGATACAATAATATCTTAGGATTCCTAACCGTAGCAGACAAATCTTTACAGAATCTAAAAATTTTACTTTCCACACTTATAGAAAAAACTTCTTTCCTTTTCTGACATATATTTGTTTGCTGAATCCTAACCGTTAGATTTGTATCAACGAGCCAAAACACAACAAAGAGAACCTCGGATTCCTCCTTCATAAGGCAGGCCCAAATCCTCCTCGAAAAAATCACCTAAAAACGCAACTAAGTACTAGAAGCCTTCACACTTTTGAGTGAATATAATCCAACAATCTATTGCTATTGTTCTTACAATTTGCTGACTTGAATGCCACCTTCTGCTTCCCATGACTACCATCCTTGCAGAAAACACCGACACCTTCTTTCTTGCTTTCCCGGTAGAGTTCCCGCATCTCAATTTGACTCATGCGCCTTTGGCCTTGCTGCGAGTGCTCAGTCCTGTCATTCACTTCAGCAGATTTTGCAACTCCACCTATCATGGTAGTCCCTTGAAGCTTGTACACCTTAGGTTGAATGTCGCCCTTCATCACGACAAGTGATCCCTTAAGAACCTTTAGTCTTCCTTCTTTAGAGCTATAACTATATCTGGCCTTTTCCAAAGTACCATGTTCTTTCGTAACTTAGGAATAAATCTGACATTCTCTAGCTTTCTAACAACTCTGTCATGCATTCTGATTTTCACTGATCCAATACTTAGGATCCTACACGGTAAGTCATCTCCCCTAAAAAATTCTCCACTACTACTCTCCTCCAATGTGTTAAACCATTCTCGGATTGCACACATGTGGAATGTAAAACCGGTATCCAAAATCTAATCTCTGGAAGCATTGGAGCTGGGCATTACCACAAGAAGTTCACAATCATCCTCATCTTTGCTGATGACTATGATTGTTGTGCTTGAACTCCCTGTCGTCACCTTTGCTTCCTTCCTCCCTTTGTTGCAGTTCCTTTTCAAGTGGTTTGAAGTACCACATCTGAAGCAACCTTTTTTGTTCTTCTTGGATTTTGTTGTACCCTTGCTGCCCTTGCTTCCAGATTTATCCTCCTTACTCGTCAACTGACCTGCCTCGTTTCCCTTGTCATAAAGGCCTCCTTGAGTACTCTCGGTCCTGCTACTCGTCTTAATGTAAGATTGAATAGCTTCACTAATCTCATCTTACTTGAGAGAATCCTTACCCGAAACGAATGTGGTGATGAACTGCTCGAATGAAGCTGGTAAAGATGTTAGCAACACAACTGCTTTGTCCTCATCTTTAAGAGGTACATCCATCGGCAACACAACTCTGAAACTTATTCAGATGTTCCTGCAGATCCCCGCCTTCTTCCATCCGAAGACTAAAGAGTTCCTCCTTTAAGAAGAATTTATCCCCGTCAACCTCCTTGACATTGTCTAAATTAGCCTCCTTGACCTTGTCCGATGTCTTGCTACTGTCCATATTCTCACCAATATGACACCCACATAAACCTTCTCAAGATAATCCCAAGTGTCTTTGCTGCTCATGTTGTCATCTCCATCAGCCACTACACGAACCAGTACATGATCTGCAAGATGCAACTCTATTGTACTTCTTGCCTTCTTGTCCATCTTCTGCCAAACCTTATCTGCCTTATTCTCTAACCCGAGAACAGTCTCGTACAGATCTTTTAAAATCAGGACACTCTTCATCCTCCGCCAAAGCGTGAAATCTTCTTTGCCTCTTGAAGGCTCAATAAACGATCTCACATCTTCTGCTTCGACCATGTCTTTGCTGTCTTCCATCGCGAAGTACCAGAGCAGTGATACCACTTATTGTGGGGTTTAGGGCCCTAGGATCTCTTCTAGTCTTTACTGGTACTTTATACAATTTAAACAAAGCTATAAGATAGATGAACTTGAAGAACAGGAACACAACACACCAATTTTTATAGTGGTTCAGCCAAAATCCTGGCTTACGTTCACTTACGTGAGAGATCACTAGCACTATGGAGAATACAACTTGATTACAAGTACTTATTGAAATCCCTATGCTAATCCCCAACTCCCTGCTAGATCTCTCTATCACCCTTGACTCCCGGTTTTGTGTGTTATCTGTCTTAACCCTAGAAAACTCTCTGCAGCTCCTATTTATATTGAATAGGGGCGGCTGATACAATTAGATTTAAGACTCCTAAACCTAGTAGGCAAATCCTAACAGATTCTAGAAAGATTACTTTCCTAGAACTTATAGAAAATCCTCTTTCCTTTCTGCACTCAGATTCACCTACTGAATCCTAACTTCCAAATCATATCAACGAGCCAAAAACACAACAGTTGGTCTCTTTGAAGTTTCAAGTTTCAGGTGCACCATATATAGAGGTAGCTGCATTACTCAAGTATTGTTCTGACATCTTTGAATATTTGTTTGATAGGCTGTTGAGTTTAGCCGGTTAGTTGGATCACTGAAACTAGATGAATCAGAAGATGTTATTGTCTCTGCCTGCCAAAAACTTATTGCTATATTCCATCAGCGCCCAGAGCAGAAAATTGTTTTTGTCACGCAGCATGGTTTGCTCCCTTTAATGGAATTGCTTGAAGTTCCTAAAACTCGAGTATGTCAACTCTTTTACCACATTCGGCATGAATGTCTATTTAGCAGTAGCAGTTTTTCAATCACAGTTCTAATTGAGCTTATTCTGATTTATTTCCGCAGGTTATATGTTCTGTGCTCCAAATCATAAACCAGATAATCAAGGATAATACTGATTTCCAGGAAAATGCTTGTCATGTTGGTCTGGTGAGTACTAATACATTCAATCTTTTGTCATTGTTATATTGTAATTGCATCTTTGCTGGGCTTTGATAGATTGGCTGAGTTGGACTTGCTGTCTAGATAGTTCTTCCTTTCCTTGAACAGATTATTTTGATAGTTCTGAGTATCAAATTAGGGCATTCTTGCAATAATGAGCAGAATAAGTCTGTCCATATATTTCCTTATATTCTTAGTAAGATTTGTCTGTCCCTATCTAAATTCTTAGAACTCTGCGCTTTAATATTATTAATTGGTGTTGTTACTTATGTCTACTTCTAAGTCATATGACAGATCCCAGTGGTAATGAGCTTTTCGGTACCTAGTCATTCTCGAGAAATTCGTATGGAAGCAGCTTATTTCTTGCAACAGCTTTGTCAGTCAAGGTTCAGTTTTTTCCCCTATATTTCATAATAATTTTTCTTAATTATATTTCTTCAGAAAGATCATCTGAGATTTACAGTGGAAGTTACTTCTGTGTGCAGCCCGTTGACTCTTCAAATGTTCATAGCTTGCCGTGGAATACCTGTTCTGGTGGGCTTTTTAGAGGCTGATTATGCAAAATTCAGGTTTGTAGTAAAACAAAAGCTCCGCTGTGTTTTGGTTCTCTCTGTCAGTCTGTGTGTGACTGTACATATAATCTTCTCCTGTGATTTACTTACATAGATTATATCCAGGGAAATGGTTCATCTTGCTATTGATGGCATGTGGCAAATCTTTAAGCTTCAGCGATCAACCCCTAGGAATGATTTCTGTCGTATAGCTGCCAAAAATGGAATTCTCTTGAGGCTTATTAACACCCTTTATAGCTTGAATGAGGCTACCCGTTTAGCTTCCATTTCTGGTGGGGGTGGAATTCCTCTAGATGGTTCTGCTCTGCGCCCACGGTCTGGTTCATTGGATCCTGGTCATCCCACTTTTGCTCAGAGTGATAGACCACTTTCTGATCATAATGATCACTCTAAAATTAGGCATGGCGTAAATGATTCGCATTTGTCTGCTGGAGCAGTGGAACCTGCACGTGCTTCAACTTCTAATTCTCAAAGGTCAGATGCCAATCAGACAGATCCCCGGTATCTTCATTTAGATACTGATAGACCTCAATCTAGCAATGCAGTAGGAGATGCTTCGGTTCCGTCTAAATTGCAAGAGTCAACATCCGCAGATAAATTAGTCAACATGACATCAAAGGAAGCTTCAACTACTTCTTGTGATCTTGACCTTAGGCAGCAGCGTGCTCCTATATCACTTCATAGATCAGCCACTGATAGACATCCCAAAATGATGGCAGGTACATCAAATGGCTTATCAACAACAGCTGCTACTCAACAGGAGCAAGTTCGGCCTCTTCTTAGCTTGTTGGATAAAGAGCCCCCTTCGAGACACTTTTCTGGTCAGCTTGAGTATGTACGCCACCTCCCTGGGTTGGAGAGACATGAAAGTATACTGCCCCTTTTACATGCCTCTAACGAAAAGAAAGCAAATGGTGAATTAGATTTCCTTATGGCAGAGTTTGCAGGTAACGATTATCTTTATCTGATGATTCTTTTAGTTGGATTGTGAAACCAAGGCTTTGCCCTTTGTGATTCATATATATCATATTCATAAAAATTTGAACACACGTGTGTGTGTGTGAACCAAGGCTTTGCCCTTTGTGATTCATATATATCATATTCATGAAAATTTGAACAGACGTGTGTGTGTGTGTCTGTGTGGCAGAGTTTGCAGGTAACGATTATCTTTATCTGATGATTCTTTTAGTTAAATTGTGAAACCAAGGCTTTGCCCTTTGTGATTCATATATATCATATTCATGAAAATTTGAACAGACGCAGGACTAAATATTTTGTGTGGAACATAATTTCACCGACCTACTTTTAATGACTTGGAAAATTATTTCCTCACATTCCTATTAGGCATCTATCTATCGAAGGATTTCATAAAATGTTGTACTTGGTCTTCTTTTCTTTTTATCTATTTCTATGGAGTATGTGATTCATCTGTTATTTATCAGACGTCTCTCAACGTGGTAGAGAGAAAGGAAATCTTGATTCTACTACTAGAATTCCCCCCAAAACAGTAACTAAGGAGATGGGAATACTAGCATCTAACAAAGGAACTGCTTCCACCTCTGGGATAGCATCTCAGACAGCATCAGGGGTATTGTCTGGTTCGGGTGTTCTAAATGCTAGACCAGGCAGTGCAACATCATCGGGTTTACTCTCACACATGGTATCAACATTGAATGCAGACGTTGCAAGGGCATACCTAGAAAAGGTGGCAGATCTTCTACTTGAGTTTGCAGGTGCAGATACTACTGTAAAATCATTCATGTGTAGCCAAAGTTTGCTCAGCCGTCTTTTTCAGATGTTTAATAGGGTGGAGCCCCCGATTCTTTTAAAGGTACATTGGAGGACTTCCATGAGTCTTACTCCCAATGACTTGTTTTCTTTGGTTCTTGACAATATATGATGCTGCCATTTTACAGATAATGAAGTGTGTGAACCATTTGTCTACCGATCCAAACTGCTTAGAGAATCTTCAGCGGGCAGATGCAATCAAATATTTGATTCCAAATCTTGAGCTCAAAGAAGGATCTCTTGTATCTCAAATACATCATGAGGTGGTCATTCTTTCTTATTTGCTGATGGTAATAGTGGGTGTCATGTAGGAGAGAAGCTTTATGCACTGTCTAGTTGATGTAGCATTGCATAGCACACTAGAAAATAGATATTCAGACTCCAGGGAAAAAAAGAAAAAGAAAAAATAACAGCAATAGGAGACTATAGAGACTTACGAACCTGATATATATCATTTCACCTAGTGGACATTTCGACATTGTTTTCAACCTCATGGAATCCTTTCTTTTATAGAACCTTATTGAATCTGTCAACCCATTTGGTGCGTTACTTTTTCTTCTTTAGTCAGTTCTAATTGTGTTGGTCCCAATTTCTTTTGAAGGTCCTAAATGCCTTGTTCAATCTCTGTAAGATTAACAAGAGGAGACAGGAACAAGCAGCTGAGAATGGAATAATTCCACACTTGATGCACTTTATCGAGTCTAATTCTCCTCTGAAACAATATGCGTTACCTTTGCTCTGTGATATGGCTCATGCTTCACGTAACTCAAGAGAGCAATTACGGGCTCATGGTGGGTTGGATGTGTACTTGAGCCTTCTAGAGGATGAGCTTTGGTCTGTGACTGCGTTGGATTCAATTGCTGTTTGCTTAGCTCATGACAATGACAACCGGAAGGTAGAACAAGCTCTGCTGACAAAGGATGCAGTTCAGAAGTTGGTGAAATTCTTCCAGTGCTGTCCGGAACAGTATTTTGTACACATATTGGAGCCATTTTTGAAAATTATCACGTATGTGACTATAATTATTACCTACTTGTTGCAAATTATGTCCATTCTTTGCTTTACCTAGTCTGCTCTATATAAATTTTTTGATGATAAGAATCAATACATATTAGCATAACAAGAAATCAATTAGGATAAATACAGAGTTACTAGACTCCTTGTTGTATTGGTAGAATGTCTGTTACTGATTATATGACAAGGGAGGGCACAGACAAATCATCCCTGCCTTGTGTCAGGAAGGGATATGAAGTTTTGCTGATGATTAACGGTTGCTTTGGTTTGTGTTTCTTTTGGTTTCTAAACTCCTCTCTTTCCCTATATGAAAATACACCGTTCATGTCTTTTTTGCAGGAAATCGTCTCGAATTAATACTACATTAGCTGTTAATGGTTTGACACCACTGCTGATCACAAGACTTGACCATCAGGATGCTATTGCCCGTCTAAATCTTCTTAAGCTGATAAAGGTGCACAAACCATTTTTCTTTCATCTTTTTTGTTTCATCTGTTGTGCTGGAGAAGATAGGAGGAGAAAGCATCAAGTACAACCCTACTCACACTAGATTACTAAATAACTACCAACCTGATAATTTGATTTGGGAAACTAAATCAGATTCTTGAATGAAGTAAGAAATTAGGAAAATGTTCTTAGAATGGTATTTACAAATCATATGTAGTTTCCACAGGTGCATTGTACATCACTATGTAATTTCATAACATCTAAATATTTTGTTTGCTTGATAGTAAGTAATGTTAGCAGCTGAACCACGTAGTGGCAAACCTTTTCTTTCTTTTCATGATTCCAGCTTGTGATCATGATGTGAATACTAGTCTTCGTATTATCAACCTATGTATTATGTTTTTGTTTCTGTAGTCACTAACTTATGTATTATCTTGGCAGGCTGTTTATGAGCACCACCCCCGGCCAAAGCAATTGATTGTGGAAAATGATCTTCCTCAGAAGCTTCAGAATCTAATAGAGGAACGCAGAGATGGGCAACGCTTTGGAGGTCAAGTATTAGTGAAACAAATGGCTACCTCCTTGCTAAAAGCACTCCATATAAACACAGTATTGTAAATAGTGTCCATATCGTTCTTATATTCTACATTTGGATGTTTAGAATTGTGGCCTTGCGGTTTCTCCCCCATTTGTTTTCGTAGCCAACCACAGTATTTTATGCATCAGTGAGTGCTTCATCGATTCTCTACACATTTAGCATACTTAGTTTGTTACCATGGATTTTCATACCTTCCGGTGAACCCTATGTTCATACTGGTCCGAAGTTATTACTGGATTATCGTCATATTCCCCCAATTCATTGGTTCATCGGAGTTGCTCTATTCTGGATCACAGCAGAACATAGCAGAGATCAGGCTAGAAAACAAAGAAAAAAACTAGGTGCTTTCGGTGGATCATGGCCGTCATTGCTCTTATTTCGTGGTCATGAGACTTTGCACCTATTTTTTTGCCTCACATACAAACCACGGGGTTCTACCTTCTGAGTATTAAAAATATCAGTGATAATCTAGGGGCACAGATGAGCGATGCGGTACTAGAGATTAAAATATTTGTTCATTCTCACAAAATCTCAAGGTCGGAAATTAACATCAAATACAATAGCGTTCCATCACACTAAGTGCTTAAAGTATCAAGATATGTCACACTAGCCTATCACTTTGGCACTTAAAGCCAACAAATACGAAAAGGAAAGATGAGTCCAACTTCTGCGTGTATCATGATAATACACCCATCTGCTAGTGTACAGTCCATCACAAATAAGGGGTGCCACACGTCAATCCGCATCCAAACACACTCACTCCACTTGCACACAAGTTGGCCAGGAACTGTTATATTAAGTCTGCGACATTCATCGGCATTTCATCAATCTGGGTACTGTAATACTGTTCAATGTCTCTTAAAATCTTGATATCATCACTTTTGACAAAGTTGATTGCCACACCCTACAAAAAACCAGTACCTTTATTAGAAAATCACAAACAAATAAGGTAACAGAATAGTAAAGCAGCACAGACTCGGAATAAAATATTATTTCCAGAGTACAAGATTGATGACTAAATTATATACATATAAAAAATACATGGGCCAAATATACAGGAATTTCCTTGAATTTGTAGACTAGTGACCAGATGTTGAAGAAAGGAACTTACATCTTGTGTAACAATCATACCAAACTGAACCTAAAGATTTTCACTCAAAAATAAAAATATAAAATAAAGATGGAGAAGAAAAAAGACTAAACATACCTTGCGTCCAAAACGACCAGAACGACCAATCCGATGAATGTACAACTCTCGATTGTTGGGCAGATCGTAATTGATAACCAAAGATACCTGAATAAAGATGAAAAAATTAGCATCTCTAAGAAAGAGAATCTGGAACAGCAACAAAAACACATGCCAGCAGAGGCATCCTTCTATTAAAGCCAAAGAATTCAAACTACAGTCTCAATCATGTCTAACATAGCAAAACCTTCACATTAAAGCATTCCTGATCTTCACAACCAATAATAGCTTATTCTACGGCAGGATTAACCGCTTTTTATATGTTTCGGATCTTGAAGATTCCCTATGCTAACAACTACAGTTCACCATGTCTCGCACAAAAGATTCGAATCTATGACAGCTACAGTCCCAATCATGTCTAACATAGCAAAACCTTCACATTAACGCAGTCCTGATCTTCACACTAACGAATGACCAACTTTAAGATTCCCTGTCCTAACAACTACAGTTCACCACGTCACACAAAAGATTTGAATCTATGACAATAGCTTAATTCAACTATTCTCACCAAATACCTTCTAGCTGAAGAATACAAAAACTATAAGTGAAGTACTTGCCTGTTGAACATCAATACCCCTGGCCCAAACGTCTGTTGTGATCAGAACACGAGTAGTAGCACTTCTGAACTCATTCATAATAGCATCTCGTTCCTTCTGCGGCATGTCCCCATGCATTGCAGAGACTGTAAAGTTATTAGATCGCATCTTTTCAGTCAGCCAGTCCACCTGTCCCAATTCCCAAGTAAAAAGTTAAGCAACCACAAAACACAATCAGCATTCTCCATTCTTCCGTCCTACTTAACATATTGAATCCAAGTGTTCTGCTTATCAAATGTCCAAATTGGACAAGGAGAAAAGGAAATGTTTTGCACCGGATAGTATAACCAACAGGCTATGATGAAATGAATTAATATTGAACATAGTATATAGCATATAGTAATTAATACTCTAAATGACAGTATATCTACATTATAGTTCTACTGATTAAGAAACCATAACAAAACACCTGACTTGGAACCCTTACTCTAAGACATTAGGAAAAGACGAGAAGAATAAAACCAAAGTTTTTTTTGGTTACATGGGGGCCAAAGGCCAAACAGAAAAAACAACAGAAAAGCTAAGTAGCAGTAGCTACATTCCTAAGTGTAACAGAATCACACAAATCATCCAAAGCAGCTTTGGCAATAAAAGAGAAGTTTACCTTTCGCTTTGTGTTGCAGAAAATAACAGCTTGTGTAATGGTAAGAGTATCATAAAGGTCACATAAAGTATCGAACTTCCACTCTTCTTTTTCAACTGCAACAAAAAATTGCTTGATCCCCTGTCATCATCAAAGATTCATGTCAAACGTCTGATTACAGAATCCATTCAACGATATAGACTGCATAGAAAAAAGACAGAAGCATTGCATACCTCCAGAGTCAACTCATCACGTTTAACAAGGATCCTTACCGGATCAGTCATAAACTTGCTAGTCATCTCCAAAATTTCATGAGGTAGGGTAGCAGATATCAGGCAAACCTACACCATCACAACTGAATTCAAACTAACAATCTAATTTCGACAAAACTAACACAGCAATATCAAAGCTTGATGTGACCAAAAACAATATGTAAAGAGAGATATAAACTCAAATTCAAACCTGGAGCTCAGGTGGAAGATATCTGTAAACATCGTAAATCTGATCCTTGAAGCCTCTACTCAACATTTCATCAGACTCATCCTGAAAACCCAATAACCAATCCGAACAAAAGCATTAATAAACAAGAAAACGTGAAAAGCCGAAACTTGGAAATGAACAATGAGAGTACTGACAAGAATCAATAGCTTAATAGCTCTAGTACGCAGAGTCCTCCTCTTGATCATATCGCACACTCTCCCCGGAGTTCCAGACACCACATGAACTCCATTCTCCAGCTTCCTTATATCCTCTCCGACACTCTTGCCTCCAATGCAAGAATGAGCTTGAATACTCATGAAATTTCCAATAGCCAATATCACCTTCTCTGTCTGCGCCGCCAGCTCCCTCGTTGGCGACAATATCAACGCCTGAACCCTAATTTCACATTAAAATCGTCAAACCCTAACCCCCTAATTTCATCCAAATTGAAATTAACTGAAATTAACGAAGGGAAAAAGGGAGTGACGTACTCGCGGGAGGCGGTGTCGACGATTTGGCAGACGGTGAGGGCAATCATGGAGGTTTTTCCGGTACCGGACTGGGCCTGGGCGATGACGTCACGGCCCTCAATGATGGGTCTGACGGCGCGTTGCTGGATCGCGGAGGGTTTCTCGAAGCCGTAGTTGTAGATACCGCGGAGGAGGTCTTCTTTGATTCCCATCTGATCGAAACTCATGATTGGCTCTATGCCGTCCGATGTGACGAACTCCAGCTTGTCGTCGTTGACCATTCCGTTGCCTCGCCGGTTTCGGTTGGGGTTTGGATTGTCTGCCATGGCCGGGATTTGGGAAATTAGGGTTTGGAAATTTGGGGTTTTTCTGAGAGAAAACGTGAGGAAGGAGAAGGGTTGTGTATCATTTTATGCCATTTGGTGGGCCGAAATGGGCTTTTTGTTACTTATTTGGGCTTCATCGGGCCTTTTGACTAGCTAGGGTTCTACTTCCTAGCATGTATATTTGTGTTAACCTGATCGGTAAACAGTGTGGCATTCATTCTACGATTTGACACACGTATGGCGCTTCAACTACGTACGTACATTGGAAAACATAGATCATGCTGCTGGGAGGAGTGTCTTCCCCGTGTTCTGCTCTTGCCTTTGACATTGTATACTTTGGGTGTCTTAGAGGCACTTCATCTAATATATTCGGAACTCGATCAATATGCATGGATCAGTTTTACTCGCAATCGAATCAATTGTGTCTAATGCTTGCCCGAAAGTGGGGAGTTAGAGATCCATAAACACCCGTATAGCAACAAGTAGAGATTACAATTACATGTCCAATGCAACCAGTTTTCAGTTTTCACAGCTTAGCCTAACCAGGAAGCTATAAATAATATTTACCCATATATATATATTGAAATATTGGATATACTGCATCAATTGAAAATAGAGACTATATTCTAAATGAAATCCAATTATAGTACTGTTGACAAATTCTAAATGAAAACGGTAATTAACAAATTAAGTTCAAATGACAATCACTGTTGAAAAATTCTAAATGCATGAAATCCAGTTATTCTGGCAATGACCTAGAAGGCTAGAAATTAATAGTATAGCAGCTAAGTATCTGCACTACAAACAGATAATCACTTGAGATTGATGGAGCAACTAAATTTGTGATGATATACTAATGACCAGAACCAGCTGATGATAAGAGTTCCTCCATTTTTGCATTGGCTGAAGCAGAGAGGAACTTCATACATATTGGAGGTTTCACGTTCGCAAGTGAAAGGACAGAAGCTGGAATGCCCCACAGAGTCACCACATATGAGTCCAGATGCGACTGCTGGTGCAAAGTCATTGGCCATTTGGCCTGTTGTTTGTTCTTCTTTTGCCACATGAAGAGAATCAAGCTCCCCACACACATGTCAATGGCAAAGTATGAACCAAGATAAAACGGGATCGCCATGCACATTGGGATTGGAATGAACCTGTACACCTTGTACTTGGTCTCATAACGCTTTAGAAGCTCAGTAACCAAATTAATGACAATGGCAGCGGCAAAAAAGGACCCTGCAAGTTCGACACAGTGTTTGGGAAGCGAAGCAACGCCTTCAGCTCCTAGAAGGGCCATTCCGCGGTACATTTGTGCATATGGTGCAGGGTATGGACCCTCCAGACTACCAAAGAAGACAAGACACAACCTATGGCCGTGCCGATTGCTTGGCTGAAGAACATAGAGAGAGGAGACGACAGCGTAAGTTATCCCGTCTTGAAGTCTTGCATAAGATCAGAAGCTGTAGCAACAACACTCATCATGACACCACAAGCCGCAAGCCCAGCAATAACACCACCATCGGGATAGCCAACCCAAGCACTGAAGACTATGATGGCGAATTTTCGATAGTTGGAGACCAATCAGTGAGACCAGATCCATAGGAATTATAGAATGCCAAGATTTGGATAATCAAATACGCTGTTAATTACAATTTTTTTTCGTCAAATACATTCAAACTGATGCAACAAAAAAATTTGTCACATAAATGCTGAATTGTAGTAGTGTAAGATAATGGTACCATTTTCATTGCGGGAAAATGAATAATGGCACGACAATGATAGCTACAATGGCAAGAGCAGCATAACAACAGATAGAAACCCAGTTCGGAATTTGGTCTTTCAAGGAAAACTATTTTCTTCGCTCCTCATGGTAGTTTTCACTCAAAACTTCTGTTCCAGCTTCAGTACTTGCAGTAGGGTTTACTAATGGTGGGGATGATGACTCTAAATTCTTTTCTTCTTTTGTTTTAGGTGAACAACATAAACTATAGGAGGTCACGACGATCATGTCAACTACATGGTATATACCATCCCCGAGCATCATGGCTATAGCAATGAAAACCTAGCTTGTATCCTTGGAGACCGTGGAGACTGGTCGCTGGGATATCAGCGCTGTACCATGAACCTTATTTTTCTCAATCAAAGGCCATATGATTCCCCATGAAATTATTGCTCCAAAAAGCAATGTAAGGGCAAATCATTCCCACACCAACGTATGTCGATGAGAAGTCAAAGTAAAACCTGCAATGTGTAAATTAAATAGTTACATATCTGTACGTGCATAGTTAAGCTCATTTGTCTGGACCATACATATGTACGTTTGTGCACTTACCTCTTTCCATGAGCTTGGAGACCAAATGTTGGGAAGCTAGAGAATCCACAGCCTTTCGGCGGCTGTGTAAAATCAATGGAAAAAGGCCCACATCAAGCTACCGCAGAAGCATTTGAACAAGGCAGCAACTTGTTTCCTGCAAATGTTTGAACCAAAGTTGTAATCGATTACCTGAAAAATTCGAGTTGATCACCTTAAGTGAATGTGTAGTCTGTACCTTGCTAACTTGGCTCCTTTGGGAGTGTGAAAACTGTTAATGAGGTATGCAGTTGCGGTTCCACTTGGGTAGGATAACTTGTACTTCATGATCATCAACTTTCTCAAGGGCATAATGGAAAACAAGCCGAGGAAGCTGACACAGAAATGAAATCTCATCATCCAGCCAACATGAGGGTCCTTTACGTTCAATGGGGTGTTGGCGACACCTCCTTGAGCAGCTATATATCCACTCATGCCCGGTATATAACACCTACATAATACTCATGAGTAAGAAACGTAATATTAGTATATATACATGATACATCGTTTTATACAACACCACTCAAACCAAAACAGTGAATTAAACTACTACGTACATCTGGTTCCATTTTCATTTGCGTGTAGCCTCTTGCAAATCTAGTTACAGAATCATGCATATGTACGTATATCTATCTGTATAGTGATACTGAAAACAATTTGCTAACCCTAATTTGGAAACCCTAGCTAGCTACATCTTCATAGATCTGGAATCATTACTATAGCAAGCTAGTAAATTGGTAAAGGAATTGGAAATTCATATGAATAGAAACGTAATATTCTAATCGAAAACATACTGCTGAAGGCGATCCGGATGAGGCGACGACACATGTTTGGATGACACAATTTTCTTGACGAGTGAAAGGCTGCTTCAAGAGGTCAGCCTTGGTGAGTATGGTGGTGTAAGATTTGAGCACGGCGAAACCCAACAACTCGGCGGCGACGTTGAGCGATGGAATAACACCAGTGGTGAGGTTAAGCTTGCAGACAATGAAGTTGAAGAGGCCGCTGAGAATAACGCTAGTGACCATGGCTCTCACTGTGATTTGCTCCGTCCAGGGAGGCACCGGGTAGTTCCGAAAGGCCGCTTCCACCAATACCTTCTCCTGTTTTGGTTTTTGATCATCATCCTGATTAAAATCATCGCTCTTCTTTCTCCCCATAGCTAGGTTAAGTTATGGAGCAATACTTGAGAGAGCCGCGAGAGAGAAATGGAGGAATTCAAGTTACGAAGTGGGAGATGTCCTGGGGTATTATATGGCTTTGAATTTGAATGGACGAGAGGGTTTCAAGCGTATCAGTTGCGAGCTGTCATGAACAAGATTTGACAGTGAGAAGAAGTCTGACCTTTTACGTATGTGTTATATAAGTCTTGATGTCATAATTTGGTTCGACAACGAATCTTGACTTTTCAACTCATTCAACGTATGACGTGTTGAAATGTCAAAGAGCCACGTAAGACTCTGACTTTTCAACACATTTAAACCTTTAAGGTGCCTAACTTAGCATTCCAAGTCTTAAACTTTAGAAGATCATTGTAATCACCAAGTGATGACCATTAACATGTCAAGACTGTCCACTGATATGTCAAGATTATCCAACATTATAGAAGCATAGTCTACCATAAGTCTAGAGCCTCAACCATCAAGGTCGATACTTCGACCTCCAAGACTAAGAGTTCGAGTTGTAATGCTTCAAGCCTCGACCCTTAGTTGTCATGCCCACAACCTCCAAGGCTGGCTAAGACCTCGACCCTCAGGTCACATATATGTAGACATGCGACAATCAGCTGATCTACTCTCACTAACTCTTCAAATTTGAGATAGAGATTCGATTTTTGTGAGATTCGATTTCTGCGACAACCCAGAACAAAATCAAGACTCTTTAGCCGATATCGAGATAGAGATTCGATTTTTGTGTTCAGTTGGTTAAAGAATCTGGGCTCATGGAATCGATTAGGAAGAGTGGAGGACATGATGTGGTAAGTGATGCTTCTTTTGTACTAGGCTTAGTTGAACTAAACTCTAAGCAACTCTTACTTTTTTTAACTGCATAGTTTGGTTGGAGTGGTAGCAATTTGGGTTACTTGAACCACAAAAGCGAGTCCTTTTTTTACTGCATTGTTTTGTTCAACTGGTAGCAATTTGGGTTGGTTGAAGTATATCAAAGGCCATTTTAATTCTTAGTGCATTGCTTTGGACAAGGGATAGCAATTTGGGTTGGTTCAAATTGTTTTGATGAGTGCATTGTTTGGTTGTAAGTGATACAATTTGGCTTAGTTGGACTGGGAAGTGAGGAATTTTTAGTGATGTTTGTGCAGGTCAATGACATTGGCAGCAAGCCCGGGACACATTCCTGATATTAAGATGTTGAGGGCATCAACCACAGCATTCAGGTCAAACAATCCGATATCGCTGAGATAGGACATAAAGCAAAGAAAGGGAGGCTCCATCAACCCGAAAGCTGCATTTGAAGCTTGATCACTTGCAGAGGCTTGCTTCATGGACTGGTGGGGAGGCTTCTATTCCCTCTTTAGGGGCCTTCTTTGGGCATAAGTTGGCTTCTACTAAAGTGGGTCTGGATGTGCCTCCTGACCCTTCTATGGTGTCTTGCCAGAGGTATGTTGTATTATGGAACGCATGAATTCTATGATTTTATCTGAGAAATAGACTTGCAAAAGGTTTCATTGAACTCCGTTGCTGTTAGAGTGACTGACTAAGTAGGTATTTTGGGGGTTGTTTGGAGTGCATTTTACTAAAGGTTTTGTCAGCTCAGTTATAGTAGGTTGTATGACAAAAGGGGTTAACATTTTAGTTACAAGAATTTGAGAGGACTGGTTTTTGGGATTTGATTATCAACATTGACCGTGGCTTGGTGACTCTTATCTCTTCTTAAGTTCTACATTACATATTAAAGGGTAGAATTTTCTTTAAAATTGATTTAGAACTTTTCTGCTAAGAAATTAACTCGCATTGCAAGTCACAAAAGAACTTACATATTTGAATTTTTATGGCTATAGAATGTGGTAGTTATTCACTTGTTCCAAAGTGTTATGGAAATACTTGCATCTTGGATCTGTATCTACAGACATATATAAACTAAATGATATATATGGAAGCTTCAGCTCAGAAGATGGGGAAGGAGCGCTTAGGCTATGGACTCTTTTAACCTGAATAGATAACTGTTGTCCTAGTTGCACTTTGATACACTCGGCTGCTGACAGTTATTACTAAAAGTCATGGGCATTTTTTGGTCACTTCATGTTCTGACTTTTCTTTCACATTTGATGTGGTGTTCATATATTTGGATTATGGACCAATTGATGTGGTATTTGAGGCTTCTATAGAGTTAAGCCTTAAGTTTCTGATTCTGTTGATCCAGTTCTGTTAGCTCAAAGATGTATGAAGCCATCATGGGACATCAAAGTGTTCTTGAAGCAGTTGTATTAGTCAGATGCATGATCTGGTGTAGTTTATACTTTTTTTCTCAGATTCAGTAGCTGAATGATCTTCAATTATTTTTTAAAGCATACAGCAGTGATCAGCATTTTACTGTCTTGCAGATGTGAAACAATTCTGCAGCCTGGCTTCAACTGTACTATTCAAATTGAAAAAAAAAATTGGGCAAAGGCACGAAGAAGTAAGAAGCCCGCTAATTTCAGTTTCACTCAGAACAATGTAGTGTATACATGTCACTTCTGTTCTGAGAGGAATGTCAAGAGAGGGGCTTCAAGTGGACATATGAAAGTGATATGCCCCTCAAACATTAAAAAAGGTTCAGATTTGAAACCTGATAAATACATTTCTCAGAAGTTTGAAAAGAAGACCAGTGCAAATTTGTACTCTTTTCCAGTGTTGTCATATTATTTCAAACAACCCCAAGAAAAGGGTATTCTATACTATGAAGTACATGTATCTCAGTTCTTGACTACACAATAGTTTTAAGTAAATGTATCTCAGTTCTTGACAAAAATGTGACCTACAAATCCTTTCACTTTGAATGCTCCATAGCAATCGTTTTGCTACCTTCATTTGAGTACTCAATCTGGGATCTTCCTTTGCAAATTCAACAAGCAGTACCCCATAAATCATCTGAACTCTGGCCATGTCAACATTGCTGTCGCATGCCAAGCAACAGATGATGAATCATATTTAAGAAAAGAAGGCATGCTGAGAGTTTAAAGATCTAGGACTCGAGTAAATATTCAAACAGTAACCTTACCCCTACGATGAAAGTCTTCCCAATAAGATTCCACTGCAAATAATAGCACCAAACCACTTGTTTGACACAAACCTATAACAGAAGAAAGAGTGTTAAGCCAAGCATATAGTATTCAAAAGTAAACCAGTCAATAATTCTCAATAATATTTTCATTTTCAGATACCAAAAAACGGCCACACGATACACCATCAAAAACCATAACAAGTAAACCGCACACCTCTCCACCTATCAAATTAGCAAATTAAACAAAGAAACAGCTACAATACATACTTTCTATTGCAATCAATCCTGGATGAAAGGTCAACCGTACATATTTGCCGAGTTAATTGTCCAGATGCAACCGACAAAAGTGCATAATATGGCCAGCCTGTTCCATAGTAGACAGGTTGGGTGTGGCAGCAGAAAGAAAAAGGAAAATTAAGCTGAGATTCCAATAATAGTAATTAAAAAAGTAGATCTATACACGATATATAAGAGAAAATATAAATGCAAAGATAGAAAAGATGGGAAACCCAATTTTGGCATTATATCCACTGAGAGCAAGACTACTGATGCACAGGATTCCAAACCCAGAGATCCACTCCTTTGTTGAATCACCAAACCTCAAAGCGGTAGATTTGACACCAACCTTCAGATCATCATCTTTATCCTGCAAGCATTAAAATAAACATCTTTATTAGACTGCATTGAAAAGGTTAAGTTACTCCTACATATTCCATAACTACCTTGTCTGCATAGGTATCTCCATATTTTGGAAACAACCGAAATTTTGTTTTCCTCTTTTAGATTGGACGCTAAGATAGTAAAACATAACCTTTAGGAAAAAAAAATTAAAAAAAGTGGGGGAAGAAAACAATACTGCATATATATTCATTACATTTCTGGTACCTGATGTGCATATATTGTATCATACACAAGTGTCCAAAATACTCCAGATATGTACAATGGAAGTACTATAGCTGGATCAATGCTTCCTCTAACTGCAGTCCATCCTAACAAAGCTCCCCAGTTAAAGGTCAAACCTAGATATGCTTGAGGCTGCAGAAAGTATCGTACCATTTGTCAATCACTTGGTTAATCAACTTAATTGTCATGAACTGCAGTCAAATGTTTATTTCAGGTCAAATTATAAAACAAAACGTTTACTTACCCAGAATGTGAACCTTTTCATGAGGGGATAGGAGAAAACTAGCAACAAAGACGAAGCCCCCAAAACACGGCCGCAATATCAATATCAAAATCCCACTCATATGTACGAAGTTACTGGTGACTTATCCAGATTTAAGAACTAAAAGTGAGGAATGTGAAAAATAAGTAAAACAAAATAAGAGCCCCAAACATTGTTGTTGAGGAAATTTTGTCACAACTGATTTCAGAGTTTTCATTCTCAACAAAAGTAACAAAAGCTGCTAAGAGTAAGACAACACAACAATGGCAGCTGAAAAGGACTGACCTATAATTATTCAGTTGAAGTAAAATTCCAAGACCCAAAAGCAATTGAAATCCGAGAAAACACAACCCTTCAAAAGGTGTCAAAATACATCTCGCAACTGGCCGCAACTTTGTACGTTCCACCTGAATTGCAGCTCTTTGATCAAAGAAAGTTACATACTAGAACATGTCTAGAGAAGCAATACGTTTTCAACTTTCAAAATCAATAATTTTTCTCATCTTCAGCAGTTTCCATATCAGTCATTTGATTTAGCATCCTGCAAGCAATAAGCATTTCAAATTGAATAAAAAAGAACTACACAGAAAATCAACAATGCACTTCAGCACCAGTCACCAAACTTGAAAGAAAGTTCACGGCCAATGAGTATTACCGTAGTGTCAATATCCCGATCGAGGAGATCATTTACAGTACATCCAGCACCCCTTAGAAGCAACCCCTCACATCCAAACAGTGCCAACATCTTAATTTTAGGAAGATCTCCCGGGCTTGCTGCCAACACCCGCATGCACGTATCTCAGTCCATTAATTCTAACTAACAAATTTCCATACTTTCCAGTCCAACTAAACCAAATTGTATCACTTACACTGGATTTTTAGGCAAATTTATGCATTATTGTAGCAAAATTCAACTCCAGCAGAATTGCTAAAGAGAAGTTGAATTTAACTATTGCTAGGATAGATTTATAAATTTAGCAATTGTGTGATGGATTGTTAAAACTAAAATTATATTTTTTTTCTTTATTTTGTTCACGTGTTAATAAACGATTGGTCAAAACTTATTATAAAACTCACAATTAACTATGACTGTTAGAGCACAATTGCTATCTTAATTGTTAAATTTCCTAACTAATGATAAATTTAGCTAGAAACTTATTCATACTGCTGAACATGCTCCAAACAATGCACTCATCAAAACAACAAAGTGCCTTACTTTCTACTCCAACCAACCCAAACAGCTACAAAACAATGCAGTAAAAATCAAAATGACCTTTACTTCACACTTAAACCAACCCAAATTACTATCAGTCTTGAACAAAACAATGCAGTAAAAAATTAAAATTTGCCTTGGCCAAGCAAGCATCCAGGTGCCAATAGGCTTGTCAAGACGAGCGAGCTTCGCATAAGGGCGCGCCGCTTGGGCGAATAGACATCGACCCAAGAAGCTTCGGGTTTCGGGTCATCGCCGACCCGATTATTCGATGAAGACGAGCTCGATAAGTGCGCTAGGAGGCTGAGATCAGAATCCAGATAACTGGGGATCCAACGGTGCCTGTGATTGAATGGGATCAAAGGGCTTTCCGGGTATTTCGGTTTGGTGGTTGGCTGATAGGTAGAGACGGCTGAAAGATGGGAGCGAGGAAGCGAAGGCTTCAGAAACCGACGCAATGCCCGAGACAACACCCGAAACGGCGTCATTTTGAGACTGAGTGAGAGCGAGAGGACCTGAAGGTTTTTCAAAATTTTAGTAACTGAATTGCAGCGGTGTGCCGCGACTTGTCGTATTGGGCCTGGGTCGAGGTTTAGGGTGTTATTATTGTTATTGGGCCTGATCTAGAAGACCGTCGGCTGTTTTGCTACTGTGGCGGTGATAGCGGCGGTCAAAGTCCATTCTTCAGTCAAAGTGTGAAGAGTTCAGAAACGGCTTTACTCTGTTTGTTACAACTTATTTTCAGAAACGGCTTTACTCTGTTTGTTACAACTTATTTTCTCCATATATTTCTCATATTTTGTTATATTTTACAGTATCTAAACAATTTTAAGTGAATATTAGCTTTAAGAAAGGAGACGAATATATGACATAAGTCTTTTTAATTATAAAAAGTTATGAGCTCAACTTACATTAGTATATTTAATAAAAAAAATAAAACGTAAGTTTGCTATTAACATAACGCATGGATCAATTTAGTTTCATTTGGAAAATACCATTAAAAATCCGTATCATAAAGGAAGTTTAAAAATAATTATACACGAATATAACCTGAAGAATTGGAAGATTCAGATAAGAGCTGTAGAATCAAAAAAATGAGGATCGGCAGCCATAAATAAAAGGAATCGCAAGTATCTCGGGGATTCCGCTGCTGACCTGCTATATGGTTACAACGTATCTCCTCGGGACTTTCTCCGTAGTAGCAAACTCGAGTGCTTATATATACACGCATTGCTCTCTCATCTTCTCACTCGGTGACTAGCAGCAATGACGTCGTCCCTCCTCCGTGATCTGATGAACCTCAACCTCTCGGAATCCGGCGAGAAGATCATTGCTGAATACATATGGTACATATCTCCATCGATCCTATCGCTTACTTATCAATACAATTTACAATTTGTTGATCGTACACTTTTTTTATCTGTTTTCAGGATCGGTGGTTCTGGTTTGGACATGAGAAGCAAAGCGAGGGTACGTATGCTTTCGTTTTAGTGCATCACGCGCCCAAGTATAATAATCCTCATTCTTGTTGTGATTTTCAGACTCTGCCTGGGCCGGTGTCAGACCCATCAAAGCTGCCCAAGTGGAATTACGACGGTTCGAGCACAAAACAAGCTCCAGGGAAGGATAGCGAAGTGGTGTTGTAGTATGTTTTATACTCGTTTCGTAATCTTTTTCATCTCTTCCTTTAAGGTTTTGAACCGATTTTAACCTTTTACTACTGCGTCAGTCCCCAGGCTATTTTCAAGGACCCGTTCAGAAGAGGAAACAATATCCTGGTAAGTGCGTAGTGTTCAATTCCAGTTGGTAGCATGGAGAGGTAATATTGGTGTTTTGTGATGAAAACAGGTGATATGCGATTGCTATACACCAGCTGGAGAGCCGATCCCTACCAACAAGAGGGCTGCTGCTGCCAAAGTATTCAATAACCCTGCTGTTGCCGCCGAAGAGCCTTGGTACCCTCCATGTACCCTACATACTTTGTTTACTACATGATTATAAATTTTTAGTAATGTTGCATAATATTTCCGAAACGTTATTACTCCGTTGGTGAATAGTGTAACATTATTTGTGGGTGAGGTGGGGATCATTCGTGGTTTTCTATGAATTTTTTGTCTTGAACGATAAGTGTCCATATATATATATATATATATATATATATATTGATGTTTACAATGCCTTTAATTTGGATGATCTAACTGTAATTTGTACTCTTGCACTTTTGTTGTAATAGGTATGGAATTGAGCAAGAGTACACTTTTCTTCAGAAGGATACCAACTGGCCACTTGGGTGGCCCGTTGGTGGCTTCCCTGCTCCACAGGTATAAGCTCCGCTGCTACCGTATGAATCGCTTGTTTTTGCACTGTGAAGCCATTAATGCGATGATGCAAAGAGAAATAATATATGCTCGGTTCAAGAAACTAGTATAAATGATAGTGTTGTTGTTGTAGGGGCCATACTATTGCAGTGCTGGAGCAGACAAGGCCTTTGGGCGTGATGTAGTGGATGCTCACTACAAGGCATGCATCTATGCTGGAATCAATATCAGTGGCATCAATGCTGAGGTTATGCCAGGCCAGGTATATCCATCCTAGCTACTTATATGGTTTTACCTTCATTGTCTTCACTGCGCTACTGTGGAATTTCTCTACGTTTGCTGTGTCTAATGTGCTGATTACCTTGGTGGATTTGAAACAGTGGGAATTTCAAGTTGGTCCTTGTGTCGGTATTTCTGCCGGAGATCAAATATGGGCTGCTCGATACATCCTTGAGGTACTACCAGACATTGCTAGTTTCGATACCCACAGTTTGGTCTGTATGAATTAATCATTATGCTGATCATCTTTATTTGTTTTGTCAAACAGAGAATTACAGAAATGGCAGGAATTGTTCTTTCCTTGGATCCTAAGCCAGTCAAGGTTTATTCACATACCACATGGATTATTACATGTTTCTTCTTCTAGTTCTACTAGTACGTTTTTTACATGTTTTTACTTTTTAAATTCAGGGTGAGTGGAATGGGGCTGGTGCTCACTGTAACTACAGGTAGCTCCTTATTTATATTTGTCAGCACTCAGCAATATTTTTGCTAATAATGCATTGGGCTAGAAACAAAGAGTCATGTGGTTGTCGATCATTGAATGATTTCAGTACCAAATCGATGAGAAATGATGGCGGGTATGAGACAATCAAGAAGGCAATCGAAAAACTGAAATTACGACATAAGGAGCACATTGCTGCTTATGGAGAAGGCAACGAGAGGAGACTGACTGGTCGATGTGAGACTGCTGACATTCACACTTTCTCCTGGGTATGTTGAGCAATCTTAGCTAATGCTTAACGTTGATGCGTCATGCCTCGATAATATTTTTTAGTTAATGTTCAGTGACAAACTTTTGTTAACGACATCACAGGGAGTGGCAAATAGGGGAGCCTCTGTTCGTGTTGGTCGTGATACCGAGAAAGAAGGCAAAGGTAGGAATGTGTTTGTATTTTGACATGATATCTGGCATGATATATTCATATATAGTATGAATTCTGATCATCATCGCATATGTTAAATTGCAGGGTATTTTGAGGACAGAAGACCAGCATCAAACATGGATCCCTATCTTGTGACATCTATGATTGCGGAGACCACCATTCTTGGCTAGTAGAGAAGAGCATGTTAATCCAATGCAGTTGGGAAATTAACTGATTGTTCTTTCCTTTTAGTATCGTTTGATTGGTAGTCATTTAAACAATTGTGCAATTTTTCATTTGCCTAGTTAACTAGTAGTGTTGATGTCCACAAGTCTGTAATAAAGGAAATTAGTTCGAGTTTAGTATGGATGGTTGTTTCATTATTTAATCATTGTTACTTTAAAGGTCTTGCATTATAGATTTGTAGTTTTTTTTCAATAATTTGTATACAAATTAAGACACAGGTCTAAGGCTAAAAACCAGCAATACTAGGCTAAAGAGAGTTGGATCACCGTCTTCGTAGATCGAGAGAGAGAGAGAGTTGGATCAGAGGAGATGCATGTTAGATAATCAAAATGTTCAAATATTTATTGGTAATTTTCGTAATTTTATTGTAAATTAAGGGGAGGGAGAGAGAGAGTTGGATCAGAGGAGATAATCAAAATGTTCGTCGATCTACGAAGACGATGACAAGGTCTCTCTCAGATGATCTAGTAGTCTGTTTTTGAGGGTTGGACGACGACACCGCTTCGATGCTTGACGCAGAGCCGGCTTAGAGCATGTGCATCAAGTGCACCAGCATAGGGCCCTCAAATTTTGGAACCCTTTATATATACAAAAGGGTCTCATATGTTGTTGCTTGCCAGTTCAGTTGGTATAACATTGCTATTCTTATACTCAAGACTTGAGTTCGATTCTCAATCATTTGTTATATATGTGTGTCGTAATTCATACCTTATATATGGGTTTTATATAGTAATTCATGTTGTAATAGGGTTTTACACATATCCATGTAATAGGCTCATGTAATAGCCCAAGAGGCCTATGTATTTCCTTATATAAAGGGACTTCATTCTATCAATAAAATAAGGAGAATTCACTCCCTCAATATTATTCTATAACACATTAACTAGAACGCAAACCATATATCACTGGAAAGCTACGTCTGTCTAGTTTCTAACGGTTTTCACGGTTCGTTCATATCTGTTCTAACGAAGAAGTTATGACTGTTTGAGTGAGCAAAGGTCATGATGCCAGGAATTCTGCAATGCACACGGTTGCCTTCAGTATTTATGTCTTTTTCTCATGTTTCTACCTTGTTCGATAGGTAAGTTATGTGGAGAAATTGAGTGCCTTGCAGATAGTGGGACTACCCACACAATCCTGAGCAAAGGTCATGCTGCTAGGAAATTTGTTGCACACGGGTTTGCATTTGTGCACCTTGTTATGTGCCTATTTCCTCATGATAGCTCTAGACATCCCGGTTATGGATTATTAGATCACCGGTTCATAATTGTCAAGCTCACTTTTAAGAATGAGTGCATACATGAAAGGTACAAAGAGAGTACGGAACATCAAATGAATGCCTCTAGCATATGACGTCATGAAGGGCTTTTTGATTTTCTCCAAACTAAATGAATGAGATGATGATGAAATCGTTGGTTCGATAAGTGTATTCACACTATGAAATGATCATTCACATCCTTAAGAAGGTGTGCCGATGTTCGTGGTTTAGTCTTCACCTAACAACAGATTTTCCATCATCGGATGACGTGGATAACCTCGGCAAAGGTTACCTACTCCCTTGATTTTAGATCCCCTCATGATGCTATTACCAAATGTCGTACTTATGGACGTTGAAGACTTGTAATGTCATATGTATGCTTTACTTTTGGGTTGAGGAGAACTCCTGCGATGCCACTTTAAAGTTGAAAGTTTCATCATGTCAAAATCTACGACCACAATAAGTTGAACCTATTGTATCGTAACTTCGTCAGAGTTTTCTGAAAGGCTCCATATGAACTAGAAGGCGAATTTTATATCATTGGAAATCTATGTGAGCCTAGCTTCCAGTGGTTCAAGCGGCTCATTCATACCTATCCCGACGAAAGAGTTATGGCAATTTAAGTGCGTACAGGTCATGCTGCCAGATGGCAGACTATATCCTACCGTCCTCTAACTTCGTCAGAGCCCCCAGATTAACTCTGGATGAAATGGAATGCGCACTTTATATCATTAGAAAACTATGTGAATCTAGTTTCCAATGGTTCAAGCGGTTCATTCATATCCATTCAAATGAGAGATTTATGGCCGTTTTAGTGAGTATAGGTCATACTGCATGGAAACTGCATACTCTTCGCAGATTATGAAACCTTTTTGTGACTAAGTTTGATTGGATCTTCACCATCTTTTATGACATGGTTGAATCAATTCTTGATGTCTTTGGCTCGATGATCCAAGTCACAAATGCCCACCTTATGCCTTATGGTGAGAGAGGCAATTGAACATTGAAGTGTGTTATGAACATACACACCGACAATTATCATGGAGAAGAGCATGAGTCCTAAGGTGTCGCCAATAAGTATATTTGGAACAATTGACTCAGACAAGCTATGACATTTTAGTCATACCGGGAAAGATATGCGAGCCAGAATTGTTTGATATTCTTGGGCGTCCATTCCCCCAATAACAAAAAAATACGCCATGATTGTATGTTGTGTTTGTGCGCCTACATGATATCCTCGGCAGCCGCACGGTACTCATGTTTTCGTTGTGTAAATCTTGTTCTTTAGCTAAGTAAGGTGAAAGATCCCTTTATGCTATACCACAAAAGATATCATTCTTATTGAAAATCCTATTGAAAATTCAAAGAAGGATTATGTAGACCGATGCAACCAACGTATGAATACCGTATACGCTTTTATGGTGTTAGTTGATGGGCTAACACACTGGTCATGTGTTACACCATCGTCTACCACATGCTGTTTATGTATCTATGGGCTTACTATCCATCCCTGAAGAGGGACATGCAAACATGCATTAATTCGTCCATGACTTACCATCATTGCATTGATGCACGACAGCTTGTAACTGTGTGCTAGGATTGACATGAAGTTGTAATCCTTGAACTCGGCGGGATAGTAACGGATCTCTAAGCCTTGAGTTCCACAATGTGCCAAATTGGACTGCCACAGTGCCCAATAATGATGTGTCGCATGAGATGAGTATGTTCAAAGGTTGGATATGAGTCACTTTGGTGCCTCCACCTTAAGCTCCTTGACAGACGATCTCCTTAACAGCTACACTGCAGATTGTCACTTTGAGACTGTATTCCCGTCGTTAGGAGGAGATACGAACAACAGTGTTCAAGTGGGAACGATGTGAATGTCGTGGTTGATCGCCACTAAGTCTCAACATGATCCCTATAGAACTATAGTGACGAGATCAATGTTGCATATGTCTGTAAAGAATGATGTCCTACCAAGAGGACATGGCTCGACCATATTGAGGTGGTCTTGATGCCATGGCTTGGCCATATTGAGATGGTTTTGATGCTATCATCTTGTGTGGAGATATGAGGGCGCCATAATGTGGCAACATGGTGTCCTAGGCCTTGTGGCTCCTTGAAGGTTAGGTTGAGGCCCTTGGGTTCTATAGACACTCGCACTGAGAGAGAAAGTGAGTTTGGCACTACTGGTCCATTGATCAGTGATACTCACTTCGTCTCATGTTAGTCTGAATTGTGACTATCGTTGGGGGACGCCTCAACGTCAAATCCAATTCATAGAAAGAGATCTCTATAATGACTACACTAGTGTACATAAGGACGTGAGATGATGAGTTTATCAAACCACATTTTGTTGATAAAGCGACAAAATGTATTGACCTAAATGGGAAGATGCGACCTAGATAAAGGGATAGGTCCTTGGGCAGGTGTTGCCGACACCGCAAGTGTAAACCATATCAAGTAAACCTTTGTGAGTTAGCGTAGTGAGAACAAGAGTCTCAGACTCCCTTATGACGCAAGGTTTCTCACAAACTCGCATTGGGATCGACTACCATAAGAAGTACTCTCATAATGGATGTTATTGCACTCCACTACCTTGTCAGTTTGGTAGTTCCCAATAACTGTACATGCAGCCCTATGAATATGATCATAGTGGCATCTCTATGGGATGAGAGATATGCATGAAGATCTTAAATAGACTTCATAACCCAAATCAAGTGGTGCTTGCGTTGGCGAAGTGTTTTGGACACATAGTACATGACTCCATGATTTCGGATGGAATATGATGAATAATGTCATTGCGTATTGATTCCGGATGATCGCAGTATATGTTGGATATCCGATGTTGGAATGAAAAGTATATTGGGAAAGACACAATCTCGTATTGAAGTCGATCAATTGTGTATTGATGATGTATTTCCATCAATCGGCTTAGTTCCTCTGAAGAAGAGTGGAACCTTCATATGCTCCAAGAGAGAGTGATCCGTTTAATCAAGAGAAAAACTTGACCTCTCTTCCATTCATTATAAAGCCAAGTAGCTTTGCGCCCACGCAATGCCAATGATATGACAAAGGACATCACTTGAATACTCGTAGAGTATCTGGCATATTCAATCCCTATGACATGAGAGAAAGGCTGTTGCCTATGTCATCGCTAGCCATGCATGAATCGAGATGCATCGGAAGCGGAATCATGATCTATGCACCGAATCCACCGATCGGTTTAGTGGCCAAGTTGCCGGACATGAGGCTCCACACACACAACTCTATCTATCTATCCCGTCACAGTACACAATACCTGCAAACAACCTGTTGTAGGGGCGAGCATCGTCCTCCCGTGCTCACATATAGGCCCACCAATGATAGGTTTGAAAACCATAAAACTATATATATATATATATATATATATATATATATATACGTATAGATTTGAGCTCTAAATAAAACCATTTAGAAAATCCTTGGCACACCAAAAATCATCATTTTATATCTTTCTAGAAAAACAGTGCAGTATGCTAAAACAGAGGTCAGAAGCTCAATGAACAATACAGCCTGCAGGGCTTCACGAATTTAGTCGGCCGAATCCCGGGTTTGTCTATACAGCAAACCGGAGCCAACTACCTATGCGTCTGAAGACGAATAGTAACGAGAGTGTCCATTTACAGCTAATGCCCAACACATCACTGATAGTACACACCGCACTTACGACTCACTTAACTCTGAACGAGACAAGCGTAAGCGGGAAAATAAAATAAACAAGGCATTGCCCCTCCGGAGGTTCACGATCATCGACACCATGGGAGCACTATATACTAGGTCCCGCCACTCTCAGGCCAAGCACCGGAAATCAGGACAACGGTACTACTTTTTAATCTGAGTCGTCACATAAAAATCATTTACGTCTTGCCTCGGGTTTTCTTGGCCCAATCATAAATCATTTATCGTATAATACAAAGAAAACTTTCCCTAGACATCGACCATGAGTATACAAAATCAATGCACTTTCATATATCAGGCAAAACCACTAACAAAGGGGGTTTAGCTTCCCTACCTGGAATTGTCGTTCCTTACATAAGCTCCAAGCATCTAGGAATCGTCTCGAATAAACCGAGGTCACCGCGTAAGCTACCTCGTCCAATGAATCACTGCAGAATAGAGTAGCTTAGCAACCAAGAAACAATAACGGTCATTTTGACCTCAACATTCCTAGTTTTACCAGGAATGACCACATTGACTGAGTTTACCAACCAATTTCCTTTTTGACTTGCTTTTCTAATTATCAACTCTTTGCTCATTTATCTAAAGTCTGACTTAACTTATGAACTTTCTTTTACCATTTTAATTTGATGTTAGGGTGTCACATAATAATTCGTTGAATTACTATGGACACCCAATGCATCACATTGACCAATTCTTTAACCTTTAGTTGATTTATCGATTTACGTGAATCACCAATTTTACTTAAAGCGGTCAACTTGACATTTCCAGAATTTCAGTTATCATTTTCCGATAACAATTTAACACTTTACTAATTTATCCAAATTGTGTCAAACTTCGTTAAACTTCAATTCTTTACTAAACCGTTTTTCCAAAATGGAACTTTCTCAAACTAGAAACTTTCCTTTAATGGAAACTTTCCCAAAATAGAAAGTTTTCCAAATTAGTAGGTTTTCAAAAAATAGAGAGTTTCCTAAAATGGAAATATTCCAATTACGGTTAGTTTCCGTTTTAGTACGTTTTCTTAAACGTAATTTCTGATCACGACTCCTAAACTCGGTTAAACGAAACACATTACATTTCTTAAAGAGTCGAAGACTGCCTCTCGGCATTTCTGCCGGTTTCATTGCATCACCGGAGCAGTCATCGAATTCCGGCAACTTGTCAGAATCTCCTGCCGGATTCTGGTCAACTTGTTGGAAATTCGCCAGAGTTTCCCCGTTTCTTCGTCTCCAAGTTATCGACAAACAACAACGAAAACAACATCAAATTAACACCAACAACAACAGCAAACAACAACAACACAGTGTCTAGGGGACAAGATTTTTACCCTCTGCCTTCTGCTCCAGTCCATGATCCAGCCATCTCAACCTTCCCCTTGCCGGACTCCACCCTCTGATCCACACTGAACCAAACCGAGCTGCTCCTCCACAGCTGCAGCACATCGAGTACTCACTACCTCACTCAAGCAGAGCTCCTGCATCGATCCTTGAACTCTCTTGGACTCCACAAAGACTTCCAGTAGTCACCAGAATCCCCTGAACCGGTCGCCGAAGCAAGGAGCAGAGTAAACCCAGAAAAACCCGAAAAAAACAGTGAAAATGAGGATTTTTCGATTAGGGCTCGATTTGAGGGTTTAAAGGCATGACGATGAAGAAGAGGACGAGAGAAGAAGAACCATACTAGTTGGAGGTTGAGTCGCCGCCTGGAACGCCGGAATACGGCCAACACAGTCGATCCTCTTCCTCTTCCGATCTCCCTCGATTGTGGATAAAAATGGAAACTAAGGAGGGGGATTCGAATGGTGGTGGTGCGCTATCTTAGGGCCGCTAGACGGTGGTGGTCGCCGGTGAGACTGATCGAGCTCGTGAAAAGAGAGAGGGAGACGTTGACCGAGTGGGGGGGAGTTTTGACTGATTCAAAACTCTCTCCAATTTATAGGGGAATGAACGGCCCAGATCTGATATGGAAAAGATCCAATGGTCCAGATTTTAAAAAGGTAAAAAGTAAAATGTTAAATGGTAAAACTGTTTTACCGGAATGGTAATTAAAAATTACCAAAACTTCGAAAATTTATAGAAAATTAACCAAAGCTCCGAAAATACCGGGAGACTCGTGTCGATACGTACTACGACATCGAGTCCTTAAATGAGGAATTTGAAGAATTTTGAAAAACTCAAAAATGAACTTGGTCGTTCACTCGTGAAGTTACCGAGCACGGCTCAAACCTCAGTAACTTGTCATTAACCACGGTAAAATCATGCGGGGTCACACAATTAGGCTTGGAAACCCTATTGGGTCACATGGAGCTCTCAACCACTAAGATTAGGCTTGAAACACCATCTTGTCAGATGAAGTCAAACAATTAGAATTTGGCATGAACACTTAGAGGTTGTCTAGACCCTTTCATATACCACCAAATGAACGCCTAGCCCCCGTCTAAACCCACCTAGACCCACCTAAAGGTCGTCTAGACTGGCCTAAAGCCCGCCTAGACTTGCTTATGGACCGTCTAGACCTGGAGCCTGCCAAATGACCAACAAGAGACCCCAAGACCCGTCTAGAGACCGTTTAGACCCGTCTAGAGACCGCTTAGACCCTCCCAAAGGCCACCTAAGTCCACCACGACCCTCCTAGAAACTGCTTAAACCCACCCATAGGCCGTTTAGACATGCTCAAAGGCCGCCTAAAGGAGACCCCTTAAACCCGCATAGGGGTGACTGTACCTGCTTAGGCCGTATATACCCTCCTAGAAGGCATCTAGATTCTCATGAGGCAACCTAAGTCTGCCTAGACACTCTTAAAGGCCAATCTTGGTAGCTTGGAGATGGAACAAAACACCTCACCACACACCTATATGATGCTGGAATTCCTTAGCCACACGTCGAAACAACACTCTATCGTCCAAAAGACTTGCGTCAAAGATACTTGATGCAGTAGGAACACCCCTTAGGGTCACCAACGCCCTGCTCACGAAACCTTAGATTTCAGGCTCTTCTGTAAACCTTTTATCTCTATTGTTTCTTGCTATAGTGGTTAACCATGTGCTCCACAGACATTCTCAAAATGTAAACCTAGAGTGATTAACCTTATGCTACATGTAAAAATATTATTGTTTCTTCTTATACGGTTTCGAACACTTTGACCGACTCGCCACGTCATCTCTGACACGTCATGTCATCATTTATCAATTTTTTTAATAAAAAATAAATAAATAAAAACCAAGACCTAAATAGGTAGTAGTTGTTTTCAAACCCAAAACTAAAGTAATCAGTTTATTTGAAAGCAACCTACACTACTCATTTTTTTAATCTTATGTTCTAATGGTGGTTAATTATTATGCATTTGACTCTCTTTGTAATGTTATTTCTTATAGTTACACAATTGATTGAATTTAAACATTATTTTTGTAATGTAACGAGCTTATTTCATATATAATATATTTTTTATTTATTAAAAATACATAAATTAATTTGTCATGTGTCAGATATTTATTTCTTGAGTTTTGGGTCACCACTTCTTTATTTTTAGATTTTTAAAATCTAATATTTTGTATCGACCATGGGCTTATAGCTAACATCAAGAGATTGACCCAAGAAGTTCGTTCAAACTCGCAACAAATCCGAAGTGGTGCAAAGGCCCGTTTCTGATGTGTTCCTTGCAACCAAACCTAGAAATGGACCAACTAGTTGACACCTAACCTTTGTTCCGACCTAGACCTAACCTTTGAGAGGAAGGTAGCCCAAACCAGTTAGAAGGGAGAAGGCAAGAGAGAGAGAAACCAGTTAGATCTTATCTCACCCTCCCTGTTCAAAAAAAAAACTTATCTCACGCTCTCCTCTTTTCTCGCCTCGGACCATCTCTCGCGTCCCCTTCTACCGCCTTCCTCTCTCTTATGGACGCCCGACCAATCTAGGGTTTCAACCGACCAACAATAAGAGGTATCTCCATCTCCTTCTTCACTCTCGCGCCTCCCTTCTGCATCTCCAACTTCCTAACTAGTGTTCCTGTCTTCCTCCGAGGAAGATTGGAATGTCGGAATCTCTATTTTTGTCAGTTAGTTGAACTGAAGCTGCCAACAGGTTTTAGATGTTAATAAAACGCTTGCGTTTTGTTCTTATATTCTTGCATATAGCGAAAATATAAGCACAGCTTGATTTCGAATCCAATGTTAATAGGCACATGCATTTACACAGAAGAAAATGATATTATATGAAATGAACCATGTATTTTCGTATGAGAAGTTATGCGTATGAGAAGTTATGATGTTTGCAAATCAATAGTTAACTGATCAAAACATGTTTTGTTGCAGACTGAAGTTTTGGAATAAGAGGTTATGATGTATGCAAGGAGAATTAAGTGCAGAAATCAGAGATGGATGCTTCAGCTGTCCAAATCAATAAAGCCAAACTACGTTTGTTCTTCTCAATCTTTGGGCCGTACACCAGTTCCTTCAAACTATTACTCACATGCTAGTTTTATTAGAAGCCGTCTCATAGAATCGTTCACATTGCGAAGTGTTGCTTCTGCAAATAGTTGCACTGGTTTGCAAGTGAGGTCTAATACGTGTTTGAAGGGTAGTCAGTTACGCTTCTTCAGTTCAGAAGGCGATGGAAGAAATGCAAACGAGGGTAAACAGCTACCAGTGAAAGATGGTGCTAAGTTTGATAAGGAAAAGACTTCGCAAGAAAAGGCCGGGAAAGATGTGAGGAGGCGTTCTGATGCACACGCTCTACTTGGAGAGCAAGATCAACAGGAATGGCTTAATAGCCACAAGCTTACCATTGAGAGTAAAAAGAAAGAATCACCTTTCTCGACCAGACAAGAGAAGTTCAAAAATGAGTTTCTATGGAGAGTTGTTCCATGGGAGAAGATAACTGTTTCATGGGAAACTTTTCCTTACCACATCGAGTAATTTTTTTTTTCATTAATGTTTTCTGTTGTCTTATTATCTCTTGCTCGCTAGTTGGCAGAAGATTTATTCATTTCATTTTCTCCTATAGTGAACCCACCAAAAATCTTTTGATGGAATGCGCGGCTGCTCATTTGAAACATAAAAAGTTCACTTCTACTTATGGTTCTCGTTTGTCATCTTCAAGCGGCAGAATACTGCTTCAGAGTGCTCCAGGTTGGTCACAGGTCCTACAAAATATAATAATTACATTCTTCGTGTATTTTCCCTCTGGCATTGCCTTGATTATCTGCTTTATATTATATCTACAGGCACCGAGCTTTACCGTGAAAGATTAGTTAGGGCTCTAGCACGAGATCTTCAAGTTCCACTACTAGTGCTGGACAGCAGTGTTCTTGCTCCTTATGTAATCTTTAATTAAATTGAGTTTTGAATACTATTATACTCAGAAAACAAGAACTTATGGCTGCTGTATATTTGGATCAGGATTTTGGTGATGATTGTGAAACTGAGTCTGAATCAGACGATGATGCTGTGGATGAGGGTACATCAGAATCAGAAATTGATGATGAGAATGATGCTAGCAATGAAGAAGACTGGACTAGTAGTAATGAGGCAAAGTCAGATGGTAGTGACAAAGATGAGGCTGATCTGCATGCAAAGGCTGAAGCGGCCCTCAAGAAGCTTATTCCTGTTGAACAGTTTTCTAAGGTATGGTTTTTTGGAGTGCAGATGTGTCCTTGTTTAAAATTTTCTACCCTAATCATATTATCAGAACATAAAATAGGAAGTGCTGGAATATTATGGACTTGATTGAAAAGATTCTCTATGAACGTTATTGGTTTGAACTAGAATCATATGGTATGATATTATTATGTCATATTGATTGTGTATGACTGAGGTCTTGTTGTTTTTAGAGGTACATTGAAGAAATGACAATGTATCAAGTTTGAGATGTCGGAATACCAATTCTAGTACAATATAGCAAAAGGTTAATATTCCTGCTAAAACGTTTAAACCCTAATTTAAATTACTCAGCCACAAAGTTGTTGGAAATGTTTTTTGTTATTTACAATCACTTGGTTTCAAGATGGACTTACCAGTTCCATTGCTGATTGCTTATGACAATTCAACTGTTTAAGTATGCGATAGTGGTCCCTTGATCCTTACATTTTCATAGGTAAGATCAATTTCTGGAATAAGCTGCTGGTTTTGTGCCTCTGTTTAGATTTTTTTATGTTTAGTTTAAAAGGAAGAAGAAATGTCTTGATGGTGAGATTGGCCAGGCATTGCTGCACTCGCATTAATGTTCAGTTTTGCTTTAATCTAGTCTAGTTGTCTGATTTTATAAATTCATATGGGGCAGATGGTGTCTGGGGAGATTGATGTTGAATCTGAGTCCTCAAAGTCAGAAGCTGCTGAGTCCACAGATAAATCTAAAGAGTCCAAACAACCACTGAAGAAAGGTTCATATTTACATTCCTACCTATTTAACTTTACAGGTCGTATTTTTTTGGAATTTTAACCTTCAAAGATTTTGGAGGTTAAATTTCTTATTCCTATGTGCGCACATGTTTGTGTTGTTCCACGTGTATGTTTTCAATTCTCATTCTTTATTGGCCAACCCTCTTATTGATAATTTTTTTCTTTCTGATATGTTTTCCAGGTGATCGGGTGAAGTATGTTGGGCCTACTTTACGCGTTGAAGCTGATAACAGGTTGTGAATTATTTCTTGCACTTATTTGTTTTATTTTGTGTTCATATGATTTTGTAGCTTCCTATAGTTTGCAATATAATTGATCTTAATGATAGTTTAGAAGATTGTAAACTCGTGAAATGAAGAGTATCTTTTATTCATAAAATGTGGCTTTTCTCTCCATTTATTGGTCTGTGAAACTTATTTTGTATGATGGTTTTATTTCCGTTGTATTGAATACCCGTGTTTCTTTTGTTGAATGAAGTGTTTTTTTTGTGTTTTTTGGTGGGAGACAATTATATGTGCCTGATGATTCTCTAACCCCACCAGAATACAAGAGCCCACTCCATGATATCAATCTAAATGTATTCTGGCCTAAAACATGAATTGGTCATTTCGACCAATGCAGGATTCAGTTTTTTTAGGATATGACCAGGATCATCATTGATGTATCATGATCATTAACTTGATTCTGACAAGGGATGCTAAAATATTTTCTGAAATTTACTACACCTACTAGTTGTCTGGATTGATTCAAGATATCTTTCTAGTAAAATCTCTTAAAAAACTTTAGGTATTCCCATTTACCGGTGAGGTGCTTTCCAGGCTTATAGAAGGTAAGCAGGCCACAGAGATGCTCTTCCTTTCACCTTAGAGGTTTTTCCATGAATATTGCTGTGTAATCAAAAGTGGCTCATATGAGGTTAAAATCAGGGTCTAGGCATGACCCTTAAAATGACTTTTAGTTTTCCACTCATATAAAGTTATCCTTTTCTTTTTCTTTTGTGTGGGTGTTTGGGTGGAGGTAATGAATTTGCAATTCCCGAGGGATTTGTATATCATACCGTACCTGTATGTTTGCACCTAGATAACCTAGATTATTTTGGCCAAAATCTAAAGGAAGTGTTAAGATGGCACTTTTCAGGGCTTATATTATTAAAAAATTACACGCATACTGCTCGGAACATCATATCTGTGGTCTGTCTTTCAGAAACCTTTTAGCATGATCTCATCCCCCCATATGAACTCTGACTTCGGCGGTCACCTGACATTTACACATATATAATGCAATACAGGATCATGTTGGGGAAAATATCAACATCTGATGGTCCAAGGAAAGCGTATACTATTTTCCATGGCAGGTGGGTTGGTAAGTTGTCAACATATAAGCGAAGTACAGTAAAAAAATCTTAGATGCCCTTTTCCTTGTGGTTGTTTTTTGGTGTATTTTTCTCCTTGGGACCCAAGTAAGAGGACTAGTCGTGCTCTATAGTCTTATCATGGTCCACTGTTTCACCTTTCTATTGTCCAGGGTTACTCTGTCTAAATAATTCCAAAAGACATTTTGGTTGTTAAACTTAATATTTTCCCCGTCTGGGGCTTGGGGCTTGTTTGTACTTTCCTAGAGCTGTTTCTTAGTGGGTGAATATTAACTTACCCCCGTCTTTGCTTTACCTGTGCTGCTTTTGTCTGGCATGTAGTTGCTTTTATTCTGTCTGGAATTGGAAGCTGTATAGTCCATGAAGCTGCTTTGCCATATTTCCCAACTGTTATGAGTAAATATTAGTTTGAGTCATATTGTTAATCATTACATTTTATGCAGGCCTTTACCGAATGGTCAACGTGGGGAGGTATTTGAGGTGAGCGGAGATCGAATTGCTGTTATATTGGATATAAATGATGGCCCGGGAAGTAATGTGGATAAAGAGGAGCAAGAAGACCAACCTGCAAATCCACCAGTTTACTGGATACATGGTACTGTTCATTGTGGATGAGGAATTTTAAATTTTCTGTGACATTCAATAAAAGTTCAATTAATTGATTATTGCATCTGGCCGCGTTGGTGTCTCCTGTTTTGGCCCAAGGTTGTGTTTTTTACATTATTGTTCAGTAGTGTGTTTCATCCATAAAATGCTAAAACTAACAAGAAGGGAGACCTCTGATAATGATGTTGAGAGTTGAGCTAAATGACTAAAATAATTGCATAACATGTTACTAAACAATTAGATTTACTTTTAGCATGATTTACCAATCTTAAATGTTATTGCTATCCTGGTGGTGATTTTTTTTTCTCTTACAGCAAATCATGTTGAGCATCTTACTGACACTCAAACTGAGGATTGTTACATTGCAATGGAGGCCCTACGGGAGGTATGGTACATAATAAAAAGAGAAACTGATGTTTGTATTCTAATGCGCAAGGTTATTCATCTGTATAGAGTAATCTGAATATTCATTGCTTGCAGGTCTTTCATGCCAAGCAACCTCTTATTGTCTATTTTCCGGACTTTTCTCAATGGTTGTCTAGGGCAGTTCCCAAGTCAAGCAGGAAGGAGTTTGTCAATAAGGTGCAAGAAATTTTTGATCAGTTATCAGGTCCTGTTGTTTTAATCTGTGGGCAGAACAAAACTGAGTCTGAGGGGTCAAGGGAGAAAGAGAAATTTGTAAGTGTTGGGAATCATTTTTCAGTTACCAAGTTGTGTAGTACTATTGTAAGGCTAACATCATTTCCCTTCTCTTCAAACTTTCTTTAACAGACGATGATACTACCAAATTTTGGGCGTCTTGCAAAGCTGGTAATCCATCTTTATTCCCTAGGAACACAAAACATTTGAAAAACTCACAAACACACAGTGAAAAATGCCAAAAGTTTTGCCAAGTGATGTTTCCTCAATGTAATGTCGTTGTGCCATTGTTTCTATTCCAGCCTGCTTCTCTTAAGCGTCTTACCGAGGGACTTAAGGCAACAAAGAGATCTGAAGATGATGAAATATATAAGCTCTTCTCAAATGTGTTCTGCATACAGCCCCCAAAGGTAAATGTTGAAATATTGAACTTCCTCCTTTTAACCTATACTTTGTTTTTACTACAGGAACATTACATGCCTGGATTTCAAAGTCTGTATCATGTAAATATTGTTCTTCCTGACTTCTCTCGTATTCTCTAGAAATTATGATCATGTGTCAATAATCTCTTAACATTTCTGATACGTCAGACTGGTTTTTAGTGATTCTGTGGTTATATTTTATAGCTTTGCGTTCAAGTTTATACATGCTCTATTGCTCTCGATTAGTGATATACCTTATGCGTATTTAGTTGGTAGTTTGTCCTGACATTTGTGATGCTTGGCATTAGATCTATTATTTTATTATTTTCCTACATTTTCTTTTCTTTTTCAGGAAGAAGAGGTACTTCGAACATTCAATAAACAGATTGAAGAGGATGGGAGAATTGTGATGTCAAGGAGCAATTTGAATGAATTAAATAAGGTAATTTCTACTGCTGAAATTTATTTGCTAGGTCGGTATGGGTATTTTGTAGTTTGGGTTGTTTCTTGCATTATATGCAATTTTTTTCTTTGGAATCATACTACTAGTCAGTGAGGCGGGGATGGGGGGAGGGATTGCCTTCAATATCTTTCACTTATTGTAATATTTTCTGAACTACTGTACTGGCAGGTTCTCGAGGAACATGAACTATCATGTGTGGACCTATTGCAAGTAGATACTGATGGTGTGATCTTAACAAAGCGAAGTAAGAAACTGAGCATGATGTTCAGCTTTACTAATTTTTATGTTAGATGGTGGCACCTATTCCTTGAGAAATATAAACATCAGCAAGTAGGATAAGTTTGATGTGTAGGGAGACAAATAAAGATACAAATAACTTGAATGCAATTTATTTAGGCGGTAAATTAATCTAGGATTTACATCATTATATTTTCTGGAGTTGCAGGGTCAGATAAACTCTCTCAATATAGTCTTGGTCTTGTCCCCCAAAGCAAGTAACTATTGAATCATTTAAGGGATCTTCACATGGCTGCTTGTATTAGATTAGAGTAGATCGCTCCTGAAGTGTATGAACTGTTCATTGTTCCGTAATGATGGACTTTAAGATTGAGGATCTTGAGTCCATCCTATAGTAGACAACTCATGGCTAGGGTGGTAGATGGATATGACACGCAGAATCCTTGTCCATGCTTAAGTTATATATTTGATATAGTCTTGACCAGTTGGTATTTACTAATTAATTTGACTTGCATTTCCTCCAGAAGCTGAGAAAGTAGTTGGCTGGGCTAAAAGCCATTACTTGTCATCTTGTCATGTTCCTTCCATTAAAGGTGACAGACTGCAGCTGCCTCGTGAAAGGTACTTGTATCGAAGTGTTGTATGTTGCAGCTCTATGTCACCTACTATTGCTCACGGTTATTGTTTTTGTAAAGCCTTGAAGTAGCAATTTCACGTTTGAAGGAGCAAGAAAATTTGTCTCGGAAACCCTCTCAAAATTTGAAGGCATGTCTTTTGTACTCGAATCAAATGGAAATTAATGTTTCCAACTCTTATTAACCTTTAAACTTTTGCAGAACCTTGCGAAGGATGAATATGAAAGTAACTTTGTTTCAGCAGTTGTACCTCCTGGTGAAATTGGTGTCAGGTTTGACGATGTTGGTGCTCTGGAGGAGGTGAAGAAGGCTTTGAATGAACTAGTCATTCTTCCAATGAGAAGACCAGAGCTTTTCTCTCATGGAAACTTGTTGCGGGTAATGAAATTAACTATGTTTGTTGGTCATTCTTTTGATGATTTAGTAAATATCTGATTATTTTAAGCTTTGGTTAGCCTTGCAAAGGGATATTACTTTTTGGTCCTCCTGGAACTGGGAAGACCCTTCTCGCCAAGGCACTTGCAACAGAAGCTGGGGCAAACTTTATCAGCATTACTGGTTCGACTCTAACATCAAAGGTATGTTTCTAGCATTCTACATCTAGATAGTTTATTTTATGTTGTACAGACAAATATGCCTTTTCATGATCAAATGATTGTTTCATGATTTTCTTTTTGTGAGTTGCTTTTGCCATAAAATGGTTCCCTGACTCACAAGCCACCAGAGGGAATTGCTGTTCTCTCCAAACTTACAAAAATTTCATTCACAGTTTGATGTTTGGATTTGTCCAAGGTCATGAATATAAAGTTGGGACGGAAGTGGGTTTTTTATTTTATGAAGTTTTTAGAAAATTATAAGCTGCTTTATATATTTTTATTTCCCAAGAGATAATCACATCTTTTATTGAAACAGTGGTTTGGAGATGCTGAAAAGCTGACCAAAGCTCTCTTCTCTTTTGCCAGCAAGCTTGCTCCCGTCATTATATTTGTTGATGAGGTAAACTGCTTTTTTCTCGTGAAATAAAATTGAATCGTGAAATTTTCTAATGATGTAATTTGTAGTCTACAATTGAGTAGGTTCTTCTGTGTATTATTTAGACATAATTTGGAGTGTACTTGATCTATAAATATGATTAAATGTTACCTTTATATGTTAACTTTTATTTAGATTCCTAGTACAGGTGGGCAGCAAAAATATACGTACTATATTAAGAAGTATAGTGCTATTTCCAACTGTTTGCTAAATAGAGCATCACCACAAAACCCTATCGTTATAAATCTAACGACAATGGTTGTGCAAAAGACTTACCTGTGTTATCTTCAGAAAGCTCTATAGTTCTGTTATATATGGTTTTAAAACTTCTGGCGTGTTATCATTATAAATTTGAGGCTTCTTCTGTGGAACAAATTTAAAATAGCGCCTTGTAGCCCTTAACTGGGTTCTTAAAAATGTTGTTGGGAAAGGAAAAGAAAGGGTTTGTTTTTGTTCAACCTTCAAAATTTCTACATTTGCTTACCGGGCTAGGTTCCCTGTTCTATATTGTAGGTTGATAGTCTGCTTGGTGCTCGTGGTGGTTCTTTTGAACATGAGGCAACTAGAAGAATGAGAAATGAGTTCATGGCAGCTTGGGATGGATTGCGGTCTAAAGACAGTCAAAGAATACTTATTCTCGGTGCCACAAATCGGCCATTTGACCTTGATGATGCTGTTATTCGTCGCTTACCAAGAAGGTATCATTCTTAGGAAAATAAAAATAAAAATAAATTGGAGAGGCTTTTCACATTGGTTATGATGGTTTTTTTCAAATCTCGCTAATTGCTAGGTTGTAAGTACTTCCGGTTTATATAAATATGCTTTGTTTCTTTAATGCATGTTATAAATACCTTCTGGTTGTTTCTTCACAGGATATATGTTGATTTACCAGATGTCGAAAATCGTAAGAAGATTTTGAGTATATTTCTTGCTCAAGAGAATCTAGAACCCGGTTTCCAATGTGAGAAACTTTCAGAGGCAACAGAGGGATACTCTGGCAGTGATTTGAAGGTATTAGACTGCTGTTAAATATGATGATTTGTTGTTGTGTATGCGATACTTAGAATATTGTTTTGCAGAACCTCTGTATTGCTGCTGCATATAGGCCTGTCCAGGAACTATTAGAAGAAGAAACCAAGGTACTATTATTTTGAATAGGCATTAGGCTAGACAAGATGTTTCTGTTTTGTTTCAGTGGTCCTAATTTTGTGATATGTTGTATACTGTACAGGACAGCAAAGGTGATTTATCTGCAGCTTTAAGGCCGCTTAATTTAGATGACTTTATTCAATCAAAAGCCAAGGTAAAAAACTCTTTCAAGTTAATATACTTCTTCCTTCCTATATATATAATCACTTATGGATCTTTCCTTGGATTATCGTTTGAAAATTTGAACATACTGGTATTGTCTGTTGTGCAATATGTAAGGAGGATGTAATACCCAAATGTGAATTTTTATTTGGGACTTGATTTGGTAGGTTGGGCCATCTGTGTCATATGATGCTGCAAGTATGAACGAGCTTAGGAAATGGAATGAGCAATATGGTGAAGGCGGAAGCAGAAGAAAATCACCATTTGGATTTTGAAACTGCCCTTGAAAGGTTGACCCAAATATTTTCTTTCTATATTCTTAGCAAGAAAGAAAAGGAGAGGCCTAATTTCTTCATCTCTTTATGGAGAGAAATGAAGGAGCCAACTTTGGAAGCTGATCTTTCTTTCTCAGAGGGGAAAGAAACCGATAGAATACTGCTTAACTTTGGTTTGGTGGCTTAGGAGAACATTAGGAGGCTTTTCATCCTTTTTGAGCGGGTGATGAAGAGGCCCAATTTGTTCTATAGAAATCTCCTTTTAATTTTTCATTCTTAAACTAGGTTAGTAGTTATAATAAAACACATTTTAGATAAGTTGAGCCATATTACAGTTAGGGTTTAGATCGCTAAATTTTGTTAATGCATTAATGAATATAGATTTTGGCGCAATGACTGTTATACAAGGGACTTCTCTGCAAAGCAGCGACTATTTCTTTCGCGCGCTCTATCTTCCCCATGATTGTGGATTTAAGCTCCAGAAACGTGATTGCAGAGTTTGAATTTTGTTGAAGTTAAACTATAACGTAAAACCGGTCCTCTATGTCATATTGTAAGTTCTCGCCTTTTCTTGATGTTCAAAGACTTGACGCCGAGTAAGAATCCACCATCCTTCAGTTTGTGCAAATGAATGGCTGGTCTTCATCCTCTTGGTTCTTTGATTTCCGGATGTATAAACTTGATGGCCAGTTTCAACTTCTCTAAGATCAGCAATCAGTTCTAACTAGCAAAAAGAAGAGACTAAGGAACAGCATTCTCAGTTCTAACTTTAGCAACACCATCTAAATCATCTAGAGTCTTGTAGTTCCTTGGTGAGGCTCCTTGAAAGTGACGAGGCCACGAGAGTCAGCAGTCATGTTGCACTCTAAATATGCGACTGAATCTTGTACTTTCCATGTTGGCGATGAGATGATTTGCAACCAGCAATGAGAGAACCAAGAGGACGGAGAGAGATCAGCTCGTTGCAGCAAATCTATCAAATCAGTAGTCATACTCAATCTCAAGATTTGAGATATGCAGGTTTCTAGCCATCATTCCCATTATCAAACAACAATAGATTTCTCAAGCTTCAACATCTACAATAGTACCAATGCCAAGAATGATTTGAAAACCAGAAATCCAGTGGCCATTGTGATCTCTGATCACCCCACCTGCACCAATTCTTACAGAAGTAGAGGATATTGTACCATCAACATTAAGTTTGTAAAAATTGTAAGGAGTGTTCAAAGATATTTGAGCATGTGTGTGTCTTAGTCTATGTTATGTATACAGGCTTGTTGGACCCAAATAGAGACATGATCCATGAACTTTGTAAACCATAGTTTCCTTATATGACTATGTACTCCCTATATAAGGGGTTCTTATTAAATTAATAATAGAGAAAAATGCACTAATAGTGTCTGAAGACTTTGTGGACTTTCAATATGATACCCAGACTTTTAAATGTATCAGAAAGGTGCCCGAACTTGTATTTTTGTATTGACGTCGTACCTATGGATGTTTTCCGTCACCTCTCCGTCAGTTCATGTCACAAGTGAAGCACGTGACCCCAAAGGTCAAAAATGACTCTCTCCATACAACCCTATTTTACTAAACGATTCCCTAGCCTCCAGTCTATCAAGTTGATGAAACAGAGAAAATTCACTCCGAAGCTCTTGTTCCCAAACCAAAAATTGGAGAGAAGAGAGAAGCGGCGGCGATTGAAGATGTGGAGATATTTCAGGGAAACTGTAGCCAGAAGAGATGATAGTAAGTTCTACTTTTATTTTCAAGAGAAAAAACTATTCTGATGTTGATTTGCTGTAGTTTTGTGGTTGCTGCCAATTTTAGTTTACATCAACTATGAATAATATACAAACATCTTAGAGATACCCAGACCATCAACTATGTATAAATCTTTGCTGTACTTTTTTTTACTCTTGTATTTTCATGTTTGATTTCAGTTAGCAAGGATTTATACACCATGGAAATACATCATGGTGGTTACTTTGATAAGATGCCTGATGGTACAAAGAAGTACAAAGTAGCTAGGTTCAACAAGGATGGTGGGAAAATTTGGCTAGATGGTCTAAACCCTGACAAGATTGCATGGACAGAATTTGGAACCATTGCTTGGGATCTTGGGTATAGGGAGAAGCCAATATCATACTACTTTAAGCTGCCTAAGACACTTTGCAATGAGGGTTGGAAGCCGATTAAGAATGATGTTGATGCGCTTGAGATGGTGAAGCTTATTCCACTGAAGACTAGACAGATTAGTGTATTCATTACTGGTGGTGGTAGAAGGAGAAAGAAGGAAGCTGAAGATGATGATTTGAGACCAGTTGACCTCAATTGGGAGAATCCTTTAAATATGTTAACATATGCAGAGAGAGCAAATGTGGAGCTTGATGCCAACATTTTTGGATTAAAGTTAAATCAACTTACTGGTGGTGTTCCTAATGATAGTAGATCTAATGTAGTTGGTGAGGGAAGCAGAAGCATGGAGGAAAACAAAAGAGACAAGGTACAACACTAGAAGAAAAAGGGAGAAGGTCTATGAATTTGAAGAGGATGCTGACTCAAGTTCATCAGATGCTTCTTTTTTCATTGACTCAGATTACGATCCTGCTGATTTTGAAGACGATATCCAATTCAAAGAAAATGTGTCCAATCACAGATTCACGGAAGAATTTGCAGAAATGGGGTTTGAAGGAAATTGCAGTGATGAGGGTGGAGACACAGATGAACTTGAGAGTTTAAATGGTTCTGGAACTGAAGAAGATGAAGAAGGTAATCCACTTCCCTTTCCCACTTGGAAAGGAATTAAATTGAAGTCGTGGAATAGAAGGGTAGATTTAAAAAATCCAAAGTTTGTCATTGGCCATGTTTTTGCAAACTCTGAGGTACTCAAGGAAGCAATAAGAGAGTATAGTTTGGTGACCCGGAGAGGGGTGTGGTTTCAGAAGAATAGCAAAAACAAGATCGAGGTAAAGTGTCAGCTACGCTGCCCATTTTGGTTGTATGCTAGCAACATTGCGGAACTTGGTCCAAACAATCTTGTCATCAAGACTTTAAAGACTCAGCATAACTGTGCTCCTATTGTAGAGAGTCATCACTTAACATATCACAGAATAGCCAAGGAAGTACAAGAAGACTTATTGGTGGATGAAGAGTGGTCTAGAAAGGGCATGCAAAACCATATCCAGAAGAAATTCAAACTAGATGTAAGTATACAGAAGATTGCAAGAGGGAGGGCAAAGGCTAAAAGAATGAATGATGGACATTATATAGACCAGTATAATATGCTCGCTAGTTACAAAAAGGAGTTGTTGAGGAGTAATCCTGGGTCTACAGTTGCGCTAAAGACAGAGATGGTGGGTGATGTGAGGAGGTTTCATAGACTTTATATTTGTCTGACAGCTTGCAAGAAAGGATGGATTGATGTTTGCAGACCTGTGATTTGTTTAGATGGCTGCCATATTAAAGGACAGCACCCTGGTCAACTTCTTTGTGTTGTTGGTGTTGATGGAAACAATGGAATGTTCCCTATTGCCTATGCAATTTCTGAGATAGAAAATAAAGAGACTTGGTCATGGTTTTTGGAGTACTTAATGTGGGATTTGCAGATAGAAATGAGTTCATCTTACACATTCATTACAGACAAGCAAAAGGGTTTGGGACAAGCCATTGCTGAGTTATTTCCCGGAGCAGAACATAGACATTGTGTGAGGCACTTGTACAACAACTTTAAGGCCAAACATCCTGGTGAAGGGCTAAAGCAACTACTGTGGGATGCAGCTAGGTCAAGCACACAAGTTTGGTTCAACAAACACATGGATGACATGAAGACATTGGATGAAAAGGCTTGGAGTTGGTTTCAGGACAAGTCTCCAGAACAATGGAGTAGGGCTTTTTTCCGGGAGATATCAAAGTGTGACCTTCTGTTGAACAATCTTTGTGAGTCATTTAATGCAGCAATCCTTCCAGCTAGGAATAAGCCTATTATAACAATACTGGAGAAGATAAGGATGGATCTAATGGTTAGAATGGCGAATAGGAGAGTGGCAGCTCAAAAATGGGGTGATACAGTTGGTCCAAGGATTAAGAAGATAATAGAGAAAACATTAGAGATGACTAGTTATTATAGAGCTTTACACTCGGGTGAGAATGAGTTCCAAATAACTGGAGGGGGAGACAATGGGAGCAACCATGCAGTAGACCTCAGACTTCATATATGCACATGTAAGAGATGGCAACTTAGTGGAGTACCTTGTGTTCATGCACTTTGTGCTATTAGAAGCAAAAGGGTAGAGCCTGCTCTTTTTGTTGATGACCACTTAATGACAAGTAGATATTTGGACTCGTATAAACCCATTATTCATCCTATTGTTGGTCCTGATTATTGGCAAAAAGTGGACTATCCTATAGCACCTCCTCCATATAAGAAGCAAGCTGGCAGACCAAAAACAAAGAGAACCAAGGAAGCAGGCGAGACAAGTAAACCTCCACCAGCTCCAGTTGATAAATCTAAGATGCCAAGAACATACACCAAGATGACTTGCCAAGTGTGTTTCAAGAAAGGCCATAATAAGCTGGGTTGCCCAATCACAAAGGCAAAAAAAGCTGCAGCTGCACAACAAGGGGTAAGTGCCTACTATAATCATTTTGTTCTCTTATATATTTTTTCTTATTGTTATCAGTGCACATAATTCATATAGTTAATTGTTAACATATATTTTTATTTCAGGGAGAAGAGAGTTCCAAAGTATCACATCAAACCAAGAAGAGACAAAGGCAGCAGGTTGATTGATTTTTTATATGTTTGTCAAGACTTATTTTTTTGTTTGTATACTTGTGGTTAAGTTGTTCCTGTGTTGTAATATGGTTGTGGACTATTATTTTATTATGGTTATAATGTGGAATATGCAGGCACCAAGAGTTCCTGGAAACAATAGCTCCAATGAACAAATCATCAAGTCAAAGAAAGCATGGAAGAAGGCCAAAATGATAGAGGAAAACCAAGTTGCAGGGGCATGATGACTGTTGGTATTATTTTTGGGCAATCGTTGAATGTTTTGTTATCATAAAAAATTTCAGTTTTTGTTGAACAATTCTATGGAGAGTTACATCTCTCTTATCTGGAAATTTTGAACTTTTGTTGAACAAATATATTGGTTTAAGGAACAATATTTATGATGGTTATTGCTCCTTATCTTGTTAATTTTTTATTTGTATTCATATCAATTTTTACCAACTTTTTCTTCATTTGGTTGTGAAACACGTCATGGTCAATGTACACTGGGCGAGGGGACAATATAGGTTAATTGTGGTGGGAGGAATCAATCAATTTGAATGATATAAAACATGTTTTGGCGGAAAAATGGGGGTTGCTCTAACAGGTAGCTCCGTCTTTGGCCATTTTTAAGAGGTCACGTGCTTCACTTGTGACATAAACTGACGGAGAGGTGACAGAAAACATCCATAGGTACGACGTCAATACAAAAATACAGGTTCGGGTACCTTTCTGATACATTTAAAAGTCTGGGTATCATATTGAAAGTCCACCAAATCTTCAGACACTATTAGTGCTTTTTCTCTTAATAATATACAAATTCTCCATTCCATTATATTCTCCTAGAACACGTTATCAGTCTTGTCTCTAACCTTAGAGAAAAACACAACCGAAAAAAAATATCCTAAAATAGCACCCTCGGCCGCACCCCTGCTACTGCACCTGTACTCCACCCCTGCCTCACATGTGCCGCACCCTGTAACACACCTGTGTCGCCGCCGCACCCTGCCGCACCCTTGTGTCGCCACCGCACCCTGCCGCACCTTGTGTCGCACACCTGCAACACCCATGTGTTGTACCCTGCAACACCCATGTGTGTTGCCACACACCTGCAGCACTACCATACTGCACCCAGTATCGCACGTAGTGTCGCACCCTTGTGTCGTCGCCGAACCCTGCTACACCCCTGTCAGACCCCCTACAGAACCCCCATAACACCCCTGCTGCACCCCTGGTGCCTGCTGCTGCACCTGTGCTACACCCTCGCATGACCCCTATAGAACCCCCACAACACCCCTGCCGCACCCATGGTGCCTGCTGCTGCACCTGAGCTGCACCCTTGTCCCACCTGTGATGCACCTTACAGCACCCCTGTGTGTCGATGCACCCCTGCCGCACCCACACCCCTTCAGCACCCCTACCAGACCCCTACAACACCACTGTCACACCCGAGTGCCCAGCCGCTGCACCTGTGTTGCACCCGTGCCGCACCCTTGTTAGGCCCTTGCTGCACCCCTAGAACTAAGCGGGTCGTAATTCTTGATTTTCGTTAAATCTTTCTTGTGGTTCAAATTTTTCAATAGTTTTTCCATTGTTTTATGGTGAATTTTACTAATCATATGATTTGTTTGTTTTATGCTATCACCGCATGACGAATTACAATGGAATTATGCAAGTAATTTCACCGCACACGCGTGGTTTTGAGCATGGAATCTGCAAAGCAGCTTTCATAAATGCATTCTATTTGGTAGACTAGCAAGTAAGCTTTATGTTATTACAAAGTTACTAAACTCGGGAAGGTTCATCCCTCCTTTCTCCCATCTCCTTTCATGTTTGGTATTTGGTGAGTGCAGGATAAATCTCAGCATTGATTGTGTTACTGGATCTGCATCGTTTGGTATCCGACGCTTGGATAATTCGATAAAAGTGGTCTCATGTTAGCACACGTGTTGTTGGACAATGTTCATTTTCTATTATAGGGTTGTTTATGTCAATCCGCGTTGTGTTGGATCAATATTAGATATTATTAAACGGATTGCTTAAGACAATATGAAGGACAAACCAATAAAGCATTGTTTTGTGACATTTATCGAGTCTCATAAAAGCTTGGTTTTGTATGCAAGAGCAAAGTAACATTCTGCTCATTCGAGTTTTGACATAGTTGATGTCGATATTTCATATCTTGTGCGCTCCCAATTGGGGTTTAAGGCGTCATTGACGCACACACACGTGTATAAAGTTTTGTTGAGTTATTAGTCTCGTGGCTTGATTACCACGGGTTTTACTACGTTGTCAATGATACTTTGTGACATATGTCTAGGTAAAAGAGAGAGACATAGCCAGCCATAGTGGTGGTGCCCCGGCCTAGAGCCGTAAACACCACTTGTCAAAACAAATCACGTCAGCTCCGAAAAATAATAATAAAACGATTGTAGATCTTTAAATCACTGGATTCAATAATTTTTGAGCTCATTATTAAGTCGTGAGAACATACAAAGAATGTACAAAGAGTATGAGAAAATCAAACTGAAAACAAAAATGACATATTTATGATCGTGACTTCACAATTTTCGGATCTAACTTTGAATGCCTCTGACTGACGTCATTGAGGAATTGTATTTGATTTTCTTTCCAAGATTTGTCATTAGACGTCGTATCAATGTTTTTGGTATTTACAATTTGAGATCTCGATGACATCGTTGGCGCAATGTTGAAGAATTTTTCATGTTGGATTGAAAATATTCTCTCATTGTCTGTTATGGTTCGATAAGTGTATTCTCATAAGTCGTAGTATAATGACATGATAATTCCACTCTAAAGTCTCTCCAATGGAGATTGCATCGCAGACATAGTGGTCTAGGACTGCCCTATGACACCACTTTGAGGTTTTGAAGCCCTCTCATGTACAAATTCTGCAAAAACAATACCTTTAGTAAATCTGCACCTATTAGGAAGTAATTTCGTTTGAGCACTGTGATCAATTTCGAATGAACTAGAACGCAAATCTTATATCACTGGAAATATCTTCGAGTCTAGTTTCCAATGGTTTTCGCTGTTCGTTCATAGCCGTATTGACGTGAGAGTTATGATAATTTTAGTAAGCAGATGTCCAACTGTCCGAGAAGATTGTTTCACTCAGGATTGCATTGTGTGATTTGCATCTTTTAGAAGAGTCCTTGTGTGATTATTTCCTTCTATCTCTACCTTATTTAATAGGTATGGAGCTCGAGTGTCTTGCAGATAAAAGAATTATTGATGTGATAAAGAACCGCCAACATTGTGAGAATGATAGAAACTTTTGTGCATACTTCTCATGAGTGCTAATGATAGAGCATCATACAGAGAAACATGAGTCAATCTAGTGGATTATATGTCACTATGATGTAATGATCAAATCCTATATTGACGATAGATGGATTTTTGAACAATGCCTCAAGTTAGTTATGACATTTAGGTTATTATGGAAGTGATATGTGAGTCAAGATGTTGTGATATTTTTATGGACATCTCTTCTTCTGCTTAAAACGAAAACATTTGGTTGTAACTAGCAACCCTAGGTGACATTTAAGGTCTCCTTGCACGGTTCCACCGGTCCTCCCTTTCACACAGGTGAGATACACGGCTCCTCTAATGCGTCATTGGCTTCGGCCGACGCTAACTATTTCGTTTTGTAAAGCTTGTATGCTATGACACAAAAAACATTCTTACAATAAATCCAATGAGGGATTGTGTAGACATATACCACCAATGTCATGTCCCAGCTCGAGTTTACCTTCCTAAACCTGGGTTAAGATCTGCAGGACCCATCCCGAGAGAGATTTACTCGAAATCTCCCTTGAGAAAGGATAACCCTTATTCCCAAACCATTTGCAAACAGTCCAAACGAAACCGGAATAGACCTCACAGCCGAAGGTTATCCCGATTACCGTATTGGGATCTCAAACCAAATATTTTTAGAGCACCTAGGGTTCTAATAATATTTGTGACTGCACCCGAATCCCGGTCAGGCAGCCTACGTACCATGTACTCAAGGATCAAGCCACACGTAGCTCTTTTGTAAGTAACACCCTAACCGGGCAGAATCCCGTTTTTCTAATTATCGGTCGATCTATTAGTATGGATATCAAACATCTAATGCGTATCCAGAGTTTAACCTCTCCGCTGAGGCATCCACCGACTATCTATCTGTCGGGACTATCCCTAACAATCCACCATACAATTATACAACGGGATTTCCCGTCAATCGTATAAATATAACAACACACATAAATATATAATAAAGTGACAACCTCGTAAATAATAAATCATCCAGGGATATAATGGTAATTCAAATCTCAAATGACACTCTTGTAATTAGCCTAAAACTGTCAGGGCAGCATGATCATTTTAGCCTTAATGGTAGTTTGTAATTAATCTGAACTATCAGGGGCATTTTAGGAAATTCAGCCTTAGTGGCAGCTCTTGTAATTATACAAATCAGCCAGGGGTAGTATGGTCTTTTTAACCTCAGTGGCAGTCCCGTAAATATACAAGCCTGTCAGTGGTATTTATGGAATTTCTGCCCTAATGACAGTCTGGTAATTATCTCAAACTACCAGGAGTATTCTAGGAATTTTAACCCTAGTGGCCTGTAAATACCCCAAACTGCCAGGGGCAGTTTTAACATTCTATCCCTCGGTAAAACAGTAAAAATTTTACCACTATAAAAACCAGGGTTTTTACCCTGGATTTTCCCGATCGGCTAGTTCGCCTGAAAACGAAGCTTTTCCGGCCAAACCAGGTTCCAACGCCTGCCTAATCAGTTCCTACCCCTACCCAACAACAGAACAAGCTAGAAATCGAGGGAAAAGAGAAGGTTTTTATACCTCCAAGGCGAAGAACACAGCGCTCTGGTCACCCCTTCCGGCGAAGCTCCACTCGTCGCCTCATCCCTCCTCCATGCTCCTGGCAGCTCCAGGAAGCTCCTTGGACGTCCTTACCCCCTCCTCTCGTCTGGATTCGTTTCAAGACCGAGAGAACAGTCCACGAGCTTGCTCTCTCCTCCGTCAGACGAGGCTCACGACGGAGCTAGCATGGCTAAGGGTCAGAACGAGGTCGCCGGAGCAGGGCGAACCTGACGGTGGCAGCTGTGAGGCGAGAGGCTCGCCTGAGGTGGAGGTGGTGGTGTGATCTCGAGCTGCTCGAGAGTGAGGAGCGAGAGAAAAGAGAGGAGGAGAGAAAGATCCGGTCAACCCTATATATAAACGAAAATCAACGGCCTAGATTCAATCTCACGAATCCAACGGTCAAGATTTGTCAAATAAAAGTTACCGTGAACAGTAAATAGATATTTTTCTATTTATTTTTACCGCACTGTAACAACACTTAAACCAGCATAACTTTCGTACACGAACTCTGATTAAAGCGTAGGACATACCCACGAGTTCGTATTAACGTTCTCTACAACTTTCCCGAAGGAAGTTTCCTCAAATTCTCGACTTATCGTAAGGTCACCTTTTTACACTAGGGTAAATAACTTTCATAACTCCCGTAAACTAAATAAATCCATATTTAACAGTCCGTAGCTCGGAAAATATTTCAGACATACCGGTGGACTCGTATTAACGTAATCTACTACCTCGGGACATTAATTTCATCTTCTCCCAAAATTTGAGAATATTTCGATATTAAACTTGAATAGTAGCTTCGGGAAAAGTTAAAAGTGTGGGGTGTTACAACCAATGTACAAACAACATTTATGCTTTTATGGTGTTGGTTGAAGTGCTAACACACCGGTCACGTGTTACACTATCGTCTACCAAATGATGTTTACACTTCTCTGGGACCACTACCCATTACAAAAGAAAAAAGTTCTCATCATAGAGTTGATGACGTATCATTAAGAAGTTTTATAACCTATTTGGTCTCCCAAAACTTGATTACAATAAAGTCTTGAGATCAGTTTATATGCACCAATACTCCAATAAGGTTATAACGAATGCAACATTACTCATTCGTCCATGACTTATTAGCATTGAATTATTGCACGACGTCTAGTAATTGTGTGCGAGGATTGAGTTGTAGTTCTTGAGCTCGGCAAGATTGAAACGGATATCCAAGACTTGAGATCCGTTATGAGCCAAATTGCATTGACACAATGCCTAATGATGCGTCGTATTGGATAGATAAGTCCTTAGGTTGGATATAAGTATATAACCTATAGTCTGGTTATGTTTACTCCTTGACAGACGATCTCTTTAATCGTTATATTATGGATTGTCAATTTAAGACTTTATTCCCACCATTAGGGGGAGATATGAACACCAGTGTTCAGGTGGAACGACGTGAATTGTCGTGGTTTGTCACCATCAAGTCTCAACTTGATCCCCGTAAGCTCAATGTACTAAAGTGACGAGATCAACGCTGCCTATATGTCTGTAAGAAATGATGTCCAATCAAGAGGCCATGATACGACCATATTGAGGTGGTCCTAACACCATCACCATGGAGGGTGATATGGTGACGTCATAATGTGGCAACATGATGTCACAGACCTTGTGGTTTTTTAGGGGTTAGGTTGAGGCCCTTAGATTCGATAATTACTGGCACTAGAGAGAGAGAGTAAGCTTGACATAACTTGATCTATTGATCAATGATACTCAAATATGTCTCATGGGATCTGGATTGTGATTATTGTTGGGGGACATGCCTTAATATCAAATCAAATCCATATAGTGCCCTACAAGTATTACACTAGTGAGATATGCATACGTGGAATGATGAGTTTGTCGAACCAAAATTTGTTGATGAACATAGTTGATTGGCCTAATAGAAAGATATGATCCAGAACGAATAGATAAGTCCATGGGCAGGTGATGTTGACACAGCAAGTATAAACCCTATCAAATATGTCTTTGTTGGATAGTGCAGTGAGAAGAAAAGCTTTGACTCATCTTATGACGGAAGGTTTTCCATTAACACGCACTGGAATAGTCTACGATGAGATATGTTATCGTAATTGATGTTATTGAACTCCACTACTTTGTCAGTTTGATAGTTTCCGAATAACTGAACATGCAATTTATGAATATGGTCATAGTAACATCTATATGGGATCAGAGATATGCATGAAGGTATTGAAGAGACTTCATCTGCCCAAATCAAGTGACTTCACACCACAAGAGCGTGTGTTTGCAAGAGAAGTTGAAACACATACTGAGTAACTCCATAATTTGGAAAGGATAGTAACTCCTTGATTTAGAAGGGATATGATGAATAATACCCTTGCGTGATTCTAGATTTACATGGACTCTTCATGGTAAAGAGATGTCAACATCATGTATTGAACAACCGATGTTAGAATGAAAAAGATCTTGGGAAAGACATAATATCGTAATGAGTCGATGATCGTGTGTTGATGATGTTTTTCCATCAATGGCTTAAGTACTGTATGAGGCCTAAATATACTCCTATAATTAGTCAAAGTTTTTACTCTAAGAGAGAGAGTGATCCATTTCATTTAATGATAAAGAAAGACTTAACCTCTCATTCGTTGAAAAACCAAGTGTAGCTTTATGTCCATGCAACACCAATAGAATGACATAAGGACATACATTATGTAATTAAATGTATTTGGGCTTATTAAATCCTACATTGACAATGGCGTTGTAGAATGTATGTTATTTATTTCATCGTTGCTATGTATGAGTAAGGATGGATTGAAAGCGAAATCAGACTCTGTCAAGTTTTCTAGGTTGACTTTCACAGAACCTAAAAGAACACTCACTTCTTGGAATATTTTGAAATTGGTATCATTAGAAAGGTATATGCGTCTACTTTTCAGGAACACCAACCATTTGATTAGAGCTATCATATTGAGTGAGTTATGACCGTTCTTGTAATGTATGATGGATCTGTCTGAGAATCTGAATTTGTCAAAACAGTCAGCTAACTTAGATAAAGCTTTCTGGATTTCTCCGGACGAACCAGAATGAGTGTGACCTATGGTTGGAAATATATGAATGTCTATTTTCTAGAGTTGTTTACAGATTATTCGTATCTATTTCCTACAGGAAGTTAAAGTTATTTAGTCCTTGAAGGTCATGATATGCGAAAATCTAAATTTTATGTGAACTTGTGTTTTGAGTTCTTGAGCAGCTTTCTCCTCTAGGTCTAAGTAAGAAATCATGTTGAGGACAATACAACATGATATAGTCATTGCCTAATGCCACATTTAGAGACATATTAAAGAGCATTGATATGCCAAGTTATCGATACTTCCGTGGTTACTAAGGATCATGAAGCTCCCTATGATTGATGTTAGAATCAGGGGGAGATGCAAACTTGAGAGAGAGTCTAGCATATACATGTCATTATCAATTTTGAAGGGTGTAGTTGTATTGTGTCAACCATGTTGTCTTTTTTCCTTTAGATCAAGACTTTTGTCCACTGAGTTTTGTTTAGTAAGATTTTTAACGAGACAACATTGCATGCACCGCTTGAGGTTCAAGAAGGGCCGTAAATAAGTGCACTATCCCTGAGAATCTTGGCACTAACTAGTCACGGGACCATGCTGCCACCACCATCACCGCTACCTCCTATGCTAAAACTCCAAGACGTTTTCAAGAAGTATGTGAAGAGTATTGAAATGCAGAAATTGTCCAGTCTCTACGAATAAGTTATTCGTCAGGGAAGTCTCACATGGTGGAATTATTATTGAAGCAGTTGACACCATATAACATGAAGACGCGCGACTCAATAAGGAGTGTTCAATGATATTTAGGTATGTGTGCGTCTTGATCCATGCTATGTATACAGGCTTGTTGGACCCAAGTAGATATAAGATTTATGGGTTATGTAAACCCTAATTTCTTTATATGACTATGTAAACTCCCAATACAAAGAATTCTTATCAGATGAATAATACACAGATTTTCCATTTCATTATATTCTCCTAGAACAAGGAGGTCTATCACTTTATTATGGTATGTGTTAAGCTTTTAATCATGGTTATTTATTTCACATCGAAACCATTGTGCGGTGTCCGGCCCGATCAAAACAGCCCAAGACTGTGTCCAATAATTGTAGGATTCAGGTCCATTACAATCCAAGGGCGCAGATTCAAACAGCTCAAAACCCTCACACGCTCGCATCCCGTAAAACCCTAACTCTCTCACGAGGCAAAATTATATATAAATAAAAGCATGGCGTCTCTCGTTCGTTCCCAAATTTCCACCGCTCCTCGAAAGCCCTGCCTCCTTTTTAGGGTTTTTCAGAGCAGCCTCCACTTTTCTCATTCTACTCCTGCTAATGGGCAAGTCAAGCAAGAAGTCAGCTACCAAGGTATTATACCTTCCCTTCTGTACTCTCTTGGCTCGTTAATTTCAGCTTTTGGTTCTCTAATCGTTCGGTAATTTTTCACAGGTCGAGGCAGCTCCTGCTGCTGTAGTTCCAGTCTCCAAGTCTGGAAAGAAGGGAGGTACTGTCGATTGTTTACCTTTTCGGTTTTTGGGTGAAAATTTATTTACTGTTGTTGTTTTAGGTTTCGTTTGTTGATTTTTTGGCGTGCGTGTTGTGATATAGGCAAGAGGGAAGCCGAGAATGAAATTGAGAAGGCGGTGAGTGCGAAGAAGCAGAAGAGAGACGAGGCCGTCGTTCAGGCCAAGACGAAGGTCGAAGCCAAGACGCAAAAGAGGAAGAAAGAGGAGAGCAGTAGCGAGGACGAGTCTGACAGTTCTTCAGAGGATGAGAAGGTTTGAATGCGTTGTTCTGTTATTTCTGTAGCTCTTGATTGTGCTCTAGTATGCAACTGCTTGTGGTTTTGTACGAGAATGGTTTTGTTGTTATTTGTTTTATATGAGGATGAAATGAATTTATGTTTTGAATTTTGGTTGGGGCTCATCTTGTTTTGTGACTTATTTCTTCGGTAAAAAAATGAGTGTCCTAGATTTCATTATGTATGTTATGTGTTGCATGTGCTTGATTTGCTCGAATGGCTGTTGATGGTTATATATTCTTACCATGATTGTTACTTGTGACATTCTCTTTTTGGTATTTATTGGAACACCATGAAGAATAATAGATTTTTTTTTCAGCCTGCTCCAAAAACCAAAACTGTCGTTCCTCCTAAAAAGCCTGCTCCAAAAACCAAAACTGTCGTTCCTCCTAAAAAGCCAGCAATAGCTGCTAAAAAGGAAGAGTCCAGCAGTTCTGATTCCTCTTCAGAGGAGGAATCAGATGAAGATGAGGTGAGTAATATTTGTTCTGAATCAGAGGAATCAAATTTTATGTCGCAGAACCATGTGTTTTTATTTTGTAATATTTGTTCTGTTTTTCATGGCATTAGAAACCTGTTGCCAAAACTGGAGTTGCTAACAATGGGAAAAAAGCTGAGTCTTCTGAAAGTTCAGATTCTTCGGATGATGAATCTGAATCTGATGAGGATGAAGTGAGTATTCAGTACAGCTACTCCTGTCTTGTGAAGTTTATATTTATGGTTTCTAAATGTGGCTTTATCTGTTTATTTTCAGGTTCCTAAAGCCAAAGCTCCCACAAAGTTACCTCAAGTTGTTGCTAAGAATGGCAAGAAGAAAGATGGCTCAAGTTCCTCTGATTCAGAATCTAGTGATGATGAGGTTAGTTGTCCTTTCAGCTTTAAATGTTTTTGTTTTGTTGTTGAAATGATATCTTGGCATGAAGTTTCTCAAATCTTTTTGTTCTCATCATTGTAGGAAACTCCTGCTAAGGTTACTGCACCTGCAAAGAAGGTTGCTGCTCCTGCTGCAAAGAAGGCAGATTCAAGCAGCTCAGAAGAAAGTGATTCTGATGAGGTGTGTTATTTTTGTTGGACTTGCAATATAAATATTATTTTATTTGGTTTGTATTATCTTACAAAATACTCTAGGAATAGTATTTTGTTTTGTTGTTGAAATGATATCTTGGCATGAAGTTTCTCAAATCTTTTTGTTGTCTCATCATTGTAGGAAACTCCTGCTAAGGTTTCTGCACCTGCAAAGAAGGTTGCTGCTCCTACTGCAAAGAAGGCAGATTCAAGCAGCTCAGAAGAAAGTGATTCTGATGAGGTGTGTTATTTTTGTTGGACTTGCAATATAAATATTATTTTATTTGGTTTGTATTATCTTACAAAATACTCTAGGAATAGTTTTTTTTGAAAAAGATATAATACTGTTAGATTCTTCCGAAAGTTCATATTCTTCCGTTGATGAATCTGACGAGGATGAAGTGAGTATTCAGTACAGCTGCTCCTGTCTTGTGAAGTTTATATTATGGTTTCTAAATTTGGCTTTATCTGTTTATTTTCAGGTTCCTAAAGCCAAAGCTCCCACAAAGTTACCTCAAGTTGTCGCTAAGAATGGCAAGAAGAAAGATGGCTCAAGCTCCTCTGATTCAGAATCTAGTGATGATGAGGTTAGTTGTCCTTTCAGCTTTAAATGTTTTTGTTGTGTTGTTGAAATGATATCTTGGCATGAAGTTTCTCAAATCTTTTTGTTCTCATCATCGTAGGAAACTCCTGCTAAGGTTACTGCACCTGCAAAGAAGGTTGCTGCTCCTGCTGCAAAGAAGGTTGCTGCTCCTGCTGCAAAGAAGGCAGATTCAAGCAGCTCAGAAGAAAGTGATTCTGATGAGGTGTGTTATTTTTGTGGCTTGCAATATAAATATTATTTTATTTGGTTTGTATTATCTTACAAAATACTCTAGGAATATTTTTTTTTTGAAAAAGATATATTACTGTTAGCAGGGTACCAGTGACGACTCGTCTGATGTTTCAGAGGAAGAAAAGGTTTGTTTTGGCTGTTACACTACCAAGTGATTGTATTTTATGCATGCTAATTAGTAGGAGCAAAATTGTTCAGTTCTCTTTGTTTTAAGCATTATTTGGCGGTTACATTACCATTATATTTCTCTTTGTAGCCAAAGAATGCTAAACCTGCTGCTAAAGCCACGCAAGCTTCAAAGAGCGAGAGTGAGAGTGAAAGTGAAAGTGACTCTGATGAAGAAGATGATGATGATAAGCCACAAGCTAAAAAGGTGAAGGCTGTGGTATGATTTTTTTTAACATTTATTACTAATTTCATGTTTTTTTGTTATCTTTTCATTTTACCAGTCTCTTCTGTTGATTGCCGCCTTTTCTATATGATTGCTCATTTAAAGGTCCCTGCCAAAGCTGCTAAAAAGGATAGCAGTTCAGACGAGGAAGAGGAAAGTTCAGATGAAGAATCTGAGGAAGATGTGAAGACTCCAAAGAAAAAGGTTAATTTCTAATGCTGTGAAAATTTGCTATTAAATTTTGTTTCACCTTTCTCAGCATATTAATATTACACATTCTTGACAGGACTCGGATGTAGAGATGGTAGACGCTCAATCAAAATCTGAAAAGAAAGCTGTAATGGACACTTTTCTCTTTTTTCATTACCTGCATTCTTGTATATTTATATTGCCAAATATTTTGTTCTGACCCTTCAAATTTTAATTTTCAGCCTATAACCCCTGTTACTCCAGAAACGTCGGGCTCTAAGACTTTGTTTGCAGGCAATTTGTCGTACAATATTAAGCATGATGATGTGTATGTGTTATATTTAATTAGAACTTCAATTGACTTAGTTTTGGTGGTGTTGATCTAACACTACGATTCTTATAGGGTGGAGTTCTTCAATAATGTTGGCCAAGTTGTTGATGTCCGGTTCTCCTTTGATGCTGAAGGAGCTTTCAAGGGATATGGACATGTAGAGTTTGCCACTGCAGAAGAAGCCAACAAGGTAGGTCATAGGTCTTGATTGATTTCAGTAGGATGTGCTGATTTTTTTAATTGTGTTACTAAACCTGGTTTTATGCAGGCTCTGGATTTGAATGGCTCTGATTGTTGTGGTCGTCCAATCAAGCTTGATCTGGCTCGTGAAAGGGGTGCATATACTCCTCACAGCGGGTATATATATTATTTAGTCAGCTGGTATTATGAAGTTAGAATTCCAGTTGCTTATGTTTTTCTTCATGTTACAGCAAAGAGGGCAACTCTTATCAGAAAGGAGGACAAGGTCAGTCACAGACAATATTTGTACGAGGATTTGACACAGCACAGGGGGAGGACGAGGTAAATTCTGCACCTTAAACTTATCTGTTTTGTGGTGTGTCCATTGTCTGAACGTTCGTCATTACAGATAAGAAGTGCATTGCAAAGTCATTTTGGTTCTTGTGGTGAGATCACACGTTGTTCCATCCCAAAAGATTATGACACTGGCGCCCCTAAAGGGTTTGTGCTTCTTTTATTCCTCTTGTGATGCCTCTGATTCCAATTGTGCTGTTAAATTGGTTAACTATATTTGTCTATATCGTTATCAGGATGGCATACATGGACTTCTCAGATGCTGATGCTCTCAGCAAAGCCTTTGAGCTTGATGGTTCTGATCTTGGGAATGGCTATTGTTTGACTGTCCAACCTGCCAAACCTAAAGGTGATTTTACTGGTGGTCGATTTGACAACGGTGGCCGTCGTGGTGGTCGATTTGACAATGGTGGCCGTCGTGGTGGTCGATTTGACAATGGTGGCCGTCGTGGCGGCCGATTTGACAGTGGTGGCCGTCGTGGTGGCAGGGATTCTGGTGGCAGGCGTGGAGGCAGAGGCCCTAGCCTAGCTACCCCTGGAACAGGTCAATAATCTTTCTCATGAAGTGCTTCTAGTCTTCTAGTCCTTTAGTTTTATTTGTAGGGTGTAGATGTTTGTGTGGCATCTAGTTTTTCAGTCTTGTATCCATATGACTTTTGTTTTCAATTTCTCATTGTTCCCTTTTGTGCTACTGCAGGGAAAAAGATCACCTTCAATGACGAATAGGCGGGGTTCCCTGATAAAGATTTGGCGTACTTTCCATGTTAATTTTTTTAGATGCGTATCTATGTTTTCTATTGACCTTGAATCCGACGTAGAAGGCGTGTCATTTTTGTATTTCGACATTTCAACTATTAAAAATTATTTTGTTTGGTCAGCATTTTTTTGAAACTTATCTGGAATAGATTTGTTGCTTGTATTGGTTTTGGAGGAACAAAATCAGTGACTTACATCATAAATGTTATGTTTGCATAAGGTTGATCTTATGCCCTAAACCCTCATATTTGAAAAACAACAGAGTAGATAGATAGATCCATAAAGCCTCGTCAATCTTCTCACAAAACCCTAAAACTGTTATCAACAAAAATATAAATCTATTTCCACAAAAAATACCAAATGTGAGAGTTCCTCAAAAAGTAAGGAAACCTTCTCGGTCGTCCCTTATCCTAAGTTTCCAAATGCCATTGACAACAATGTAATGCTGGGTAACGTTCACAGTCAGTTTGGTCAATCACTATTAAATTTACATATATTGCTTGAAAACAAAAATTTTACTTAAATAATTCTTTCCATATTTAGATTTAAATCTAATATTTTTTTTGAAGAAAAATCTAATGGTTATGAATTTCTTAATTAGTCACTGATTAGATGAACACGTACCATGTAGGCGTATTGGGTTATTTTTTATATTCATTGGGCCTGTAACATTAGGCTTAGCCCCTTAATGAATATCCATTTACTGTCTCCCGTAAAAAAAAGTGAATGACATATAAGTAACCGATTAAATTTGTAAACACAAAAAACCAATTTTTATTAATTTCTATACAATTTAGGATATGATTTCATGCCCAAAATTTATTACACTAGACCTGATCCAAATTTGACTTATCAAATAACCAAAATGTCCCCAACCTATATTCTGCCCCCTAATCTGATACCTCGTCTCCTCTCTCTCTCTCTCCAAATTTGGGTACAAACACACACATATTCTAGATATGAGACACGCCAGAGCCTTGTTAGCCTCCCACATAGTCAACACCATGACAACCCCGTCGTCCAAAACTGAATTCTGGTCGACCTGAACATCAAAATATGTGATCATGACCAATCAAGCCATCTTAGTCTCTCTGCCTACAGGAAGGGATCTTACGTCCTCAGATTGACAATCAACCGAGCTTGATCTGCCGCACAAGTCGATCGAGATCCTTGATAGTGTCTTGTTGGAGATCGAGAGAAAGAAGTTGTGGCTGGACCGCTGCAAAAGCTTTCGATGGAGATGATCAGTGGGGTTTTGTCTGTGGATATCGCATTAGAATATACACGACACGAAAAGGTCAACGGCCTGATTCGAGAGGCTTATGCTACTGTTACGTCATTTGCCGAAATCTTAAGGTTTTGCTGCTATTGTTGCATTGATGAAGTTGCTACTGAAGCTGGAGTCGATTCCCTAAGTGGACTCAATGGTGAGTGAGGGGCGGAAGGTGAGTTGATTTTTGTTCACACAATTCAATTCAATCCAATCGTCTGCTGATTTTAGATCACATGCTACTGTACATTCAATAGTAGTAATAACAATTTTGTTGTCAGTAGCAGAAGATTCTAATTACGACAGTAACAATTTTGTTTGTTTCCAGAAGGAAGAATGTGTAGTTTGATCTCATGGAAGCCCAAATGGTGGTGCCAGGTACTAAATGCATGTCCGTCACGTGATGTGACGGGTATTTAGTGAAAGCATCTAACGGGCAATAAATGCCCTAACTCATGTCTTTTCAATCCCTTATCGTTTCGAGGGACGTGGGTAGTGGGGGGATTCGTGACAAAATCCAACGATGAGGTCGGATGGTTGGGGATTCCTCGTTTTTGATGTTTAATGGATATTAAATACGGGTGTGGGAATCGAGGTATCTGCTTCTTCCCTTTGTTCTTATAAAAGCCTCGACTCTGCTCCCCTCCTCTCATTTTGCAGTCTATTTTTTCTTCGTTTCGCTGCTGCTCTCTCTGTCTCTTGCCATTATCTCCTTCAATCTGTTTCTTTCCTCAGAGCAACTTCGACGTTCGATTTCGCGTTGCTGCCCTTACTTTACTCAGGCGGCATTCCTTGTTCGGCGGTCAGGTGCATTCTCCACTCTGTCTCTGTTTGCGTTTGCACAGTTTTTTTTTAATTTACTTTTCCAGTGTTGAATAGATCTAGCTTTTGTGTTTCTGGGTAGATTTATCGGTTGGAACGTCGGTGCCTGACCGCCGAGGTTTGTGGTTTGTAGTATCTGGTTATCTGTGGGATGGGTTCCAATTGGGTAGGTTATGGTTTGCCAACTCGGTGTCGGTGCTAATAAATTAGGGTTTTTTGGTAGGGAAAACAAGGATTCAAAGAATACTACTCGATCGAGGGATCTTAATTTTGCTTCTCAGTCGCCCATGACGAGGAGGAGAGGATGAAGGGATACATGGCACGGACCCCTCAGGTTGGGCCATCACGCTCGCCAGCGGAATCAGCCTCTTCGAGCCCGGATGCTGATAACTTTGTTAGAGCCGACCGTATGTTGCTTAGGGCCTCTCGGGTGGACGAGTTGGCTTGTGCCCCCCAACACAACTTCATGGCCGTGCATGACAACATGTTTCGGCACGGCTTCTCAATCCCTCTCTCAACCAGTGAAATACTTGCTGAGCATGTTGCAGTTAGCCCCCGGGCAGCTGCCTCCCAACCAATGGCGCCAACCGCTCGGGTTGTCTTGCATGTTCTTCCTGTCAGACCTAGGCTGTCCGACGATTAACGAGTTCTGGTCTCTTTACAGTTTGACATACTGGAATAAGAAGGGTTGTCAGGGCTGTGTGTCATTTTTTGCGCGGGATTACGAGGCGCCAGTGACCGACCTGCCCACATCGATGCACAACGAATGGAGGGCGAAGGTGGTTTTCGCGGGCGGGAGGTGGCAACAACACTGATCGACATACAAGGTGCCAAACCACTTCAAGTATATCCGAGATCAGTCGTATGCCTTAAGTGAGATGGAAATGATGCGATTAGCGCGTATATTCACGGCCTGCGCATCAGAGGAGAAGCGAAGCTAGTACAATTTGTTAAGATGGGGTGTTCCTGCCCACTGTGAACTTGGTCGAGTGCCTAGTTTTCTCTGGAATACTCGATATCGTTGAATAAACCACCCCTTTTTTTATCTTTTTTTTTTAAAACTAGGCTCTCATACTTTGCAGTTAAAATCCTCAAGAGGAAAATCCGAGCCAACCGCCCGTTTTACATGGACTCTGGCATGGATCTGCTCGCCAACTTGCTGGAGACTGGCGATACAGCGGCCTGGACAAAAATCAACTTGGGTGATGAAACTACGAAGATCCTGGTAGGTCTGGTGGGGTAATTCCGGTTAAGCGGGGAGAGAAGAAGCGGCTTGCCTCTATGTCATTGGGTCTGCAGAAGAAGTTACTCTGATAGGGCATCATGTCTCGGAGAAAATGAGCCCCTGACCAAGAGAACCAGGGCTGCTGCTGTGACTGTTGCTTTGTCTGCCCCTCTTTGGCCGGGTTAGCTCCTCTTAAGCCGCATATGCCGAAGATAAGCATTCGATAGATCCTGGATGAGTATGGTTGTTCGAGCAAGAAGTTCGTGCGGACAATGGTTAAAGATCTGAATGGGATTGAGGTGGACCAGGTGTTGTACAACCAGAACTCGCCGCATCAGAACAAACAAGATGTCCTGGAGTCTATAATGCGAGTACGTTGTAAGGGTTTTTTTTGTTTTGTTTTTGTTTTTTTAAAACACCTTACTGTTGTTGTAAGCTCTTTTTGTGGTGTACTCAATTGATGCTAGTGAAGATTTCTCTGAGCAGAAAAAACAGGTGGCTACACTCCATAGCCATGTGGCATTTCTCGAGGTCGAGAGGAAGAAGGGTGAGAGAGAAGGCGCCTTGCTGGCGAGTGAGCTGGCTGCACTAAAACTTCATACCTAGGTGGTGGAGAAGAAGGCCACCCGCATGCCGAAGTTGGAAGGGGATATCAGGTCTTTGAGGCGGCAGGTGGAGAGACTGCGGCCACTGGAAGGCAAGCTCCGAGACAAAGAACATGAATTAGCTGCTGTGCAGGGTCGGATTCCTGAGTTTCGATCAGAGGCTATGGCCAAGTTCATGGAATCGACCGAGTATAGACAGAAGCTGAAAGTGGCTCGAGATGGGGCCATTACCGAGAAATTCACGGAGATGAGCGCCAAAGGCTATTTGGACAAACTTCGTATGATGGCCGACCTGAAAATGGCTAAAGAAGCTCGGGCTAGAGCAGAAGCTGACCAGGTTTAGGGCGAACGTGCGGTGGGTGAAGGCAAGGAGGCGGTCGAGAAGGATGGGCAAGAGTCCTCCGAGAAGACAATCTAACTTGCTTTCTGCTTTTAGTTGTTTTTGTTTACTTTGGGTTGTAATCTTTTGGAACAATGGCCTTGTGCCGCAATCGATTTTTTCCTTGGGCGACGTGTTATATGTCGGCTGAGTGACTGGAATATATCATCTTGTTTTATGCCTGACAACTTTGATTTTAGATGTGGCTAAATATTTATGCCAGATTAATTTTTGCTTTCCCTGCACGGTATTATGCCTTACCCGTGACTTTCATGCTTTTTATTTATGTCGTGTTGTGCCAGTATTTATGCCAAATTATTTTATGCCAGATTAATTTATGCTCTCCCACACGGTATTATGCCTCTGGCGGGTTTCTTGGTGTTGTACTGGTGCTTTTCATCACCAGGGTGGATTTTTATGACTGGAAATAGCTTCCCATCTCTGTATTAAGTGTTGCAAAACAGATGGGGCATCCGAGACTTTTACAGGTCCCGGGTCGTACATACAATATTAAGTGGGTTCCCGACCAGTTCTGGGGCAGTGATTCCTCTTCTTGACAGCCTAGGTAGGATAGAATCGTAGATGCTCGGAGTTTCAAGGTGGGTTGTCTGCTTACCATCCCCCGGTTAGCATGAATGTGGCTGGGGCGATTTCTTTCGTGATCTCTATGGTCCCTCCCAGATGGGGTCTAGTGTCAACGGTTTCGTCATGATCATTCTCATTACCCGGTCTCTTAGGCCCAACACGCGAGGCTTGACTAGGCTGTTGTAATGTTGCACGATGCGTTGCTTATAGACCTGATTGTGTAGATCGACTGCCTCTCTTTTCTCTTCTATGAGATCCGTATCCAATTGGAGACCTTCATCATTGGATTGCGCATCAAAGTGGTCGACCCATCCGGTTGTGATAAGAATTTCGATCGGGAGCACGACCTCGGATCCGAACGCCATGTTGAAGGGCGTTTCGCCCGTTGATTCATTCGTAGTCGTCCGGATTGCCCATAGAGTTTCTGGTAACTTCTGGGCCCATAACCTTATCTTGTCGTGCAACTTCTTCTTCAAGTTAGTTTTAATGATTTTATTCACTGCTTCCACCTGCCCATTGGTCTGTGGATGCGCCACCGAGACGAATACCATCTTGATGCCCATATCCTTTATGAACGTGATTAACTTATCGTTGTTAAATTGTGCCCCGTTATCTGTAATGATCGTTTCCGGGACACCAAAACGACAATAGATATTCTTCATCAAAAATTTCTTCACGTTCTCGGTCGTAGGTCTCCCTAGCGGCTCTGCCTCCACCCACTTGGTGTAATAGTCAACAACCACTATTATATATTTAAGCTGTTCTGGTGTCGTTGGCAGTTTCCCTATGAGGTCTAATTCCCATTGAGTAAAAGGCCAAGGAGAGGGAATGATGGACATGGTTATGGGAGGAGATTGGTACTATGAGCATGTAAGTGACATTCGTCACACATTCTTAAGATTTTATCAGACATGGCCCCCATGTTAGGCTAGAAGTACCCAGTGCGAAGGGCCTTATGGGTCAAGGATCTTGCCCTTGTGTGATTGCCGCACACCCCTTCATAGATCTCGTTTAATATCGTCTCCCCCTCTTCCATGGTCACACACTTGAGGTTGGGGAAGCAATGGCCCCTTCGATACAACTTCCTGTCCATGAGAGTATATCTGGCACATCTTGACTGAAATTCTTGGCATGTCTTAGATCTGCTGGTCGGATCCTTCTTACAAGAATTTGATTATAGGATCCATCCACGTTGGCTCTCGGGGGGGCTGACTCAACCGTAAATATCTTAGAGATTGTTGGTCGGGCTAGAGTTTCTATCTTTGTCTTCCCTCGTCGTCTTCCTAGGGTCCCGGTTGCCAATCGAGCTAGTGCATCCACATAGTTGTTTTTCTTACGTTGCACGTATGAAAGGCTGAAAGACTCAAATTTCTGCATGAATGCCTTTGCCAAGGCCTGGTACGAGTTCATCTGTGGGTCCTTGGCCTCAAAATTTCCTCCAACTTGGTTAAGTACCAACCGTGAGTCAATGAAAACCTCGACCCGGTCTACCCCTATACTCCGCGCAAGCTGCAGCAGGCCGATCAGGGCCTCGTATTTAGCCATATTATTGGTTGCTGGAAACTAGAATTTCAGGGCGTACTCATACTTGTATCCCCTGTGACTTTGTAATATGATTCCTGCCCCGCTCAACATTCTTGTCGATGATCCATCAACATATAATTTCCAGGCCTTGTGTTCCCGCTGGACATCGCGCTGAACGTCTTTCTTTTTGCCATCGACCGCCTAGCCGAGATGCGTATGTTCAGGGCTGGTGTTCGCACCTGCATCGCTTGTTATGGATTTGTCTGCTAGCCTCTCCGGAGCAAGCTAGCTGATGAAGTCTGTTGCCGCTTGGCCTTTTATAGCTACATAGGGTCGGTAATGAATATCGAACTCACCCAATTCAATGACCCATTTAACTAGCCTCCCGCTGACCTCGGGAGTCTGAAGGACCTGCCTCAGGGGATGATTAGTGAACAGAGTAATCGAGTGGGCTTGAAAGTAATGCCACAACCTCCTCGGCCGGCGTAAATCCTTTCCCTACGTAGTAGACTGGGAGCTCGGTACATGCGTCCCTCTGGATTAAGGCCAAGCTTACCATAGTATCGAAGGTCGCAATGTATAAATACAACATCTCTCCCGGGATGGGTGTTGTAAGTACAGGAACAGAAGAGAGGTAGACCTTGATCTGCTGAATGCTTCTTCCTGATTTGGTCCCCATTCTATCTTCTTATGCCTTTAGGCCCTCAAAAGTTAGAAGAATGGCATTTGTCTGTGATCCGGGAGACAAACCGTGTCAGGACTCCTATTTTCCCTGCTAGGGATTACACCTCGTTTCTTTCAGTACACCTTTTCATATCCAGAATCCCCTGCATCTTTTCGGGATTCGTCTCGATCCCCCTTCGGCTGACTATGTGGCCTAGGAACTTTCCCTTGACCACCTTGAAAATACACTTTTGGGGGTTGAGCCACATTCCAAACTTCATCATGATCGTGAAGATCACATCCAAGTGGCCAACATGCTTTTTCTGGGTTAAACTTTCGAAGATCATATCGTCCACATACACCTCCATGATTTTCCCTATATACCCCTCCAACATTGCATTCATCATGCGCTGATAAGTTGCCCCGACATTATTTAGACCGAAAGCCATTCGTTTCTAAGTTGTAACAGTAAAGCCCTATGTCGGTTGTGAAAGCCGTATGCTCTTCGTTGTTTAGATCCATCCTTATCTGGTTGTACCCTGCATAGGCATCCAGGAAACTGAGCATGCCAAATCCTGTTGTGGAGTCTATCAACGGATCTATTCGAGGTAGAGGGAAACTGTCTTTGGGGCACGCTCCATTGAGACTAGAGTAATCTATGCACACATGCCATTGTCTGATTTGCTTCTTAGGCACCATGACCACGTTGGCCAACCATTGGGGGTATTGAACTTCTCGAATGAAACCGATATCAAGCAAGAGGCCAACTTCGTTTCTCATGGCCGCATACTTCTCAGGCCTAAACATCCGTCTCTTTAGCCGCACGGGAGCATATCCTTTTTCGACACCGAGTTTATGGGTAATGTCCTTGGCCGATATCCCTGGCATATCTTGATATGACCATGTAATCACGCTTTAATTGTGTTGCAGGGCCTCGATCAAACAACTCTTTATTTCGCTCGACATTCTCGTCCCTATCGCCACCTGTCTCTCAGGAAAGTTGGGCGAGATTTTTATCATCTCGGGCTTGTCAATCGAACCCGGTCGCTCTTTCTCTTCGTTGTCCTCCCTCGGGTCCTCATATGTATCGGTCGGCATGAGCCTCTAGGCCTCTGATGTCAGCACCTCTGACGTTCTTCGCCTGTTCTCAATGAGGTAACAGCTCCTCCCCGCACCCTGATCTCCTTTGACCATGACGACCCCCATTGGGGTAAGGATCTTCATCATCAGCATATGCCCAATGATGAAGCACTTCATTTTCCACAGCGTCTGCCTCCCCAAGATCCTGTTGTATGACGACTCGCAATCAACTACGATGAAGTCCACATCTTCACGCAGGGTGCGTTCCTCTCGGCCCTCGATGCTTACAGTGATCCTGTCTGTTCCTAGCAGTTGCACAACGTTGGCCGAGAAACTGATTAAGAGCTCGTTATCTTGGGTCAGCTTGTTACTTCCTCTCTTCAGCCCTTTCCATGCGCTTCTGAATAACACGTTGACGGAGACCTTGGTGTCGATCAAAATCTTCTTAGTAATGAAATGGTCGAGCTGTAGGGTCACAACAAATGGGTCCTCATGTGGCCTCATACACTCTTCTTCTTCTTCTTCTTCTTCTTCTTCTTCTAGAAATGTGACCCGATTTTCATCCTGCCCTGGCCACTGGTTGGCTGTTACTGCTCCCGAACGTGAAGATTTCACGTCCGTCCCTTATGTCTAGACATTGTTTTTTGGATTTGTTGGATCGGCCATCAATCCTTGCTCCTCTATGGATAGTGTTGATTGTCCCGTATACTTGAATCGCTCCGACTTGCCTCTGCTCGGTGACAGAGCTCCTGAGCTTCCCGGTTTTGACTAAAACTTCTATGGCTCTCTTTAATTCTACGCAGCTGTTAATTAAGTGGGTGGCCTCTCTGTGATACCCGTAATATTTTCTGGTCTCCTCTCGCGTCAGCCTCGAGGGCGAGTGTTTCCTCGCTGAAGGAGGTGGGATCAGGCTCTTGTTCTCGTTGCACACGGTCTCGTAAGTTACGTTTAGGGGAGTGAAACGCTCTAAGACGACCGGCATCGTTCTTATGTGGTCCGTGTCCTGATAGCTGGCCTTTCCCTTCCATTTGTGGCAGTCGACCGGTGAGCGGCCTTCTTACCATTTTCGCCTCTGCTACTTCCTTGCTGATGTCTCGTCGATTGCTCAACTGGCCCCTTCCAGGACTAGACTTCCTAGATTGTTTGCACGGGGGATCCAGTCCGTCCGTCCCTCATCTTTTCTTTTCTCGTTCCCATTAACCCAGTATGTGTCGTGATCTGCCTGTGCGTGTCGGATGCCCATTTCCATCAATTCATCATATCCCCGGGGCTTCTCGATTTTTATTGGATACAAAAACTTCCTGGGAAGCAATCCTTGAACGAAACTTTTGCCGCCACTTTCTTGTCAAAATTTCGGACCTTTGTCGTGGCCCCTGCCATCGGTTCATGAATGCCTTCAATCCTTCCCATCAAACTTGCTTTACCTTGAAAAGTTACACGATGCTCTGTCCGTCTGTTCTTAAAATAAATCAATTGACAAATCTATCGGCCAGTTGTCTAAAGCAGTCGACCGACTTTCCCGTAAGCTAATAGAACCAGCTCAGGGCTTCTCAGGATAAGGTTTCTTAAAACAAGTTGCAACACATGACGTCCGTGTAGCCCATAACGTTGGTGTGGGATTTGAAATTATCAAGGAACAGGTGTGGATCCCCTTCCCCATTATAGCTCAGTTTTAACGGCTTACTTGCCATTGGCCGCACGGCTCGGGTTATGACCCTCGCAAATGGTCCCAATTGTTCCTCAAAGCTTTCTTGTATGGATCCGTGGTTTGTCCTTCTTTCTGCGTCCTCTATCCTCCCCGTGAGACTCGCTACATTTTTTAAGATGACCCTCAATGTCGTGCCCATTTCCAACTCTTCACTTCTCACCTCTTCAGCGATCAGCCCTAGGTGTGCTGCCGCTCGTTCCACCCTTGTCTCATTTGGGAATAGGTCCACGCCCATGTGGACCGTTTTCCGCCTCTCCGGCCCTTCTTTCTCTTAATGGACCCGATCTTTCTCTCTTTCTTTACTTTCCGCTCGATCGAAGGCCTCTCTTTGGCCTACGTCCCTCTCCAAGGCCTTTATCAAAGTAGCGTTTTCCCGCACGAGGCGGCTCTGACGATCTGTGAATTCTTCCCTGTCACGGGCCCTCCCCCGCTCGAGATGGGCTATCTGGACCCTCATTTCTTCTACTGTGTCTATGGCGACCTCCAGGGGGTCCATGTCTCGGACGGTCCCATCAGGGGTTCTCAGCTCGGGATCCTCTTCAATAATGCCCGCAATCATAGAGCTCTTCCCTGGCGTCTCTGGCTCCCGCCCAGGTGGTACTCTTTTTCCCACTCTTTTCTCGCCTGACTCAACCATCAATCCACGTCAGCTTTTCGCCTTGTTTCCCACAGACGACGCCAATTGTTTCTGCAGAATCTCGTAGGGGTTCTAGATCACTTCGGTCAACTCGGCCGGTCTTGGGCTTCCACCTGCAGTCGAGGATACGACTGGGGGCCTCCAGTGTTTCTCTCTCCGATGACAAAGTCATACGATGAATAGTCTAGTCAGTAGAGAAAGTAAATGGATCTCAGTTACCTCATAATGTGGAATGTGGGTTGTATTTATGGCTCATGTCTAACTTTGGTCCTTGTTGCTCTTCGATGTGGGATAAGTGTTTTTGGTGTTAAACTTCCTCATTCATTGGCTGTGCCACCCTGTGGGCTCACACCCGTAGCTCTCGGGTCGACTGGGCCGGATACCTTGCCATGGCCCTGGTATGCTGGCTAGAATGCGGGCCGAGAGGCAGTCCCATTAATATCGACAACAATATCCATAAAAATTATTGATATTGGAAATCATCCATCTATATACAGAAAATAAACGCATGAAATTACAATAGTATGTCTTCGTTTATTAATTATCGTGATCGAAAAATATACAGTTTGGATTACCATTTAATCTTTAATCAGAATCCAATTGATACTTTTTAATCAAACCAGGACTAACTATTTAAGAGAAATTGTCCATTTAGTACTAATTTTAGTCTCATAATGCCCATTCCAATAAAAATGTTTTCTATGAGCCCATTCCAACACATCTTTTTTAAAAAGACTTTATTACTGTTATATCATTTAACCATACCACTCTCCCGGTGTGTGTATGTCAGTATGTGTGAGGTGTGACTCAAACAAACAAACTCTCATTATCTCTCTGTAGTTAAGTCGTTCCATCAAAAACCGATGATGACGACCGATGACCCGCCTCTCCTCTTCTTCCTCATTTGGATCTAGCCTCCTCAAACCTCTCACCTCCGCTCTTTTTTTACTGTCGTTTCTCCTCTTGCCAAAATTGGTCAGATTTCCCCTGTCTTCAACCTCCGGCGTCTGATACTCAAGGAGAAGATTCGATCTCCAAACTAAGATTTTGATCTCTATGCTAAGCTCATAATCACTGAGATTCTGAAAGCTAGGGGTTTCGATTCTAGAAATCAAAATCAAAATCAGATGGAGATAGTGATTGAGAGCTCCGTTTAGGATTTGAGTCTCACGCTCGGCATCTTCATCTTCTTTGCCTTCCTCTTCTCGATTTTCTCCTTGCCTCACGCCTCCAGCTTCGACAATAGAGTGCCTCCTCTGTCACAAAAGCTCAGTCGTTGTTCGACTATGCTCCCACCATCTTCTAAGTCTTTTCGGTTCCAATATAATCTTCTGCTTCTCTATTTCCTCACTTAAGTGTAAAACTATGTTTAAAAGGTGTAGATCAAGTTAGTTTTTTTAAGGTGTGTTAACAATGACAAAGTATTAGTATGTTGGGATTAGTATACTGTGGTTAGTAGACTTGGTTTTAGAGTATACTTGGGTTAGTAAACTTGGTTTTGATGTACACTGAGGTTAGTAGACTTGGTTTTAGAATATAATAGAGTTAGTAGACTTGGTTTTGGAGTATACTGTGGTTAGTAGACTTAGATTTGAAGTATACTGGGGTTAGTAGACTTGGGTTTGATATAGATGAAGTCTGAGTACACTTTCTGTAAAAGTTTATTGCTTTTAATAGAAAAAAAATCAGGCGAAATTTCGGCTACCAGTCATTTTTCAGTGCCCGGTGATCGGAGTCCGGCGGTGGTGACAAGAATCCGGCGATCGATGACCGAAATCCAGCGATCAGTGACAGGAGTCCGACGATCGGCGAGGCTCCGGCAAAATATTCTTTTTCATTTTTTTCTATCCAAGTGTGTATAAGGAATAAGAGTATGATTGTCTCAAAAATATTATTTTATTATAAATTTAATAAAAATTTGTGTATTAGGGCATTAATAAGTACACTTTATACTGAAAATGAGTGTTTGACTTTTCAATTTATTGGTTGGAGTCTGACATTTTTTTGTGTAAATTGTCATTTTTCTATAAAAACAAATATTGATTTTGATCATAATCCAAAGAAATCAACAAGATAGTGAAACAAAAAAAAAGTGAAAACGAAAAAAATGGAGATACCATATGAGATACATCACCTTTTGTTCCCTTGGTTTATTTTTAGTATTGTGGACAGCCTTACGATTCCAATAGTCAGAGCCTACGTGGACTGACATGGAAGCTCAAAATCACCCGCGCCCTTGATCACGGTGTGTTTCGGATAAGAGGGATAAGAGAAGAGAGAGAGACTCCGTCGAATTGAAGATGGCGAGGACTCTGCAACTCCTCTCTACTAACCCAATGCTTCTCGTCAAACCTTCTCTCACCTCCCTCTTCGTCTCCTCTCCTCCACTTCAGTTCCCGACCACCTCTCTCCCTCGCTTCAATCCCCGCGCCTCACTCAGTCGCCGCCACCTCGTCTCCGACATGGCGACGCTCTCTCTCGCCCTCACCGTTCCTTTGCTCGGCTCAGCTCTACCGGCCAAGTCCGAAGAGCCCGCCCTCTCCGAGTGGGAGAAAGTCTCCCTTCCTATCGACCCCGGCGTCGTCCTCCTCGACATCGCTTTCGTCGCCGATGATCCCAAACACGGTACCTCACCTACCTTCTCTCTCTTCTTCGCTTATTCTGAGGAATTGAATGTATTTGAGTGTCATTAATTTGGGCTAGGTTTTCTATTGGGGACGAGGCAAACACTTTTAGAGACCAAGGACGGCGGGCAGAGCTGGGCGCCGCGGTCGATTCCGTCAGCTGAAGATGAGGATTTTAACTACAGATTTAATGCCATAAGCTTCAAAGGGAAGGAGGGATGGATTGTTGGAAAGCCTGCTATTCTGTTGCATACTTCTGATGCTGGCGACAGCTGGGAAAGGATTCCGCTAAGCTCTCAGCTTCCTGGTGATATGGTAAACCATTATGTCCGTCGTACATTATGTATCAATTTTAGATGCTGACAATGGAATTAGTAGTTTAGTTTTTTTACAAATGTGTGCAGGTGTATATAAAGGCAACTGGTGACACGAGCGCAGAGATGGTGACTGATGAAGGTGCGATTTATGTGACCTCCAATAGGGGATACAACTGGAAGGCTGCTGTTCAGGAGACTGTTTCAGCTACTCTTAATAGGTACATATATTTGCTTCTACAAATATTAAGCAATCCCTTGGTGAAATATTATTTCCAAATTGTTTGATATTGTTTCTGAATTGTTAGTAATGATAAACGAAGATTCATGTATCTTGATTGCTTTTGCAGAACAGTATCTAGTGGCATTAGCGGTGCAAGTTACTACACAGGAACTTTTAACGCTGTCAATCGCTCGCCAGATGGAAGCTATGTTGCTGTCTCTAGTCGCGGTAACTTCTTCCTTACTTGGGAGCCTGGTCAGGTGAGTTTTTACATCTTTGGAAGCTATATGGCTCTTCTTCTGTTTAATTACCATTTTGCTCTTCTTTTTTATTGGGTCTTGCTCCCCTAGGATTGTTTTGAGTAAACCATATTGGGAAGTTCTTTTTTATCTTTATTAACGGAATTAGTGAATCCTGGAAAATATCATCAAGAAAGTTTGATGGCATTTTCTGCTACGACTACACCAATTCGAATTCCTGTGAATCAGGTTAGAGTAAACCAGAATGAAATATGTTGCTCGTTTTAAGTATGGAGGAGGAGCTTGATAGTTAAAGAATTGATGGACAAAATGACATTACATAATGCTAACTAGAGGGAAAGAAGAAAGCTAGTTGCCAATTAGTTATGACTTGAGATAAATGCTTAGTTGAGTTTAGAATAATTTTGATCCACATGTTTGTACCTGCAAAGCATGACTGCTCATTTGTAGTGTTATTGCAGTCTTGTGCTTTGTTCATCTTTTCCTTGTTCAGCTAATAGTCATTGATTTATTATGATGTGTTTGCTTCTCCATGTTCTTATTTTCATTTTGAGTTTCATGTGGGATATTTAGTCATCTTAACTGTGCTCCGATGCCTTCCCTACATTTTCAGCCATACTGGCAGCCACATAACAGATCAGTTGCTAGAAGAATCCAAAATATGGGTTGGAGAGCTGATGGTGGTCTTTGGCTTCTTGTTCGTGGAGGGGGACTTTTTCTGAGCAAAGGTACAGGGGTAAGTGATGACTGATGAGCAAATTTCAAGATATCTTCTTTTCTCAAGTTCAGGAGTTATCACATGTTTCAAGCAGTTAAATCCTTCTATGGATGATGACCAAGTCCTTGTATCTTGTATGTATATACGAAAGAGGGTTCATATTTTGCTTTACACCCCAATATAAACATAAGAAATGGATAATGAGAACCGTCTCCCCTTCCCCCCCCCAAAACCACCACCACCACACCCCTCTTTTTTTTGTTCTTTTGTTATTACTTTTTCTCTCTCTCTAGGTTCTCATTAGTTTCTCTAACTTTAGGGGAGAAAATGATTTACCCACCATTCTAAGTGATGATTCATAGATTTGACTTTTTCGTGACTCCCTACTGCTTTTGGGTTATAAGACTAAGTTTTGCTCCCCATAACACTTCCTTGTTAATTTAATTATTGTTGAAGGCTTCAAGCTAAGTTAATGTTTACTATTTCAGATAACAGAGGAGTTTGAAGAAGTTCCAGTACAAAGCCGGGGATTTGGCATTCTTGATGTTGGGTACCGATCAAAGGTATAGTCTGGATGATATTAAGCCTATAATCTATTCATCCCCCCCATCCCCAAAGACTAATGTGCTGAATTGTACAATATCACTTACTAGCAGGCTTCAGTGCCCTTGGCTTCTTGCAAATATGTAAAGTTATTTTTTAGGAAAAAAAAGAAAAAAAAAACTATTGTCATGGAATCACGGTTTGACTTTGCAAATTTTGTTCCTGTTAAAGTTTTCCCTTCTAGCCTAACAAATCTTGTCTGTAATTCTCAGTCAATTTATCAATAGTGATTGTTTGTATAATGCAGGATGAAGCTTGGGCTGCAGGCGGAAGTGGGATTTTATTGCGAACTACCAATGGTGGTAAGAGCTGGGTCCGTGACAAAGCAGCTGATAATATAGCTGCAAATCTATACTCTGTCAAGTAAGTCTACCCTTCCAAAAGTTTGTTCACGTACTTGATATTATGTAATGCATTGATTTCTAATTGTAAGGCACAATTTTATCTGCGCAGCTGTTTTTAGATTGTTCAGCATCATTTACCACTTCAATATAAGAGTATCCCACTTATAAGCTCTAACACACCAAAACTTGACTGATAGCAGTTCCCTTTCTATTTCTTAAAGCTCATATTTACAAGGAATTAAAACTAAGCAAGAGTTTGAGGGTTATATATGAGCTTCGCCGACTAAACTCTGTCACTGCAGGTTCATTGATGACAATCAAGGATTTGTGCTGGGGAACGATGGGGTCTTGCTACGGTATCTTGGATGAACTAATGTACACTCGGTAATGTATTTGTCTCCCTTTTATATAACAAATGTCATATTTCAAACTTCTAATGTCAGTTAAAGCCCTATCTCTGCATAGACCTTGACAAGCACCCAACAGTTTAGTCAAATTCCACTTTGGCTTAATTGGTTTTGGATATCCTTGCCATTGATATCTGAATTTATGCAGGTTTGTCAATAGTTCTTGAAAATTTTGTACTGCTGATATACGTATGTGCTCTGGTATCAAAAGCTGCGAAGAGGAACAGGTGTCTGAATGCCATTCATTTGATATTTGTAATTTTGCTTTAATTATTACATATGAAAATTACCACTTGTCAACAATTACAGTGTCCCCTCAAAAACTAGAAGATATGCAGCAAGTATATGCTGATTTGTTATACATATTACTGAGATAAAATTCTAAATTCGTTTGTGGCTATGGAACTGTCAAACCCAGTGTTTAATACTAGAAAGAGCCCCATGCGCTTTGCTGCGGGTTACATTTTTCTCTAAAAAAAGAATATCAAATGATTTGAAATCGTCTTATGTGTCTCTCCTTGTAACCCATTAAAATATTATCATATGTCATATTATGTCACCTCACATAACAATTTACTGGACGGTGTTAGATTTATAAGATTTTTGTTTTAGAACTCAAGTTGTCTATTTCATAAAGTGAGAGACTTCTTATATAAAGGTTTATAAAGGTCATACATGGAATGTACTACATGTAATACAATATTACATCATAGGCTAAGCTCATCTGGATCCTACTATAACTAGGGCAACTCACAAGGCCCGTGGGCTAACTCTAGGCCCAATACAATAAGGATCTATATGGATCTATTAACCTCGGCATTAGACCAAGTGCATATACGTATATGTCGTATTTTCTATAACACTCCTTGTGTCGCGCGTCGTCATGCCGGATGGTGTTTACAATGTTGTCTTGTTGAAACCTTGCCAAATAACAAAAACCTTGTGGGAAAACTAAACCTTGGTCGAAGGAAAAAGAGTACAACGCACCAACTACTCCATTGAGAACTCGTCATGTGATGCTCCCCTTGATGTGTGCTTCAATCGGATTTTCCTGATGAATGGAGCATTCCAACATGCTTCTCAAGAGTAGATGTGAGTCAAGACTTTGAACAAGTCTACCATGATCAACCACAAATAGGGATCAATGGTCTTAGTGGTGCATGCAATGTTACCTCGTTAAAAACCTTATCAAGCAAAACCCAGTGGGACAAAAAACATAAACTAAGAGAAAAAGAGTGCAACATGGTTGACATAAACAACCACACCTTTCACATTTGATGATGATATGTATATGCTAGACTTCCTTTCAAATCTACATCTCCCCCTGATCTTAAGATCACTTATAGGGCGCTTCCGGATCCTTAGTGACCACGGAGATGTCTTGACAACCTGGCATATGCATGCTCTTTTAACATGTCTCAAATGTGGTATTACTCAGTGCTCAGCAGCTATGCGCATGGTGCCTTGCAGCTGTATGCACAGTGCTCGGCAGCTAGCGTGCACAATGCTCGGCAGCTAGATGCACAGTGCTCAGCAGCTGGTGCACAGCACTGGGTAGCGCTCAAGCAGTGTGCTACATGTCTAGCAACTCGGCCACTAAACCGACCGGTGCCTAGATCATGTTTCCGCTTCCAATGCATCTTGATTCATGCATGGCTAGCGATGGCATAGGCAGCAACATTTCTCTCATGCTATAAGGATTGAATATGCCAGATACTCTTAGAGTATTTAAGTGATGTCTTTCGCCATATCATTGGCATTACGTGGGCGCAAAGCTACTTAGCTTTATAACGAATGGAGGAGAGGTCAAGTCTTTCTTTTGATTAAACAGATCACTCTCTCTTGGAGTAAAAACCTTGACTAATCATGAGAGTATATGAAGGTTCCACTCTTCTTCAGAGGACCTAAGCCGATTAATGGAAATACATTATCAATACACAATCATCGACTCATTACAATACTGTGTCTTTCCCAAGATCTTTTTCATTCTAACATCGGATGTTCAATACATGATATTGGCATCTCTTAACCATGAAGAGTCCATGTATATCCGAAATCACGCAAGAGAATTTTTCATCATATCCCTTCAAAATCAAGGAGTTACTATCCATTCCAAATTAAGAGATTACTCAATATGTGTTCCTATCCATTCCAAATTAAGAGGTTACACAGTATGTGTTCCAACCTCTCTTGCAAACACACGCTCCTGTGGTGGGGAGTCACTTGGTTTAGGCAGATGAAGTCTCTTTAAGACCTTCATGCATATCTCTGATCTTATAGAGATGTTTCTAAGACCACATTCATAAGCTGTATGTTCAGTTATTCAGAAACTACCAAACTGACAAAGTAGTGGAGTGTTATGACATCCATTAGGAGAGCATATCTCATCGTACACGATTCCAGTGCGTGTTAGTGGAAAACCTTGCGCCATAAAGTGAGTTAAAGCTCTTCTTATCACTACGCTATCCAACAAAGACATATGATAGGGTTTACACTTGTGGTGTCGGCATCACCTACCTAAGGACCTATCTCTTTGTTCTGGATCTTATCTTTCCATTAGGCCAATCAACTTTGTTTCGTCAACAAAGTGTGGTTCGACAAACTCAGCATTCCACGTCCTCATGTACACTAGTGTAATGTCTGTAAAGCTCTATATGAATTGGATTGAGACGTCCCCCAACTATAATCACAATTCAGACTCCATGAGACGGATTTGAGTGTCATTGATCAATGGATCAAGTTGTGCCAAGCTCGTTTTTTCTCTAGTGAGAGTGATTATCGAACGTAAGGGTCTCCTCCTAACCCTTAAGGAGCCGCAAGGCCTGTGACACCATATTGCCACATTATGGCGTCACCAAATCACCACCCACAGTGCTCGGAAGCTGATACTCGGCAGCGTCAGCAAGTACTCGGAATCAGCCCCAACACTTGGCATGATGATGGCGTCAGGACCATCTCAATCTGGTCGCGCCATGTCCTCTTAATATGACATCATTCCTTACAGACATAAGCAGCATTGATCTCGTCACTATAGTTCTTTTAGGATCATGTTGAGACTTAGTGTTCGTATCTCCCCCTAACGGCTGGAATACAGTCTCAAAGTGACAATCCGCAGTGTGACGGTTAAAGAGAACGTCTGTCAAGGAGCATAAGATGGAGAGCAATAAAATGACTTCTATCCAACCTTAAAACATATTCATCTCATGCGACACATCATCATTGGCACTGTGGCAGTGCAATTTGGCACATTGTGAAACTCAAGGTTTGGAGATCCGTTACTATCCCGCCGAGTTCAAAGATTACAACTTCTTGTCAATCCTAGCACACAGTTACGAGCTATCGTGCATCAATGCAATGATGGTATGTCGTGGACGAATTAATACATGTATGTATGTCCCTTTTTAAGGATGGCTAGTGAGCTCATAGATACATAAGCAGCATATGGTAAACCATGGTGCAACACATGACCAGTGTGTTAGCCCTTCAACCAACACCATAAAAGCGTATACTGTATCCATACGTTGGTTGCATCGGTCTACATAGTTCTTCTTTGGATTTTCAATCAGAATGATATCTTTTGTGGCATAGCATCAGAGGCTAAAGAACAAGTTTTACAAAACGAAAACCCATGATTACTGCTACTGTGTGGCTGCCGAGGACATCATGTCGGCGCACAAACACAACATACAATCATAGCGTAGTTTTGTTGTTATCGGGGAATGGACGGCCAAGAATATCAAACAATTCTGGCTCACATATTTCTCCCGATATGACCAAAATGTCATAGCTTGTCTGAGTCAATGTTCTAAAATCCATCTATTGCCAACATAGGATTTGGACATTGCATCATAGTGACATATAGTCCACTAGATTGACTCATGTTTCTCTTCATGATGCTCTTTCATTAGCACTTATGAGACATATACATAAAAGTTCATTCTCACAATGATAGTAACCGTTGGCGGTCCTTTATCTCATCAGTAATCCTTCTATCTACAAGACACTCGATCTCCATACCTATTAAATAAGGTAGAGACAGAAGAAAAAGTCACATATGGACTATACTTCAAGGATGTAAATCATACAATGCAATCTTGAGTAAAAACAATCTTCTCGGACATTTTGACCTCTGCTCACTAAAATTGGCATAACTCTCTCTTCAGAAAGGCTATGAATGAACCGTGAAAACCGTTGGAAAATAGACTCAGAGAGCTTTCCAGTGATATAATGTTTGGGTTTTAGTTCATCCGAATCTGATCACAGTGCTCAAACGAAGTTACTGCCCAGTAGGTGCAGATTTACTGGAGGTATTGTTTTTGCAGAATTTGTACATGAGGAAGGGTTTTAAAACCTCAAGTGATGCCACATGAGATCCTAGGCCACTATGCCCACGGTCTAATCCCTTTTTTTAGAAACATAGAGCGTCATTATCATGTCATTATGCTAAAGATTCTGAGAATACACTTATAGAACTATAACAGACAATGGAATAATACCTTCAATCCAACATGAAAAATTCCTCAACATTGCGCCAACGATTTTATCAAAATCTCAATTTGTAAATGCTAAATACATCGATACGACATCTATTTACATATTTCTTAGAAAGAAAATCAAATATAGTTCCTCAATGACATCAATGTTAGAGGCATCCAAAATTAGATCCGAAAACTGTGAAGTCACGATCATAAAGATGTCATGTTTGTTTTTAATTTGATTTTCCCATACATTCTTTGTATGCTTGGTGGCCCTTGGCAGTACTCGGCAACCATTACACAGTGATGTGCATGGCGCCCAATGGTGCTTGGTTTCATTCATTTGCAACCGGCAACTGGTGCACATCAATCATGCACAGCCCCTGGTGTCATTTAGTAGCATCCGACAACTGGTACACATCAAACGTGCACAGTGCCAGGCAGGTGCGCTTATAGCACAAATATGAGAAGAATGTTACCTTGCTCTTTGCATACAAAGCTGTTATAAGACTCGATAAGGGTCGCAAAACAATGCTTTATTAGTTTGTCTTTGAACGTTGTCCAACAACGCGGGTGCTCTAAGCGACCACTTTAATCGAAATATTGAACGTTGTCCAATAACGCGGGTGCTCTAAGCTACCACTTTAATCGAAAAATGTAGAGCGTTGTCCAACAATGCGGGTGCTCTATGCTACCACTTTAATCTAATAATCTCAACGTCAGATACCAAACAACGCGGACCCAATAACATGATTGGGATTTAACTTGCACACACCAAATTCCAAACATGGAAGGGGATGGGGAAAAGGCAGGATGAACCTCCCCGAGTTTAGCAACTTTGAAAAAACATAAAACTTAAAGCTTATTTGCTAGTCTGCCAAATAGACTGCATATATATAAGCTGCTTCAAGTTTTTATGCTCGAATCCATGCGGCGACCGGTAGCTGGTGCTCTTGAAAAATTTTGTCGAACACCTTGTGTGCAGTCGCAAATGCTGGTGGAATTCCATTGTAATTCATGGCGTCGTTGTTTCATGAAACAAACAAAGACATATGGTTAGTCATATTTACATGATATCGAAAACATAAATATTTCAAAGATTAAACCTACGAATTACAGCCCGTTTCTAGGGTGCAGCAGGTGCGCAAAGGGTGCACAGCAGGTGCACAAGGGTGCGCAGGCAGGTGTACGACAAGTGCACAGGGGTGCTCAGGTAGGTGCATTGGCAGGTGCACAGGCAGGTGCGCAGTTAGTGCACAGGGGTGCACAGGCAGGTGCACAGTTAGTGCACAAGAGTGCGCAGGAAGGTGCATAAGCAGGTGCGCAGTCAGTGCACAGGGGTGCGCAGACAGGTGCACAGGCGGGTGTGCAGTCAGGTGCACACAGGTGCGCAGTCAGTGCACAGGAGTGCTCAGGCAGTGCCCAGGAGGTGCGCAGCGGTCGGGGGGCGTTGGCTTTCTGCTCTAAGGTTAGAGACACGTGCTGATAACGTGTTCTAGGAGAACTGAAGTTGTCTATTTCATAAAGTGAGAAGCCTCTTATATAAGGGTTTACAGGAGCCATACATGGAATGTACTACATGTAGTACAATATTACATCATGGCTAAGCCCATCTGGATCCTACTACAACTAGGGCAACTCACAAGGCCCGTGGGCTAACTCTAAGCCCAATACAATAAGGATCTATATGGATCTATTAACCTCGGCATAAGACCAAGTGCACATACGCACATGTCGTATTTCTTACAACAATTTTTTTATTTTATATTTTATTATTGACTAAAGTATAAACAAATATTGAAATTGTGAAATCCAAATGAGATCTTCTTTTCTTCTTGCACGACCAAATTTAAATCTTACATTGAGTTTTGATGGGTTTTTTCTTTTCATGAGTTTTTGATTTGGGTTTCATGTTGATGGGTGTTTGGTTTTATTTTTGAAGATAAATTTTTGATGAAGGATGGGATGATTTGCACCTAAAAATTTAGAGAAAGAGAAATTCATGTTCCAACGATTTCACTTCCACAGTTTCACCATCAATGACATCATTTTCTCCCTCATTGCTTGAATCTTCTCCTCTACCGTTTTCTTCACCACATCATCTCCTCCTTTGCCTAAAATCCAAAGCTTCTCTACTTCCTTTCCATCGTTCCTCACCCTTAAAATCCCAAGCACCATAACCATCATTAATTAGATGGTTAATGATCATTTTCACCTAAGACTAATTCATGTCAAGAGACGTGAAATTTCTTGAGTTATACCTCATCTTTGATCTCTTCAAAATATAAGATGATTGATGAACACTGAGTTCACCTTTGCAAAAATAAATAAATTGAGTTCTAATTTTGAGAGCAGTACGAGAATTTCACAACCAACAATGAGGACACCACAAGAAATTCACTTTTTTATTGTTCATGAATAGTAATCAAATAATAGTATTTAGTAAACTAGAAAAATCTCATGTGCGCTGCTGCGGGACATAGTGTGCCAATTTCAAAGGAGGTGAGAAGCCTTTCATCCAAAAACATATTCTCACAACGTAAACCGATCAAGTCCAAAACTTTTGGTTGAGTTTTGAATCTGAAGACATCTATGAGCAGTCGATCAAACAAACCCAAAAACAAAGATGAGGGCTCAGGTGAGAGAGTGCAAATAGAACCTATAAAAACGATCGATCAGAGAAAGAAAAAAAATTAATTACCCATCGGCGATAGTTGAGGAAGAACCTAATTACAACATTACCAATTGCCATTGACGTAGATAGGAACACCAATTTGATGTTATCTTTTAACTTTGAACTTTGAACTTCTCTCCACTTCTTCCTCTACTCTGTGCTCTTTCTCTGTCATCGCGAGAAGATGAAAGAAAGAAAGAAACAGGTAGCAAGTGAGAATGTTGATCGAAAAAAATTATCCCAGAAGCCCAAAATTAGAGCCCAATACTATTTTTTACTGTATATAAATAGTAAACAAATAATAGTATATAGTAAAAGTAAATAAATGGAAGGGTTAACCAAAACATCTTCATTCCTCTTGATTTAGAGGAAGAAAATGTGATTTAACGTGTGGTTTTGCGGGTTTGTATTAGTGCTGGGCTTTGAAGCAAGCCCATATTAGGTACCCGACCCACCAAACCTAGATCCTAACACCCTCTCGAGCTTCCTCTTCTCGTCTGAATTGAATTTGGGTTAAACCCTATCCCTCCCAAATCTGGAAATCGATGATGAGGAGCCTCATCTCAGGCGCCAAGCTCGTCACAGAACGATGGGGAACGACGAGGACGACGACGCCGTCGCGTTGCTACAGTCTGATCCCAATGGTGATAGAGCACTCGTCTCGAGGTGAGCGCGCATACGACATCTTCTCTCGGCTTCTCAAGGAGCGCATAGTCTGCATCAACGGCCCAATCAACGACGACACAGCACATGTCGTCGTCGCTCAGCTTCTCTTTCTCGAGTCTGAGAACCCTTCCAAGCCCATCCACATGTACCTCAATTCTCCCGGTGGTCATGTCACTGCAGGTTAACATTGCATTCAAATTAATTTATCACGTTTATTTTACCATAGTACTGTTTATAATGAATCATGAATACAGTATCTGATGATTGTATATATTCGAGCTGCTTTAATGAAACTATGTGAAATGGTGCTAAGCATAGGCTCTGGATTTTAGCACATTGCTTGGTCGAAGTACTAGTGGGTTTAGTTTAGAGGATGGTTGTGAGCAATTAGGTTTGAATTTTTCTTACCCTGGATTAAAGGGTAAAATCTTAATCTGAACTTTTGAATTGGATTCGGCACGGCTTATCTGGTCCAAAACTTAAGTTGAGGAACTGAGTAGATTACCTTCTTTTTGTGGTAAGTTGTGATGATGGCAGAGTCTGTATAAAACTATGGTATACTCGGTACTGGTTCTCCTGTTTAGAGCTTATCATTATATATTTCTAGTGTCTAGCTTGGGTGTTGTGCTTTTTGGGGTTGAACCTGATCTTAAGATGTCAAACCTGATATTATAAGTTCATGTTCATGATATGGTAGTGCTGGTAGGATAGATATCCATCGCAGTAAACCAGACCATTAAGTATCTTCCTGATGGTTAGTTGCATCATAAAAGTTTGTGATGTGGTTATATGTGATAACTAATGGTATATGTCACCAGTGTTGAAGCTTCCTGAGTTTATATAAAGTGAAATGCTATTTGTAAATTATGGTATTATAAATTCCAACAAGTATCAATTTGAGTATGTTGAAACTACTGCCTACAATACACTGTAGTTTGGGTGTGATAGGCAAGTTTCCCAGTTGTCTGGTTAAGAGATTAAAAAGTATCTGGCATTCCATGAAAATGGTGTATGAGTATCGGCAGAAGCTACTTCTTGTAAGGTAGCTGTAGGTTTATGTTCTTATGGAACTAGATAATTTTGGTAAGAAACTAAATTATACTTGGTGCTGACTGGTAGAAAGAAACCAAAAATGATGGTGGTGATATTTAACTAAAATGTTGATATCAATTCTAGTCTATCCAAGAGTATGTTATTAACACTTTTGAGCATAATGAAGTAATGAAATTTTTTTCTTAGCTTCTTCAGTCTGTTCCTTGTTTCAAATATTGTTGATCATACTTCCCACAAATGACAGCCCTATACCGTTGAAAAAAAATATCTAGTGTAGTTAGGAGTTGGTGCTATATTGATTAGGTTTAGAGTTGGAAGTACCTGTAACGTACACCTATGAATTTAGTTCTTCTTTCTCTTCTTTCTGTAACTATTAAATGACACCTTTGAGTGAGGTGAAACATTGCATGAATGCATGACACAACCCTTTTCGTTGTTGTGATGTCTGGTTTCTTTTGGTATACACAGGTCTTGCCATTTATGATACTATGCAGTACATACGGTCACCAATCAATACAATTTGTTTGGGCCAAGCTGCATCAATGGCTTCACTTCTCTTAGCTGCGGGTGCCAAGGGTGAGAGGCGGTCACTACCCAATGCAACAATTATGATTCATCAGCCTTCAGGTGGGTACAGCGGACAAGCAAAAGATATGACAATTCACACGAAGCAGATTGTCCGTGTTTGGGATTCGCTGAATGCATTGTATTCAAAGCATACAGGGCAGTCGAAAGAGGTCATTGAGAAGAACATGGATAGGGATTACTTCATGACCCCAGAAGAGGCTAAGGAGTTTGGAATAATTGATGAAGTGATTGATGAAAGACCAATGGGTCTGGTCACTGATGCTGTTGGCAAAGAAGGCAAAGAAGAAAAAGAGAAGGATAAGAGTTCAAACTAGCTTCATATATTTAGGTCTCAGGGAGGAACATAGCTCTTTTGAAATTTGGTCTTTTAATTTGTCCTAATCTACATCTTTGAATTTAACATGATTTCTTTTGACAATTGCAGTATGTTCTGCTCTTTTGTTAAGCCAATTCTGCTAATTTTTAGCTTGCATGCTCCTTAGAGCATCTGCAGCGGCAGCACGAGCAAAGGAAAATTGGGCGGGCCAAGGTGGAGATAGCAGGAGCAAACCCAGAATGGCGTGCAGCGGGGGAGGTGGAGGCCGGCGACCGCACGTTGACCAGCTCGCCGAGCAACTGCTCGAGCAGAGCTTGCTCGACCTTCTACACGAGCCACCCTGTGGAGCCCACACAGGTGTCCAGTGCGTGTACCCCTCTCTGTTTTTCCGACTTTCCTTCTCTCCTCTCCGCTCGTTCCTGACTGAACACGTTGGCGCCGTTCCAGGCCACTCCTCGCCGACGCGCTACCACCAATCTACTCCTTTCTTTCCCTTCTACCCATTCCCGTTCTCCAATCTTACATGCAAGCTTGACTGAAAGAGATCGATTGAGAGGACGCGCGGCGGGCTCCGCCCACATTCGACGATCCAGGTCACTATTCACCTAATCAGAGGTAGGGTTTTATTCCTTCATCCTTTTGCTTCAATCTCATGTCCTTGCATGTTGAATTTGAAGCCTAATTCCTATTTCCCCAATTTCTATTTTCTGGGTTTTTTGGGTATCTCGATCGGCGATGGTTTCTGACGGCCATCGTGGGCTCCGACGAGTGTGTTGGGCTTCTAGATGGAGCTGGAAGGAGTTGGTGAGCGTGGAGCTGCGGCCTGGGGTCTGGGTTCGAGGCAGAGACGAGGTGGACTGTGGTGTTGGATTGGGAGCGGGGTAATAAGAGGTGCTATTTTTTTGCACCGCTGCACGAAAAAACATGAATTGCACTTGCACATCCTTAAACAGTACCTGCACCTCCTTAAATAGGAGGAGCAGACCATGTTTGCCGATGCATATTCTCTTATAAAATAAAGAAGTGCAGTGTCTGGGTAATAAATGACGTTAGATCTTGTTTATGTGTTACAATTTCTGCTTTCACATTTTTTTACATTTCTATCAGTGCCTGTGAGTGTTTAAAAGGAAAATTAAATGTATGTATATCAGTATATGTATACACCAACACCACGTAGAAGTGAAGTAGAAAAATGACTCATTAGGGTTGATGCACTTCGGTTCGGATTGGTTTAAGACTCAAATCGTAATCGAACCGTTTGTTTCGGTTTTATAATATTTCAAACCGTAACCAAACTGTTTTTTTTTTCATTTTTTGACTAATTCAGTTACACAATTTTTTGATGCGGTACGAGTCGGTTTCTGTGTGAACTGATTTATTTATTTCAACAAATAAGGGATGTTCAAAATCTTGCCTAGCAATTCTTATAAGATATGAACAAATTTTGAATGCATTTATGGTCAATACTAGTCTATAAATATCATTAAAATATCAATTAACTAACAAAAACACCATATTTGATAACTTAATAAATTAACATATATCAATTATCATGCAAACACAACAACTTGCAAACTACAAACTTGCATACAAATGATTTTTTTTATATATAACTTATATTACAAATCATGATCCATCAATGAAAAATAATAAAAAAAAGTAATTCAAAGCGATTCGGTTGAATTATAACTCTAAACCGCAACCAAACCATTTTTATGCGGTTCGGTGCAGTGTAACCATAAAACGACATCATTTTAGTTTGGTGCGGTTAATGAATCATGTTTTTCGATACGATTAGAGTCGATAACCATATTTTCGGTGCAAAATGTCCATCGACTAGTATTTGAGTTAGGAAATTGGAAAAGAAAGAAAAAAATGTAAAGGAAGATAGAACGGCGAAAATGACCGATATGTCCTAGTGTTCATATTGGTGCAATGGTGCCCAACTCCAACCTCAAAGCCCAAAGCCCTCCTTTTTCCTTTCTTTTCGTTTTTTTTTCACAAAATCTACAACCTCTCTCTCGCTCTTCGACCGCCTCAATCTTTCTCTGTCCACACTCACGATTCTGAATGCACTTCTCTCTCCTCCGGTAACCTGGTCATCTCCGGCGCCGGAACTTCCATTGGCCGTCAGCCGCCGCCGCCGCCTCCCTGATTCTGATTCCGTCGGGGGATTCCCGTTCGAGGTTTGGCTTATGCGATTCGATTTCAATCAATTAGGGTTTTGCGTCTTGCTGCTTTCTAAGATTGCGGCGCCCACGCCATGGCTCCGTTGCGTAGACGCGGAGCGAACAAGGCTAAGAATAAGGCGCAGTTGAGCCTCGGCGATCTTGTCCTTGCCAAGGTCAAGGGTCACCCCTTTTGGCCCGCCAAGGTACACCTTTCAATTTGATCCTCTTTTGCTTTGCTTTCTTATTCGCATTCGTCGTTCTGCTTTGCCTTTTTGAGTGGCTTGTTCATGTGTCTGCTGATACTTTGGCTACTAATAAACGTAATAATTACCGAATTGTTGTAGCTTATTTGGGCTGGCATTAGTTTAATAAACATAGTGGAGCTTTTCGTTACACTCGTTTCGGATATCTTGTAGTGAAATAATTGAATTGGATACCCATCATGTTCCAGGCAAATCTATAGGCTGGTTGTGTTTTCCTTTTAATCAAGTACTTGGTGATTTGTTGCATCAATGTGATTTATAGTTTAGAGTATATTGTGCTTAAGATGTTCATGCAAGTATCTGGAGTCGTAGTTTGACAAGTTTTGGAGTGTTGGTAGAGTTTTAACTCTGTTGAATTTTTAGTTTGTTCCCCGCATGTGTTTGGTCTTTGAAGTAGATCTTCTGTGTTTTGAATTTTCAGATTAGCAAGCCTGAAGATTGGCAGAAAGTCCCTGATCCAAAGAAGTATTTTGTCCAATTTTTTGGTACAGAAGAGATGTAAGTATTTTGTACATTTAGTTTCAACTACTTGCTATACATATTTTTCTCGACAAACAGAAGACTTTAGTGTCTGATAACTTATGGCAGATATCTCAGAAACTTTGCATGGTGCGGCTTTACCCATAAATTGTTGTAAGATATATTCTTCAAATGGTAGATTGGGGATAGTGTTAAGAGGACTTGTATGTTTTGAATGTGGTATTCAGAAGCTATTTTGCAATATGAACTGAATATAATTCTCATTAAATGACTAGAATTGAAAAGCTCAAGTCACTCAGAAGTATAGGAAATGTAAAAACTTATGGATAGTGAATTTTTGCTCATTGTGCATTTGTGCTCTGATGAATTTATGGTTTCTTATTGGGAAAAGAAAATCGTAAGATAGTTCATTTGAAATTGCATTTAGGATGGGCAGGTGTTGCTTTCCTTTTCGGCTTGTGTATCTTTTTTTGGGGGGGGGGCTGGTGGTTTTTTGTTGTCTGAAGAAAGATGCCCACAAAGTTGGAACTGGGTTATTGAGTGTTTGAATTATTTTTAGGGCGTATATTTGGCTCGGCCATTGCTGATCATCTTGAGCGGTACTATTTGGGTAGGGGCTTCCGAAAGGCTTTTAATTTGTTGAGTCTCTATGTTTAATGTCGTGGTTTATGGTTATAATAATCCGTCCTCTTCAGAAAAAAAGTATGTCTCTGATACAAATATTAAGAAACATTAATTTTTATAGCATAATTGCTACTGATCGTTTGTTCTTGAAGTTGGATATTTGTGCGTGTAGGTGTTGTGTAATGGCGTAAAGCGTTTACTGTGTAATCTGTGGTTTTTTGTGTTGTTTTCCTATACTATCAATTTTCTTTTTGAAAATATGTTTTATATTTGTCCGCTGGTCAGATTGACAGCTACTGATGCTCTGTTTGCTCGTTTTTGCCAACTCCACAGAGCTTTTGTTGCACCTGTAGATATTCAGGCATTCACTAATGATTCAAAAAGTAAGATATCAGTTCGCTGTCAAGGCAAATCAAAGTATTTTTCTCAAGCTGTGAAGGAAATATGTGAAGCATTTGATGAGTTACAGAAAAAGAACTCAAATGATTTGAGGGTAGATACTGATAGATCAGACCTTGGATGTGATGCTCTGTCTGTTGATGGGGTAGATGATAATGGGGTTAATGTCGAGATGAAAGATGATAAGGGTGCAGTGGGCTCTGATGGAGAAACAGTTAAGGAAGAACGAACAGGTGATTTTGGCTCTAAGTTGGAGCGATGTTCACAGATACGAGGTGAAAATGATACTGAAGACGTAAACCCATCTACCTCTTGTGGAGCAAAGGAGAGTTCATCTCCTGTCTTTTCTTCTGAGGAAAAGAATAAAATGTCTTCAGCTGTTCACCCTAAGGTACCAAAGACATCCGATTCTTCTCATTTGAAGACAGAAGTTTCTGATTTTAAGCATGAAGATGATGATATTCACTCCAAGAAACACGGTGAGGGACAGAGGTCATTAGTAAATGGTCACAAGATGACCAAGATGGGTAGTGGTTCAAAGAAGGGAAGTGATGGTATGGTTGAAGTACACAAGGGGAGCTCTTTAACGTCATTGAAGGAAGATGGTTGTGTTGGTCGTGCTGATCACCCACAATCTCGTGAGCGATTGAGGGATGTAACAGCAGGCAAAATTGTCTCTGGTAGCAATAAAAGAAAATTATCTCTAGATTCACTCAAACCTGAAACTGGAATTAGGGATGGGAAAAGGTCGAAAGACCTACTTAAAGCCAAAAAGTATGTCAAGGTCCTAGAAGAGGAAAAGAACTCTGGGGATGATCTTGAAGCCCAGACCGGAGATAGACTTTCAGGGAGAACAAAGATTGCTCAAGTTGGGCGTGGAAAACTTGAATTGGGATCAAATGATATTTCACATCTTTCCAAAAAGTCAAAGCATGTCGATGCAGGGGAAAATACTCGGCTGAGTTCATTCTCAAAAAGTCCTCCTAGTTCTAATGTTTCTAACCAGAAGACGGTTAAAAAGTTGGATTCTAAATCGTCTACTTCACGTGTTAAACCAGAGAACAATCTGGTATCCAAATCCCATAACGTCAATGCTTCTGGTGATGAAGCTGTTCTACCCCTAGCAAAGCGTCGTCGTCGAGCGATGGCTATTTCTGATTCTGACACTTTGGTTTCTGATGATAAATTGGAAAAGGCTCCTGTTCAGAAGAATAATATAGCACGGTCTAGTGATGTCAAAGTTTCAGCACCTCAGACACAGAGAAAGCGTAGAGCTGTATGCCTTTATGACGATGAGGAGGAAGAAGAAAAACCTAAAACACCTGTTCATGGAGGCTCTTCCCAGAATGTTAAAGCACTTTCAAATATATCAGATGCTATAAAGAGCACTGATAAAAATGTTGAGAGATCTGAGATTGCTCTACGCAGTACAAAGCATGCTACTCAAGTTCATGGAAGCAATACAAAGGAATTATCTTCCGAGCTAAAGAATGGGTCTCTGTCCCCTGGAAAACCTGTAGTAGTTGAGAAGAGGTCTCAGAAGCAAACTCAAACTGATCAAATGAGGCTTGAAAAGTTGGTGCACGTCTACCACAGTCCAGCAAAATTAGAACCCGACGTGCAGTTGTCCAAAGTGTCAAAACCAACCTTCACTTCTCCTAAGAAGTCTCCTATGTTGGTTTCTGCGACTAAACCTGCAGTAGAACAGCAAAAGGCAACTAAGGCCCCAGTTAAAGGCTCTAATTCTGCAATTCAGACAAAGGATCAGGCTGCATCAGGCAACAGTTCTAGGACAGTTTCTAATAGTTTGGTTTCTTCTCAAAAACCTAAACCTACTGCACCACCCATCTCCCGGATCAATGACTCCACTATTTTACAGGAAAATACAACAGAGTACGATTTGTTACCCGCAGAAAGGTATGCATGCATTTGATTTTCTGGTGTGTGTTCATAGTTTATTATTATTATTTTTTTTTGCATTTTTAATTTTAGGTTGTTTCTTCATGACAGAATGAAAGTTGGAAAGGAAGATAAAAGTGCCTTATTGGTTGATTCTAAGACTGTGGAATCTTCTTCATCTTTGAAGCATCTAATTGCAGTTGCACAAGCAAAAAGGAAACAAACGCAATCACATAACTACATCTTTGATTTTTCCAGTTCTGCCTTTTTATCTAGCACAGATGGAACATTCCCCAGTCCTTTGGCAGTTCAGGGTCTTTATCCGATGAGCAACAGTGCATTGCAGACAGATGTTCCAGGATCTATTCAAACCACAAACATAGCTTCTCCATCTTCCCATAGTCACCCCTCTGCATTACAGAATCCAATAGACGTTGAGGACGTTTCAGAAAGAGGAGTTAGTTCTGGGCATCAGACAGCTGTAGGATCACTAAGTGGCGGTACCGAGGCAGCTGTTGCTCGTGATGCTTTTGAAGGGATGATAGAAACTTTGTCAAGGACCAAGGAAAGTATTAGTCGTGCAACTCGCTGTGCCCTTGATTGTGCCAAGTATGGTATTGCTAACGAGGTAGGTTCAATATGACCATTCTCCACTCTTCAGGTCTAGTTCTCCTACAATTATTTTAAGTGAGAGATGAAACCTTTGAATTGTATTTTGTACTTTATGTTATGTATTAGTGTATTCAAGGTGTGCACTTAGATATTTGGTTATTAGTGTATTCAGGTTTGCATGTCAGTTCTCTTCTTGGCCTTCAGCATATCACTTACCAAGTTGCATTTGAAGTTAGGTGATTGGTTAACACTACCGTTTGTGCAGGTTGTGGAACTGCTTATCCGAAAGCTGGAGAGTGAGCCAAGTTTTCATCGTAAGGTTGACCTGTTCTTTCTTGTGGACTCCATTACACAAATATCACATACACAAAAAGGTATATGCCATTGGGGAAACTCCTTTCACTTATATAACTTCAAACTTATCTTTCTCTCTTGGTTTTGAGTACAGTTTCTGCTATTTGCTTATGATATAATATTGGGAGTTATTTTTTATTTGTATTCAGGTATTGCTGGAGCTTCATATGTTCCAACTGTTCAAGCGGCATTGCCTCGGCTTCTAGGTGCTGCGGCTCCACCTGGTTCTGCTGCTCGTGAGAATCGTCGTCAGTGTCATAAGGTAATTTAAATTTAATTTTATTCATATAATTCCATGGGAGCAGTTTTATCTACAAGATAACAAAACGTACCTTTATCCAGGTTTTACGGCTCTGGCTTGAGAGGAAAATTTTTCCACAAGGAGTTCTTCGTCGGTACATGGATGACATTGGAGTTTCAAATGATGATACAACTGCTGGTTTCTCCCTTAGACGTCCATCTCGATCAGAGCGTGCCATTGATGATCCAATTAGAGAAATGGAAGGAATGTTTGTGGACGAGTATGGCAGGTATTTAACTTATTGAGCTGTTTCATTTTATTTTCAATAGGGTCTTTTGGTCTTAAAAATACAAGAATATGATGCTTTACGACGTGCCATTAGCTGTTAAGGATTATAGCTGTAATACCTTATTGATATGTTTGGACCTTATTAGGGACATTAAAATTATTAGATGGACATCAAACAATATGGGGATTAAATTTAGTGTATTCTGCATGCAATTCAAGGTTTTCTTAAAATAAATTTATTTGAATTTTTCTTCTTTCAGTATTCAAGTACAGTTATTTGCTTTCCAAATAATTATTCTTTGAACATCGAGATTGTATAATGAAATGTTAGAGAAGAGAAGTAAGGATAAGATACAAGTAGTGAAAGCTCAGTACAACAAATTACTTGTTGCAACATTTTATATCATTTACTGGGTCCATTTGTATATAAATCTAGGTAAAGGTTGATGAAGAACAACGGCTCTCTGAGTACGTTGTTGTCACATTGTGTGTTCTTTTTGATACATTTTTTCTTTTGCTTGTGTCAGCAATGCGACATTTCAGTTGCCTGGATTTCTATCTTCTCATGCATTTGAAGATGATGATGATGATGAGGAAGAAGAAGAAGTTCCAAGCTGTTCATACAAGGAGGCTAGTCATCTATCACCGGTAGAAACTACCCATGTGTCTGGGGAGTCAGAAACTTGTGCTGTTACTCCAAATGACAGGCGGCATTGCATATTAGAAGATGTGGATGGTGAGCTGGAAATGGAAGATGTTTCTGGTCACCCAAAGGACGAAAGACTGTCGTTTATAAATGGTTCGTTTGAAATGGATCCACCACATCAAGGGACACATATGATCATGGAACCAGCTTCAAATGCTTGCACTGACTTACCCCCACTTCCAGAGGGTTCCCCACCTTTGCCTCTTGATTCTCCTCCTCCACCCCCTCCTTTGCCTCCCTCACCACCACCGCCACCACCCCCTCTGTCTCCATCACCACCACCTCCACCGCCACCTCCCCCCTCACAGCCTCCACTTCCTTTATCACTATCAGGTTCTCAACATTTGTTGATTCCTCAGTCATCTAGACCAACCCAGCCTTCATTAGTAGCCCAACAGATGCTGCAACCTCAAACATCAATGCATTCTTCACCACAGTTGGCGTATCAACCCTCTGTACCTCATGAATACAGCAGCACTAGTGTAAGACTTCTGGCTATTTTCTCATCTGTATCATTGGTATCTTGTTTGTTTTCCTAACATAGTTGTCCTCCATACAGGGCAACCAACTAGTCCAAATGCCTGGAAACGCTTCTCACACGGGTGCTATCGATTCTTCCGGGCAAAATGAATTGTTTTCACAGCAGCAAGCTTGCTTTGCCCCAGCAGGAGTATGTGGTCCTCGAGAACCTTCTGGATATAGTTCAGCTAGGCAAGTAGAGCATGGACACAGTGACATTTTCATAACTGCACAAGTCTCTCAACCAAACCAACAATTTCAACAAGGTAATGCACCTTTTGTGCCTAGACCTTTACCTCTAGGACCCCCACAAAATCCACCGAGTCACTTTTCCTATGCCACGCCCCCAGTTCAGCAACATCCCCAGCATGCATACCGACCCCCATACCTTTTGCCACCTGGTCCTGATAATCAGAGACGATTTGTTGCCGATGAACATCGGGGTGTCTGGATAAATGGTGGGAGGCCTCCACACCCAGGACCACCATTTGGCCATGAAGGTACACAGATCTAATCCTGGTGACTAAGCTATTGATCAAGTAGTCTCCTGCATTGTCTAGTGTAAAAAAAATCAGTTTCCATGAGTATTCTTACTATAATATTTTGTTCTCATACATCTTTCAATATGTCAGCAAGTCTGTTATGCTAATGCATCGATAGATGCTTTTCATTACTTAGTTCTTTTGGCTATGGCCTGTTCTAATCTGATGCATTTATCTAAGCATTTCTGCTGATATTCTGTCGTGGCAGGTTATTTTTGCCCACCAGTTGAGAGGCCACCAGAAAATAATATGAGTTTTCAACGTCCTCCTAATATTGTACCCTCTGGAGCTCCAATATCAGGTGATTTGAGTAACTTTTAACTTGGAAAGTTTATTAGTTTAGTTCGGATCTGTGTTTCCATTCAGTCATAACTTTCTACTGTATTTTATTCAGGTCATAGTGCTGCTCAGATCTTGCCATGTAGGCCTGATATTTCAGCTGTTAATTGTTGGAGACCAGCATAATGGTCACCTTGCCATGATTAAATATTCTTGTAAGTTTCACATGTATGATCTGTGGGTACCGTGGCTCATGTCCTGCCCTAAATATATAATGTTCGTGTTGATTAGGTTATTTTATGAAGAATTGTTGTTGTATTTGAATGTATACTGTCTCTCTGATGATTGTTGTTGTACAACAATGGGTCCTATCCTCCTAAATATATAATGTTCCCTTTTCCCTGATTAAATATTATGTTTATGAGGAATTGTTGTTGTATTTGAATGTATACTGCCTCTAAATCATCGCTTTTATCAAACAACAATGGAACAAATAGTTTGTATATACTTGGACTCATAATTCTCTGTTTGGAAATTGTATTCAGCTCGAGGGTGGTGAATTAACTGGTGACATCACATCATGGCATGCTTCCAAGTTGGAGTTATATGGTGTACAAAACCTCAAGTTCTTGGAAGGCAGTGTTGAGAACTTGCGGAGGCTCTTGACAGGACTGTGTATATTGTAATTTCCCTGACAAATGTATCCCAAGAACATTTGCTTCCAAGTGTATGTCCATGTTTCTTTCTTGGTTAGTACACTTGTGTCTTACTGATGTAATTACACCCCAATATCAATTACATAGAAATTAATTTATGCGGTAATTTTTTTAATACATAAGAGAATTAATTTATGCAGTGACTTGATTTTCATGATTTTGATTTGCTATGTATAGTTCAGTACTTTGACCCTGCTTGTCTGTTGCATTATACTAATGCAATGTAACCTCTAGTGAATTGCTTTACTCTAGTTGTCTTCCATTCTCCTATTTTGATATGTTCTGATTTGTGCATGCTTCTAGTAAACATAGATGTATATGACAATGCAAAATAAAGCCTCCCCAATCATAACCTTCCTTGTGGAGAGTGATTTTCATTTATTCTTTGAAATTTTTTTATTATTTATCCCCATATGGTAGTTCATGATGATAGTCAAGTCCTAATGAGCATGTGAACATGTTCTAATGAGAGTCTCTATTCTCTGTCTCATACATCTGAAAGAACTCCCACTGTGTTACATATCAGCCCTGACTCTAATTACTTCAGAAGTTCGACCTCTATGTTTTCGTTGCATTATCTTTAGCTTTTTATCAAGGTGACTGATTATGAAAGAGTTCTGGAAGTCTTTTTTTCACTAGAAGCTGGTGTTGTTTACTTCTAATGTTTCTATTTTGTGGTTATGCAAAATTAGATTTGGATCCCCTCTGGATGTATAAATGGTTCCACTTCCTTTGTTTGACTGTTAAAGAAATTAAGAACATGGTAGAGAAGTGGGGAGGGAAGGAGGGGTGATTCACTTTCTTCTGCTTTATATGGTAATTATGATGTTATTTTGATATTACTTTTATTTATTTTTTCTTCACAGTATTGGTGCTAGTTTGTATTATTATTATTGGGGGTTTACATTGAATGTCACTATTAGTGGGACTACACCATATATTGCCTATGTTTTATGTACTTATTGGCTAGTAGTCTTCTTGCTGCTGCATATGTTAAGAAGACTGTTGCATGCTAGGTTCGACTTTGCAGTACTGAAGATTTATTGGCTAGGCATAGAAGAGGATCTGGTTGTTACATTGTTTTACTTAACCAATTTATTAATTGGTTAAATTGTCAAACTGGATGAAAAGAATTGGAGATTTGTGTATGCTTCATTGCTTCATATATCCTTTTAATAGCAAGTAGGTGGGATTTTCAAGTTTTGAGGTAAAATAGCCTGTTGTAGTTTGAGTTTCTAGTGTTCAGGTCTTTTTAGATGAATGTAACTCCAGCTATGGATAGGATGATTGTAATTGTACTTGGTGTCCTTTTTCTGGTATTCATGATTGTTAAAATAATCAACTTTTTTGTCGCTAACAGCTTTTGATTTTAACGTAACTGTCATTCTATAGTGTCTTGATTAACTTGAGCGCCTCATTTCTTAATGTATATTGTATTACCTGTACTCCTAACGGGCTATTTAGTTTGGAATAACATCACCACTACACTGTCACAGGTTTGCAGCAAAAGTTAATGACATATAGCAGCAACTTTCATGGGGGCCACTTACAAAAGAAAAGTAATCTAACTTTGTGGCAGATACAAGGCTGTAAAACATTCAGGTAAATACACATTTCGGATCATGTTAAGTAATTTGTTGGCAGAATACAACAACATTTTTTGTCCATTGTAAATGATTCAAGATGCTTCATGACTGTTGCATCTCAGTTGGTAACAATTGTTTCCTGCAGTGTAGACAATCCTACATTTTTGTTCCACTGGACAGTTTGAGTTTATTATTCTGTTGGCTTGCTATATTGCAACATACAGAGAAGCACAAAATAAAAAGGCTAGTTCAGTAGTTCTTATATTTCTTTATTGCCTTTGTCATTTTTTTTGTTTTCTTTCAGTAGGCAATTTGTTTTTTCTTTCTTTTTTTTTTCTATTTTGTTCGAGAGTACTGCTTTATGTTATTGGTGGCTGCGACTGACTATAGCATGAATTGTGTACTTGTCAACATGCCAGTTTGAGTTTAGGGCTGAGATCTTGTTGATCAGACTTGACTTCAATTGAAGTATAGAGTTCCTATACTGAGGGGTAGGTGAGTGTTTGTACAAGAAGACTTGAATGAAGGGTATGGGCACACGATCTCAGAATTCCTTCTTTTCTTGGCATCCAACGTTTTCTGCTGCTCCAAACATTGTGACTTTGGCTATCCATCCATACCCTATCTCTTATTGGATTAACCCTTTATATCTTTGATTGAGGAGAGCTTGTATCCTTATTTTTTCGGAGGAAACTGTGAAATAGTGTCTACTCTGTGGAGTCTCAATCAGCTAGCCTTGCCTTAATATCTAGTCTCTACTCCCTACACCAGTCTGAGCTTTGTCAAATGTTGCCTTAATATCTAGTCTCTACTCCCTTTTCCAGTCCCAACTGTGATACAATGTGCATATTGCAGTGACACACTGTGTTCCCTTTTTTCAGTCCGAACTGTGATATGATGTGCATATTGCAGTGACACGCCACATTCTTGTATTTGGAAGAGTAATCTCGATAGCTGTACTCTAAATTTTGGCAGCATAATTTTTAGTCTGATTCCTCTCTACAATGTAGAACGTACCACATTTCATGGAGGCTTGTAGTTTATTTTTAGTAAAGGTTAAAACTATGTTGTAAAGATTTTGGGTTAGAGTAGAGGTTAAATAGTTATACCAACTTCCACCCACTTGGTAAAAGTTAAACGATGGCATGCAACACCTGAAATTACTATGAATCAGTCCTCAATATTGTAACCATTTTTTTCATTGGTTTGACTATTGTCACTGTTGAACTCTGCAGAAGAAAGTTAAAACTAAAATCTTGCTCGGGAATAACTTATGTTCCGCTCAAAAACCCGAACCTGAGAGGAGCCTCCTTGTCGTAATCCGCTTTCGTCACCCTCACATTTTGTTTCCTTTGTATAAAATTATAAATTATTTTTTTTAAAAGGTGGGCCTAGGCCCACTAATTTCTGACCGCCAAGACGCGCCCTTCCGCATAGGCCCAGTTCGCTTTATTTAAAGCAAATGCTCGATTCAATCTCATGTAGCCAAATTAGAAGTTGCAGAGGTCAGAGAACGAGCAGAGCGCTCGATTCGGCTCTTCCGTTTTGGATCTGATGGCTGTTCGACGGTGGCGATCGAATCGGCATTTGGCTCCGGCGGCTATTTAATTCGTCATTGGCGGTCGACTGGGTTTCTCGAAGCAGGTAACGATTTCTGCTCCTCTCAGTTAGTAATCACAGAATTCTCGTTTCGTTCATAGAAACTAGTCCGATCTGTCTACTTGTATCTTCGTTTGTGATTCATCTTTTGATATAGAAATGATTATTGTTCGAGTTATTTCAGTATAGTCATCTGTTTTATGGAATCAGATCTGGTTTCCTCCCTAGGGATTTGCTCAATGCTTTTATTTTATATGTTATGGAGAGGCTTGTTCATGAAAAGTTCAGTAACATTTATTTTCCAGATCATTATATACCTGTTTCTTTTTTCAAGTAGGATGAAGATATTGTTTGATGATCATCTTGTGGGATGCCACTTGGTTATTGTCTCAGACTGAGATTTTAGAGGGGAAATTGGTAGTAGGAATTTCGTAGATGCAGATCCCTTGCTTGAGCAAGTAGATGGTCTTCTTTGTTGTAGGCGGCTGGAAACTAGTTTAGTAGCATATATATTCAACCCTCAAGGCTAGTTTTGACCTTAAGTTGCAGAGATATTTACTGCTTTTGGGATTGGTTCGGGTTAGAGTTAAGTAATATGAATGCCTAACTCTTATTTTCTATTATTTATGTAAATATACTTGAACGCATTAAGAAAATTCAAGTAGGTGAACTTTGATTTGTGCATCTGTTTGTCTTGTAACTTTTTAATGATTCCATTTTCATGTCTGTTTTATTGAACGGTTGAAAAGTTTATTTCCATGTTACTGCTTGCTCTATTTAAGAGTGAGAAAGGCATTTACTTGTGTTGACTTGGTATTATATGCCTCTACATGTTTGCTACTTTTAAAATTTTGCATCTGTTCGAGTGATTTTGTTCCCATTTCCAATAATATTGTACCGTGTCTGTTTCGGAAATGCTGTGCTCATGTGGTATTGTTGGACAAGGATGCTTTTCAACTAATTTGTATTCTAATATGGTCCAAGTTGCGTGTAAAACTCTGTATATCGGAAGACTTGTAGTTAATCTTGTAGTTACCATTGAGAATATGTTAAAAAGTACTTATAATAAACTGTCCTGGATTTAAATTTTGGCCATGAAATATCTAGAATAAAATGTCAGTTAGGGTACGAAGTTTCGTCTAACTAATAAGAACTTTCCACTTACTGGGCCGAACTTGTCAGCTTGCTTACCATGTCATGTGGCACCCAATGGTGATCACATAGGCTAATCTGAACGAGATTTTCGAGTTCCATCAGTTTCAAGTGTTTAAACATCATGAGTATATTGTTAGAAAAAGTTTGGTTGAATAATAACAAACTTCATTTTTAACCCAAAATCCGTGTGCTATAGCAAGAGTTTTGGTTGAAAGGACGAAAAATGAAGTACAGGTTAATCCGAATGAGATTTTCAAGTTCCGTCAGTTCTATAAGTGCTTAGACATCATGAGTATATTGTTAGAAAAAGTTAGGTTAAATAATAACAACCTTCATTTTTAACCCAAAATTTTCGTGCAATAGCAAGTGGTTTGTCTAAACTGATGCAAAATGAAGTTGAGGTTGATTGGAATTAGATTTTCGAGTTTCGTCAGTTCCAGATGTGCTTAGATGTCATGAGTATGTTAGAAAATGTTTGGTTGAATAAAAAAATCTTCATTTTTAACTAAAAATCTGTGAGCTATAAAAACGGGATTTTTGCTGACACGAAGAAAAACGAAGTAAAGGTTGATCTGAATGAGATTTTTGAGTTGTGGTTGTTCCAGAAGTGCTTAGATATCATGCATATTGTTAGCAAAAGTTTGGTTGAATAATAACAACCTTCATGTTTGATTCAAAATCTGTGTGCGGGTTTTTGGCTGAAATGAAGAAAAACGAAATAGAGATTGGTCTGAAGTAGATTTTCGAGTTCTGTCTATTCCAATGTCTTCTATTGTCCGCACCCAATGTCATGCTTACAGAGCACCCCAAGTTGAGCATGCAAGCACCTCAAAGGTGCGTTACAACTCCCCATGTAGGCACCCAAGGATGCATGCCGGTATGTAGTGACATTCCATGTCGACAGCTATTGTCATATCATGTCGGCACCTAATAGGGAACACGTAGAGGCTATTCTGAATGAGATTTATGAGTTTCGTCAGTTCCAAAAGTGCGTAGATATTAGGAGTATATTGTTATAAAAAGTTTGGTTGAATAATAGCAAGAGTTTTTGGTTGAAAAGAAGAAAAATGACATAGAGATTTATTCGAATGAGATTTTTTATTATGTCAGTTACGTAAGTGCTTAAATATCATGAGTATATTGTTAGAAAAAATTTTGGTTGAATAATAAAAACCTTCATTTTTAACCCAAAATCCATGTGCTAAAAGTGGTTTTTGGCTGAAAAGAAGCAAAACGAAGTTGAGGTTGATCCGAATGAGATTTTCGAGTTACATCAGCTCCAGAAGTGCTTAGATGTCATGAGTATATTGTTAGAAAAAATTTGGTTGAATAATAACCACCTTCATTTTTTACACAATCTGTTTGTAGCAAAGGGTTTTTGTCGAAACTAAGAAAAACAACATTGAGGTTAATCCGAACGTGATTTTCGAGTTCTGTCAGTTCCAGAAGTGTTTAGATATCGTAAGTATATTGTTAGAAAAATTTTGATTGAATAATAACAACTTTAAATTTTAACCCAAAATCTGTGTGAAATAGCAAGTGGGTTTTGGTTGAAAATAAGCAAAACGAAGTTGAGGTTGATCTGAATGAGATTTTCGAGTTCTGTCAGTTCTAGAAGTTCTTAGATATCATGACTATATTGTGAGAAAAAAGTTTGGTTGAATAAAAAAACCTTCATTTTAACCCAAAATCTGTGTAGCTAGGGGTTTTTGGTCGAAACGAAGAAAAACGACGTAGAGGTTGATCCGAAATGCTTAGAAATAAAGAGTATATTGGTAGAAAATTTTTGGTTGAATAATAACAACCTTACTTTTTAATGCAAAATCTGTGTGTTATAGAAGAGTTTTTTTTGCCGAAACTAAGCAAAACGACGTAGTGGTTGATTCGAAAGAGATTTGAGTTCCTTTTGCTCTAGAAAAGATTAAATATCATGAGTATATTGTTAGAAAAAGTTTGGTTGAATAATAACAACCTTCATTTTTGACACAAAATTTGTCTGTTATAGCGAGGGTTTTTGCCGAAACGAAGAAAAACGAAATAGAGGTTAATCTGAATGAGAGTTTTTAGTCATGTCCGCACCCATTGTCATGTCATGTCCGCACCCATTGTCATGCTTGCACGGCACCCCAAGTTGACCAAGCATGCACCTAAAAGGTGAGTTGCAACTCCCCATGTAGGCACCCAAGGATGCATGCCGGCACGCAGTGACATTCCAAGCTGGCACTTTCTGCCATGTCATGTCGGCACCTAATGGAGAACACATAGAGGCTAATCCGAATGAGATTTTCTAGTTTCGTATGTCCTAGAAGTGCTTAGATATCATTAGTATATTATAAGAAAAAGATTAGTTGAATAATAACAACCTTCATTTTTGACTCAAAATCTATGTGCTATAGCATTGTGTTTTTGGCCGAAATGAAGAAAAACGAAGTTGAGATTGATCCGAATGAGATTTTCGAGTTTCGTCAGTTGCAATGTCATGTCGTGCCCGCACCTAATGACTTGCATGCAACTCAAAGGTGCATTGAACCAACCCATGTGTAGGCACCTAAAGGTGCATGCCGACATACAGTACCAAGTCATGTCAGCAAACAACGGGCGTCACGTAGAGGCTAATCCGAACGAGATTTTCAAATTTTATCAGTTCTAGATATGCTTAGATGTCATGAGTATATTGTTAGAAAAAATTTGGTTGAATAAAAATAATTTTTATTTTTAACCCAAAATCCGTGAGCTATAGGGGGTTTTAGCCGACACGAAGAAAAACGAAGTAGAGGTTGGTCCGAATAAGATTTTTGAGTTGCGTCAGTTCCAAAAGTGCTTAGATCATAAGTATACTGTTATAAAAAGTTTGGTTGGATAATAACAACCTTCATTTTAAACCTAAAATCCGTGTGCAATAGCAAGTGGTTTTTGGCTGAAATTAAGCAAAATGAAGTTGAGGTTGATCCGAATGAGATTTTGAGTTTCGTTAGTTCCAAAAGTGCTTAGATATCATGAGTATATTGTTAGAAAAAAATTTGATTGAATAATAACAACCTTCATTTTTAGCCGAAAATTTGTGCTATTACAAAAAGTTTTTGGCCGAAACTAAGAAAAACGACATAGTGGTTGATCTAACTGAGATTTTTGAGTTTTGTCAGTTCGAGAAATGCTTAGATATCATGAGTATATTTTTAGAAAAAGTTTGGTTGAATAATAACAACCTGCATTTTTAACCCAAAATCCGTATGCTATAGCAAGTAGTTTTTGGCCGAAACGAAGCAAAATAAGTTGAAGTTGATCCGAATGAGATTTTCGAGTTTTGTCAGTTTCAGAAGTGCTTAGATATCATGAGTATTTTGTTAGAAAAAGTTTGGTTGAATAATAACAACTTTCATTTTTAACCCAAAATCTATGAGCATAGCAAGGGGGGTTTGGCCAAACGAAGAAAAACAAAGTAGAGATTGATCCAAATGAGATTTTCGAGTTGCGTCAATTCCAGAAATGCTTAGATATCATGAGTATATTGTAATAAAAAGTTCGGTTGAATAATAATAACCTTCATTTTTTATCCAAAATCCGTGTGCTATAGTAGTGATTAATCCGAATGAGATTTTCAAGTTCTGTCGGTTCCAATGTCATATCATGCCCGCATCCAATTTCATGCTTGCAAGGCACCCCAAGTTGAGCATACGGTCTCCTCAAAGGTGCATTGCAACACAGCCAACACCCCATGTAGGCACCTAAGGGTGCATGCCGACATGCAGTGGCATGCCATGCCGACAGCGTCTCCTAAACCATGCCGATACCCAATAGAGATCACGTAGAGGTTGATCTAAATAAGATTTTCTGCTTTAGGGAAATCACGTATGCTATTACAAGAGAATTTTAGCCGACACTAAGAAAAAGCGACGTAGTGGTGGATCCAAATAAGATTTTAGGGCAAGTCCAACCATAGTCCTATATTTTGAGTCTTATATCCATTTATAGGACCTCTTTTTACACTATTCATATATGACTCATTTTCACATCTCCAACAATGAGTCTTATATGAGGTCCTATATTCATTTTAGTTGATTAAAATAATTTGATTAGTATGTTTATGTATATTATATTAATAATATGTTAACATTATTAAGTTAATAAAACCTCATAATTTTTTTCGATCACACTTTTTTTTTTAATTTTTACCATTAAATTTAATTTTTGTAATATAATATAAATATACATATTAACCTTTTGTCGTGTTATGTTGGCATATACGATAAACAATCAAGTTTTGTAGATATTTTCTTGTGTTGTGTTGGTATATACGACAAACAACCAAGTTTGGGTGTGATATCGTCACCACGTGTCAAACATTGCTTGGCTATCTAGATTACGGGTTATATTTGTCCGACACGTGGCGTATCTTATCTGTTGGTTCATCTAAAATTGTCCATAAATATGAGGTTATTGTCATCGACATTCTTCACAACTTCACAAACACTTCTCATATCTTAATCTCCATATTGTTTTCTTTAGATTTTGTCAAACTGTTTCTACAATGAACCTTTTGACAAAATGGTTCCTAAAAGATCAAGAAGAGGCCGTTAGGAGAAACCAACGAAGATCTGCAATGATGTCTGCTGCTGCCTTGCAAATCCAAGATTTGGAAGATGAGGATTCACAATGGGGTGGTTCTTCAGAAGGGCGGTCGTATACAGCTAGAAACAGAGAGCTCATGGATCAACGACTCAAAGCTCTATACTTCACAGATCCGTGCAGGTACGAACCAAATATATTTCGTCGGCTATACAGAATGCAACCTTGGGTCTTTGACAGGATGATGTGCGCCGTGGCCAACTACGATCCATACTTTGTTCAGAAAAGAGATGCGACTGGGAGAGTCGGTCTATCCACCGAACAAAAGTTGACATGCGCCATGAGACAACTCGCATATGAGATCACAGCTGACTTCTTCGATGATTACATGGATATTGCAAAATCCACTGCCATCGAGATTTTGGAACACTTCACCAGAGCAATCTGGAATGTGTACCATGAGCAATACCTTCGCCGACCAACACCGGCAGATTTGCAACGTCTTCTCAACAAGGCAGCAGAAAGAGGATTTCTAGGAATGATCGGGAGCCTTGATTGTATGCACAGGCAGTGGAGAAATTGTCCCACCGGATGGGGAGGGCAATATACTGGCTATAAGGGGAAACCAACAATCATCTTGGAGGCAGTGGCATCCTATGATACTTGGATTTGGCATGTCTTCTTCGGCCTTCCAGGTTCCCTAAACGATATTAATGTCCTTGGACAGTCACCTTTATTTAGTGATGTGTTTCGTGGTGAAACTCCTCTTGTGAGCTACGAAGTACAAAATAGGCATTATGGGCAGTGTTATTACCTTGTTGATGACATTTACCCAAAATGGGCTGCATTTGTTCAAGCAATCAAAAACCCGAGGACACCGCAGACAAAACATTTCACAAGGATGCAAGAAGCATACAGAAAGGACGTGGAGAGAGCTTTTGGCATTCTTCAAGCTCGTTGGGCGATCATAAGATGGCCAGCTCGTGGGTGGAGTAAGGAGAATCTTCAGTTCATCATGATGACGTGCATTATCTTACATAATATGATTGTCGAAGATGAGCATGATGAAGATGCAGCTGAGCCATTTGATCCGAATGACATCCCCACCAAACCAAAAAAGGCACATATATACAGCAGAAACCCTGATCAAGACACCTCTGTGGAGCGCAATCCGAACCGACTAAATCAATTCATGCATCGATATAGGCAGGTAAGATGTCCAGTGATGAATAAAAACCTCCAAGAAGATCTAGTTGATCACCTTTGGAGCATGAAGCTGCAAGCTGAGGAGAACGACCAGTGATGAGCTTTAGATTTACTGTTTTCAATAAGTGGCTGGGTTATCATGGTTTTTTGCTTGTGTGGTGTGCTCTTGCTTCTGCATTCTTGTCGGTGTGGTGTGTTTGCTTTTGCTTTTATTTTTGCTTTAACTTTAAGAGTTGTGTGGTGTGCAATATTTTCCTATTCAATAAAAGTTAAAAATTTATTCAATAAAAAACATAAACTTTTTATTCATAACTTCAAATATAAAGAAAACATAACAACATTTATTGAATACTTCCTAAATGACTAGAAACAAACAAGGACATTTATTTGCATAAATTAAATACATAACTCCTAATTGACGATTCTACTCCATCCATTGTGTCTCGTTAAGCGGAACATAATTGACCAAGTTCCGTTTAACTCCTTAGGTTGGTGCTTGCTCTTGGGTGGGGACTTGATCTTGATGGTTTACCGGGATGCTTGAGGAACCTTCCTCCCTATTCATTATCTCTTGTTGTCTTCTTCCCCAATACCTCTTTATTGGGCTATCCAACGTTGATAGATCAACCATCATTACGCGATCATCCGAAGTGCGTTGTTGAAGTTGTTTAAGTTGCTCAAATTGTTGTTCCCTTTGTTGATATTCTCGCTCACTTTGCTCTTGGGCCTTTTGCATTTGAATGCGTAAGCCATCCGCATCTTGTTGTTTGCCTTTTTTTTGCTAGCTTTTGAGCTTTTTGTCCTTGAGGTCGTGCTTGTGTTGTTGTAGTTGACACCGCTTCATCGGCATGTGCTTCATCTTCTTCCAAGTTGATAGAAGTAGGAATACGCGTGTTCATGGCTTCGGTGGAAGGCGTTTCCCCAAACTTGATAGTATTTTTCAAATACCGCCAACAATGATCAAAGACAAAATCCGTGCCGGTCTTTTCGTAGAAAATCGACCTAGCTTTCATGAGCTAGATACAAAATGAAGTAGTATATATTAGAATTCATGAGGTACACACATAATTAAGTAGTTTATATATTACGTACACTAAAATATATTGTTAAAGTATGAGTAAAATTAAGTGGTCATATGCTCATGGCTACACACATAGCAACTTATTTACACATATAATTTTCTATAAATTAAATGACAAAGAATAAATAAACTTAACATAAGAATAATATACTTACATCGTCTTCCTTATTTTCGCCGCTTCGGTGCTCCGCTTCGGATTGAGTAAGAGATTCACGCCACTTCATACATAGCGGACTAAATATCTTCCAAAGAGCCTTACAACTATCGGGTGATCTCTCTATGCAATTCGTCGGTTTTTGCTCATTGTACTCGGCCGATATACACTCCCACATTGTATCCGCCGATTGATTTGTTCCGATGGCACCGTCGGTGGAGATGGTGATCCAAGCTTGGCAAAGAATAACTTCTTCATTGTGCCTCCATGAACTACTTCTTTTGCCCATTTTTCTCTTGAAAAAAAAATAAAATAAAATTGAAGAACAAGATGTAATGAAGAAATGAAAAGTTTGGAAGGAGAAAAGGATTTTGGTGTGAGAAATTTGTGTAGTTTTGGGTTGGTATTTATAGAATTCTTCAAAGAAGTTGCCAACGGATCGGATCTATACACACCATTGATTTCAAAAAAAATTTTGACCGTTGGACTCTGTTTTAGACATACCATTGATTTCAAAAGTAACAAACAATCATGGCCGTCCGATTCTGTCCAGTTGGAGCTCCTGCAACGGTCATATACACACAGCCGCACATGGCTGGGGCCCAGACGCAGCAAAAACAGCTGAAGCTGAAGCTGAAGCTGAAGCTGAATCGCGCGTCACACGCGTATTCCTCACAAAACGTGCTGCAACGTGCGTTTCCTTCTTTCATGCAAGAGGGCGCGTGGCTTCTGCTTCCCCTATGGCCCAGCCCAAAATCCAGCCCTGGTCTTGGAATTGTCCCGAATTTGAGACTACAAATAAGACTTGGTCCTATATTTCCAAATCCAAACCCCCCCAAAATGGCCCGTTGAAGATGAAAACCCCTAATATAAGACCAAGACTAAGTTTTAGGGCCTCCATTGGAGTTGCCCTTAGCGTTTCGTCAGTTAGCGAAATGCTTCGATATTGTTTGAATATGTTTGGTTGAATAATAACAACCTTCATTTTTGACCCAAAATCCAAAATCTGTGTGCGACCCGTAATTATCCTGAATCATGAATGACCCATTTCATGTATTATTCTTCCATGCATTCCAGATAAACAGACATTATTTTCAAACCATATTCATTTGTATGCTTTTCGGTTTCTAATTTCGGCCTTACAATCACAACTTCAATTGATAAAGTGCAAGACAAAAAAGTTCCACATTAACATCTATTCTTCTACCTTTGTCCACAACTCGATCATCATCAACATCCAACAAGGCTTCTTTATCAGGAACAATTCCTTTCCAGCTTGCTTTTGTCTACATGGAGAGAGCTGGCCAACCATCCATGCAAACCATCCAAGTGACCAGATCACAACATTTCTTAGTATCCAGTAATATCAGCAGTCCATGATATCCCCAACAACTTTACATATCTGGAGAAGTGAAGCGATTCAGAATGGTTACCAGAAGCACTTGGCAGCAAGATTAACCTGTTAAAACGCATAGAAACCATGATCATGCCATTGATATTGCTGGTTCATATCAATTCTCTTATCAAACACTCAAATTGTTTTGTTGGGGAAAAGAAAAGAATCTATATGTTGGCAGGTAAACATGAACCCAACTTCTAGATGAAGCAGCTTCCAGGCACCAACAAGTTACAGGATTATAAGCATATACCCTTGGTTTGACTAATTAAGTTCTCAACCCTGGTACAGTAACAAAAGCTTCACTTTTCACATACAATACAAAAAAGAAACCAAAAAAAAAAACAGAACTCAAAGGTTTAAATTTAGAACACTATTTTCAGGTGTTGACATACAAAAGTAAAAGCACTAAGGAATCTGTTGATGGATTGTTAATTGATTTAATACATCATAGCAAAACACAAAACAAAGTAATAGCATGATGTTGTGTTCAAATTCCAGTCCATTGATTAATTTCAAGTGGTTATAGTCTACCATGAATGAAAATCAACTCCACCCATATCATCTGTCACTCTATCAACTTAAGTCACATTTTCAGGGTGATCTTTTAAAAGGCTGGTCTTTTAGGTACCAACTAGTGTGATCAAAACACCAACTAGTGATCTTTTAAAAGGCACCAACTAGTGTCCCCGGCTTTTTGAACAGACCGAAATGTTATGAAGACAATCAAAACAAAGCCAAAACGAAAAGACTTCAAAGGGGAGCCAAACTAAGTGTGTGGTCACATTCACATATGAGCAAAAACTCACGAACAATCTTTTGTACCTGAGGCTTCAAATCCAATTACAAGCATCTTCTCAGCCTCACCAATAAACATATTTCAGATATCACAATCTACCAATTCAAACAAGTAGAAAATAAACTGCAACTTCAATTCCTCTTAATCTCTCTCAACTATTACTACATATAAAAAACGTTTGTCGCAATATAAGCTACTTGGCATAATGTTACTAGACACCACTTAGCATACGGTGGCTATGGGAATACATGGAGCCCATGTCCCATCTCGATTTATTCAGGTATTCGAGTAAAAAGTGCAAGAGTTATTTAAACAATCACCTTAAACAATTTCCCTGACAGTCTCTCCCCCTTTTCCTTCAATTAGGGGTTTTCCCTCAAATTAAGACCTCAAGCATCACTCTCACCTCTCCATCTTCAGTTTCTGACCTCACACCATGTCTCTAAGTGCCCCCACTATAACTTTTCTGGCTCTACCAATGATCATATCTCCTTCAAAAGCTTAAGGTGTAGAAATCTAAGCTCCTATACTATTTCATTAGCCACTTCTCACTATTGAACAAATCCCTAAGGAAGAAACCAGATCTGATTCCATAAAACAGATGACTATACTGAAATAACTCGAACAATAATCATTTCTATATCAAAAGATGAATCACAAACGAATATACAAGTAGACAGATCGGACTAGTTTCTATGAACTAAACGAGAATTCTGTGATTACTAACTGAGAGGAGCAGAAATCGTTACCTGCTTCGAGAAACCCAGTCGACCGCCAATGACGAATTAAATAGCCGCCGGAGCCAAATGCCGATTCGATCGCCACCGTCGAACAGCCATCAGATCCAAAACGGAAAAGCCGAATCGAGCGCTCTGCTCGTTCTCTGACCTCTGCAACTTACAATTTGGCTACATGAGATTGAATCTCGAGCATTTGCTTTAAATAAAGCGAACTGGGCCTATGCGGAAGTGGGGCGCGTCTTGGCGGTCAGAAATTAGTGGGCCTAGGCCCACCTTTTAAAAAAATTAATTTATAAAGCGAACCAGTGTTGTATTGAACTTCTCCAGCTTCCATTGCTCAATTACTTAATTATACGCAGCTGCAAACTTACAAAACGTCAGAGTAACGATGCGCTAGTTTTTAATTATTTACTCTGTTAGCAATTCCATGTGGAATACGGTACATGTATGATGCATCTCTACGAACTCCCACAATGACACGCCTCCTGAGCATCACAAAATAAGAGTTGGTTTAGCAAATGCTCCATGCCTTCATAAAAATAAAGATACAAGAAGTACCCCAAAGAATTTTGTTAGTATAATTACACATAAAGCAACCTATCGTAAGTCTGAGAAAGAAGTAATATACATCCAGTGTAATATGTTCCAAAGCCTTTCAATTTTCTAACTATAATATCTAGTAGTGTTCAAAATGCAAATGTAACAGTTTGCTTCTCCCATCATATCTACATGCCAGGGGGGGCTTGGAACGCTCCATAGGCACCAAGAGATCGGATAGGAATCTTGTGTGCATATCATTGATTAATGATGTACTAGAGTTCAGATCTTTTCCCGCCTTCATGTTGTTCCTCAATGAGAGCTGGCAATGGATGATACGACAAACTCCATGAAAATGGTAATGAATCGAAAGAATAATCAAATGAAGTTAATCGAGGGCAGCTTTGTTTCGTCGACCAACTAAAATGGTAATGAATCGAAAGAATAATCAAATGAAGTTAATCGAGCGCAGCTTTGTTTCGTCGACCAACCATTGGCTTAGGCAAGCCATCAAATATGGGTTTTGTAATGGCTGCAGTTGAAAACACTTGTAAATCTGGCTTCAAACTCCATTTAGAAGTAGACCAGAGTGATGCAGAACAGCTAGTATCATGATCCTGCAAATTTGATGTGCTTGATGACTTCCTCACTCCATACCCATCTGATGCTATAAAAGAATCAAGAAGACCTACTGGACCAGGATTCAATCCACCAGTTTCAACATCAGCAGTTCGATTGGCTGCTGCTTTCGGTCTGAGGGCCAAGGACTTCCCTGTAATTGCTGTGGCTGAAAACCCACCACTGGCAGTGTTATCTTCTAACATCATCTCAGGGGTGCGACGAAAGTCAGCTTCAGATTTCTGTCGCCGTCTAATCATTTTTCCCAACTGATCAGAGTTGACTTCTCTAGTTTCTGTACTAGGCATGGAATCAGAAAGCTCACCATTCTCAACCAATTTAACTAAGCTTTTTGACTTCCTAGAATGGCTGAAAGGTTGGTGAGAGGCTACAAGTAATGACTTGTCTTCTAAATTATGGGAGCCTTCCTTTCTGCATAGTGCCATTTCAAGACTTTCCATTTTGATAGAGTTCTGACCCTTCGCTTTCAGCCCATAATAACTCTGTAAAGAGTTCATTGCCTGGGAGGCTTTCCGAGAAGCATATCTGGGGGACCTATCTGAACTACTCCTGAGGAACAAAAATGAACAATGTAAGCCATAAGTGAACCAAAGACCACAATGTACTAGGAATAGAAAAATGAGTAACATCCACTTCAAAGTGTTAAACCATTTAGTGACTCACGTAATAAAGATACTGGTAAACTAAAACCAAATAACCCTTAAAAGATGGCCTGTCTGCTTTGCTGGGAACCTTAATCACATAAATCTGTACGTTTAGAGGATAAACTTTATGAACCAGGCTGCTGTCCCCTTCAAAAAGGAAGCAACACCTGGAATCCCAACACTAGGGGCTAGTTGGATAACTGATTCATGAAATGCCTAAATGAGTCCTGAAATCTACTTTTCAAACACAAAAGCAGAGAAAAAGGATTCACCAATTCCACACAATAATAATTAACCAGCTTCATCTATACTTTCCAATACTCCCTAAGACAATGTTAGTAAAATGAAGAACAAAAAAAGTAGCTGAGAAACAATTAAAAACGGGTCAGAACGAATTACCGCGGCGTGTTGGACCCATTAGATAAACAAGGCGATGGAGGATGCCTCCCGGGTAGTGGAATGTGAAGAAATCGAAGGGCAAACATTTGATGATCTGTAACAAGGCCATTCATTTTTCTGATATCTGCCACCTGAAAAATCATATGTTATGTCCTTCAAACAATGAGCTAGACGCATGCAATTTCATCTCTATTCCTCAGCGTCCGTAAAATAAATATTCAATTCAATGAGACAAAGCATTCACATTTATATTCGATAAATGAGAATAAAGGTACCTCAACGCCGTATTTGATGGCGACACCGGCGAGGGTGTCGAATTTGGAGACGGTGTGTTCTATGTAACCGGCGCCGGCGGCACTCAAACTGGTACGAGGAGGAGAATTCGAATTGGAGTTGGAAGAAGAAGATTGGAGATGCGAATTGGGGAGACACATTGCGTAAGAAGAAGAAGAAGAAGACAACGAATGAGAAGACATTGAATTGATGAATGGGAGATTGATGACAATAAAAATCCAATCGTTAAGAGTGAAGCTCTTTTTTTAAGGATCTCGACCAAATCAAATACGACAACAGAACACAATCTGGGTTTCGGAATCTTGTTCCGTCAATCAGAATCTGATGATCATCTGTTTTGTCCTTTCTTGTCTCTCTGAATCCAAAACGAGAAGGACGATGAGAATTGGTGAGGGTTGAGAACGTTGAATGAGTGAAGAAAGGTAAAAGTTGGGGGGAGATGGGATGTGAAGTGATGATGAGACGATGAAACGTCTGCCTCCCTTATTGTTTTTTCTGATTTCACCTTCAATTGAGGATGTCAGTCACACTCTCTCCCTCTCTATTTGTTTTTCTTTTTTTTTTCTTTTCTCTCGTATTTATATGTATTTCGGTGCTTCAGTCTAATTTTGTAATTGTATGTAGGATTAGGACTCTACCACCTGTTTTCAGTTATAACCTATGTTGCATGGAAGCGTCCCACCTCACGCTTCTACTAAGCGTGACGAAGCGTCCGGAAGCACGTTTTCAAAAAAATGGATTTGGAAGCTCTAAGGAAGCGTAAGTTTCCGATTCGAAAGTGCGAGCGTCTGATTTGCTTTCGATGTTGGAATTTCAGAGATGCGAGATCGGGGTGTGATCTAAAACTCTGAAAGTAGATTTCGGGAGGAAGAAGAACGTGGAGGTGAGGAAAGGGTTTACACTTCCGTTAAATCAAAAGGTCAAAGAAACAACAATTGTGAGAGACTGATGAGGCTGTGAGAAAACCAGATGAGAGAGACGAAGGGGAAGACTGGGAGACGTCTGTGTTCTTTTCAATCTCTACAAGGACAAGATAAAATCATATTTAATATTTTGGGCCTAATATTTGGGGTTAAGAATGTAATTGGGTTTGGATGATGATGGGACTTAATTATTGAATTGTTTTGATATGGTTAAAGGTTTGATTGGTAATTAACAAGTATGGTTAATAACTAGTATGATTGATAAAATTTAGAAAATATATATACATATGTAATATCAATGTTCTAAAACTCGCTAGTCGGTCGATATTGTTAAAGGTTTGATTGGTAATTAACAAGTATGGTTAATAACTAGTATGATTGATAAAATTTAGAAAATATATATACATATGTAATATCAATGTTCTAAAACTCGCTAGTCGCTAGTCGGTTGGCCGTCCGGAGACTAGCGAGTAGAGGAATACTCGGAGGAGTACTCGGTTTTTAAATTTTGGATTTATTTTTATTTATAAAACATATAATTAAATATATATATATATATATATTTTAAAAGTTTGAGCCTATCTTGCTCACCCAAAGTAATTAACCTAATACGCTTCCTGATTAAATGGACATCAGTAATTAACCTAATAATTCCAAAACGGCAACATAGATGAGAAAAGAGATACCTCTAGTTGATACCAACAATTCCAAAAGTACTGCAGAAATTTATCTTCACTTATATCCAACTTACACATGCAGTATAAAGTGAGACTAAGACCTGAAAATTAGAGATTGACATCCTATTAGCTCAAATCATAACTGCACAAAATTATGATGAACAGCCAGTTAGTTTTGGTGCACAACATCATAGTTGACCTTCCAAATAGATATAATTTAGAGTAATTCCTATGGTTGTCCCTAACTCTAACTCAAGAAGAGAATGCCTTCCAGTGTATAAATAAATTATAATCTTTTTATCAAGGGCTATGTCTCAAAAAAGGTAGAAATAGATTATCTACTCAATGTTTGGGACACTCTAGGAACTAGAGGTAGAGAGAGAGAACCACCACCCCCACTAATGAGGAGAAGTGAACATTCCAAGTTGTGGATAAGCAAGAGGAGGCAGAGAGAGAGAACCACCACCACTAATGAGATTGAGATCACAGCACCATGAAGATGGTGGCAGAGGAATTCCAAGCTGGTTGGTCAGATGAACCTGAACTGGAATTAAAAGCTGTCTATCATTGATGATTGTTGGCAGAGGAATTACGAGAGAATGGAGTTTGAAAATCAGTTCAAGCTCATTTTTTCTAGTACAGGGTATAGAGACTGGGGTAATGCATTACTGGGAGTGTCCCTAGTGGTAACTTCTTACACAGGTCTCTCTAGAGGAGGTAAGGAGGTTGTTTTCCAGTTAGGGGCACTGAAAGCTCCTGGCCCTGACGGCTTTCCAAGATTGTTTTATCATTAGCAAAATAGCCACAAAAAACCAGAAAGCAAAATAGCAATTCAAGACCAAAATCTCACGCACATACCGACAAATCTCAGTCATAAATCTCCTCATACACAACAAACATCACCCACAGTCATAAATCCCCCAAAACCCCAACTGGGAATTGATTCAAAATCGTCACCAAAGAAGTCCTGAAAACCAAACCCAACACAAACCCAGCAAAGAGATCGAACTCACCGGTGATCAGTGATGACGGCGAGGCAAGAAGAACGAGAATCCAGCTGCGAGAGAGAGATGCCGAGAGCGAGAGGCGACTGCGCGAGAGAATGACTGAGTGAGCGAGAGATTAGGTCAGCTTCGTTTTTTTGGGCCGCGAGTTGGGCCGAGTTTTTCGGTTCTGGGCCGAGTTTTCCCGAGTCGGGCCGACTACTCGGCCGACTTTCTCCTGGCTGATTTTATCTGACGATTTACCTAAAGTCGCCTCGTTGGGAGGCCGAGTAGCGAGTACTCGCCGAGTACTCGACCGACTAGGCCGAGTTTTAGAACACTGTGTAATATTTTATTTTGACGTTTCTAAAACGTGTCCTCTGCGTTTCACACACTACACCAGAATTGGATTCAAGTGCAGCCATGGCAATAAGGAATATCAATAAACCTAATTATTTTTCGGCAAGAGGAGGAAGATCTGAGAGTATTGAAGCTTGCCCAGAAGGACGTCGCTCTTCTTATGCATCTATAGAAGGGGGTTTTTCTTCTGCGTCTCCAGATATGGGCCGACCAATGGGCTGAGGTAGAGGCAGGCCTCAATGTGTTTATTGTGGAGATCCGGGTCATTGGGTCTAAACTTGTTTTCAACTAATTGGATATCCACCGGGCCATCCTAAGGCAAAGCAAAATTCTACCATCGGTTCACACAATTTTCAATGTAGAGCCTCTGCTAATCAAGTATCTGAAGTGACGAATCAAGATGAAGATGAACTTGTAATCTCATTCTCAGAATTTAAGTAGTTCTTGAAAGCTGTTAACAAACAGCGTGAAGCCTCTAGTTCCAAAGCCAATGCAGTGACCAAGCCAGGTTTGTCTAAAGTCGCTTCGCATTGGATTATTGACATCAGAGCAACTAATCATATTACTTCATCATCTCAATTATTTCATGCAAATAAAAAATACCAGTTACCATCAGTATTATTGCCTAGTGGAGAGAGTGAATATTGTTGCACGAGGATCCTTGCCTTTAAATATCACCTATTACCTACATGATGTGTTGTCAGTGCCTACATTTAACGTTGATTTGATGTTTTTTAGTCGTCTGACAAGAGGTCTGAATTGTTCAGTGACCTTTTTCTTATTGGTATATTTTACAGGATCTGGTTACAAGGAAGACGATTAGTTTGGGTAAACAACGTGGCAGATTATACTATTTGGAGGCATTAGCGACGAAAAAGTTGGTCACCAACCCTTCCTCATCTTCCAGCCAACCATCTTGTCACCTCCACGCCACTCCATCCGTTGACTTGTGGCATAATCGCCTCGGTCATGTCTCATCTCCTTGTTTCAGTTACATTGCCAAAAACTTTTTAAATCTTTATATTCAGTTTAATAATGTTTTCCCTATATGTCCTTTGGTAAAACAGAGTCGTTTATCTTTTGGTGTCAGTAATATTTCTTCTACAAAGACCTTTTGAGATTATTCATTGTGATATTTGGGGTCGTTATCAATATCTCTCTCTTTCTGGTGCGCATTATTTTCTCACTATTGTTGATAACTACACACGCTTCAGTTGGATTTTTTTTAATGCAACACAAAGATGAAGCTCAATCTCTCATCAAAAGCTTTTTTAGATACATTCTCACTCAATTTGAATGTCGTATTAAGACCTTTTGTAGTGACAATGGTGGAGAATTTATTTCACTTCGTTCATTCTTTCAAGATAATGGTGTTGTTTTCAGCATTTTTGTGTTTACACGCCTCAACAGAATAGGGTTGTGGAACATAACTATCGCCACATTCTCCAAGTAGCTCGAGCTTTAAAATTTCAAGCTCAACTCCCCACTCAATTTTGGGGAGATTGCGCTCTCACTACTGTGCATATCATCAATCGACTGCCATCACCACTTCTTTCTTTCAAAAGTCCATTTGAACTTCTTTACTCTAAACCTCCCTCTTTCTCTCATCTTCGTGTTTTTGGATGTTTAACTTATACCACCAATGTTCACCCTTCTCTTAAATTTGATCATAGGGCTATACGTTCCATCTTCATTAGTTATCCCATCAGCCAAAAGGCTTTCAAATTATTCTATTTATCGACTAAGAAGGATTTTACTAGTCGGGATGTGAAGTTTCATGAACATATATTTCCATATGCTACTTTGCATCCTGTTTCGAGTCCATCTACACAGGCCCATGATCTAGCCCAACTAACTTGCCACCTCATCCTCTATCTTCTCCATCAAACTTTTTTGTTGACAAATCCTTCTCACCATCGCATTCTCCTTCTCCACCAAATCCCAAAATTCCATCTCCAAACCCACAAGATCCTTGTCCCCCAAACTATCGACCTAGCTTCTCCCGTCCAAAACCCCGCCCTAGCACCATCCTCTCCTCCTCCATCCATTATTTATCGGTATTCATGTCGCCCTCGACACCCAGAACCGCCCCTCACTACCGCACCTTCTGTGTTCGTTCCTCCGTCACCTTCTCCTCTTCCACCTCTCTTTTTGGTGCCAGAATCGTCAACACCACCACCGCCCCCGAACCAGTCGTCTCCACCATCATCGCCTCAGCACGTCCCCATCACCACCATCTCCTTTTCTGGTCACTCCGATGCTTGCCGACCCTGAAATCGTCCCTCTTCGTCGCTCAAGTCGTCGGACTGTTCCTCTAGTTAAGCTCGATGATTACATTTGCAACAACGTTTACTCTAACCAATCTTCTTCCATCGTGACAAGTCCGATCAAAGGTACACGGTATCCATTGGCCAATTATCTTTCATATCATCTGTATAAGCCTTTCTATCGATCTTTTATTACTCAAATAAATGTTGTGTCTGAACCTAGTACATATGCAGAAGCTGTTGCCATCCCAGAATGGCGTGAGACGATGCACTCTGAATTGGCAGCTCTTCAGGCTAATGGTACATGGACTCTCACATATCTTCATGTCCGCAAGACACCCATTGGTTGTCGTTGGGTCTATAAAGTGAAACACAAGTCCGACGGCTCTGTTGAAAGGTAGAAACCACGGTTGGTGGCCAAAGGTTTCACGCAGCAGGAGGGTGTGGATTATCATGCCACATTCTCTCCTACAGCTAAATCATCACTGTGCGCTGCTTACTTGCCTTGGCTGCTGCTCGAGGCTGGTCCCTTCACCAATTGGACGTCAATAATGCTTTATTTCATGGTGATCTTGCTGAAGAAATCTATATGTCTCCGCCGCCAAGGCTCTGGAGACAAGGGGAGGAACATTTGGTTTGTCGGTTGCATAAATCATTGTATGGGCTAAAAAAAGCTTCACGGCAGTGGTTTTCAAAATTTTCAGAAGCCATTAGTTCAGCTGGTTTTGTGCAATCCCACGCTGACTACTCTCTATTCATCAAGAAATAAGGCAAATCATTCACAACTCTCAATCTATGTTGATGATATTTTGATTACTCGCAATGATGTTGTTAATATTGGTGAGATTAAGAGCTTTCTCCGTAGTAGTTTCCGCCTCAAAGATCTTGATGATTTAAAGTACTTCCTAGGAATTAAAATTTCCGCTTCTAGTCGTGGAATTTTTATTTCTCAACGCAAGTATGCATTAGAAATTATTAAAGATGTCGGGTTATTAGGAGCAGCTCCGGTTGATACTCATATGGAGAAAGGCATAAAATTGTCAGACAAGAACGAATTGCTCAAGGATCCAGGACGTTATCAGAGATTAGTTGGGAGACTAATATATTTAACTGTTTCAAGGCCTGATATCACATATTCAGTACATGTTTTGAGTAGATTCATCATCAACCCAGAAGACTTCACATGGAAGCAGCTCTTCGTGTTGTTTGTTATTTAAAGGGTGCACCTGGTCAAAGTTTGTTTTTCTCGTCAATTAATGTCTTCAGGTTGAGAGCTTATTGTGACTCTGATTGGGCCGCTTTGTCCTCTTACTAGAAGGTCTACTACATGATATTGTGTCTTTCTTGGATCTTCATTGATTTCTTGGAGAACGAAGCGGCAGAAAACAGTTTCACATTCATCTGTTGAACAGAGTATCGTTCAATGACAGAAGCTTGTTGTGAACTGTCTTAGCTTCGTTGTTTGTTAAGGGACTTAGGGGTTCCACATCATGAATCAACTCTATTGTATTGTGACAATAAAGTTGTCTTACATATTGCAACCAATCTTGTTTTCCATGAACGAACTAGACATATTGAGATGGATTGTCATTTCATTAGAGATAAAATTCAAGACGGTTCTGTGATTACGAGATATGTGAGTTCTTCAAATCAGCTGGCAGATGTATTGACAAAGCCCTTGGGAAAGGAGGTCTTTGTTCCTATGGTTTGCAAGTTGAGAGTGCTGGATATCCACTCTCTAACTTGAGGGGGAGTGTTAATTAGGAAATCTGTCTTTCTTATCCTTCCTATTTTGAATAGAATCTGCTTATATTAGTTGTACATATGTTTTCCTTTTGTAGCTAGATATCCTTGATTTTAATGGATTCCTGACTTGTAGGAATAACCAACTCTCTGTACATGTAAAAGATACAACATCAATAGTAATCACCAATTCCATTCTATTAGTTATTTCCTCTTACAAAGATTATATCACTAGACTAAATTATACTATGCAGTGCTTGTACTTGTTAGTTCAATTTTTCAGTTAAGTTTCTTTTATTGTTTTTTTATCGTATATTTGAGAAACACAATACAATTTAAATGCTACTTCTAGTAAACTCACAATATCTCACGTACGTTAGAGAAAATGTGTCGCTAGATCACCTGTTAGTTTGTTACTAGGTCTTGGTTAATAACAAGAGTTTTTAAAAAAAAAGATGATCACATAAGCCCACATACTTTGCAAACAACTACAATCTTATGTGTGCTCATTTGGTGATCTTCTGTTTGATATAAATGCTTTTTAATAAAATAGTAGATTCTTTATCGATCCTATATCTTAATGGAATATGGTATACACACTCCGAAAATATTATAAATGTATAATGTTTGGAACTTAGGATATCAAAGGGAGCATAACAACATCGCAAAAGGACTTGAGTGCGTGGTTCTGGATGACGAGGAAGGGGGTTTGTCTGTGGTACAAATTTATATCATATACACTAGCATTGATACCAGCGTCTGTCAGGCGTGGTTGTTTTGATTTTTCTTTTTAAAAATGAATCGCAGTTGATATATTTTTACTTTAGTATGATAATACTTAATTAATAGTATTAAGAATGTACTGTTGGCACGCTGTCGTACGTGCCGAAGTACGTTTCTATAGGTTCGATTAATTATTATGAAATTTTGGTAGTTCGATCAATATTGTGCAACAACTCTCTGAAACTCTAATAAAAATAACACACTTGATTGAGATGAAGTTAACACTGAATTTAAATTAATAACCAAGATGTCTGGAATTGTAAGTAAGAAATACCCATCAATACATGTCATAAGCTGAAACTGATAAACCGAATCAATAGGAAAATTAATTGATGTTCTAAACCCGAAACCCAAAACCCAACTTAAATTCAAAACCTAACCTAGATAAATCAACATATCAACACTCATATGCGCAGCTAAAACTACTATTTTAAAAAAGTTATAGAAACGATTTAAACACTGAACAATTAATATATATTGATCAATACAATTATTTAGGTTTAATGACTCAATTTTTTTACAATATTATTAGTATTATGAATATTATCATTAATATTATTGTTATTATTTTTTTTTCAGGCAATTCAATTAAAAAAAATTAAAAACAAATAATTTATGAAAAAAATAGTGGTAGAACTGTAATTATATTAAAACTGAAGATAAAACTATCAATTTAATAACTGATAGACTGACTAATAAAAATGTAAAAGAAAGAGTGACAAAACCAACCTATATATAGAGATACATCTATAAAGAGGAAGCACGTGCTATAGGGGTGGGTGGGTTGGTAGATTTTTGTCAAGAAATAGGAGTACTGTGTATATCATACACATCAATAGGGTAGAATTTTCCATGTAGTATATGGTTTTACTAAACCCCTTGCAGTTTTCAACTTTATATCCTATATATGCATATGAGATCATGTTATACGCATACTAATATCATTTATTTAACCAACAATATCAATCTTTAAACTAATAAATACGACTAGAAGGTGGAAATGGTTATATAAAAACAGCTGGAGAAAACGAGCAATGCATGTATGTTTGATGAAAGACATGAATAAAATAAAAACGATTGATGTGATTTTATGGTTAGTCTCCATTGATTATGTAGGTAATATGGAAGAAGACAAGCAGAAGTGGTATAGCCATATATGATTGATATTTCACGGGGAAGAAGGCCGATGTTGATCCAAATGTGACATCTGCACACCCGGCCATCTCATTCTCACGTGAAATCCACAACTGCTGCCAATTAATCAAAAAATTAAACTAGTCGAGATGCATCGATCACCCAGCTAGCTACTTAATTACCTAATACAAAGCTTAATCCAAAAAATATCCCATTAACAAGGCATAATACATATTCTTACATAAGCAAATCCAACCAAGGATGCACCAAAAATAACCAACAAAACGGAGGAGCTAGGATTCACATGCAGTATCATAGAAAATTATGACTTCGGTGGTTATTCTTCCTTTCGAGAAAGCCCTCCAAGATCACCTTCTTCTTGTACTCGTCGGAACTGAAATCCAAATGATCATCACGAGGATGAGGAAATGTATTGCCGGCGGTGGAGGGCGATGTTGTCGTTAAATAATTACCATTCTGAGTTAAGCGAGGGAGGAGATAAAACCATGCGGCGGTGCATAGAATGGCGCATAATCGACCCCATAATACCATTATAACCAAAGTCACCATTATTATAGTCATACCCACCAGCGGGTCCAATCTCTTGGTCGTCATAGTCTTCTCATTTGACAGCGACCACAGTTTACGTGCCGACGACGGCATAGCCGGAGACCCTCCTCCTCCTCCGCTGCCTCGTCTTGTACGTCTCGGAGTGACCGGCAGCGGTGTGGTCGAGGGAGAGATCACGGTGACTGTTTTATTCTCCTGCTGAACCGGTGAACCGGGTTGACTGCCGGCGGCTGCCCCAGCTGCAGCTGTTCTTATAGAATCAACTTTCCGGCAAAAAGACAGCCGCCGCTTTTGACACGCGTAGTCCTTTGCGGCATCCGAACCAAGCTGTGTCCTGTTTTCGAGGCTGATCACGTCGGAGGCTGTCTGGAGCACCAAACAACAACAACGTACAGCAGATTAATTTACATGAAATTAATCACAGACCTAGCTAGATATACATGCATAAAATTGATCTACGTACCTCTGGAGGTTTTTGTTTAGAATTAGGGGTTTTGTCAGAGACTATCAGACGCTGAATCGGGACACCTGGGTCTTCCACGACGTCGGTTACTGCCGGTACTACAATTTCTGGTACAAACTTGACGTGATTTGACTTTGTCTCCTGCAGCTTCACCGACTTGGTCGACGACCCCCTGTACGGGGTTTCGATATTCTGTAATTCTGCTAGTTTATCGGAGACGTCGAGGGGCACCGTTTTGGTGGCGGCGGCCTTCTTCCAACATAACCAGCTGCGACTACTGTTCGTACTGATCTTGTTGCTGTTGTCATGGGATCGGAAGGTTTTGTTCTTCGAGAATCCGAAACAACCTAGAAAGGTAGTGGTTTTGGGTTTCAAAGGAGGGCTTGTTTTCTCAGAATCCTTGGCCATGGATTTTGTGAGGAAAATATGGCCGGCATGGAAATGGAGAAGGATGTCTTTCAAGACCAACTAGATGCCTGCTGCCCCGCGGAATCGGATTATATATATGCCTGCCTCTTTCGCCAACACAATAATCATATATTATAGAAACCAACTATTAATCCTACTGAATTTTCCAATTGATTGTGGATTATTTATTGGCTTCATACATTATTATATTAATAATAATAATAATGGGTTTGGTTATAGTTACCACTTGCGACTTTGTGAACAGGAGGATGGTGTTTGACTTGGACTTCGTAAATGGCTCAAGGAAGTCAGTGAACGATTTCACCACGTCCACGTTTACATGATCATCGATCGTATATACATCATCATCATCTTCATCTTCATCCTTCTATGTAATTGCCCGTTGTTAATTGATGTCTTGCTTAACACTCTACCTGTCTTGCTTAACACTCTACCTGTCTCTCAACTAATCCATTTGATTTTCATCTCACGCGCATATACGGGTGCAGGTTTGATAAATTCGCCCTCGTAATGTTGTCATTCTAGCTTATACTTGTATATATTCTATCTCAACAGGCATAGATTTGCATGGCTATCTTAACTTGGACCTGGCATCCTGTTATTACCGCGATCAATATTGGTGAAGCTATTCAGGAGTAACAATTCAATTGACAAGTTTTAAGACTTGTAAAAACCGGGTGACAATTTCACCGCATTTTACAAAAATGTTTGAATTTATTTAACGAATTGATATGATATTTAAATTTAGGACCAAACAACCTAGCTAGGTATAACTTGCTGCGAGTATGCAGCTATAGATTTTCAGAAACAGGAACAGTTGCTAAACTAAAACGTGAGCTCCATTATTCCCTACTCAATCTGCACTACTTGAACACATTTTTTTTGTCCCGCAGATATCGAAACTTTTCCTCATCAGCTTTACCTGATTATTTACTCCTATTTTATTAACCATAATTAAGTAAGGTTCCAAAACAATTTCTCTGTTTAGAAGAGATTTGAACATGTTTAACAAAAGGAGTGAGTGAGGGTATAATGGACAAAAAAATATACACGTGATCGAGAACAAAGACCAAATAGAAAATCACCACGTGAGTGTGGCTAATCCACACCTATCACTCCCCATGAATTTATATGGATCTTCATTTTTTGGCCCAAGACGAGAACAATCCGCGCTGCGTAGATAATAAATAATGTGTGGGCCTTTGCATGATCTCATTGGGCTTTGAAACTGAACCCAAACCCGAATCATAAGTGGATGGAAACGAGTCAAATGGCGGCCGGGAAAATGAATGACGAACTCTCTCTCTCTCTCAGTAGTTGGGGCAGCCGCAGACATGGCAGGGTGGGATTGGGAAGAGACAGTGAGAAAGGCGGAGGAGTTGGTCGTGAAATCGATGAAAGGCAATGACGCATCACACGACCCATCCCACGTTTGGAGGGTAAGAGACCTCGCGCTCTCTCTTGCTCGCCAAGAACAAGCTCTCTCCTCCAACCCCGACTCCATGCAAATCGTAATCTCCCTCAATCCCCTTTGGAACTCTGTTTTGGCGGGCTATAAAGTTTTCATATCTTTGTGTATTAATCTGCAATTTTCATACTCTCCAGGTAGAACTTGCTGCACTCCTCCATGATATAGGTCAGTAGTGTTGATAACCTTACCTGGTTTAAACATTTGCTGACATCTATACGGTTAACTCTTTTTTAGTTACAATCTGTAAACATACGAGTTTTCTAATTATTTGAGTCGCCATTTTATGTAGCACTTTTCTTATAACTTCTTGAGCATACAATCACTTTTCCTAGATTGGTTTAGTCATTGAACAATCCTTTATGACTTACTGAACAATTTAGTCATTGGTTTTTCATTTCAGGTGATCACAAGTACTTGAGGTTTGTGTTTTGACTATTTCCCTCTTTCTTTGCTTATATACCTTTAGTATCTCTTGGCCACAGACATCAATTTGCCATTTTTACCTGAGTTTATGCTTTGTTCTTAATTTGGATATTCTTCCTTGATTGGATATTTTCTTTTCTGGCATTTAAAACTTGTCCTTGTTAACTGGTCTGCCATTTATTCTTCCTTTCCTTCCCTTGTGCTGATGTCGAGCAATTACTTTGGCATGCAGAGATCCTTCAGAGGAGAAACTGGTTGAGAACTTTCTTAATGACTCGGGTATAGAGGAGAGTAAGAAAACAAAGATTATAAAGATCATTAACGGAATGGGTGAGTAGGTTGATGATGCTATATTGAGGTCTTCTGCCATTTTATTACATGCAGCAATCTCAAGCACCTTCTGATGCACCATGTAACTTATTTATCATTTCAACAATACATGACGCGATTGCTTAGGCTTGAACCTATAGATGTAATTGTTTTTTTTTTCTCTGTGAAAGATTCTGTTAGTTCGTGTGAAACACAACCATTACATCTGTAATTCTGCTCTCCAGGGTTTAAAGATGAGCTCGCAGGGCTGACATATAGTGATCTTCCTCCAGAGTTTGGGGTTGTGCAAGATGCTGATCGTCTTGATGCAATTGGTGCTATAGGTGCTGGTAGATATGATAAGTGCTGATTTTATTCATCACTATGGCACGCCCTTAATTGGTTTTATATGATCACAGGAATTGCTCGTTGCTTTACTTTTGGTGGAAGTAGGAATAGAGTTCTACATGATCCTAACATTCAGCCACGATCTGATTTATCCAAGGAAAAGTACATGAAAAAGGAGGAGCAAACTACTGTGAATCACTTTCATGAGAAGCTTCTCAAGCTAAAGGATCTGATGAAAACAGAGGTATCTTGATGCACCAAAATCCTCATTTGCAGTTGCATGTGTCGTGTAGCTTTATTCGTTAAGACTTGCAGCATAAACATGTTTGTGGTAATTGTCAAGGTCCTGACAAAAAGAGGAGATTTTCAATAATTTCCCATTGATTCCAGGCTGGGCGGAAGAGAGCTGAGAAAAGGCACAAGTTCATGGATGAGTTTCTTGTGGAGTTTTATGAAGAGTGGGATGGGAGATCTTGAATGAGGTGAATTTTCTCCTTTTGATGTTTTGTAGGCATTCTAAAAGTTCCAAAAGGAGCAACAGAATTACATAAACACTTCAGTTTCCTTATATATATATATATATATATATATATATATATATATATATATATAGCAAATTTCTGATGGATCCTGCTTCAAGATGTGTGCAGGGCATATTCAACACGTATTGCTGGTTGCCTGGTTCTTATGCTACAACCGTGAAGTCTGTTATTCAAAAAAGTTCGTTAGTCTCTTTAGGGCTGTAAGATAAATACCAGGTGAGTGCAAGAAAATTTCAAACATTCTACAAACCCTCTTTTCTATGGTTTGTTGAAACTCTAGCAGAGTGTTGTATGATTAATTTGATGCTTTGATAATGCACTTGATTCTATTATCCATATGATATGATTCTGTCCATTTGATATGCTTAAGGTGTACATATAATGGCATTTCTCTCCTAACCAGTGTTAGTCAACTCCAAGGTTCCCTATGGGATCCCATTCTAGGGATCTTGATAAAATCGTCATCCGTCTTCAACCAAATTTCTACCATTGAGTTGGTGTTAACACTAGTATCGTTTTAAAAGCATTTTAAAGGTAGGGAGAAATAAGATAAAAAAAGTATGTAAGGCGTCCTGAAATAGATTCAAGAACCAGGTTAACAAGACGAATGATTGAACTCATTGGTAAATGTGGTCTAACAAGAACCCAATATGAGCCAAATGATTACATCAATCATTGTACACAACAATAACAGAGCCTATTTATATAAGACCAACTCTTATTGTGGCTTAAAATAGAAAACAAGTTATTGTTGTTAAAGTGTTAACACACCGGTCACGTGTTACACTGTCGTCTACTCATGACAAAAAAAAAGTTCTCATCATAGAGTTGATGTCGTATCATTAAGAAATTTTATAACCTATTTGGTCTCCCGAAACTCGACCACATTAAAATCTTGAGATCGGTTGATGCGCATCAATACTCCAATAAGGTTATAACGCATGCAGCATTACTCATTCGTCCACGACTTATTATCATTGAATTATTACACAACAACTAGTAATTGCGTGCGAGGATTGAGTTGTAGTCCTTGAGCTCAGCAGGATTGAAACGGATCTCCAAGCCTTGAGCTCCGTAATGTGCCAAATTGCAAGTCGTGTGAGATGAATACTCTCTTAGGTTGGATATAAGTCTCCACCTATAGTTCAGTTATGTTTACTCCTTGACATACGATCTAGGTATGCGTGTGACGACACGTGAGTCCTTTCTGGCGTCGCGGGGGAACACGGATACTAGAGGAGACTCGACTGAGGCCGGTGACTGATGGTGGGGAAACTAAGACGTGTGAAATGATGAGATTGCCCTCTGACTGTTCCAGGCTTAACTGCCACGTCAGCAGTTAATGAAAGATTTTAACGGTCACGTGTGAAATTGTGAATAACAGCAAAGCTGAGAGAGTAGAACGAAAGAATTTGATAGTTCACGGTTGAGTATCAAATTGAAAATAACTTTATATATAGTTCGTAGTATGATTATGAACTTATGTAACGAAATAAAAAAATTCATCAAATGAGTCAGCACAATACGACAAAAATCACAAAATATGTTTCGTCGTATCAATTCAGAATCATACTACGAAATTTATTTTCGTCGCATTAGTATAAATTCATACGACGAAAAAATATATTTTCGTCAGATAAGTCATTTCCTCTACTAGTGTACGTCAAAGCAGTGGTGTTTGGAAGTTATCAACAGTGGTATAGAGGGGAGTAGGTTGAAATTCTAGCTTTGGATGTGTGTAATTTGCTAGAACTAGAAAAACGAGCATCAATCTTCTGTTGTATTGTTCTTCCTGGCTTTGATTTCTCCTATGCATGTATCTACGTTTTAAGCTTGCAGACGTCAGACTTGAAAGTTTGAACAAGTTAGTTCAGCAATATTGGTTGTTCTGCTAAATGATTGTTCATCCTCCCTCTCCCTTGTGTTTGTAATCGTCTTCCGATTCTTCCCTATTTCATCTTTGCGTTGGTTTTGGGCTTGACATGAAATAGAAGCATGTCTTGATCATTGCGAGTTTGTCATTTTTTTCTTCCTATTTTTGCTTCAGTTTTCACCAGAGAACTGGTTCTTTACTTCTACTTTGATTAATCTCTTTCGGAAAGCAAGAGATTTTTGGAGTGCACCTGCGATAAGTGTTCAAGATGTCTGGGTGGTTATCGTTGTCATTGGGTTCTGCTTCCAGTCACCAACTTTGAGCTGTCAGAACCTGACATGCCATCCAAATGATTTGGAAGCATTGGAGGATTCTTGAATGGCTGCAAAGTGCCATTGGTGGTTCGGGTAGGAATTTCTCTGATAATTGCTGTAAATGGGCAGGTAACACTTGCAACTCTTCCTTCTCTCTTGGATTGAGCAGTTTTGTTGAAACTTATAGAGTGGTTGCATTGGATCTTCCGAGCAAATGAGTAAATGGGAATCTGTCTGAATCTTTGGCAAATTTGGAACTTGAGTCCTCAATCTTTCTCCCATTTTCTTAAAAAAACTCCCTTCCTGTTTCACTGTTCTGGGCCCATTCCAGTTGATTTCAATTTACCTTCAGTTCAGGTTCAGTATGTAGACATGTCTCAACCTACTTGAATGGTTCCTTACCATACAGCATGTGTAGCAAGTTTACTTGGCTTCAGGTACTGAAATTTTGCTGTCAGTTACTTTTCTGGTGACCTTCCACCAGGTCTTGCCAATTGTAGTTCCTTGGATTTTAGGGTTTAGGGTTTTAGCACAATCCATCTCTGTTGTGGTGTACCTGAAGGTATATATCAGCTGGAAAATCTAACCATATTGACCATTCAAGATAACAAGCTTAACCACCCAGGAAGCTGAGGAAAGAAGTTGGTAACCTGATTAATTAACCTGGTCCGTTTGGATATCTCACTATTTGGTTTTCAGAGAAAATCCCATATGTTTTCCACAGCCTTTTAAGATTACAGTATTCTGTTGCTCATTCCTTTAACTTGAGTGGCAAGATACCTCTTCATTGTCAAGTTCTCCAACCATCGCTTAATTCGCTTTGCTGAATGTGAGAAACGGTTCACTAGATGGTGCAGTTGATCTAAATCGTTCAGCAATGACAAGTTTGACCCCTCTTGATGGAAGTTCAAACCAGTTTGATGGAGTTATTCCATCTAATCTTCCCTGTTGTAGGCGTTTGAGAAATATATAGATCTTGCCCGGAACAACCTAAGTGTCCAAATTCGTGACAGCTTCAAGGATTTGCATATTCGATTACTCGTTATCTCTCACGTTCAAATTCCTGACAGCTTCAAGGAATTCAATTTTACCTCCTGACAGCTTCAAGGATTTGCATACTCAATTACTCGTTGCCTCTCACGTTCAAATTCCTGACAGCTTCAAGAAATTCAATTTTATACTATGTAGTTCAGGTTATTTTTTGATAATTAATTCTATTTGTGGCCAAATACACCCATTTATATAAAATTTGATAAATTTTTTATGGTTATTCAATTAAGATAATGATGAAAAAGGACCATTAGATGTCTCTAATGATAATAAGATACTCTTAATTTTTCATTTTTTAAAAGAAGACTGTCTTTTAATTACAAACTGATAAAAACATGGTCTAATATAATTTATAATGTCAAGAAAAAGCTATTTAGCTGTTTTTCTATCCCCGTTATACCGTTTCCGTTAACTGTTTTTCTCTTTCTATTCTCCCTCGAAATCTATCGATCCCTCACTATCTCTATCTCTCTGTTTCAATCCCTTATCTCTCTCCCGATCTCTATCTCTCTCCAGGTGATCAATCGTAGCTCCGGCAAGGACCACCAACACCTCTGCTTCGTCATCGGCGGCATGGCCCAGGGCTTTAAAGACCAAAACCTCCCTTCCTCCCCCGTCACCTACTTCGGCGCCTCGTGCTCGTCTCTGGTCACATGATCAACGCTCTCCTCATGAAGAAAGATATCGGGCTTGTGAGAATAGGTTTGCAATTTTCTAATCCTTCAGGAAAGAATTTGACTTGAAAGTGTCGATTAGAATTTTTGAATCGGATGCAAAGATTTCCGGAGATGGAGGGAGAGAGCTGAGGAGGTCGATTACGCAACTAGTTGTTTTCTTCCAAGTAGGTGTTTTGATGGTCATAGAAATATGGACATTTTTCTTTCACTCCCAACTGCCTCGTATGCTTCTCTGCCCTCTCATTCTTTCATTTCGTTTTCATTCTCCTCCTCTGATACCCAAAACCCAAATTTATCCGACCAAATCCCACCACAAATCCACCAGCCAACTACGCCGGGAGCTTGTAGAGCATGCCGGTGAGGTCGTCGATCCCGCATCTGATCCCCTGGCCGAGTCCCCAACGTCGTCGCAATGGTGGTGAGATGATGTTTTTCAGAGGTACACGACTGCCCATTTTACCCTTTAATTACAACGCGGTAGAATCGATTTAACTACGGACAAGAAATTGACATAGATGCCCTTCCGTTAACAGATGTTCAAGGCTTATAGCTGGCGTAGCGGGACGGCGTTTTCTAGAATCACTCTTGGTTCATATCCTGATAGAGAAACAGTTGCCTAAATTGAAAGTTATTCCAGACATGAACAATTATATATCTTACACAATCCCATTATTCAAATATTTGAAGGGCACAAATCCACACGAACCTATGGTAATACCATTAATTTATCTATAAAAGACCACAACACAAACACAAAATAAGAAGCCATAACTTGACTAGTAACTGTAACAAATTATCCTGCCTTGGTGGTCAGATGATGAAGCTGCATTGATCAGATCACGTACGCCTGTGGAGAGTGACTTTGAGTCCATGCTTCATGTACATTGTCAATGCTAGCTTTGGTACAATGGGGTGATTATCGACCACCTTGACATGGTAGCGATAGAGGATGGAGGCAGCAACAAATTTCATTTGATAGTAAGCAAAATCTTTACCCAAGCAGAGGCGAGGACCACCATTGAAGGCGGTGAACTTGTACGCAGACTCACTCAGGAACCGGCCATCTTTTGGGTTCAACCATCTCTCCGGCTTGTAGTCCCTGCAGTCCTTTCCCCATATTGACTCCATTCGCCCCATGCTGTATATTGCATAGATCACTTTAGTTCCCTTCTTCAGTATAGTTCCATCTGGAAATACGTCATCTTCAACTACCTGAACCAGTTCAAAGTAAGGCATATATCATTGCTTTATTATAAGGTTCCTTCCTAAGGCAACATGGCTAAAGTGCAGAGTTAGGTAAACAAGAATCTTGTCAAAGACTATTCCCAGATTAAGGTGTCAGTTTCCTATGAAATTGAGAAAGATATGTATTATTGTGTCATTAAAAGAAGTCAACTAATGACAATGATTGTTACCAATGCACAAAAGTTTTCCAGCGATGTGTAAGCTAACAGATTAAACAGATATATCGAAGAGAATAAGTATTAAAAATTGAAGTACTGTATCAGTATTCAGTAATGGTCAAAATCAAAAGTTTCAAGGACGAAATCAATTACCTCCTTGTGATCCAGTGGAACTGAAGGGAACAACCTCAGAGCTTCTGATACTGCAGCATGAAGATAATCCATCTTCTTTATCTCTTCAGGCGAGAAAACCAGTTCGGTTTCATTAATATCATTCGTCGATCGTGCATCCACTATGGCGCGTAGTTCTTGAAGAATATTGTGTTCCACGTCGGGATGGGTATGAAGCAGCCAGAATAACCAGCTGAGTGCTACTGAGGAAGTGTCTCTCCCTGCCAGTATGAAGTTGACGCATATATCCCTCAAGAACTTGTCACTGAACCCTTCACCCTTCTCATCTCTCAACCTAATAAAAACCGTCAACAGGTCCGATCTTTGCTTACAATCACCAACAGAGCCAGTAGGTTCTTCCATGAGTAGTTCTTTCTTCCTTGTCCGAATCACATCGTCTGCGAACTTTTCCACTCCTTTAATGGACATCTTGAGCTTCCTCTCTGGCCCCAAGTTGAAGTACCTCATGCCCTTCCACAGACACGCTGGTGTCACAAAGCGCATCACAGTTACTTCCGTGGCGTCCTCGAAATCCTGCGCAAACGGTATTTGGGGTAGCCCCGGTCTCAAGCAACCGGAGTCGACCCCAAATGCTATCATGCACACATTATCAAACGTCAGCCTCAAAAGAACGTCTTGGAGGTCGATTGGTGCAGATGATGATGCGTGTTTGACGGAATCCTCTAACACAGGTAGAAGCCTGCCGTGGACAAGCTCCAACAAGGAATCTACAGTCAATTGCCGGAACTTGGCGGAGTGAAACTCAAGGCTGGCCGTCTTCCTCTGTCGCTGCCAAGTCTCGTCGTCGGCGCTGAATATGCCGTCTCCGAGGAGATCGCGGACTGTGTCACGGAAATAAGGACCTTTGGGGAAATTGGAGAACTTGGTTTTGAGAAGGTGCTCCAAGTTACGAGGGTCGGAAGTGATGATACAGTGGAGGCTGCTAAGCCAAGGGCCTTTGAATGTGAAGGTACCGTTTTGGCGGCAGAGAACTTGAGTGAGCCACTCGTAGAGGTTGTTGGTTTGGAATCCTACGACAAGAGTCATAGAGGGTAACATTCCGAGGAGAGGCCAAACGGGTAGGCCATGGTGATTCTTTTGCCTCAGGGAGTGTATGGTCACGAAAACACATAGAGCCACCAAGAGCTCCAAGATTTGGCTGTCGTGGAGGAAAAAGAGTTGCCGGGGGACTAAGTTTCCGGCAACGGCGGCGTTAGCTTCAGAGGAGATGAGGGAGGTGAGATTGCTGATCATCATCGTCATCATGAATAATGTATGATGATAACGATCATGGCAATGGAATGAGAGCTAGGGGAGAGAGAAAGGATCGAGATGATACACCGGTTAGGTTGAGGAGTGGTGATATCATGTGTTATATGGCGTTTGCTTGGCGTGCATGTTTTTACTTGTCACCTGACAAGCGGGTTTGATTCGGTGAGCTGAAATCTAATGTTGTCATATTGCGAGGCATCTGTAGCTTGCTGTAGCTAGATGCTTCTTCAATTTATGTGACTAATTATAACTAACTGCTACGCTTAAATATTGCTTAAAGCTTAATGAACTGTGCTAAGGGCTGAGGTAAGTAAGCTAGCTAGTGTGAATCTGGGTGAGTAGATGGATGTAGCTTTCATGTCTTCACTTTGGGGAATTCTTGGAGTTGGAACAAAGAGGGAATGTTTGCATTGTTTTGTTGATTTTGGGGATTGAGTGTGGAATTAGTTGATTGATTAACTTTTAGGTAATAGTACGTAGGGTAGTCGTGTCTTGTATATAGAACGAGCAAGGCAGCCCTGAAGTGGGTAACAATGAAATGTGGTTTTCTTACTTAAAATGTAGAAATTGAGTGGGAGGGAGGTTGAGAAGTGGATGCGGGCGGATAACCTACGATTGCTATAGTCATCGTCTCCCTCTCTATATCAATCTACCTCGTCCTGCTTGCTTTAGTTTGCTAAGTTTTCTAGCTACTATTTCATTAAGGACCTTCTTGCTGAAGACTTTTTCGTTTCATCTTATTTTTAATCGTATATTCACCTCTTGACCGTCTAGTTTGTATATGTATATGTATATGTATATGTATATGTATATATATATGAGTATATCATCTCTAAAAATTTTCATACAAATTGAAAATCATCTCTATTGATTTGATCTATTTTGATGCATTAACGATCACTAATTTGACTGAAAATTCATAGAAGTGATCTACTTATATAGACCTATAAACTGAACGGTTGAGATGAAAAAATGTGATTGAAAAGTGGGTATAATAAACCACTAAGGAAAAATTCTCAATTAGCCATCAACAAGAAAAAGTGAAAATGTGTACCGTAAGAATAAATAAGGATATTCTTAGCCAAGAAAGCATATATATATATATATATATATGTGTGTGTGTGTGTGTATACAACCCTCTTCTAATAAAGAATCTCCTTTTTGACATATATGAGCTAGGGATCAGTATTTACACCAACTTTTTTATCACAAAATCACATCTCCATCGTTCAATATGTAGTTCTATATGAGTAGATCACTTTTGCCAAATTTCATCTAAATTGGTAATCGTTGAGGTGCTTCAAACTGCGAATTAAAATTTAAAGTATGAACTATTCAGGTTTGACAGATTTGATCCGTCAATTTATTTAAGTTAGTCTGAAGCCTTAACGATCACCAAATTAGATGAAATTTTGTATAGATAATCTACATATATGTATCTAAATATTGAATGGTAGAGATGTTGATATGTGATCAAAATGTTAATGTAATCTTCAATTCCTCATATATGTCAAAAAAAGATCCCTTAATGAAAAGTTGTGTGTGTATATATATATACATGGCCCTTCTATTGAGGGATTCCTATTTTTGGTTTATTTATAGGGATAGGCATTAAACAAACTTTTCAATCACATAACAACATCTCCAACGTTCAATATTTTGATGCATATATATATATATATCATTTCTGTAAAATTTCATCAAATTTGGTGATTGTTAAGGCTTTGAAATAACTAAAATCATTTGACGTATCAAATCTGCCAAACTTGAACCGTTAATGCCTATAATTTTAATTGGCAGTTTTGAACATCTTAACGATCACCGATTTATATGAAATTTTGCAGAGGTGATCTATAGTGAAGCTTTTGTTTGGTGTAAGAACAGGTATAGAGGCTGTGTTATACAAGAGCTGGTTTTGCTTTTTCTAATATTAGCTTTTGTATGCAGGATGAATTTTCAAGCAATTATTATGATTTCGTCCACAAATTTGATAACGAATATGTGAGTAAATAAATGATGATTCTCTTGCAATATTGTTATGAATTCACTTTCTGTATGAATATGATACTCCCTTCATTATTACAGTCATACTAATCTTTCACAATATATGCAGCGGTACTGCTACGTTATCTATTTTGTCATCATATTGTTGTTAGTATTATTAATATTATTAAATTTTTGATATGAGTTTAATATTTTTTTAATTGTCCCGTAACGGTTGTGGCTACATCTCAAGCCACAAGCGCAGTAAAGTCCCTTGTTTGAGACGGCCTTTTTGGCACTATCCCCTTTCAAGATAAATTTGAGATGATGACAAGAGATATAGAAACATAAAATGAGAAGCAAGGAATCTTAACAAATAATCTAGGACTATTCTGCTCTTTGCTAGATGGAATTAGTGGCGATGATGCCATGTGCGAAAATGAATATGCAGTAGGTAACTGCATATATCTTTGCTGGCCAGCAATAGGAGTTGGGCAAGAAATGCCCTCTGATCGATCTAGCTACTGCAACTGCTAGCCTTGTGTCTTCATGATTCAATTTATCTCTCTATGTACTCAGCCTAACATGATAATTAAGGCATGTTTAGGAGGCAAATACTGGCCCATATCTATTCGTACATTCTGACTTGTTAGATTTCCAGCTTCTCTTGAAGCTTTGAAAGTGTCCGACAGTGTTTATCTAATTTATCCTTGGGCACATTGAATCTTCAAATGGATATGTTGTACAGTCTACAGAGAGAGAGAGACAGGTTATCAAGGGCTCACTCTGCTTGGCTCTATTTCTAGCCATGAACAAACCTGTTTCAACATCAGCATGGGGTGATGCCAGAGTTCCTCAGTCACAAGATGTAAAACCAAGTCTCGCATGAAATTTGCATACATATCAGTATCAGTAATTTGCGGAGTTTAGAGGCACATCAGTACTTGTTCAAACAAGAGAGGCACATCAGTAGCTTGCTGACAACATCATTCCAAATGTTCTCTAGTTCAATTTTTTTTCAGTGACATTTTGTCTGTGGCTTTCAAATTTTTTGAACTAGAGAACACCCAAATTTTCTGAATTAAACTGAGGAAAATTAGCAAAATTTCTCCATTAATGAACTCACCAAGTAGTCAAATTACACCATCAAAATTTTCCCTATTGAGTGTACTTCTCTTCTGAATTTTAATATACATCACTGCAATAATCATCCTTGTTCAAAAACAGCCATCTATAAACAAAATAGAAAAAGAAAAGAAGAATACTAATCCAAAGGTACAGAAACCCTACTGCTAAAATTGGTGGCAGTGGATGACAAATCGTTGGTTTCCACTGCTTTCTTCTTCCTGCCATAATGTTGGACTTTTTCGCCTTAACAACCAAAGAAACCAGGACCAGCCTGTTTAAGAAGTTCCTCCCCTGCATCCTTTCCTATCTCCATCATCTCTTTATAAGCGTATGGGCCTTTCCTAGATGTCTCAAGTACTGAAAATAACACAGACGAAGTTAGAATAATCAAGTCCAGCCAAGGTTATTATGCAATGAGCTAATAAAGACAACCCAGTGTTTTTCATCAAAGAATGAGCAAGAGCATACCACGGGTTCCGTCAGGGGAAGCCACTAAGCTTTTGAATATGCAATTACCATCGGCATCTTTGCTGGCATATCCAGCAATAGGAGTTCGGCAAGACCCATCCAGGGTCAAAAGAAATGCCCTCTCACATGCAACTGCTAGTCTTGTTTCTTCATGATTCAATTTATCTATGTACTCAGCCTGCAACCAGGAACAAAAGATAACTTGATAAGGTATAGTGCAAGTTTAGCAGGCAACCATTTCAACATAGATATTACACTAACGTCCTTTCAACATAGATATTACACTAAGGTTCTCACTCACGGATCGCATTGATGAATTGTAGTTCTTTCCACATAAATTTATCTGAGTTACTAGTAAACTATGACAAGATGATGGGTTTTTTGTCCTCTATGATCAATCCTTTAGGAAAATTTCATGCCAATACAACAGTGTCCCATTTATCTCATTTCCAAGACACAATATGTCGCACACTCAAGCCACCTGCAACCTATAAGTGTCATTATCTAAATTATTATTCTTTTCTTGCTAAACTTATTCACAGCTACAGTTAATATCAGCTTCCATTTATCCACGACTCAACTGATACAACACCGACAACATCATTCTAAATGTTAGCATCACAGTGGAAAAGACAAATTAAAACACACCATTTTATCATCATTGCTTCGGCAGGCAATTCCAATTGCCCCTTGGGCAACAGCAGGAAGCATTTCGTCTAGGGAGAGAATGGAAGTTACATTCTCCGTCATATTTAGTCGTTTGAGCCCAGCTAACGCCAATAAGGTAGCATGGACTACCTTCTCATTAAGCTTATTCAATCTAGTCTGGACATTACCCCTGAAGTTCTCCTCCACCTGCAAGATGATGTGTTCAAAGAACATGAGTGTGAGGTAACCAAACAATTCAGAAGCTCAATATTGAAAAGTAGCGCCATTGAGTAGCATACACAAGTATATGACACCTTCCAAACTAACACATTGCTCCAAAGAGTATATTATCCAGATTGGAGAATTCCTATTCAACTTCAAATCATATATACAGAACAAAGTAGCATATTCAACCTTGTGAAGGAACATCAACGGTAGCTTACTTTGAGGGAGGGATATCTATGGAGTATCTGCGATTTTCGTCTCAGCGATGCAGAACCAATAACACTCCCAGCTGGCAGGTCTGCAAGTGAAGATGCAGTTAAACAGATAAAGGCATCACGAACATCCTCACGGGGAAGGTTGCAAGGCAGAATAGTCTTGTCTGGTAAGTAAGTAGGCACATCTTTCATGGAGTGCACCGCAATGTCAATGTCACCATTTATCAATGCCTCATCGATTTCCTTAGTGAACAATCCCTTGCCGCCTATGTCTGCAAGGGGCTGGCTTAGAATCTTATCACCAGTAGTTTTGATAATGACAATCTCAATTGCCCCATCTTCAGCTAGATGGGGATGCGATGCAATGAGCTTTTCTTTTGTCTGATAAGCTTGAGCAAGTGCTAGTGGGCTATCCTATATTACAGAAACAGCATCAATAATCCACCCTAAAATGAAAGAGGAAAGTTAGAGATGAATGGAGTGAGTGTACCTTCCTCTGGTGCCAATTTTGATGAGAGCCAGTTTGGGATTCTGGGTCTCGACTGCGACAGAGGCTCGTGTGATCCCGAGGCTTTGTTTTCTGATTGAAGTTGGGAAAGGTCTGGTGTTTAAAGAGAAGTCAACAAGTGAGACGGAGCCAGGTCGGGCGAAGTTGACTGGGCAGAAAGGAACAGCCTCCATTGCTTCTTCTTCTGAGAATTGGTTTTGGTTTCAAGAGGGACGACGGGTTGTTGGATAGGATATTGGGATTGCACTGCAGGGTTTCTTATCAGCTCTGCACATGATTGCCTTACCTGCCATTGCCACGCTGGCTTTTGGCCCACAAATTTTGTTCTACCTACTTTTACACGGACGATTGAAATGTAAGGTTGACGTTTAAGTCACCGAACATTCTATTGTTTACGGTTTTTGTTTTGGATACATAGTAACAATTAAAAATAAAAGATATAATATTAATATATAGATGATAAAATATATAAATAGTTAAAAATTATATTATATATACACGTCGTGTATATAAAAATTTATTTATGTATGTTGTAATGGATACTTAAAGCATTTCACGCATGTTAATTTAAAGTTAATAAAATAATCAGATACTTAATTCTAGCGCATAGTTAGATTATTTCCAATTGATTTTTTTTCAAGAGAATAAAAATTACAATTGGAAACCCCTAAAACAACCTACACGGCTACACCTAATACATCAAAATAATAAGCGTTGCCATGCTTGAGTTTGTTGAACATTTCCAGCTTTTGCCGGTGTATCCGCGAGGAAGTTTTGCTCTCTTTTTCTTGTCAAAAAGTTTTGCTCTCTCTTGAATGACCTAATTTCTAATCATTCAGCAAGCTTTTTGATGTCATTGTAGCGATACGCCAAGGACAGTCGATCCTCTAGTTGATATAAATGCCAATTGATTAACAAAAGTGTTTTATTACACCTACATGCGGAGTAGTTCTGCATGTCGATCTTTAAGAGGGCAGCCGCTTTTGGATTTGGGTTTGGGTTTCTTTTTCTGATAGAGGAATTGAAGCCATCGATTTCAGATTTTGAGTTCAACACTATTGGAACTGATTTGTGATAGCGATGTATATGTACATCTAATGTGTTTAATGACGATATGTGATGTGTGTGATAGTGAAATGAGGACAAGAGACACAAAATCTATAATGGTTTACCTTATTTTTAGTAGGTAAGACTACATCTACTTATTATGTACTAATCTCAGGTGCCTTAATGACAAATTACAAGGGTAAAGTTAATGTAATGTCGATACTAAGAGAGATGAGTTTCCTTTATACAAAGAGACTTCACTCTTTTATACATTAATGAGTCCCATGAAAGCATGTTGATGAGGTTGGTAATATGACTTTCTGAAGTCAGATCAACGACTTTCGAGTGTCGATGCGTAGCTTATACTTGACGGTGAGGTTGGTAATATGACTTTCTGAAGTCAGATTAGCGACTTTCGAGTGTCGTTGTATAGCTTGTGATATATGTAGTCGAGTCTTATTATGGTTTACGGACCCATATAAAAAATATTACTTATACTTGACGGTGTATGCACATTTTTATGCCTACCCAACAAACACTTGTTCGAGTTCAGTTGTTCCCTCCTAGCTCATTTCATCAACATCACCGAAGTGTAGTTTGTGAAATCCCTTACCCTCCCACTGCATGACAAGTTGCGTGGCAGGATTTGAGTGGTGCTCGAGCACTCGGGGGAAGGTCGTGAGGCTTCTGGAGATTTCCCAAAGAGAGTGTTAGAACCAATCACTAATGGGTACAGAAACAGATTTATATATATACTATTAATTCTATTAACAACAATAGATCAAATAATTTAACCACGAAATTGAAATTGAAAAACACTGACTTGATCGATTGAGGCCTGCGTAGCAGTGTCCTTAGACAGAAATTCGTCCCCACTTGTGCTGTAGTTGCAGACGTCTATCTTGAGTATACAACAATCACAAACAAGTTCTTGCACAAGAACTTGTTCTAGCGAATTACTTTGTGAATCTCCGAAGAACAGAAGAAGGAGAGAAGAATGTTTTTCGTGTCTGTAACGACGACCAACGTCGTCTTTATATAAAAGCCCGAATGAACAGTTGCAACTGTTCGAACAGTTGTAACTGTTTATTCCGAATTTAAAATCAAATTCAAAATATTAATTAAAATAAAATATTCCCAAGGCCCATCTTTGACTATTATATAATTGTGTAAATATATGTGCAATTCTATGGAAAATCCATAGAGAGCCCATTAAAGCTCATTCTCTCACACAACACCCATTTAATAATCTAAATAGGTTAGCCCTTATAAAGGGCACAACCTTTTCAACTTCTTCAATGTGGGACTAAAGTCCCACAAGTTCCTACAGAGAGCAAGCTGCATTGCATTTGTTATAGGAACAGGATTAGATCATCGATCGATAATGTCGTATTTGCTGCCGCACCTGCTCTCGGGATGGGCCGTCGATCAGGCCATTTTGGCCTAAGAAGAACGTGTTGTGATCGTACGGTTCGGTCACTATCGGGACGACAATTGCATGCAGGTACCCCTCTTCATTTCCATTGCTCATCCTCAATCAGTGTGTTTATTAATTGCCTTAGTTCAATATTTGATTGATTCAGATGAGTTGCAGTCACAATCATTTAGTCGTATAGCATTACCTATTCGTCGCATAAGAACCTAAACGACAAAAACGTCGTCGTATAATTGTCGTCTAATACTTACCGTCACACTAGGACCTATGTTACAAAAATAAAGTATTCGTCGCAACAGAACAATCATATGAGACAAACAATGTTTCGTCGTTATATTCTTAAGAAACGAAATTTCTCAACTTAAATGATCAAATATTTTGTCGCTTTAGTATTTACAATATTAAAAAAAATGTTTTGACCGCCTAAAAGTTTTGAAATTGATCACTATCCACCCACGTGCCACCACTACCCACCAAACTCACCACCGATCTCTCCTCCGTACAATGCCTCGCTCTTCGACAACGCCGGAGTAGAGAACGATTTGTAGCAGGTTTCACTCTAGAAGAAGGCGGCGTCAAGGTGGAGGAGATGGATGAAGGGGTCGGGCTCGGTATCTGTTAGATTGGACAAGAAAATCACAGCTATTAGATAAGAAAATCACACATGCAAGTTTGACGGTATCTGTTAAATTGGACATGACTGATTGAATTTTGAAAGCTTAAGGGGTATTCTGATGAAATTGAAAGTTTAAGGACTAACATGAAGTTGCCCATAAACTTCATAGGTTAAACTGAATTTAATTCAAAAACTTATTTGACGAAATATAATATAAACTTCTGTTTTGATAGAATCCATTTTGTTATACTTGTTTTGATTACTTATGTATGCATTAAGCAAAAAGGGAAAACATGATTACAGATTTCACTAAATATTTTTGGTGATCTAAATTGAGCCTGCGCATGAGGCCTCTTGTTTGGTCTTATTTTCTGTCTTTACTAAGGTCAGTTGGAGCAGGAATAAGTGTCTTTGCATTAATCATAATTTAGATACCTCTAAAAGTGTCCTGATTTATAATTGTAAGCCTTAAATCTTTTGATCATGTACATGCCTTATTCTTGTCCTAGTGCCATTTTCAGAGGATCATAGCAGTTCTGTTCATATCGACTGTTGTCTTTATCTGAGTGCTCATGAGTGGTTTCTTTATATGTTGTATTCATTCAGATGGATGAAGTGCTAGCATCAGTGGCTGACAAAATTAAAATCTTTGCTGTCATTTACCTTGTGGCAATCTCGGAGGTTCCTGATTTCAACACAATGTATGAGCTGTATGACTCGTCCACAGTCATGTTCTTTTTCAGAAACAAGCACATTATTATTGACCTTAGCACGGGGAACAACAAGATCAATTGGGCTCTCAAGGACAAGCATGAGTTCATTGACATTGCGGAGACAGTGTACCGTGGTGCAAGGAAGGGACGTGGTTTGGTGATTGCTCCTGAGGATTACTCCACCAAGTACCGCTACTGCTAACTGCTGTAATTCATTCCATTCATTGTAAGATGATCCTAATTTCTGCAATTCCTATATGTTAAGCTCCTGCATTTAAACAGCCAAAGGCATCCTAATGTATTGAATATCTACTGCTATGTATGAAATTGCATTTTGGTAATTACTTAGTTCTCTTTACCTCATTTATTCATTCCTGACCTTCAGAATTTGATTATGTCTTTATTATTGGCATTCTTAATGATAAACTAAAAAAGCCTAAGACTAAATTCGTGGTATTCTTTCACTTGGGCAAAACCTTCTGAATCTCTAGTACTCTAGCAGAAGACCTAGATTCTAAAATGATATCTACTTTGTTAGAGTATTTCCATTCTATCAGTGCTCAGAAATCTCCAGGGCTGTGCTGATCTTTCCAGGAGTGATTTCGGATTTCCGACAGCAAATTCTGTAGGAATTCCCCTTTGTTCGTTTTCCTTTCATTGTTCTTCTCACCAATGAAGATGCATGTACGTACAAGGGAATTTGTTCAATAGCAAACTACGGTTTAGTTATCAACCAAATTATAGTTTACAAATACATCATTTAGTCACAAATTAACAAATTAAGACAAGTTGATATCAACTTGTCATCTGTCAGTTATGTTATTTATCATACTACCCTTATTTTAAATCAGTCAAAACAAATGTATGCAGCACTTTGTTACTGCTACTATCGCTGGCCAAAAGTTTACTATTACTGCAGGAGACTAGAAATCTTCTGCTATTGTCGTATATCGAAAATCTATTGATACTGTTGTCCATCAACTAGAGATCAACTGCTATTGTCATTGAGTTGAGATCTGCTGCTACTACCGTCGGTTAATACTTACTGCTACTACCAAACAACTGTCATTGAGTAGAGATCTGTTACTACTACCACCGATTAATATTTATTGCTACTACCAAATGCACAATAGCAGGACTAAAATGTACAATAGCAGAAATCTTACTGCTACTACCAAATACACAGTAGCAGGATTAAAATGTACTGTAGCAGAAATCTTACTCAAAGGCAGAGGCGGCGCCGACTGTTGTGCTATTGTCAACGGAAAATTTCAAAGGTGCTACTACCAACAACGGAGGTGCTACTGCCAACAACAAATTCATCACGCCGTCGTCGCGACCACTCTTGCTGCTCTCATCTTCAAAAATTTCGCCTTCATCTACGTCATCGGCTATTGAGGACTATCAGAAAGAGAAGCATAACAGACGGTAACGAGAGATATCCACTTCAAGACGTTGTGGATCTGACCGCCGGAAAAGGGATGTGAGGTGCCGGCAATCTGGTACGACAATCTGGATTTGGCTCTGACCTGATACAAAATCGAGAGAAAACCGCGGCCTCAAGTCCAAATCCACCGTCCAAGGCGACTGTGGTGTCATTGCAGCGATCGACGTATGCGACGCCGATGATGATCTTCAATCTGGATTCTGGAGTGGGTGTTGAGCTCTATACAGAGAGAGAGAGAGAGAGAGAGAGTTGTTTTCTGAACAAGAAGAGCATAGAAGACGAGAAGATAATTTGATCGGGTTGTAGGGAGGAGAGGCTTCATGGCAAAATACGTAATTTAGTTGTTAAACTGGGTATTATGGTCATTTTAATGTAAAACTCATAATCAACTTTGATATTTATTGATTGTGGGTCTAAACCTGTGTCTTTTCTGTATAAGAATTATTCAAAATGATTTTTTTATGTATTTTCAAATTTGATAAGTAGTGTTTTATAGTTCTCCTTTTGTTCAATGATTCAAGCAATCCTAGATTCTTTCTAGATGTGAAAGATGATAATAACATACTGTGAAAAGAAGAAAAAGGAAGTCAATAACAAATCAAAATCTTCATTGCTACTTAAAAACATGAGAAATTATTGTGTGAACTATATACATATCATATATAACAACTTATCATTAATCTTCAACTTTACGTACCCCTAACTATATGGTGCTTTATAATTCACAGTATGTGAAGTATAGATCAATCTCTTCTAACTTTCCCTACTCTGAAATTTTGAATGGCATCTGCAAGTCCTATGATTATTGTTCCAATGATATACCAGGTAATCCCCACCAATAATATCTGTAACCAAGAGCTGTTGACTATGTCCAGTGCTAAAGAGCCATAAATATGTTCTGTCAAACCACCACTACCTGTAGCAGTACTACCGTTAACTGTTGCCATTTCATCCCCTTGTGATCTAGCTATAACAAATGAAGCAACCATTGCCGGTCCCATTGGAGCCACCCATCTAATGGGGTTGCTCTTTCTTTGAACATTATTACCTACAGGTGTAGTTTTCTTCCATCGTTTGCTATTTATACCTGCTGCAGGTGAATTAGGTTCTGATGAATTCGAGACATTGGAGTTACTTTGGGAGGATGAGGCAGCAGGTGGAAGAATATTGGTGGATGGAGTCCAATAGTCATCATCACCTGGGTTGCTTGTGTGACCATTCAATGCAGCGGTTTGGCGGTTGCTGTTTCTTTTTGGTTGCTTCCTGGCAGCAGCTGCATCTCTGATCTTGCCAATGTTTGGTTCAGATTCTGTGCTAGATTCTTTATGTGCGGTAAGTAGTCTTAAATGTCGGGGAGGCTTTGTTGTACTTCTGGAACTGGTTTTACCTGCACTTGCAAAAGGTGTCCAATACAACCAGTTCGAGATGGATCTGATGGCCTGAATTGCCGACACTCTTGCTTCTCTTTGTAAGTCTGTCTCCTGATCCGGTTGAAACAGGGTTGATGCGAATTAGAACTTGGAAACTTTAATGTGAAGCAGAGCAAAGTAAGCAGTGAAGTGAACTTTATGATTTATTTAAGAATGTATAAACGTGGAAGGTTTCTAACATTTGAACTCCGTGCAGAAGCTTTCTCTTTTGCATCTTGGAACCTTCTCTGGAATTTTTGAACCTCAACAAAGATGTTGGAGACGCGAATACCTGCTGAATTCCCCGTCCCTATTCTTACATTGCCGCGAGGCTGCTTCGACATTAGAAATTCCAGAGCTGCTAGGTTCGACCTCTCCACAACCCTACATATAGTTCAAAGACTGATCAAGATGACATACAGTACGACTTGAACCGGAAGCGACAGTACATGTATTCACTGCTGTGCACAAAACAAGTGTAGTTTATATGTATGCATATGCAACCAAGTCATGCTTTGTGGACATACTCTAATTCTGCAGCTTATGTGTTTGATGGATTCAAATAAGAGACACTTACGAGATGCAATCAACAGGACACGCCTCTATAGCCTGTTGTATTTTGTGTTCAGGGTCAGCCCACTGTCCGACAACTCTGGCTCTTCCGTACACGGATTCAATTGCAAACGTCTTTTCAGCACATAACGCACATTTCAAGCAGCCGATACACTTGACTTCGTCCACGAAAACTGCTCGTTCTTCGGTTTCTGAACCATACCATGACGAGTAAAGAGGCTTCCCTGAGTAACCTTGGAGCTCTTCGATCTTTGAGCGCTCCTGCATATGTGTGCATACGCATGCACTAATAATCAGTTGCTGATTATTACTACTTACTAGGGAAAACGATTATACGCAGTACTTTAGGTAATGAATAAGAATCTGTGATGATTCGCACCTTGTCATAAGCCATGCGTTGATTGGGATCAGAGAGAAGAGCGTATGCTTCATTGAGAATGATGGCCATGTCATGGCCTGCTGCGCCAGCGATGTCCGGGTGACATTTCTTCTGGAGTGTACGATATGCTCTTCTTATTTCAGAGTGATCTGAGGAGCTATCGATGCCCATAAGATCATAGAGATCGAAGTCTGTGATGTCAGATCCGCTACAAGAAGCTCTTGCCCTGCATCTCCATCTTGTGAACTTCATGATCGTACTCTGAGGCTTCTGAACAAAACCACATGAATAGCTTCTTGAGGTAGTTGTTCTTGCTACGACCATCGAAGCAGAACAAGTGGGGGTGGGAACATAGAGAGGAAGACATGCTATTCCTGCTGCTGCTACTCTTGGAGGCATTTCTGCTTCTTAGAGTAGCAATTGTAGATAAGAAGCTTAAGATCAAACAAGAGTAGCTAGATTTGTGTTGGTGTATTAGCATAAAAGTGAAGACGAGGAGATAGGAGGACCAAGAAAGTGTTGGATGTCCTCCGCTCCAAGATATATGGGTGGCGTAAACAGCCTAGCCAGACTCCGAAAATGATATGAGATATTTTCTTGACATTGTTGCATAACTTGCATTACTCACAACTGTTTGCTTCAGAGCTTCACCTTCTTTTTTTTCCCTTTTTCTTTTTTTTGCCAAGTTAGCAGACATCAAAAACAAAAAAAAAGTCGTCTGGTATCCAATAGTCTGTATCATCAGTCTCGTTTTTATAAATAAAGATCGTAAATTTGACTCACGTTAGACTCGTTGTAGTATTTTATTTTATTTTTCTTTTCTTTTTTTACAAGTTAGTAGACATGTCGCATCCCCGGACTATTTCCGGCCCCGGAACACGACGGTAACCGCCGTGATCCCGGTCTAGAGAGAAATCAATACGTCCTTGGACGTATTAATAACCCTCCGGATTGAAACCACAAGGCTATAAAGGAAATAACCAGCACACAAATGATATGAAAGTCAAATATGAAATGACAAATGTGCAAAATAGCATACAATTATTTTACAAGCGGAATGTAGCAAATGAAAATACTTGAGACAAATATAAATAAAGGAAAAAAGGTCTCGGAAATAACAAGCATGAATGATGTCTCAAAGTACGCAACAGATTATTTAAAAAATACCAAATACGAAAATTATAAGATATGGAGCCCACACCAGAATGAGTATCCCCGAAAGTAGAAGTGCACGATGACCGACGTCGCTCCACGAGCTTCTAGTCCAGCTCCTCCAAAGATGGGTGCTGAAGACCTGAAAAGATGTAGGGGTGAGCAACTCGTCCTCGCTAACTCAAATGGGGCCCAAAGCCAATCAAGTCAGGGTTTAAAACCCATGAGAAAACATATAGTTTATATATGTACATAACGTATAGTAATACGTCCAGGGCATTTAAAAACATATGCAATAGCCACGCACGCAGAGTTCGAGTAAAACATGTTGACCACACAAGAAAGAAATCTCAGGATCCACATGGCCGAAAATCCAGGGTTTGTCTTCACAGCAAACCGGGGCCAACTACCTATGCGTCTATAAACGAATAGTAGCGAGAGCGTCCATTTACAGCTAATGCCCAACTAATCTCTCGTAACAGCGCACCGCACTTACGTCTCGCTTAACTCTATGCGAGACGAGCGTAAGTGGGATAATTAAAATAAACAGGGCATTGCCCCTCCGGAGGTTCACGGTCATCGACACCGTGGGAAGCGTAGTCTAAATACTAGGTCCCGTCGCTCTCAGACCAAGCACCGGAAATCAGGACAACGGTGCTACTCTTTTGATCCAAACGCACACACGCACACCAAATGTTGTGGTCATATAATAAAACAATGCAGTTATACTTTTATATGTAAGTAATGAAAGCCACCAACCCGGGAGGGTTTCGGCTCACTCATTGGGCGTGCCCCCTACTACCTGATATGCTGATACAACTGGCTGCTCTCCAACTCCTGGTCCTCCTGAAGCCAACGTCGATGTGCTCTTGAGTCTGTGGGTGAGATAACAATGACAGTCAGGTATATGTAATTCGAGGATTTACTATTTACAATTATGACTTGATAAACATTCTTTGTTTATTTTTCCGACATTAGGGTCTAACTTATTTGACACTCTGATTCTCGAACCGACGAGAATTCAGGATTATTTCTTATTCAGTACTTACGTCGTTTTGCCACATTTGTAAATCAAAAGCCTTTAAAACATTTAACCGTAGTGATCGAAAACGTAAAAGTAAGTGTTCTACGGTAAAAGTCAACTTTGAAATAGTAAAGTCAACGTCAAAAGTCAAACGGTGAATAGTAAAAGTCAACGGTTAAAGTCAGCCAATAAATAGTAAAAGTCAACAGTAACAGTAACAATAACATTAAAGGTAAACAATAAAACAGTAAATGTAATTAGTAAATCTATCAGGGGTAATTTGGTAACTTTACCCCCTCAGTAAATTAAACTGTAAAAGTGAAACTGACGCGGTAAAAACTCTGGTTTTTACCACGCCGGTCTCTGATCGACTTTGTCGTCGGAAAAGGTCGGTTTTCCAGCCAAATCGAGTCCTTTGGCTCATTTTTCCTTCTTCTACACATCCTAGGCTATCCAACAACACCTCAAATAGAAGAAAAGATCGAGTTTTTACCTTGAAGCTTCCTCCACTATTTTTCCGGCAGAACTCCTCCGGTGGAGCTCCACTGGTCTTCTCCTCCATCCTCCTTGCTCCTGGGCAGCTCCTGGTGACGCATGGGAGCTTCCTTGCTCTTCAAACACTCTGGATCAGTTCGACCCTGAATGCATAGTGCTCTCGAATTTACGTCATCTGCTGGGCGGCGCTGGCCTCGCTGGTGGCCTGGGCAAGGTCGCCGGGGCAAGGCGAGGCGACTGGTGGCGACGGTGAGCGTCGACGTGTGCTGATGGAGGGAGTGGCTGGCTGCTGGGTTGAGAGCAGGAAGAGGAAAGTTTCGATGAGGGAGAGACAGAAAAGGAAAGAGAAAGAGAGAAAAGAAAAAGAAGGAAGAAGAAAAGGAGAGGTGGAGAGAAAGGATAGGAGGATAAGGTGAAAAGGAGATAGGGGGTTTTTTAATAAGAAATCAACGGCAACGATTCAACGATCGAATCAACGACCACGATTTAATCCCACTTTCAAAATAATTTACCAAACCAAATTCTTTTTCGAAAACTCATTTAAAAACAACCGAACGTCAAATTAAATCGTGAAGGTTGTACGAAAAATACGTGAAGTGCCAGAAAATATTCCGTAAATACTTTCACGCATGTGGTGATGTGTGTCCTAACGTAAAAACGTTGGACAAAAATTTACGACGTACTGAAAAGTAATCGGAATTAAACCCTAAATGTGTCAGAAAATTAAATAAAATTATCGGGGTCTCACAAGACATGCTCAAAAACAAAAAAAGTCGTCTGGTATCCAATGGTCTGTGTCATTAGTCTCCTCTTTATAAATAAAAGTCGTAAGTTCGACTCACGTTAGACTCGTTGTAGCATTTCAGTTATTTGTTGGTAAAAAAACAAAAAAAGTTAGTAGGCATGCATTAACCAACAGAAGATATTTGTTGACATTCCAAAAAAATAAAATAAAAAAAGTCAGTAGATATGCATTAACCCAAGAGCTTTGTTGACATTCTAAAAAATAAGATAAAATGAAAAACTGTCCCCTCACGCAGGATCGAACTACGGACCTATAGTTTACAAGACTGACGCTCTACCACTGAGCTATAAGGGCCAGTAAAATATAATATTTAACAGTATCTTAAAATTAAGGGTACAGAGAAGCAAGGGAATTGAAATAAGAGTGATGGCGAATTGGTAATCAAACAAGAGTAGAGAGAGAGAGAGAGTGAAATGGCGACGACGATGAGCGTGAGAGGAGAGATGGAGAAGCTGAGCGTGGAGCAGCTCAAGGCAGTGAAAGAGCAGACCGATCTGGAAGTGAATCTCCTCAACGATTCCCTCAACAACATCCGCACCGCCACCACCCGCCTCGAACTGGCCTCCTCCGCCCTCCACGACCTCTCCCTCCGCCCTTCCGGCAAGAAGATGCTCGTCCCTCTCACCGCCTCCCTCTACGTCCCCGGAACCCTCCAGGACCCCGACCGGGTCCTCGTCGACGTCGGCACTGGCTACTTCATCGAGAAGAACATGCCTCAGGCCAAGGACTACTGCGAGCGTAAGATCAACCTCCTCAAGTCCAATTTCGAGCAACTCGTCGAGGTATAACTATATTCTGGTTTGCTAGGTTTTTGGTGGTGGTTGGGCATCTGCTTGTGGCTTTGATTTTATTACTAGTACTGACAACTTCATTGTTTTGATACTGTCTGTATTGGCAAATTAGTGTTTCTATCACAATTGATCCTGAGTTTTTAGGGGATTGTTGATTGCTGTCAAGCTCAAATAGACAAGGGCTACTCTTGTTTCTTTGGTTACAAAACTGTGATTTGATATGCAGGTTGCGTCTAAGAAGAAAGGCATTTCTGATGAAGCTGGGTTAGTTTTGCAAGCAAAGCTGAAGCAGATGGCTGTGACATCTCAGTAGGAGAAAAAGACTTTCTGATATTTGTGTTGTGGTGTTGAAGATGAAGGACTGATGACCAAGAAGAGTGTCCGAGTATTTTGATGTTGTTGATTACATTTAGTTTGATACAGAATTCCAGTGTGATGTTTGTTTTCGAGCTTAACTCGTCCGGTTTTGTTCCTTTTCTATATGGGATTGGTTCTCTCCTGCACTTCTGAAGACTGGTATTCTGGTGTATCATTGCGGAACTACTTATAATTTACAATTTGGTTTTCGTTCAGCTTTCAAATGTTTAGCAGTACTTGCTATAATGTAGCTGTTCGGTATTGTTGTTTTATGCTTATATTTGTGTGATTCATAGCCGTCTGAGCAGATCATCAACCAAGAAATATATACTAAAATCAAACAGCTGAATGCCTTGTCCATTTGATAAAGGAGTTCCATACGTGATATCCATACCAGATATCTATAGAAATACATAGCCAGCACATGAGTCCTGAAACACACGCAATCAGCAACCGAAAAAGGAACTCAGGCTTAGTAATCTGAGTCCGACTTTTGGTTCATGTCTAATTGTGTGATGAACATTTGACTGAAGCTTTTACAGGGCCGCTTACAGAGTCTGTCCAAGTATGAAATCTTGAGTCCCTTCTTCCTGGCAATGTCAGCACGAACCCAGCGGGGGCTATGTCCGGGTTACCCGTAACGATAACACTAGTAGTCTTGTCAGCAAAGTTAGTCAGGGTAACCAGTGTTTCGGGCTCAATAGCAGATGAAGCATCCACCAGGAAAATATGGCTGAAATGTCCAACGGCTAAGCCTTTATCATGTATTCGAAAGCTGCTAATGAAGGTCGAGAAAATCACCATGTATTTCCTAAGTTTCTCTATTGGAGGACAATAAAAACAAGACTTGTTGTGGAGGGATGACCGGAGCATATCCTCAGGTACCTCATCTTTCTCACGGAATGCAGCATTGGTACGAAACATAGTTGACTCTGGAATCACTTTCGCCAAGCTTCTCATCAGGTATCAACTTAGGTTGTCAGCTATATATTACTTGTCAATGATAGGAATTTCAGCTGTGAGATTTTAACTTTTTATACATTTAGGGGAACATTTTAGAATCAAAAACAATTATGTGTCCGGGAGAATATCTTCCGGGTAGAGCACGCTTTACTTGGAATGGCAGGAATAACAGAGGTATAAGTAGAGCAAGGGTAGAGGTGGGTGGGAGGTTGATGGAGAATAATCTACCACCAATTAGGACTGTAAAGTAAGCACCCTATATTCTGGATTTAACTTCAGATATTTTCTTTATTTGATTGATTATCCTAAAGGCTTTTCATTGTGTTTCATAATGTTCATATTGAAAATCTCAGACTTCAATCCCTGGGCACATCGTTTTGACAAGGTTCAAACAAAAGACATGTTGTGGAAAGAAAAATTAGACCTTTTGCATTTGCTTCCTAGCTCATAGTTGACAACAAGGCAAACTTTTATTTATTTATTTATTTGTAGTTTCCATCTGAATTGGGGACTAGAGCATGAGATTCTTAGACTTTCTCCTTGCAGGTCTGGAATCATGACTTCTTTTGGGAATCCATGCAACCTGGAGGAGGGGACATGCCCAAACTAGGTGTACTTGAGCAGATTGAAAAGGATTTTGGTTCCTATGCAACTTTCAGAGAGAAGTTTATAGAAGTAGCACTAACTCTGTTTGGCTCAGGCTGGGTTTGGCTTGTTTGTAAGTCCTTTCCTTAAAAAAAATCTACATCTTTGTCGTTGTGCTTGGAATTCTGAAGGAATGAAAAACCCTCATTTGGAGCTTTCTTTTAACTTCTCTAGTTAGCTCTCATTATGTTGAAGGATAATAAGAAGCAATAATCTATATTATTCATCTTGTAATAGAAGTGCAAGAACCTAATCATAGATCTTGAATGTCAAGATAGATTACAATTATGATACAGTTATCACATATCAGGTAGTCGAGACTAATAGTATGCGCTCGTGCTTGACATTGTTCCAGAAGATTGTGAACAAGTTCATTATTGTTCCCAGGTGTTTGTACAAATTTGCTTACTTATGGCCTTGTTTGCGAATAAACTCCTGTCATTTCTTATTATTTAGCTTGGTTTCATTTTTCTCAGTAAAGAGAGAAGAGAGACAACTCAAGATAGTTAGAACTTCAAATGCCATTTGACCAATTGTCTGGGATGACATAGAAAGTAAAGCCATTGTTTCTGAATAGTGGATACTAATTCCTACCTTTTCTGTTATTTTAGAACTTGGATTTATGGTCATCTCTTTTTGTGCAGCCAATAATCTGTTTGGATATGTGGGAGGTGTGTTGATATCCTTCTGTGTTTTTCCCATCCATCCATCTATCCTTCTCTTCTTTTCCCCTTGTGGAGATGAAGATGAATTTTTTCTTCAGTGCATTTTGCTCAGTATGCTGATATTGTCTTGCTTTCTTGCAGCATGCCTATTATCTGGATTACAAGGTATGTGTTTACTATAAGCTTCACTTGTATCTGTCCAGAACCTTTAGTACATTATGAATAATCCATGTGTATCTTGTTGTAACAGAATGACAAAGGAAAGTATGAGGATACATTTATGAACCATCTTGTGTCTTGGAATGCGGCAATGGTGCTCATGGCCCGTGCCAAGGCGTTTGTGAATTTAGGAGAACCGAATATCCCTGTTGGTTGAAATGCTTTAAGATTACAAAGGTAGTGCGGCTACTATTATCAAGAGACTCCCCAACTGAGTTTGTGCTAGTTTTTGGGAGTCCCACCGGAGTTTGAGCTATATTTGGAATAGTATTCAAGGAGGAGTGATGCGCATGTGGTGCTGTTGTGCTGAGTTTCCCTGATGATGATCTGCGTAGAGAGTCGCAAATACTGTGATTTTAGTATCCCGATCACAGTAAGAATTCTAGTATGGTACATCGAGATGTAATGATATAATTTTGAAACAATACAGTTGAATGTGTTGTACAAAGGTTGCATTATAAAAACAAGGGGTAGTTCATTGCTCGTTTCTTCAATAATAAAGTGGTCACTGACTTCTGGTATTTGTTAAAGCATAAACTTTGTTCCTCACCTTTTTCTTTTTTGCCATCTTTTTCTTAGGAGGGGATCCATTGAGGACATTTTTATTAAAGACTTTCTCTTTATTGGTTTATTACACATACTTTTCAATCATATTTTTTCATCTCAATCGTTCAGTTTATAAATATATATAAATAGATCACTATTACAAATTTTCAGTCAAATTGATGATCGTTAAGACATCAAAATAGATCAAATCAATGGATGGTTCAAATATGTCAAACAAAAAATACAGTTGAACGTGTTGTACAAAGGTAGCATTATAAAAACAAGGGGTAGTTCATTGCTCGTTTCTTCAATAATAAAGTGGTCACTGACTCGCTGGTATTTGTTAAAGCATAAACTTTGTTCCTCACCTTTTTCTTCTTGTCATCTTTTCTTAGGAGGGGATCAATTGAGGACATTCGTTTAAGACTTTCTCCTTGTTTATTACACATATTTTTCAATCATATTTTTTCATCTCAACCGTTCAGTTTATAAATATATATAAATAGAACACTTTTATAAATTTTTAGTCAAATTCATAATCGTTAAGATATCAAAATAGATCAAATCAATGGATAGTTCAAATATGTCAAACAAAAACTTTTCAAGTTTATAATCGGTGAATCACATTTGTGAATGTCTTAACGATTTTCAATTTATATGAAAATTTGTATAAACGATTTACTCATATATATATATATATATCTATAAACTAGACAGTTGAAATATAAATATACAAACGAAAATATGATAAAACAAAAAAAATCGTCGATTAATCATCAACCAGAAAATCCTTTTAGAACCCTTCCCATCTTTTCAATATTCTGAACTTTCTAGTCATCAAAAAATTAAAAACCCTAAGAAGAAACAGTTAAGGAAACATAAAGGAGCGTCGCATAAACAGTCTGTTATATTTGGTCACCGCTCAAACACAAAGAAGCAGCAGCTCAGCTTTGTATTGCTCCGGCCAGTCATTAACAGGTAAGCTTTCGATTCCATTCGTTCTTTTTCTCTAACAAGTTGAATTTGAACCCATAATCAATCCCTTTTTGGTTGCAAACTTTAAACCCAGTAGATTAGATTTCTTTCTAACTTGCGCTTACGAGGATTCGAGCTAAATACCCAATCTTCTAGAACCCGTGAATTGAAACTTGTTTCGAAATTGAATGTAATTGAAACTTGAAATCACCATATGTGCTGCTTTCAGAGCTTGGCATTATCTCAGTGTTGTATTTGTAACTTGTTTTAAGATTTCTTACTCAAAACAAGAAAACAACCAAAATAAGCTCAACTCCAGTTGCAGCCCTCAACTTTAAACGTTACATCGTATATCGATTCCTTGTTGCGGCATGCTCATATGCATTCACAACAAGGTTATGAAATTCAATTGTTTCCCTAGAAAGCTTTCCACCTGCATTTTCACCGCTGGGAAAATTAATCTTTATGCATTTATGGTTTATTGTTAATGCAATGAAACAGCTGTTGCATAGCAGCATCCTTTAAGTTATTTGTTTTGTGCAGGATGTCTTTCTTCAAGCATATCTGCATTGAATTTTTGGATTTGATCTCATATAGCCTTTCATCCTTTGCAGGTCAGTATTAAACGACCAGACACTTTCTTTATTTCTACACTGCTGCTTGCGGAACATAGAGATTGATATTCCTTCACTGAGGCCATTGATTGCTCTTACGTCTCACTTGCGTGCAGCAGAGTCAAAATCTCACCCTATTGTAACAAGGATGGAGCAAGTCTTCACTTACACAGCTTGCCGACAGTTGTCTCAGATGTTTGTGGCTTTGATCTTTTTTCATGTTTCAGAATACATTCTAACAGCCAGCATTCACGGGAGGGCAAATGTTACTCTTAAATCTCTTCTGATCAGCAAAAACTACCTTGTTGCGATGATATTTTCTTTGCTGGAGTACATCATTGAAATCATTTTGTTCCCTGGTGTGAAGGAGCACTGGTGGGTCAGCAACTCGGGCCTTGCAATGGTTGTAATAGGGGAAATCATTAGGAAGATGGCAATAATCACAGCCGGTCGGTCATTCACTCATCTCATAAGGACTCATCCCTCTGAGCATCACCAATTGGTTACAGATGGAATTTATAGAGTTGTTCGACATCCTGGTTACTGTGGTTTCTTCATCTGGTCAGTGGGCACTCAGATAATGCTTTGTAACCCTGTATCAACGATTGCATTTGCACTAGTAGTTTGGCGCTTCTTTGATCAAAGAATTCCATATGAAGAGTTCTACTTGAGGCAGTTTTTTGGGTCACAGTACGAAGAATATGGGAGGCAGGTTCCTTCTGGGGTGCCTTTTGTGAAGTGAAGTTCGAAGCATTGCTGTGAGCACAGTTGAATTGCTCTTGGTAGCCTCTTTTTGTCTGCGGCTCAGTCGTCACATGCAAATCACTTGACAGGTTAATGAGACATCAATATATACCAATTTGTTCGCATAATGTATAATGGTTGATGAATCAATATTCACAAGGTTCCTCCACAAGAACAAATATTTCTGTTTACCTTAAATTCAGATCCTGATGAAAAAGTCTTATTATGTATGGTTTTTTTTCAAGCTTGTACTTTGGATGACTGTTGCACTATCCAACCATGAGAATCATCGAGTTCTGTTATTATTACTGCATGAGTCGAACTCACAATATTCTACCAATTGATACCGGGCGCTATTACGTATCTTTGTGAGCATCTCCATTTCTACCCCTCCTATCATATAAAAAAGAAAAACAATTTCTAAGAGGAGACTTGAGTATGGGCCAACTCCCAGACCCGACCCGGAGCCCGACGAAAAGAAACAAAACATAAAAGCCAGAAAGGGAGAGAGAGATCAGCAACGTCTCCGTTGTCCGCCAAAGGCTTCCATCCATCCTTGCTTGGTTTGGTTTGTTTGTTTGTTTCTAGGTGAGTTGAGGAATTGATCTGCTTCCTTCTACTTTAATTCTATGTCTACTTCTTCTTATCCTTGTCTGCATTTACAAACTACCCATTACCGATTTTTATCGATTTCCGATGCTCGCTGCTTTCGTTTTCATATGAATTTGACCGTCTTCAAGCTCTCGTGATGCTCAATTTGTAGTACTTGGTGGTTTTGATGCATGTTGGTTTGGTCCCTTACTCTTGCTTTCATGTGTTTATAAGACAAGACAGCACCAACTAATCATGTTTTGTCTGCAAAATCGTAAAACCACGAAATATTTAGTGCTATCGATAGTTCCAGATTGTCACCCAATTCTTGAATTTCAAAATTGTTTGGTCTTGCCTATGTAAGTGTGCCAAAACTGAAGATTGTCCACCAATTACTCAGATTCACAGCTGGTTTGGTTTTGTAGATTGCCAAACAAACATAGATATTGTTACTTTTTCTTCCATAAGTGACTGTAGTTCATACTTGGTGGTTCCTTTGGTACCTTGAGTAAATATTTTGTTTCCCGTTTGTGTTTCCCTTTATGTAATGTTTCTGTTTTAAACTATTACTTCCGATTAAATTTTTATATCCGAAATCTTGATACCTGACTTGTGTAGGGTGAAAAAGTGAGCGGGGAAATTTTGCAATTAATGGCAAATCAATCCCAGTCCCTTTCAATTAATGTACCATATGGAGGTCCAAGCGTTGCGGGACCAAGCATCACGGGAAATCAAGCAAACAAGGATCGGAAAATGGCATCAGCGGAGCACTTGGTGCTTGAACTAAGTAATCCAGATCATAGAGAAAGTGCGCTTCTTGAACTCTCTAAGGTAAACTACTTGAATCTTTGGTTCTATCACTTACTATATCAACAATGAAGTGCCAAGTCAGCTCGCTATATTAGGATTTTGTTGATCTTTATTAATGTCAGTGATTTCTTTGAACCATGTTTGTGTATAGAGAATTAAAGATAACTACCAAAAGTAAGGGTGGCAATGTCTGACATAAAACAATGACATGACTCAGACCCGACACCAAGTTACCACTCTTTTTGTCTTTTGACACAAATAAAACTCTTCAATAGTATTGTTTTGCAAAAAGGATTAATGTTTTTTGTTCTTTACATGCATAATTATAGGGTGTTTTTAATTCACAAAATATGTGAGTTATCTGAAAACAACAAGATTATAATTATTTGAATCAGTTAACATGAATTGGGCATCCTTTTATCCCTTCTAAATATTATAAGGTTTGTCTACAGTAAAAAATTGGGTATAAATTGTTAGCTGTTTTTTATTAATTACATACGGTACTGTAACCTACCTGCAGCTTGTTGAAATTTTTCTACAGTAAAGGAATCTGCATGTGATTGCTTTCGATTATTCTACATGAATTGCATGTCATAGCCCTCTTTCTATTTGTACTCTTGTTTTTCCCATTAGGTCATAATGCAATTAATATATGCTGCATAGGTGTGCTGCTATATAAACTGTGTCTTTGGTTTTATTTTTTAGAACAAGGATTTATTTCAAGAGTTGGCTCCTTTCGTGTGGAAATCTTTTGGTACTATTGCTGCACTCATACAGGTAACTTGTGTTTCTTTCTGTTTTAATTTTTAGAAGATAGATTTTTTTTCAAGATGTGGCTCCTTTGTTGTGGGATTCTTTTGGTACTATTACTGCACTGTTACATGTATGTTATTAAATTGGTATATTAGTATAGTTATAATCTTTTTTGTCTCGTTATTTACAAAATTGGAATCTCAGTATAGCTCCATAGCCTTTGAGTGAAAATGTCCCATGTTGAATTTTTACATGGTTTCCATTGGTCTGAACATAGCTAGAATCCCAGATCATTCACCCAAGGACAGAGCCTGATTTTCAGTCTGGAATTGCCTTGGACTTGGGGAATTGACTGGCAAATAGTTTGCATGCGAGCTGAAAATATATTAAGAAAAAGAATTTGGTCTAGGCTGTCGCCCATATAAACCTCTAACAAGGTTGTCCTTTCAATTACCTCAGGAATTCTTTTAGCAAAATATAATTGTACTAATGATGCTGCTCATTTTGCATAGTTATTTAGTATATAGAAATAGCTGAGATATGCCACTGGGGAAGCCTTGTAAATGTATTTGAAATGGATGGGGCAGTTTCTTGTAGTGGCGTATTGAGAAAAATTGATTGTGTTGATTTGTTATCTGTGCACATGCTTCTGTGCTCTGTATGTATTAGCTTCGGTTTTAGTATAGACGCTTACTATGCAGTTTCTTCATGTGGATTGCATTTATACTTGCAGGAGATAGTTTCAATATACCCTGTTCTATCACCACCAAATCTGACTCCGGCACAATCAAATCGAGTTTGCAATGCTCTTGCTCTTCTTCAGGTCACATTCTTTCCTTACATGCAAGTTCCTACTTTCTGTTATATTATAATTCTTACTTCAGACATGCTTATGTCTGTATTCATTGAAATGAGAAGCTCATTCTGACTCATAACGATAATCACATGGATGAACTTCTTCATTTATTCCCCTTTATGAATGCATTGAATAATTGGTTTTGTACTTGAGTAATTAATGCAATTTAGGAAGTCCACATAAATGCTAGTTGGACTTGGACAGTCATTGTGATCTTTTGGAGGTTAGATAGATCTGCTAGTAGCTTTATTTTCCTGGCAATGGCCTGTGGCCAGCCATAGACTTTAAAGATAAATTTTTCTTATGCCCTTTACTGTTCATGAGTTCGTGTGACTGACAAGGCTCTTGTCAAATCTTTGCTTCCAGTGTGTGGCTTCCCATCCAGATACAAGGATGCTGTTCCTCAATGGTAAGTTGGCCTTGATCTTTTTCAAGTTGTCATACTTGTCATGTGGTGGAATATGTATGACAAGAAACAGGCTGTTATTTTCCCTATGACATTTACATTTTGTGCAATTAAAGAGTGGATTATTCCCTTAGCCTTTTGAAATTTTTCTTCATTAAATTTTCATCTACCAAATAAGCATCTACATATTGAACATTTTGATTTATTTTCTTACGAAGCAACCATGATGCACATATTAAGGAGTATCTGCACATAGTATATAAGGTACTTAATCACTGAATGACTCCCAATATTTAAGTGGTTATCAAATACATCCCTTTTTATGACTCCCAGTATACAGCCTCCCCTTTTTATGGGTGCATAAATGTGCATTTTGTGATAAGCAGTCATGTGTTAAGCTTCTTTAGTGAAAACAATTCTGTCTCCGTTTTCTTGTTGATGAAAACAAAAAGTTCGGGCTGGCAGCTTAATACAGATGCTTGTACACACATTTATTTATTCAACTAACATATTCCTACTATTCATTGTTATCTCCGTTGCAGCTCATATACCTTTATATTTGTATCCTTTCCTCAATACAACGAGCAAGTCAAGACCATTTGAGTACTTGAGACTTACAAGTTTAGGTGTCATCGGTGCCTTAGTCAAGGTACTTTTATCTTGGATAACTTCTTGATCATTTCCTTAGATCAAACTTTCACCCGGTTTTGGGAACGCTGGCTGGTTAAGTCATTTGAAAATACATGTAACGTATTCCACTAATCTTTTGGTCAATTTTGAATTAAGACAAGAGATGTCATTGTCATCTATCCTTCCCTCTTGCATGAAGGCATGCAGAGACGCAGATAATGGATAAGGCACTCATTACTTAGTTTTTCTTCAGAAGCTTCTCATAACTCCATTACACGTTTTTTTCTTTATGTGTTCGTTTTTTTTCAGGTTGATGATACAGAAGTTATTAGTTTCCTTCTGTCAACAGAAATAATTCCACTGTGCCTTCGTACCATGGAAATGGGCAGTGAACTCTCAAAAACAGTTGAGTGCCCTGATTAAAGTCCTGGTTGTTTTATATTAGGCCCCTTCCCTCTTACATGGGGCTTTTTTGGCATTTTACATGGAGCTTGTTTAGAAGTACTTGTCTGACGAATGGTCTTGTTTTGGCAGGTTGCCACGTTTATCGTTCAAAAGATTTTATTGGATGATATGGGCTTGGATTATATTTGTACAACAGCAGAGCGGTTTTTTGCAGTGGGTCGGGTGTTAGGGAACATGGTTGCAGCACTTGCTGAGCAACCATCATCACGCCTACTGAAACATATAATTCGATGTTATCTTCGATTGTCTGAAAACCCAAGGTACAGACTCTTCTTTTTGATACAAGACGAGAATCTAGGCAATTTCAACAAAGAATTCTAAACATGAAGAAGTATCATCATATTAAGAAGAATGATCTGAATATTCAAAATTGGTATTCAAATAGGCTTCTTAATGACAGTGTTAATCGTAAGTTACTCTTCTGGATATATCGGGATTCTCGAGCAAAATCTTGGTTGAGATTTCGAATACATATCTGGAGTAATATTCTTTAGTATCTAGTATTTCATATCCTATTTTTATTAGGTTTCCTAAATTGTAGTCTATTATAGATTATGTTTTCTGATTATATTAAGTTTAAGTTCCTAGTTCTAGTGTGAATAGGTTTATTTCTATGCCTCTATAAGGCCATTGTTAGACTGTATTTTTGGGGATTTAAGTTATCAATAAGAAAACCCAAAAAAAATTAGAGTAGAAACTCTTGTGTTTAGGCTTATGCCTTTGTTTTGCTAGTGGATTCTAGCCATATCTTCCATTAAGGTTTCGACGCTTGACGAAACCTTGCTGACTATCGTGATTACGCTTCCGTTCCGTATCACTTTTCCTCTGCCTTGTAAATTTTCTCTTGGTGCTGTAACAATTAAACATGTTCTTTGTTCTTTTGCTGTGCAGAGCTTGTGATGCTTTGAGAAGTTGCCTTCCAGATATGTTAAAAGATGCTACTTTTAGTACTTTCCTTGTAAGTATTTATTCATTCTTATTTCACTTTCAGAAAGATTATGATAATAATCCTGACAGTCATACTCTCCACCAGGAAGATGCAACTACTAGGAAGTGGCTGCAAATGTTGCTCCAAAATGTTGGAGGGAGCCGGATTCCTTCGCTACAAGCTGGGGGAGGATTTGATCACATGATGCTGAACTAAAAGTATCTGCCTTGTTCAAATGCTGGAGAGGATTCAAAATCAGATGATGGTGAATTGGATTTTCAGCATTGTTCTTTCATGACTGCTTCTCTGTTGCCTTCACCGTCTATGCAACATCATGGACAGTGTCCTTGTTTATTTATCTTACTGTTATTACATAGCATAATTAGCTTCTTGTAACCAAGAATGCCTGGTCTTGAAAACAAGTAATTTGATAGTTTAGTTTTTGGACCAACTGTTTGGATTTTACCTTGTAATTGAGACTTTACCATGCTATCGAGTATTTGACTAGGCTGCATTATGACCATGAATGCAGAAGTGGACTGATACTTCTTTCTACTGCTTAAACAAAGGGATCAAAACATCCCTCACGGTTTGCAAATATTTACACTTCATATGCACAATGTAATTTGGCTTGTTTCTTCAAGTCTTGTTTCTTGGATCTGCGCGTTGGTGCTTCTGGCACACGAATAATCTAATGATGAAGAACTAGACCAATTCTTCATTTACATTTTACTTTAGCACATTATCGCATTCATAAGCTGCTGCCTCCTGCTAGTATTACACAATTGATTTTGTTTTTATGTTTCTATCAATACGGGAGATCGATCATACAAGGATGAGTCTTTCTTTGTCTTCTTTCAAATTTTCTACACATTATCAATTACTAGGTTTTTTGTATGTATTTACTATTCTATATGAAGAGATGCTAATCTATACATTTGTTTCAAGGAGGTACAAGATTTTGAGCACCAACGCGCATCATAGATACCCCGATGCCGCCAGCCCAGCGTCCATCATCTTCCTTGCCTCGATCCGACACAACGCTACAGCGCCGCCCTCGAACCGAAGCCTGTAGCGCCCGTCTCACCAGCTCCGACGCACCCTCCGCCAAAACGGCAACACCCGAATCGAGCTCACAACCCACAACCTTGAGCGCTGCCCCCCCTAAATCCACCTCGCGTCGACCCGCAACTGACCCACCACCCACATCAACCTCGGACTCACGTCGATCTCATTTCAAGCTGGGAAGTAGAGTATTGCTTTCCTAGTTGGATTAGGAGAAGTAAGTCAGTATTTCACTGTTGTCATTTTCTTTCTTTACTGCAGCACAGCTGTTGTCAGTTGTCGAGCTCTAGCTCACTGACGTCTGAGCTGTCAGAGCCAGTGTTGTAACATCGCGTGTCAGCCATGACAACGTCTCTGGTATATAGAGACAAGCGGTGGTGGCCGAGAGTTCTTCATGAATGAATACAAATTTTCTTTTATTAATTTGTCTGCTAGCATTTCATTTTATACTCAAATCCAGTAGTTAGAGTTAAGACCCTAACAATTTGGTACTAGAGCCCTCGATCTAAGGGTAATGGTGAACACTAAGAAGAATCATTCAGCTCTGGTAGAGCTTACCAACCTAAAGTTTGATTTTCAGGTTTACATGGAGGAAGTAGAGGCGAGAGTCGATGCTTACAGCATACAGTAGCTACAGTGCAAGGTTCTGTCACTAAGATGCAAGGAATTGTCTCGGGGATGCAAGGCTCGCTTGCCTCACTAGAGGGGTCTGTGTCTGAGCTGCAAAATTCCATGGCTGAGATACTTGCAATCCTTTTGGAAGGGAAGGGGAGCTCAGCATCATCTCTTTCGCAGAATGTTCAGAGCAAATGTCAGGACCCACCATTGGTTAAACCCTTTTAACCCGAAGTAAATCTTACGGAGACCACCTCAAGGGAACTTCTTACCGAAACCCTCTTGAAATGGACAACCCTTCCTACAAACCAACACAACACTTCTACGAATAATTTAAATAATTTAGGCGTACCCAAACTCTTGGAACCATCATGCTCCCCAAGTCACATCTACGCTTCACTAACCTATTCAACTATCTAAGTTGGGGTAATCAGAGCAGTCTACATGGAAGTTATACCTAAATCAATATTCGAGCAACAACGGATTAATTTACTATGCCCCGACTTCGGTAGCGCGGCCTCCTCTCAGGAACCCTGCAACACTGGACATTTGAAAACGAATGACCCAGAGGAAAACATTTAAAAACATTAGTGTGAGTGGACAAAAATCAAATATGTAAAGACAAATTTCTTTAATGCTCTATCTTTGATTTTCCAAAAATTCTTTATGCATGCAACCATTAGAAAACGATCAAATTAAATACATAACAATTACCTTGGCTCAAATCAATAATTAAAGAAGTGGGATATAATATCACCATGACCACAAGAAAACAATTGACTAGCTCTAATCCACGAGAGGGTATTAACCAGCTCTATCGGAGAGGGTCCCTTGACCTGCTCTATTCGGGAGGGTCCAACCGACTAGCTATCACTGAAAAAGGTCCTGACCGGCTCTATCCGGGAGGGTCCTTCCGGCCAGCTACCACCGAAGAGGGTCTGACCAGCTACAATCCAGAGAGGATACCATCTCAATCCGGAGAGGGTCAATGCTAGCTAGCAATACACACACACACACATATATATATATATATATATATATATATATACTTGAAAATCCTTAAAAATCTCGTGGTGATTAAATCAAAATCCAAGTCAAAACACCCATGACTTTTTCCTAAATACATTGGATTTAAAACTTTCTCAGACATCTGAAACTGGTTCTCTGACTTTACTTTAAATCATTAAAATCCAAGAGCCAAGTTTCTCCATCTAAAATATAATCCCCCTCCATAACCCAAAATGGTGAAAACGATTTAAAATCATATTCCGGACAAATTATTTAAAACTCACGGGAAATGTATGAACCTCTTTCCCGGCTCACTTATATTTGAAAAATAATAAATCCCCAATTTTTCCAAAATCACCATAAAAACTCAACATGGAGGAAATTTTCATAATTAAAAATATAAACTTAACAAAAATTTCGTTGCATGCATTATACTTAAAAATAAATGTCCACTCACAGACTTAGGCCTTAGCCTGACGAAAACCCAAATTCCGCTCAAGCGAAGTCTCCACAACACGAGCCTCTTCGTGTCATGTTTCACAATTAATATTAATTTTTCGGACTCTAGAATAATAATTAAATAACATAGGCGTACACATTTATGAGCGTACAACTCGCTCATCCTCTCTATACTTCTCAAATTGTCAATCAAAAAATCCTTGACCTTCATCAATAACTTAGAACTTCTTAAAATATTTCTTAAACCTTAATCGGCAATAATCGATAGTCAGAATAATATTTTATTAACCGCCAATAATACTAAACTTGAAAAATTCTCAAACCTAACCAAAACTCCTCCAAAAATTACCAAATTTAAAACATAGACTCCTCTTATTTTATACTATTTAATGGGCATGAAAAACTGTCCAAAAAGTGGCAGCACCGCCGCTAGCTCCGTCACCGGCAGAAATTCCAGCCAAAATTCCGGTGACCTTCAATCACTACCAAATTTTAACAGTAGCTTCGTCTCATTATTTGGAACAACTTTCTAGTTCAACTCGAAGGCCAATTTGGCCTCTAACTAGGTCAATCGAAGGAAAATGTGTAAAAACCCGAAATTGTTAAACTTCAAATCTTCGATTCTCCATCCACACTCCAAATCAATTCACCAAACTTTAGGGGTGAGTAGTACTCCTAAAACTCATTCTAACCATATATTGAACTCACAAATTGGTGGCATGAGGAGGGAGAAATCCGATCTAGACTCAACAATGTATACTAGGCAAACTTATCGACATTTCTTCTAAACCATGGCGAGATAAGTCGAAAGACTTACCTAGAATTGAAGTAGATTCAGAATCGGTCATTTTGAGACTGGTGGCCAAAAAAGCCCATATGTCATAGCGTTAGCGATGAGTTTGACTCGTAGGGCCGTTCTGCTTCCAGATTGGTATCACAATAGTCAATTGGACACTGAAATATCCGTAATGTAATTTTATAACTTTAAGGTACTTTAACCGACTAAATACCCTAATTTTATTGGCTAAACTTTTCAATTTTCGTTGCCTAAAGTTCACAGATTATAGCCTACGAAAAAAAATTTCGTCTGCTAAAATCACACTTTAACCGACGAAAAAAATTTTTGCCGGCGTGGTTTTAGATATTTCGTTGGTTAAATTCTTTTCTGGTAATGCTAGGTCGGGTCGGGTCGAGTCTAGACCGGGTCAGGTCAGGTCGAGTCTGGACCGGGTCTGGTCTGAATCAAGTCGGGTCGGGTCTAGACCAAGTCAGATCTTCTGGGCGGGTCTGCTGGATCTGGATCGGGATCTGCTGTGGGTTACCGGTATCGACTGCTAGTCTCCCTTTTCGTTATTGATCGGTCTCGGGAGAGAGGGGCGGGGCACCAACGAGGAGATGCTGGATGGATCTTCTGTGGGTGATATCGGGAGGTGCTGGGATCCCGAGTTGGTTATCGAAACCAAAGCGGGGCGGCTGGGTCTCGGAGCAGTAGTACCAGCAAAAAGGATGGGAAGGATGTGGTGCAATCGAGTGAATCTCGGGATCTCAACACAAGGATAGATGACGGGTCCTCGAGGAAGAGACGATGTAGTGATACTAAGACGATGCAGAAGACGATGGGTTATGCACGCAGTGGTCAAGATAAAGATGAAGATGCAAACAAATTAGACAAAACTCTAACTACGAGTTCTCTGATGAATAAGCAGAAGAATTGGCCGTATCAATGCCAACTCAAATTGAAACAGAAACTAAATAATAGAAAAATGAATTTCTGATACCTTATTTATTTATATAAAAAATTATATTAAAATATAATTAGTAAATATAATTTGTATAATTACACTATTATTACATATTCTTCCCACTTTATCGGAATCCGAGCTCGTAACAGTACACTGTCACACTATCGATTTGCTTTTCTCACGACTGTTAGGTTTTCGTAATCTTCATCTGCATCTCATCTTGTTTCGCATTTCTGTCTACTTGCTCTGGTCAAAGACACCCTGACGTTTTCAAACTTGTTGTTCCAACACAACTCTTCTCTCTAGGGGCATTTGACAATTCCAAATTCAACATTCTGTTTCAGGTAAGGGGATCCATTTCAGTTCTGGTTATTCCTTTTGGTTTTTCTGGTAATCTGAGTTTGGTAGTACTTTGGTTTCGGTATGTTAAGGTTGAGTTGAGTAACAAAGCAATGAATGCAAAGATCTGTTAATATCAAAAGGGCATTTCTGAATTTAATCGATGTTTGTTTCAAGTTTCACTGCTTGCAGAATTGAGATTGCACTCGATTTTTATTATTAATCTTCTTGAGATACGGTACCCATTTTAGTGTATGTTCTAAGTATCGGATGGTGTTCAAGTGCTGAACATGTCAATGGTGGGTGACTGAATAGGGAAGAGTACTAGAGGAGTCTGTATCTTGAAGTTATGGTCCCCGCCATTTACTTGTGTTGGATAATTCATCCGTGGGGCCTTTTCAAAAGTTTCATATGCTTTTTATTTCAACCTTTCCGGTTTTGATCTCTCAGTATTTTTTGGTTTTCAATCCTCTAGGTTGCGCAAGCTCTTTCCAGAGAATTGTCACAGAATTCGAAGGCCACACCATCCTTCCAGTCAATCAAATCATTGCCTGGCAATTTTAGGTTCTCAGGCTCACCAGCTTCTGATCGATTCGGAGATGAGGAGAATGTGAGGAATAGTAATATCATCTCCTCCAGTATTCCAGAAAATGGTGAATTAAAGGATAGCATTGCTGACATGGACCAAGTAATTGATGATTCACCATACGGCGGTAACACTATCTCCACTGAAGACAGGCAGTCAAGGGGTGATGAAGATCTGGATTCTGTGACTCCACCTATACCTTCAATTTCGTCATTTCGTACAGAACGTCGTTGGGGTGACACCACCTCTTATGCTGGGAAGAAGGTATTTGATTATGCAATTGAAAGATATGAAACCAACTATTCTGCTTCTTTGGGCAGCAGATAAACCCATAGGATTACAAGAAATCCAGTTTAGTTGTCTGATGATTGTATTCGCTGATTTAATTTACTGCCCATTAGTATATATTAATATTTCTTACACGTTAGCTGTTCTTGTTTCAGAAGCTACAATCTTGGTACCAACTTCCAAATGGAAATTGGGATCTGGGGAAAATATTGTCAGCTTCAGTCACTGAATCTGTTATCTCACTGCCTAACGAGAAGGTATGCGACCATTTGATAAGTATGGACATATGATGGTATGATTACAGTTTGGTGTTGTAAGTGATTTAAATTTGTTTCACATGTAGGTTATAACGGTCAAAACCGAAGATTTGGTTCCGGCAAATCCTGATATCCTTGATGGTGTGGATGATCTCATGCAACTTAGTTACTTAAACCAACCATCGGTGCTGTACAATCTTCAGTATAGATACAATCGAGATATGATTTATGTACGTGTTTAAGCTTGGATTTCAGTTTATCACCTTTCAAGTAGTGTCTTATTGGGTATAAATGGTTGATTTCAGACAAAAGCAGGGCCAGTATTGGTCGCTATCAACCCCTTTAAGAAAGTATCTTTATATGGGAATGAATACATTGAAGCATATAAGCTTAAAGCTGTTGACAGTCCACATGTATATGCCATTACAGACACAGCCATCCGGGAAATGGTTCGAGGTTGGTTTACTATTTCACAATTCATATACTTGAATTTTCAGCAGCTCAAACCATATATTTGAGATGTTAATCTGTATATTCTGACCTTTTTCCCCTTTCAGATGAAGTAAATCAATCGATAATTATAAGGTCAGTAATACATGACTTGCATTTCTTATGTCAATTTAATTTGAAATTGTACTTCTGGACGCCATTACTATTTATGCTGCAGATTATTTCATGAGTGAATCTTAGTTTAAACAACCAAAGCATCAAGTATTCACCAATTTTTTTTATCAAAACATCTATTTAGCAACCCTTCCATTGTCCAGATCACTGTTTCATATGAAAGTTAATGCTTCTTAATCTGATCAATTCCATGTTTTTCCGTTTTATAAGGTAACACTGATGGCAAGGAATATCTGTGTCCATAACTAATGCATTATAGGAATATATGTGTAATTCTCTTCCTGGATTATCATTGAGATCCTATTTTTTATGGTTCTTGTGTGTCCAGTGGTGAAAGTGGAGCAGGAAAAACTGAAACTGCAAAGATAGCAATGCAATATTTGGCTGCACTTGGAGGTGGAAGTGGAATAGAACATGAAATATTGAAAACTAATCCAATACTGGAAGCCTTTGGCAATGCGAAAACATTAAGAAATGACAACTCAAGTCGCTTTGTAAGCTCCCAAATTTCTCATAGTGCTGTCTCCTGTATTTATAATTATATTTGCATCAATTAATCATCTACTAAACAATCTCATTGAACTATTCCTATATTATCCCCCTTTCTTTCATTCTTTTGCTCTTTTTAATTTGAAATGCTAAAAGAATGAACAATAGAAAAGAAAAGGAGGGTCCTTGATGTAGTCGAACTCTGAGAACATGTAATGCAGGGAAAGTTGATTGAAATCCACTTTAGTGAAACTGGAAAGATATCTGGTGCCAACATTCAAACTTGTAAGTTCACTATTTGGAAGTTCCTTAGTCAACTAGTATTTTCTTACATACATATGTAAACAGATGTTTAATATGACTTGTTCTTTTGTCGGTGGCCGCTGTATGTGCAGTTTTGCTTGAAAAGGTAACTATTCTTCACTATGGTCTTTAATCGTGATCTGTTTAGTCATTTATACAAATCATTAATAGATTGAATTTCATTGAACAGTCTAGAGTTGTCCAATGCACTGAGGGAGAAAGGTCATATCATATATTTTATCAGCTGTGTGCTGGAGCTCCACCTGTTCTTAGAGGTTATTACTGCCACTTATCTTTAGTAGCAGTTTTAATAGATTTGACTCATATATTATCCAATCCTTATATTTTTGATTGTTAGATTCCATGTTGGCGTCAAACCAATTTGTATTGTCTTCTGATATAGGTTCAGTCAAATAGTTATGACAATCTCAAACAACCCTTAGCACACCTTCACCACTTGTAGAAGTATGCTTATAACCTCGTGTGTATGTACTATGTATAAGTAACTGATCCATAGTAACTTTTGTGTATTGGCTGTATATGAATATCTAACTATTTTTATTCTTTTCCAATACCATTTTTCATTTTTTCTTCTCTTGATTGCATGTGACAGAGATCCTGAACTTGAAGAGTGCAGATGAATACAAATATCTGCAGCAAAGTAATTGTTATTCCATTACTGGAGTAAATGATGCTGAAGAATTTCGTGTAGTCAAGGTAGTTTCTAATTCTTAATTCAACAGATCACCTCTTCCTAAAGATATATGATTAGGAATGAGTATGTACATGCATGTGAACCCTCTATTTTCAGGAAGCTCTAGATGTTGTCCATATTAACGAGGAAGACCAACAAAGTGTATTTGCAATGCTTGCTGCAGTCTTGTGGCTGGGAAATATCTCATTTAGTGTGATTGATAATGAAAATCATGTGGAAGCTGTGGCAGATGAAGGTAGCAATACTGTTGATGATAGAGTGATAGACTGACAAAGAGAGAATCTATATGATAGCTATGTTATGTTTTTTACAACTGGTCAAAATTGTGGTGTTTCTATTACTTACAAATCACATCAAACATGCATCCTGTTATGAAGAATATTGAGCTCTCTTTGTATGTCTGATAGTTCTCATCCTTCTTTATGTGGTAGGTGCATGAAATCCATTTTTTAGTTCCTTCCAGTCTATAACTTAACAATTTTATAATTGTCATGTGCTTCTCCAAATGGGAAAAAAAACTTTGGTGCTTGGTTCTGGTAATGTTGAACCTTATTAGTGGGAGCAAGTCTCTGAGTCAAACGTATATTTTTGTATCATTCTGTTGAGATATGGGTTGTACACTAATATTTCAGACTATTTAAGTTTTCCTTATAGTTCACTGCCCTTTTTTAATTTTCTGAGTTTTGTGTTCTAAAAGATGCAAGTTTCATCTCCAGGTCTGTGTACTTTTGCTAAATTGGTTGGATGTAGCCTGGAGGAACTTAACCTTGCTTTATCAACTCACAAAATGCGTGTTGGTAATGACAATATTGTCCAAAAGCTAACACTATCACAGGTAAGAACTGAAAGTTTAATTAATCTGATATACATTTAGATGATTGACATATTAGCAGATTCAATGTAGTTTGGTTCGGTTTCCACCTGGTGGTTCCATTTGGTGTTGAATAATTTACAGATGCAAATAAAGCCCAAGAAAATTTATTGATATTAGGCCATCCTTAACATGTTTTTGCATCTTTCAGGCTGTCGATACTAGAGATGCTTTGGCAAAGTCGATCTATGCATGTTTGTTTGAGTGGTTGGTCGAACAAATTAACAAATCACTTGCAGTAGGAAAGCGGCGTACCGGCAGATCTATTAGCATTCTCGATATCTATGGTTTTGAATCCTTTGATGTATGTTTCATCTAAACTTTCATTGAACCTCTGTCAGTAAACTGCAAGCGTTTATAAATGAACGTATGTTTTTCTGCAGAGAAATAGTTTTGAACAATTCTGCATTAATTATGCAAACGAGAGATTGCAGCAACACTTCAATCGCCACTTGTTCAAACTAGAGCAGGAGGTAATCTTCCATATGTCCTTTTATCAGTATAATTGGTTGAGACAGAGCTTAGTCCCACTTCTGTGTAGCATGGTAGTTCAATACATGGAAATGTCTGTGATTCTTTCTGCTTCTCTGTTAAGAGAATTATGACACAATATTTGGTTCTGAGCAAATGATGAAAGACACTGGTTTCCTTGTGTGAACCAAATTCTCAACAAATTCCTGATTTAATGCTCTGTAATTTGACCTTGAACAAATTGGTTTAGTGGAGAGCTTTATGGGAGCAGAAACTCATATGTTGACTGTTATTTTCTTTCTCAGGAATATATCCAGGATGGCATTGATTGGACAAGAGTTGAATTTGAAGACAACCAGAATTGCCTTGGTCTTTTTGAAAAGGTAGTGAACTTGTCTATGATCAGATTAAGTATCTGTATTTCATAATTTCACTGTATAGTGACTTGTTACTTCTTGATTGTATAAATGATGCTCACAATCGCTTGTGTTCCTTTTATATAAGTTTGACCTTGTTAATGTTTTCATAGTTGTTTTATGATATCTATAATTGCATCGAAAGGAAGTAATTGATCAACATCTAGAAAGATGATATAGTAATCAAGATTTGTGTGCTTGGTTGAAGATTTTCTTGTGCATAAAGTTCCTAATTAAGTCTTCATATGTAAGATGATATCCAAATTAAGTCAAGTATTTGTTGAAGCATAAACACTGATTTGCTGGTTTGTGAAGCTTACAAGTTAAGTAACTGCACTTATTCCTCCTATATTGTTGTTCCTTCTTTAACATTGAACAATACTGTTTGAACCTATACCTTACAGTATCCATTTGTCTGAATCTTTTCAATTTAAAATGCAGAGACCGTTGGGGTTATTGTCCCTCTTAGATGAAGAGTCCACTTTCCCAAATGGTAGTGATTTGACCTTCGCCCACAAACTTAAGCAACATCTGAGTTGTAATTCTTCGTTTAGGGGTGGACGAGACAAAGCCTTTACTGTCAGTCATTATGCTGGAGAGGTACTCCTTGTGATTAATTCATTTCTGGTATTATTTATTCTTGTCTTTTGCTATAGGACATTTTATGTTAATTATAGGTAGAACTGAACAGGCATAGGGCTCATGTCAGAATACAGTCTATTGAGCTGTCAGATTTTGAAGAAAGCTTGTTCCCAGACCATTTACCACTAAGTAGGTTTGGGTGCTAACAGTTCCCCTTCCACTCAGGTTACATATGACACAACAGGATTTCTAGAAAAGAATAGAGATTTGCTGCATTTGGATTCCATTGAGCTTCTTTCTTCATGCTCATGCCACCTTCCTCAGATATTTGCATCTTGTATGCTCAGATCAGATCAATCTGAGAAGCCTGTTGTTGGCCCCTTGCATAAATTAGGCGGAGCTGACTCCCAGAAGCTGAGTGTTGCAACAAAGTTCAAGGTATGCTGCTTTTCATTTTCTTTGATTTCTGTCTATGAATTTCGTCATTGGTACCCAAACTCTTGTGGCACGGTCAAAGTAATACCAAAACTTACAAAACTACCAATATGGTACCCAAACTTCATTTTCCTTACTGAGGAAAGGTCTGATGTCATTTTTTGTCGCGGCGCCGTTTATTTGATGACGTGTCTTGTATGGGACCCACCAAAAATTTTCTTGTCAAAAGATAACCACATCAGCAGTTCTCGAATGACCAATGTGATATCCAGATGAAAATCCAGGTTTTCCATGTTCAAAGTAGGAGAGAAATTGGATCCGTAAGATATAATTTTGGAGATTTTGAAATGAGATCTAAGAAAATTCTGAAAGTAATCTAAACCTTACACTCTCGACGAAAATAACCTTCTGCTTTTTCCTAGAGCTCATTTTTTTCTAAATCTCCAAAATTAAATCTTGTGTATCCATTTTCCCTCCTAGTTTGAACATGAGAACATAGGTTTTCATTTTGATCTCACATTGATCATTCCACAAGAGTTCAGGACCGCTGATGTGGTTATCTGCCGACAAAAAATATTTTTTGTGGGCCTCATACATGACACGTCATCAAACAAACGGTGTCATGACGGAATTTGGTCTCAGACCTTTCCTCGGTAGCGAAAATAAAGTTTGGGTACCATATTGGTAGTTTGTAAGTTTGTGTATCACGTTGACCGTGCCACAAGGGTTTGAGTATCGGCTATGTCAAAACTTCTAAATAAAAAAGGTGTATAATTATGGATTCCAGTAATTTGATCATGTATACTATCTGTCCTTAAGGAATGTTACATTCTTGCAAAGTAAATACTATCAACAAATGAGTTTGGTTATTTGGCTGCTGTATTCTTTTGGTTCACTTATTTGTGTTGGTGTCTAGGGTCAATTGTTCTTACTGATGAAACGTCTTGAAAACACCACTCCACATTTCATACGTTGTATCAAGCCCAACAATAGTCAATCTCCTGGAATATATGAGCAGGGACTTGTCCTGCAGCAACTGAGATGTTGTGGAGTCCTTGAAGTGGTTCGAATATCGAGATCTGGCTTTCCTACTAGGATGTCTCACCAGAAGTTTGTAAGAAGGTAACAAAAATTAATTTCACTCCTGTTTCTTTTCTTTCATCTTTATACCGCTCTTCAGTTTCTAATTATTCAAAATCCTTGTTATTTGTATAGATATGGTTTTCTTTTGCTGGAGAATATTGCATCACAAGAGCCACTTAGTGTTTCAGTTGCTATTCTTCATCAGTTCAATATATTACCTGAGATGTATCAAGTGGGCTATACAAAATTGTTTTTCCGTACTGGACAGGTAAATTTATGTATTTGTGCTTCTTTTTGGGGGGAAGTGGAAAATATCTTGTGTTTTATTGCCTGGGTTGCCAGCTTTTGTGAGGATGGATTCCACATCATATATAAGTATCTGACTGAGACATGGTTTAAAATTTGGTGCAGATTGGGGTGCTGGAGGATACCAGAAACCGTACACTTCATGGTATTTTACGTGTTCAAAGCTGCTTTAGAGGACATCAAGCTCAATGTTACCTTAAGGAGCTGAGAAAAGGAATCACCACGCTTCAGTCCTGTATTGACTTGATCCTTATCTATTTGGTGAATCATATGATATATTTGCACGAGCAAACTGGATTATTTGATATATAATTTCAATTACTTTGTTCAGTTGTAAGGGGAGAGAAAATGAGAAAGGAGTATGCAGTCTTACTACAGAGGCATAGAGCTGCTGTGTATATTCAAAAGCTGATGAAAAGCAGGATTGCAAAGCAGAAATTCAAGAACATTTGTGATGCATCAATTGTGATACAATCAGGTATATTAAGCCTTGTCCCTAAACCCTGAAACCTAATCAAAGTTGTAGAGCAGATAAAGAGATACGTAATGATTACATTCAGAATCGAAAGGATGGGACCAACTGCTTTTTTATTTTACAGTACAACATAATAATTTAATACTCTATAAATTAATAACCTCGATTAAATAATACTTTTGGTCGATCCAACTTAGGAATAACGTGGTACATTTACCTCGATTGCTTAGTACTCGCTAAAGTTGTTAGAATGTCCTTGGTCCAAAGACTATTAATTGATTGAGGTTTAACTGCATTAGCCGAAGTATATATGTTTAACCTGCATTAGTTGTCCCTACCCAAATTAGTTTCATTTGTTTGATTGTCTAAGCTATCTTTGCAGTTTATCGTGGCTGGTTTGTCCGAAGATGCTCAGGAGGTATAGGATTCATGAAGTCTGGGAGCACAAAGGTGTCCTTCACTCTTCTTGCTTCCACATTAGTGCATTTTGGCCTTTGCACCTTCATTTTATCCGATCATCAGTATGACCCCTGTACTTGTTGGCCCTAATTTTGCACACTAGTGTCTATTCTCAGATTAAGCCTCATAATAGCAATCATTACTGCTCTGGAAATTTTACAAGTTATAGAATCAGGTGGAAAAGTTTCTAGTAAAATTTAGGCCAACAACTAGACGTATATTATCTTTACCTTTTGTGACAATACCTTAGATAATTTTTAAGCAGGAGTGGTATTTGTGTGCGCACATGCACAAGGATTCTTGTTGAGGTTAATTAACAATTAGAATCCCAAACAGGCTAACGAGTCAGATGAGGTGCTGGTCAAATCATCGTTTCTTGCTGAATTACAACGTCGTGTTCTTAAGGCTGAAGCTGCCTTGAGAGAGAAGGAAGAAGAGAATGACATTCTCCACCAACGCCTCCAACAGTATGAGAACCGCTGGTCCGAATATGAGCTGAAAATGAAATCCATGGAAGAAGTATGGCAGAAGCAAATGAGATCCCTACAATCCAGCCTCTCAATTGCCAAGAAGAGCCTTGCCATTGATGATTCTGAGAGAAACTCTGATGCATCAGTCAATGCAAGTGATGACCGCGACTACAGTTGGGATACAGGAAGCAACCACCGAGGCCAAGATAGCAATGGTGGGAGACCCATGAGTTCCGGTTTGAGTGTTATAAGCCGGTTGACTGAAGAATTTGACCAGAGGAGTCAAGTATTTGGTGATGACGCCAAGTTCTTGGTGGAGGTAAAATCCGGTCAAGTTGAAGCAAGTATGAATCCAGATCGAGAGCTTAGAAGGTTGAAGCAGATGTTTGAGGCATGGAAGAAGGATTATGGGGCAAGACTTCGGGAGACAAAGGTGATATTGACTAAGCTTGGAAATGAAGAGGGTACCATTGATAAGGCAAAAAAGAAGTGGTGGGGAAGGAGGAACAGCTCAAGGATCAATTAAATATATGTAATCTGAGTTATTGGAAGAAATTGATGATAGAAAGGAAGAATAGGTCGAGAGTGAGGATCCAGATCCAGATCCAGTTCAAATAGGAGCAAGGTTTTATTTAGTTGGGGCTAGTTGTCATGTGGTTTTTGCTAGCCCCATTCATAGTAGGTCAAGGAGCTGCAGAGGTTTTGTGACGGAATTTTGTTGTTGCAAGCTATTTCGTGCCCTGCAGGGCTAGTGGTGTAAGTGATTCCAGTATGTACATCTTTTTATTCTTGGTGCAATGGAAGCTTCACAGTAACTTATAGTTTCTGTAATATGATCTTTCAATTCCAATGTCTCGTCACACTATTCACTGCCATAGAAGTTTCATTATCATGCAAATCAACAAAGAGAGCGACATAGACTAGATTCAGAAGAACAAGGGGCATCCGCTTTTTCTATTTTGTATGTTGTGAACTTTTAATAATTGGAAGTAATCATCATTGTCTCATGAGATTATCCAAATACATAATTTGAGGTTTGATTTTTTTAGATTCGAATCTAGTCAATCAACTATAATGCATATCCTATTATTACTTCTGATTCAATTAATGTGAAGGTCTTTGTGATTATCATATGTTTCATTAAGTTATCAGATTAATTTTTTCTAGTTTAGGTTTAGCATGTTTTATTCTGGCAAATGTCTATTAAGATTGAGAATATCCTATCAAAGATAATGTTAAGATGTTTCTCTTGATTGATAGTAATTGACAAGGACAATGGTCATTGACAGGAATATATATATATAATGGAGAAATAGAAGATTTCAGAAAATGTTTCTTGATAAGACATTAGCTGAAAAGACAAGTTTGTCCTTAAAAATATATAATTTAACATGATTTTTAATAGAAGCTATCAATGTTACGTCGATTGTCATTATTAAGACACCATTGTTATAGTTTTAAAAATTAAGACACCAAAATAATGAATGAACTCTAGTTGGACTACCATTTGTAAAATTTCCTCTAATCATTATTCCAATTTGTTTTTGGGTTATCGATTTGCAGGTTCACGATCATATATCTTTCACAAAGTTACCAAAAAAAGTACATCTGGTTCACGATCATTACCAAAAAAATTCACAAAAGAACAGTTGATGAAGAGAAGAAAAAACCCAAGAATAAAAAAAATCATTCACCAATGTGCAGCACTGCATCCACATTCCCGTTTTCCTCGCTGGGCTGAATGCCTACTTTATTTTTTCTTTAGCCTTCATCTTCACTTAAATCAACATCCACATCCAACTAACCTCTGCAGCAAACAAACTGCAAGGATCACAATAGTTCAATATTAACTCCATTCTAGTTTTTAACTGGTAAACCCATTAGGCCATATAAACTAGGTTGCATGGAATTGGAAGCGTATTTTTTGAAAATTTTCTGGAAGCTAAGCGTTGCGATGAGTTAAAATAATATATAATATATATTATGTATATTACATGAAAATAAATTTAAGGATTCTTCATAGGTTAAATCATTCTCTCAAATAAAAGTTGTTCTCACGGTAAAATAGGACATAATAATACTTTACTTATAACACTTACAATTTCCTAACATTATCCTATAAACCTGTAATTTCTCTCTGCCTTTCAACCTTACCACTTGTAACAGTTTTATAATTTTGTTTTTTATTTGCAAATTATCTCTTGTTCACAATTCTATCTCTCCACCCTGCTAACAAAACCACCACCAATGATGCGCCACCACCAACGTCCATGGCCGACTTCTGCAAAACAAGGCTAACAACAAAACTGGCTCCTCTTCAACTCCTATTATAGAAAATGGAGAATTAATCGAAGTAAGCTGTCGATCAAGCTGACTCAATAGCCTGGTCGATCTCCCCTCTTACATCAATATTTCTTGCGAATCAACATCTAAAGATTCCATGTGTCTGAGACTCTAAGTACGAGATATGCATATCGATTCCGGTTGTGCTTCCAAATCCGAAGATTGAGATTCTGTCGAGCTTCCAAACTCATTTTTATTAGAGAACGACTATTTGCACAAAATTAGAAGTCAAACCTCGAACCAATGAATTAAAAAGTCAATGCTCATTTCAATATAAGGTGTACTTACTAATGCTCAAATACACACATTTTTATTAAATTCATAATAAAATAATATTTTTTAAGACAATTTTACCCTTGTTCCTTATACACTTAGAGAAAAAAAAGAGTATTTTGCCAGACTCCGGTCACCAATCGTCAGACTCCGGAAAATTACTAGCAGCCGGATTTTTTTTCTACTAGAGGCAATAAACTTTTACAAAAAGTTTTCTAAGGCAACATCTACATCAAATCCAACTCTACTAACCCCAGTATACTCCAAACCAAGTCTAATAACCCTAGTATACTACAAAACCAAATCTACTAACCCTAATATACTCCAAACCAAGTCTAATAACACACTGTATACATCAAAACAAAGTTTACAAACCTCAGTATACTTTAAAACCAAGTCTACTAACCCCAGTATTTCATCAAATCCAGGTCCACTAACCCCAGTATCGACGTTTCCTAACGCCGACGTGTAGACGACATGACCAGATCTGGATTTGACGTTGCTCTTCACTCAGTGTTGCAATGACCGGCGAGGACGAGGCGAAGATTAGGTGGAGGGGAGGATGAGGTCATCAAAGATGTTGGAGGTGAGGATGGAGTTGTAGGAGATGGTAGAGACGAAGACTCTGTGAGTGACAGTTAGAGAGATAGGAGATCAGAAGAGAAAAATCAACTTAGATGCAAGATCTAAAGTTTGCTACCCTTAGTAAACTCGAGGCATTGGTAGTAAATCATAAGTTTACTACCCCTAATAAACATGTACCAGAGGTAGTAAACTTGCAAAACAGTATCTCTAAAACCCATTATACACATTAAAAACAGTGAAAATCAACTTAGATGCAAAAAACTGAAGTCTGCTACCCTTAGTAAACTTATACCAATGGTAGTAAACTTTACCAGAGGTAGTTAACTTGCAAAACCGTATCTCCAAAACCCGTTCACATTAAAAACAGTAAAAAATCAACTTACATGCAAAAAATAAAGTTTACTACCCTTAATAAACTTTTACTGGGGTAGTAAATTCGAGCAGATGAGCAAACTCGAGCGGCGACGACGGAATCCAAAGGCGGAGGCAGATCTCATCGATCTCGGTCGTCTGCGGCCATCCTTGGTCACTAGCATTCGAGCTTGGTGACTACACCGCAGGTTGAAGACTTGGAGATCTTTCAACAAGAGGAGAAAATGTCGGTGAGAGATAGATCGAGAGATGAGAGAGAGGTGGAATGGTTGTCGTCGTCTTTGCCGAAGAGATCTCACCGCAGACAAAGTTACCTCGGTTCACTTGGTGGCGACTTCGACTTTGCTTAGAGAGAGAGAGAGAACAACAATATATGTCAATGGCGCAACATCTCTAGGCGCATCTACGCCGTCCATGCCGGATGAATCAGAGGATCTAATAGGATCAAATAGATTGGCGATGTCGATTTTTTCCATCGAGCTGTTCTTCTATGAAACAGATCAAATTGATCGGCGATGTAACTCCTTCTGATCTACAGCGACCGTCAAGATCCGGAGGCGGCTCGGCCCTATGATCCTTGTCAGCGTCGCATCGAGGCAACCATGACCGAGAGTATGTAGCATAGAGAGAGAGAGAGAAGAGAGTCAGAGAGAAATTGACAAAGAGAAAATAAAGAGCAAATCTGAATTGATAAAAAAAAGAGCAAATCGGAAATAAAGATAGAGGTAGAGTAAATTAGGTCAAGGATAAAAAAGTAATTTTATCAAAAATAATTGAAATGAGCATTGAAATAAGTTTTTCATTGAAATGGGCCATAAGTTTTTACAATTAGTATCAAATGGGCATTTATTGTTTTTTTTAAGAAACGCGCTTCCTTGCGCTTCTGAGACGACTCCACTTCGCTTTGGAGGTGGGAAACGGAGATGAGATGACACTTTCGTGCTAAATAGCATATAACAGAGCCACAAGCCAACAGTAATAGAGACACTAAAGAAACAATAAACATATATAAAGTTTCCAAGAAATAGAAGTCCTAATACCTAGAGTAAAGATGGAATCAAAGCACTAAGACCAGCTAATACCTAAAGCAGCTAATACCTAAAGCAAACAACTATGTGCTCTGTGGCTTAGGTGACACTTCAGAACACTTAGTTAAGTAGACTTCCATATTTCTGTGGCAGTACAGTGCAGTATATGTACCACTGTATCAGTATGGCTCGCCAACACGGCCATAGGTAAAAGATCCAATGGATCTCTGATCTTAGGATAGCAAAGTAACTAGATGTCATAATCATTAGCATAAAAGAGATATTATATACTACATAGTCTTCAGCTCAACAAGTGAAACCCAATTGGACAGCAAAGTAATGGAGTTCTAGGAAAAAGATCATCATGTAAAGCCCCAGACAGTCTCTACCATACAATACAACATTTTATAATGATTATTACCCAGCCATCTCCACAAAACGAAGGGAGAGAAAAGATAGCAGTAAACATTGCAGTATACAGGAAGAAAGCAAGTATTGGATATTAGATAGTGTTCTGGAATGTTGACACAGAATAGATGTGACAGATCAAATCCAGTTGACAGATCAATTACTACTGAATTTTTCAAAAGGAAATTAATGAGAAAGGATTATTAACTCACAAAGAATACACAATGGGCGTATTGTTTAATGAATACACATACAAGAACGAAGAACACGCAAAGGTATAGTACCTTTGGGACTAATGCCTCAAAAGCCTGATCAACAAAGAAAAACTATTTCTGTATATCTTACCTGGTTTATAGTTTCATTTAAAGTGAATAGTGCAACACCATTTATATATGGTCAGTGTAACTTATCCTTATTACTATCATTTAAAGTGTAATTTAAATAAATGTAAATTATTGTTCCTATCAATATACATAATGTTGCAATCTATGCTAATTGTCATAATATTACTAGAGACAATTTCAAATAATGTAGTTAGGGGTATATGTAAGATATTTCAGTGAATAACATAGATTTTTAACATGTATCTGCCCTGTTGTTCGTTTGATTGTACATTTTCCCTCAATTTCTGACCTCACACCATGTCTTGGGGTGCCCTACAATGTATTTGTCTGGACCATCTCTCTATACGGAAGTTTATGCCTCAAATATGGGTTCCTAATTCAATCAGAGAGATTACTACACTGAACAAATAACCAGAAGTCTACTCGCACAAAATCAAATCAAAGTAACTTTTTTGCTGTTGAAAAACAAATACGGATTGAGATTGATCGAGAGACAAGGAATTTAGCTCAAATTGAAAAATTAGAACAAGTATTTACCGAGGCAGACGAAAAGGCAACACATCCAAATCCAATGAATCATAAACAGTTACCGCTGATTTTCTATACCAAATAGAAACAATTAGATAAAGCATTAATCGGAGTAATTCGTTTGTTGTTGAAAGAAATCTATACCTGCGCCATGTTCGAGAAACCCTAGAATCTCATCGGACCACCAACGCCGCCGCCGCTGAGTACCGACTCGATCGCCACTGCGCCAGATCCAGGACTAACGATTCAAACGTCATCCAGATTCAAATCTATCAAACTTGCCCATCGCACTCTCTAAGGCGAATCGAGAGAGCGTAGTAGGAGATAAAGAGAGCAGCGAATCCAGAATTTTCATTTTATTTTTTTAGAGGTGGACTTTAATGCACGAAGAGGCCCACTGCACTTGACGCGCGCTCATTTCAGCCTGGCCCGCGTAAGGCCCAGTTTGCTTCTTTTTTGCATAAGGCCCACTAAACTTGACCAGTTGTACATGCTCCTGCCTCCATTGCTCTTCTGAATTATATGCATCTGCAAACCTCCAAGCTCCAACCTAGTTTCCAGAACTATTCCTTATAACACCAATCATGCCAGAAACATCTAGTGACATCGAGGTTGAGTTTGAAGAGCGTATTCTAAATTTTTGATCGATATTTTTTTGATTAGCAATTATAAATTCGTGAGTCAAACTCACAACCTCATAGTTACAAAGAGGAGACTATAGTCGATATTGTTTGAGTTAAGTTTTGGTTACCAAATTTAAGAATGTTTCATTACAAAATTCCCTTGATTAAATCCTAGCGAAAATTCTCCCTAACAAATATCAAGTAAATGCAGGCAGATCAAGGAAATAAATAGATGCTTTTCTAATTCAGTCATTAGTAACTGATTTACAAATTATCTCACTCTGTGATTGTATAATTACATGATCTGATCCTGCTGATGAAACTGGTGAACAAGCATAGAGAAACAACAAGCAGTTGTGGTCCAACTATGCCTGAGAAATTAATGCCTGTTGGAGATACTTGTGAGCTTTCTGGTAATTGAAGAAACCCATAAACCAGAAGTCGAAGTTATCCACAGTAACTATTTCTATGTACTTGTGCGAGGGCTTCTTCACGTCCTCACTTTGGTTTACTCTGTTGATCTTATTGAGTGGGATCACGACCTTGTAGTGGACTCTGATGAGTTGTCCATTTGGATTTGGAGATGATGATAGTTTGATTGGGTTGTCACTGCAGAAGGCAATCTTGTGTGTGGAGATGAAGAGGAGGCCTGCAATAGGACCTGCTGTGGTTGATAGATAACAGTGTGAAGTCTTCAAAAGCTTCTCTCCTGCTGCTTCAGCATTATTGCTAAACAAATGCTTGAACACCTTCCCCATTGTTCCACCTGCTTTAAGAATCTTAGCCCCAAGTCTCAACTTTCCCTTCACTGCCTCACTAATTTTAGGCCCCAGTTTCACTGCACAGGTAAATGAATTACTAATCAGCATATATTCATCAAGCTAGTACCAATCTAGCAAGAAATTAAGGTTTTATATCTAACCATTCTTTCTAGCTGGTATAAATTAGGCATACTAAATTAAGCAATCTCATAAGACATAATCAAAAGGAATACTTACTTTGTGTCCGTTTTGAAGTAACAGTATGATCACGACGATGATCAGATGAGGGAACATGATGCTGAGCAGATAGTAGGAGTCTCTTTGCATTAATTGGAGACCTCTGAAATGTGCATGATGCTGCTGCTGCTGCTGAACTGACTGGGAAACCAGTAACTTGTCCTCCAAGCTGAACCTGACATGAAGCCTTCATCTTTGGTAATCGATCGAGCTATCTGGATCAGAAGATCGAAGTAGTTGTTGTGATTGAGCCCGTAGAGAATTAATAGAGAATTGTAGCTCCACTAGTATCAGAACACAAGTCTAAGAAGAGGGCAGGAATGAATTAGCTTGTAGTAGCTAGTATTACTGATGGATATCGATGAGCGTAGGTCGATGAGTTTGAGAATGATGAGCTTCTTGTTTTCTACAAGTGTATTTAAGGGATGAAACTAATTGGTGAATCGTAGACCTATCTAGCCTTTTGATGCATGAGTCAGGTATGGCTCATCAACGAGAATAAAGGCAGAGGCACACACGTCCTCCATCTTAAAGCTAAATTTTCTTTAAGAAAAGATAGCCAGATATCTGGATATATGGATATCTTTCATCGCTTGCTTAGTACAAGGAACTAAATTAAAACATGAAGGCTCAAGATTTCCAAGTCTTCATTAATTTGCGAAAATTATTCGGTGCACCGGTGCACATGACCTGCCCATTTCAAATCGTCCGATTGTGTTCTCGCCGTTAGATGTATGCACTATTTCACGTTTGTGTTTCTTCTTTTTTGCCTTTATTTAATGCACCGAATACTCTCTCATTAATTTATGTGTATCTTAGTTGAATTAACTGCAGAATGATTTAATCTGTATTTTGGAAAATGAGAAGGGGCTTTAATTTCTTTTATGAGGCCGGGAAGACCGTCGACCATTAAACAAATAACAATCAATTACTCAATTAGATTGATAACAGGAGGAAGGCAGATTGCATTGTTAATTTGAGTAGATGGAATCCTTGATTAGTAAATTATAAGGAAAAAAGAAAAAGAAAAAGTAAGCGTCCTGATTAGTTGGGGATTAAAGCTTTCGATCAGTGATATGCATATATAGCTATCTATGTATATAGAAATGAACAAGACAAGGGCATGCATCATGGCTTGTGTGGTTTCTGTTGTTGGATATTATAAAAGAACAGGAGAAAGAGAGAGTAAGAGGAATGGGGATGTGTCGTTGAAGCTTTTTGAGCTGGCATTTTAGCTTTCTGATGCATACATTGCCTCTTCCATCTAATTCACTCGATCGCTAAGATCAACTAAGATGGATGGATCATGCATTAAAGTCATTAAAGCTAAGCCTGATGATATGTGTCGACAGTCGACACCAAGTTTGTCACGTCAGCTCATATTCAGCTCGATGCCTCGATCACCATATGACAATTTGTTGTTAGAACCTTTGCTGGCTGTTGATCTCATAACACTGCAATTAAGCAGCTGGATTATCTGAAATTTGTTGTATGCAACTCCTTTGGAGTAGGAGTGTTGTATAGAACTCAGGAGTATTGAATTAGTTATGAACTATTCCCGTTTCGACTCCTTAAGATCGACATTGATTCTTGGTTAACTGATCCAACTCAAAGCCGACATATTTGCAGTTGCAAGAAAAGGTGGCAGCAGTCAAGTTACAGATAGAATAGGACCATCATAATATATATCCAGCCATAGATAGGAGGCAAAGTCGATGATTGGTCAAAGTCGTCACACTATCATCTTCTTGATTCTGGTATATGAATGTACTGACGTGGGGTGTAGTCACTGCTCACAGTTTGTGTATGTGGAAAAAAGGCGACTAACACGTCAAAGACACATCAGCCCCCATTCAGATCCATCCTCACATGTTCATGTTGGCGCTGCCTAGTACGCTTATAATCAAACTGAGATCACATGAGCAAAAAAAATAAAGGTAGACTTGTGCAACATATATAGATAAAGCTTCAGTTCAAATCCTAGGGGAGATCTCAGAATCCCACAGTTAAGGGGCAAGAAGGCGCCTTTGTGTATAATCATGCATAATTCAACTTTCTAATCTTGATGTAGAACAAGAATGAGTCAGATTTAAACACAAAATAATAAAAATAAAGAAGCGGTGAATAATCAAAAAAAATGATTTGAATATCGGTAATTCTCGTGTCATGAGGATGCTAGCCGCTAGGATATTTAAAAAGCTGTTGTTTTGGACTTTCAAGGTTTGTCGTGCAGAATCTGTTAAATCTGAATTGAAGTATCTTTTGGTTAGATTTTCCGTTTGGGACGCATGACACCTTTCCGTAAAGAGAATTGCGAGATCTACAAGAATCACTAAAGTGAGCCCCGTCAGATTTAAGCCAAAAGATACTGTCTTAACTGTCTGATTCAGGATTTAGTGTCACATCCCAATCCTAGAATTATTTTACGGTTAGTTACTTTGGTCTTTAACCATTTAAAGTAACTGTTTAACCGTATAATAACCGTAAAGTTGACTTTTCATAAAGTCAAGAATTTGGAAAAACTTTCTTCATGAAAGTTGTAGAGGACGTTGATACGAGTTCGTGGACATACAACACGCTCAAATCGGAGTTCGTATGAAGAAGTTATAAGGGTTCAAAGTCAGAGGCATATGGGTAATTTCACAAAAATGGCTATAAATAGCCCAAAAACCAGAAAAATCGGGGATATTTTCTGCCAGACGTTCGCGGCGTCGCCGCCGCCAATCCAGGCCGCCGTACAGGTCTCAAAAGGAGCGCCTCTGAGTCTACTTCAATTCTAGGTAAGCTTTTCGACCTATATCCCCTTGGTTTAGAAGAAATTTCAATTTGATTACCGAGTGTACAGTACGAGATCTAGATCAGATTTCTCCCTCCTCAAGTCACCAATTTGTGAGTTCTATAAATGGTTAGATTGAGTTTTAGGAGTACTACTCACCCCTAAAGTTTGGTGAATTGATTTGGAGTGAGAATCGAATTTTTGAAGTTTTGAAGTTTTTAAAAATATTTTGGGTTTTTACTGTTTCCTTCGATTGACCTAGTTAGAAGCCGAATTGGCCTTCGAGTTGAACTAGAAAGTTGTTCCAAATGATGAGGCGAAGCTACTGTTAAACTTTTGTGGCGATCGGAGGCCGCCAGAATTTTGGCCGGAGTTTCTACCGGCAGCGGAGCTGGCGGCGGTGCCGCCATTTTTTGGGCAGTTTTTCATGCCCATTAAATAGTATAAAATTAGAGGAGTCTATGGTTTAAATTTGATAATTTTGGAGGAGTTTTGATTAGGTTTTGAAATTTTTCAAGTTTAATATTATCGACGGATAATAAAATATTATTCCGGACATCAATTATTGCTGATTAAGGTTTGTGAAATATTTTAAGGACTCTTAAGCTATTGATAAAGGTCGAGTTTTTTGTTGATTAATTTTAAGGGTTTTGGCCGAGGATATCGTTATTGCCAATATTAAATAATTTGTCGGTTGGCGATTGAGATTTAATATTATTCGTTGAACAGGAGATGAGGAGTTCTTACTTGGGAAGCGATCCGGATTTCGTCAGGTTAAGGCCTAAGTTTGTAAGTGGACCTTTGTTTTGAATTATTGCATGTCGTGTTTTTATGCTAAACATGATTTTTATTAATTTAATGAGCTGGTGGGGCTAGGAAGGTGGGTTGCTCCTCTTCTGTAAGCCTCTATGTTATATCGGCTGAAATCAGTGTTATATTGATTAAATTTGGAATGCATTGTTTTATGACCATAGTTTTAAGGATGGTCGGGGAACCGTGTCTTATGCATGAGATGCATGTTTTAATTTACGGATGAGTCATATAATAATGACTTTTCGTATTTGCTTGTATTCATCACCATAAAGGGTCGTCATAAACATAAAGATGATACCTAGCCATACGACCCCCCTCACTTTGGAAGTGGAGCGGGGCAATAGTAGCCCTAGAGGGTCCCGACTCTAGCCTAAGAGGCTCATTGTCATGGTGGAATCTCTCCGCCATGAAGGGTCGTCATATTACTTAGTAGCCTTAAAGGTTCCGACCCTAGTCTGGAAGACTCTACTTCATGGTGAAACCTTTTCCCTTATTTTTAATACTGAGTTTTAAGTCAATGAGATTGACAAGTGTTGTTTTGTTTTTCGAAAGGATGATTTGAGATTATTTTCCAAAGAGGCATGCATAAATGATTTCTCGGAACAATAAGAGTGAGAACGTTAAATTAAGATATTTTCTCGCGTCTGAATTTTATTTTTGTCCACTCACTCTAACGTCATGTTTTTAAATGTTTTTCCTTAGGCCTTTCGTTTTCAAATGCCCAGTGTTGCAGGGACGCTGAGAGGAGATCGTGCGTACAGAAGACGAGGCATAGTCAACTAATCTGCTGACGCTAGTAATTTTGCTTAGGTATCTCATTTATGTAGATTTGCTATGATTACCCAAACTTAACTTAGTTTAATTTTTGTGAAGTGTAGTTGTGGTTTGGGGAGCAAGATGGCTCCAGGAGTTGGGGGTTGAATTAAATTATTCATGGAAGTGCTGAGTTTGTTTGTAGGAAGGGTTGTCCATCTCAAGGGGTTTCGGTAAGAAGTTCACTTGAGGTGGTCCTCACATGATTTACTTCGGGTTAAAGGGGTTTAATCCGGGGTGGGTCTTGACATTTAGTATTTGTTTTGGTTTTATAATTTATTTTGGAATTTTGTTTTCTTTTAATCCATGAGCTTTAGACTTGTTTGTTAGTTGTCCTAGAGTTTTATTTGCTCTTATATAATGAGTTTTTATTAGTTGTATTAGTAATCTTATCTTTTTATAAACAAAACCTTTGAATTTTTCTCAAAACCTCGTAGATTCGAGATCGACTTGTGGATTCAGGTCAAAACCGATTAGTGGATTCAAATCAATCTATCTTTATATCATATCTATGCCGCGTCAATTAGTAATCAGGGTCTCTGGTGGATTCCTAGTGAGTGATTTATCAATTCGATTCAGAAAAAAAAAAAAGAAGAAGAAGAAGAAGAAGAGGAGGAGGAGGAGGAGAAAAAAGGAAGAAGTTTCCTGGTGATTATCAACTAGCATGCATGGGTGATCAAGTTCTTGTTATCCGAGCAGAGATAAATGCTCAGAATGAATGTATAGCTGAGATGGATGAACAGATGAGAGAAATTCAAGAGTTGTTGTGTGACATCAACAATATTAACAACAACTGTAAAAGATATGGAGGAAGAGAATCAATTAGGGTGAGTAAAGATGCTAATCAAGATTTCAATACTATTCCTTATTTTTCTGGTCACATTCTAATGGAGGATTTTCTAAAGTGGCTGGTTGAGGTTGATAAATTGATTGAGATCATGAAGATTCCAGATTACAAACAGGTCAATAAAGTGGCTTCTCGTCTTAAAGGCACTACTGTAAATTGGTGGGATGAATCACAAAGAGCCTGGAAGTTACGAGGTAAAAAACCAGTTAAAACATGGAGAAAGATGAAATGTCTCATTAGAGATAAATTTATACCTAGAGACTTTTCGACCAGGAAGTACCCTTCAAAGGTGGAAAAGAAGTTAAAGTCCACAAATTTCTTTTCATGTTGAGAATAATATTTCAACTAAGGAAATTTATGAGGAATCTTTAATGGAAGCAGCTCCACTAGAAATCTTCCATGAATTTCCAACGGAATAATCTTTACCAGAAGTTATTCATGAGGAAGTTAGAGGAGAAATTTCACATGTTGACATGGTTATTAGTGTTGAAGAAATTTTGCAACCTCAAGTAAATTATTCAGATTTAGAAGTCATTGAAGAATACAAGTATGAGAGCCATGAAGAATCTTTTGAAGACGGATATGACAGACTCATCTTTAGCGTTGGATTCATGGTTGTGCCTTCATAATTTGTAGAATCTCATACTTCTAAACCTTATGTTGAATTTATTATTGAGTTTGTCTTCTACAAATTCTTATTTTTCATTTAAGATGAACTCGAGGTCGAGTTTTTTTCTGGTGGAGGAGAATAATGTAGAACAAGAATGAGCCAGATTTAGACACAAAATAATAAAAGTAAGGAAACGGTGAATAATCAAAAAGAATGATTTGAAGATCGGTAATTCTCGTGTAATGAGGTTGCTAGCCGCTAGAATATTCAAGAAGTTGTTTTGGACTTTCAGGGTTTGTCGTGCAGAATCTGTTAAATCTGAATTGAAGTATATTTTGGTCAGATTGCCCGTTTGGGACGCATGATACTTTTCCGAAAAGGAAATTGCGAGATCTACAAGAATCAATAAAGTGAGCACCGTCAGATTTAAGCCAAAAAATGTTGTCTTAACTGTCTGATTTGACATTTAGTATTTGTTTTGGTTTTCTAATTTATTTTGGATTTTGCTTTCTTTTAATCCATGAGGTTTAGGTTTGCTTGTTAGTTGTCCTAAAATTTTATTTGCTCTTATATAAGGAGTATCTATCAGTTGTATTAGTAATATTATATTTTTATAAACAAAACATTTGAGTTTTTTCTTAAAATCTGCAAGATTCTATGACCATTTTGAGCTAGCCAGCAATAACACAGCAACAAACTAACAACAGCACTCGTGACGAACGACAAACATAGCCCAAAAAGTTATGTTCAGAACAGGAAATCTCAGTATTTCATATTTACACAAACAGATATTTGAGTTCAAACAACTCGGCACATATACTAAACATTCCTGCTGCCTATGTCTGTCTGCATCAGGAAAATTATCAACAGCTGAGGAGTGTGTATCTTAAATTTCCATTGCTTTGAATGCATGTACAACTTTGTCCATTTGCATCATCATTACAGTTGATCCTCTTCACAATTTCCCTTGCAAAAGTCTCTGCCTCAAGAGTGCACACAATATTACACTCTTCAAGCACATCCAAATCCTTGGCTGCTGTGTAAAACCTCTTCCCAATTAAATCAATATCATGAGCACTATGACAATGCTCAAGAATCATCTTGTGAGACTCCAACTCAATGGCACCGAGTTCTAAAATGTCGCCTAGTAATGCAATTTTCTTTTCCTTGCAATCAATACTCTGCAATAAGTCAATGACAGCTCTGGTGCTCACAGGATTGGCATTGTAAACATCATGGACTATCTTGACTCCATTTCGAACAACTTCAGGCTCGGGCCTCATTTTGACAGAAGAAAATGCTGATAGAAAACAAGTTGAGAAAGTTGCAACTGCCGCTGCTGCACATGCATTGAGAGCCAAATGCAGACGGGAATCACAAATTCCACCCTGCAAAGGGAACACCACCATTTTCATGAAATGGTGAACGTAAGTCTGTAATCATTTAACAGAAGAAAGTGACATTATGAGTCATGACAAGGGACTTGGTACTCTCACTTCTACAACTTGACCGCAGAACCTCCTGTTCCTTGCATGTTATATTATCACTGTTTTGAACGAACCCCCTTTCCCAGTTGTGGCAGACTCGGTTTCCGATAACTCCGACGGTGTCGAAATCGTGGGCAGATTTCGTGATCCTGCCATTGACAATCTAGAGCAATCTCCAAAGGCTACTAGTGTTTTCTGATGTCTGCCGGCTGGCTTTAATCTTCACCGAGTTCAAGCGACAGTGTGGTGTCCCCGCTCCTTACAACTCAAAACTCTCTGAAGCCACTTGTACCGAGAATACCAGTTTCATATTCGTTAGCTTCTGGGTTCGGGAATGAATACAAGTTTGTATAAAGTTGGATGTTTCGCAAGTACAAGTTAAATGGTTGGGCCTTGTTTGCATGGGGGAAGTGTCTTCAGCACTTCACTAATACCAGACTTGTATCAAACACACATTCCCAACACAAATATACCAGAAATGTAATTGAAACGGGTGTCATACCAGTCTAATCTAACAATTCCACCATCCCTTTTGCAATTGGTCTATACACATTCATGTCCCCATTTCACTTTTCTTTGGGCATTGGATTCCACCCAATGGCTTATTTCATACAAGAATAGGAAAGACAAATAGCATTAAACTCATGCTTTTCCTAATAAAGCACTTCAGCTAAGAGCAAAATCATCCTAATAACCAACCCAAAAAGGGGCAATAGCTCAAGCTACTCGGTCTATCACTGTTCTTTGTACATTTTGAAGCTAAAATAAGCAAACGGCACACATTACCTATGAGCCATGTGAGGCATAGGATATGTCAAGGGGGGCATGTTCATTGGTGCCCCAGGAACAAGTGCTCCATGAGGCATAGGGGCTCTCACACCATATGCCATGTGTGGAGAAGGACCAGCGAGATTCACTGGTGTGCCAACAGCTGAGACAAGAGGTCCTCCAATTGGTTGCCCAATACTTGGTGCACCATACATGCCAACCCCCGGGGGTCCAGCTGCAGATTGTTTGGCTGATTTCCCAGAGCCAGATGAGCCTATTGCAGAACCATTTGTTTGACCAGTGATAGGCCCTTGGATTGTTGCAACTTCTCCATTGTCGACACTGGTGATGTCATGGATACTTGATCGCCTTCTGTCCTTGTTCATTGAATTCAAACGTATGAAGTACTTTTGTGCATGGCTTGCCACTTGAGTAGGTGTTCTCGTTACCACAAAGTTTCGTGATATACTTCGCCAGTCACCTTTCCCATATTTTTCCAAGCCTAGGAGAAATTGCCTGTCCAAGGGTCCACAAGAAGTCAGAACTCCTCAAGTAGAATATCCATTCCTGGTAGTGGCAGGAATGTAATTTTAACATATTATAATCTCAGTCTATTTCAGTAACATATATCCACGCCACAACTTTCAGAATTTAAATTGAAATCGAATTACTAGAATAACCCCTAAGAAACTTCTTCCCATTATCACAGAACTTCAATGCTGATAATCAAAATTAGCATTTCTTGATATCAGAATATGCACAGGTAGGTTATAGTAGAAAAAAATAAGGTCCTGACCAAAAAAAAGAAAAAAATAAGGTCAACTCTAAACGCATAGCTGAAATAACATGTAGAGCTTATTGGCTTTATTGATGTGACAAAGCAATATTTGCACTTGACTGCACCATCAAAGACCTAGAAGACATTGCAAGGTCCGTCTAAGATGGCAATATCTATGACATGTTAATATAAAGCTGTTACAAAATTTTCCAAAATGGAACATAATTGGACCATTTGTAAAAAAATATAAAAAAAATCGATGAAGACTAACAAGAGGATAAAATAAATAAAAAAGAGTAGCAAGCAACTAAGCTGCCAAGACTGAACAAATTACAAGAACCCAGGTGAAAGCAACAGTTGAAGCATTACATAAATTCCAACTAAATCTGACCCAAAAAGAGTTCAATAAACATTTACTAACCGACATACTTTTAAATTTTTAATACGCATACAGACAAGTCAAGCATAGGAAGTTTGATTAGAGAGACTCCATTGTTCCATTGTGGCAGGATAGAGCATCAAGGATTACAAATGACTCAAAGAATCCCAAACTGTTAATATCCTGTATGTGTCCTAAGATCCTTAAAGATCTCCTTCCAGGTGAATCGAATTCATTGATATTCAAGTAAAATGGGGGAGTGGCACCAATGCCAACAGTGCTTGGATGTCAATGAAGTGACTACCAATGAAATTAAGTTCCCTTTTCAGTAAATACCACAACCAAGGTCAACATTTTCCCCCACTACAAAGTAAACTGTGCTCTCATGTATAAGCTGTGTGGTGTAGTCTAACAACACTAAGAACACAATTTACTGATATGTTTAAATATGTTGGATGACACCACGCAGCTTATACATACGTGCATAATTTATTTACTAACCTATAATGATAAGAATCACAGTTTCATAGGCAGGTGTGGCAGTTCCCTTTTCAATTAATCCTAATCCCAACACTAGAATCAGTGAATCACTGGTTTCCTTAATATCAACACTAGATACAGATTAACTTAAAGGCACTTATTCCAGACAACGGTTATATCATTTGCTTCCATATTTACAGATTTAAGTAAGATCCTATAATGATGACCTGACGTATAAATAAGTTTAAAACACTATAAGGTACTTCCATACAAAGAAAATTCATCTTTCTCTCATAAATGGCACTATCCTGATAGGATATAGTACAACAGTATAGCATATTTGCAGATCAAAATCTAAATGTTGAAATATACCATGGACGATTCAACGAACTATCATCACCACAAAGGAAACTTTAAACAATTAAGGAAACTTAGAAACACAGAGTAGAGGGACAACTATTAAAAAAATTATTTTGAAAGTATATCTAGTTATAGCTATAAAGCCAAAGCCATGGGCCGCAAAGAGTTACCAATCTTTATTTTGATTAAGAGAGTTCCAAAAATGACATATCATTTGGGGAAGCAAACAATTAACTTGTAAATAATATACTAACCTGTGTTCATCTTCTGTCCAAGCAATCCCCTTGCGGCGTTCCTGATCTGCCCTTGAAGCCTTACTTCCATGATTAGATTCGCTGCCGTAGTGTCCCTTCTTACTGGTTCCTTCATCACTGGCAAGGCTTGCTGAACCCTCAGAAGATGAATTGTAGCAAGGCAGCGGAATACAACCAGCTTCGATCTGGCTTATATCATCAACTAAGAGCTCATAATGATGCTTTATCTCCTCTACGGATTTTCCTTCTACATCAGCTGCAATTTTCTCCCAATGATTTGGAGCATCCTCGGGATAAGTTGCCAGGGCATTCTCAAATGCCTTATCCTGCTCCCAAGTCCACAAGGAGCTAGCAACTGCTTCCTCCACAGACATCCTTGCAGTCGTGTTTGACTCCACTATCCAAGTATTGCGCGCAAGAAGATGAGAAGTAGAGCAAACTACTCAGCAATTTAGGTTAGACCCTTCTAAAGAGTATCAATCTTCAAGAACGGATTCTTGGGGGTTGGATCTAAATTAATTGAATAGTGGGTACCAGTAACAACATGGTTGATGAGGGTAGGCTAAATTTGGGGAAGCAGATTTGCTAGACCATAGAGTTGAGCAAGAAAAAAATCAGAGAGACCCAGAAAGCCACAGTATAGCAAAACCAGAGACCAGCCCCAATAAAAATCACAAAACTGAGTGAGCTATGTGAAGATCTCAAAGGTAATTTGCTACACACTCAAGAATTGGACTCTTCTGAATTGCTGACCTATTGATGAATGAAAAGGCAACAAAGTTCAGTTAGACCATGAGAAATATCTGAAAAACATAATAAGGAAGACGCAATAAATGTCAAATAATTATTGTGACTATACAATCAGTAGAATGGTAACTAGGGTTTTGACAGTGGTACATGAAAGAGACCATGGAGCAATCAAACCAAGGAAGAAAAACCGAGAAGTCCAAAGATAGCAATCATACTGCCACTTTCAGTTCTAAGAAAACAGTACAGGACTACAGGCCCACTGTTTTGAAACTCAATTTTACAGACAGTAAAACAACCACACATAAAACCAATTTATGAAAGAGAATAGAAAAACCAGAAAACAAACATGATAACTTGAATCGAAAACCCTATCAAAGATTAGGTAGCCTCCTTAATTCAGACTGAACAAAACCTGGCGGAATGGTCAAACCCCCAACAAAACATCCCCAGCTCAACAATCAACTACGAGTTTGAAATCTCGTAAATGCACTAACTTGGTATGATTCTTTTGGTTTAAAGAGAAATCCAACAAAAGGGTGAGCTCAAAGCCACCAATGAAATCAATTTCTGACAGATTTAACCAACGAGCAAACAGCTTTACTTTGATAGCCAGTCTAAGAATGTAAAATCCTAACCTTGAGTGTGGAACACCTTGCTTTCAATTCCTCAAGAGTAATTTACCACAAGTGAAATCTAGTATTTTACAACTTGCAGCAGTTGATTGCATAAAAATAAAAAAGGGGAGAGAAGCCAAATAAGAACAAAAGGCGAGAATATAGAAATTAGATAAACACAAGAAATGAGGGAAAACAAAGTGAAAAATTACAAAAGGGGGCACGCAATGAAATTATAAATGACGTTGATGGGTTATCCTGAAACCCAAACAGATGATGATGATGGCTCAGTTGGTCCCATCCCCAACAAACAACAACAACAACCAGTAGAAGACAGCTGGGATTTCATCCCAACTTGCAATTCCACACTGGGATTGAATCAATCAGCACGAAAGAAACACAGACAAGAGTGACTTTGAGTTTCTATTCTTTGTATCGAAACAGCAAAACCCAGTTGAGTTAGAAGCAGAGCAAAACAAAAGACAATTCTATATGAGAGAGAGTAACATGGGTTGGATGTATGAGAAGGAAGGCATCACCTTTTTCTGGTAGCCGAGAGAGAACCGGTGAGGGGAGACGAGTGTTGTGTGTGGTTTGTTTTTGCATAAAAGAGTCAAAAGAGGACGTTCTTTTCTTCTATATAAACATCGGAAGACTTTATCCTCATTTTTGTTTTGGACCCTTTTTAAAAATCCATGAGATTCCTTCCTTTTTAGATTACAATCATAATCATTCAAATTTGGATAATAATCGGTTTTGAGATAAATTGGTAAATTTTAGCAAAGAAACAAGATCACTTTTATCTACCATAAATAACTGATAAAGGTTGGTGCTAAAGCCGGCAGGCACATGAGAGTTTATTTGACCTGCAATTTGCATCTATTATTGCGGCTTTCTGATGGTCAATTTTAGACTACACAATCATATTATTAATATTGCATCATGCTTTCCAACGTTAGTTTCCCTAGTTTCTATTCCTCGGCTACTGCCACAACACGAACAAACAAAACTAGGATCCTTCTAATGAAAGAGCACAAAAGAGCCATTCAAATTTCGTGTTATAATGCAGGCCAATGCTTTTTAATTACAAGAATGTGAGAATTACATCCCAAATATACAGGCACAAAATTTGTAGCCAGTTTGCTGAATCTATATCACCTAATCTCACACCATAAGAAAATGAAGCTACATAGATGGTGGCTTGTGTGTAAAACTTTAGTAAACTAAAAGAATATCAGTACAAATCAATTATTAGTCGGAGAGTGCAAATAAATTCCTCTTGAACCAAATTCCAGCCACCAAAACTTAACCCACATATCTTTTCTCTCATCCTCTGTAATATTTACACCCCCGACGAAGAAGTCCGGTTTATCCTCTGTGCACCCAATTTTGGAGCAGCAGGTTTAGCTCCTCGGCCTCTTCCAAGCGCTAAGGATTTTGCCTTGGTAGTAGGTAGGGGAGCGGCAATTGCAGCCCATGGATCATCATCAACTGCTTGACTTGTGTTCAAATTCAAAGCCTTCGAACTTGTTTTGGGTGCTGGGGCGGCAATGGAACCCCACAAATCATCATCTTCATCTTTGGTAACTTGTGCTGTGTTTTTGGGTCGCAAACTTGCTGCTAGAAACAAGACACAAATCTCCAATTAATTATCAGTGACAAGAGTAGCAAATCAATAGAAGAACGAACAATGTGAAGTTCAGAAACAAGGTGTAGAACCAATAATTTTCAATTTTTTTATAATCAGTTATCATCTATGCATTTCTGCAATACTTCATAACCATTCTCACACAGTATGCGGGAAACAACAGGTTAATGAATTTAAATTTCTTCATGCAGCAGTTCATATATACCTTGCTTTGGCCGCGATTGAGAGACCGGCCGCTTCTGAGCAGCTTGAATGTTAACAAGAGCAGGAGATGGTGTTGGCTCTTCAAGGGGTTCAATATCATCCCAACCATCCTTGTCATTTTCATGCTCTTCCTGAATTCCATTTTCTAGCTCTCCCCAGCCATCTGTGGACGTAGGTGACTCCGGTACATGTTGGTCTGAGAAATCTGTTGTCAAACATACATGGGTAGGTGCTATGGTTGGAGTATCCATCACTAGGATTGCAAGAGAAAAACAATATCAGAGACTAAATGCGAAAGAACCATACCATAGGAAAAGAAAAGAAAATACAGAAAGCATCATATGTCCATAATTTTATTGTTTCCGATCAGCTAAACAAAATGTACCTAAGCTGTCATTGGAAGTCGTTTTAGTAAGAGATGCACTGGTATTGACAAGTGCAAGTGGAGCTTGTTCAGCAGGTTTACCCTTCAGAGTTAAAGAGCTCATTGCCCATCTGCATCATAATTATACATTTGCTTTAACTTGATTCCAGGAGAACAGTAGGAACTTTATAACATGAATACACAGTTTTAATAGAGCAGTGGGCACATCAAACAATAAGGTCGGAACCAAGGTATCATTACTATATATAAAACTGCATCAAGGTAGTGAAATATTAAAAGAGCAGTATGCACATCAAACAATAAGGTTGGAACCAAGGTATCATTACTATATATAAAACTGCATCAAGGCAGTGAATTATTAAAAGCGTATGCAATCTAAATTATCAATACACCAAACATGTTCTATCAATGCACACAGATTTTTAAAGCACATATATTCCACATCAAAGCAACCACACCACACTAGTCCGAAACAGTAATCTTATCTAAAAACCAAATTCCTCGTGTAAACTCTACTCCACATGTAGGAAATATCATAAAGATGTTTTAAGAAACAAGATATAATTGACAAAAGTGACTATCTCTTCAAACATAATCTGACTACTACCAACAAGTGAAAAAAACATCCAAACTCATTTAAATTGGTGTATGTGACAAAGAATAAAAGATTTTATAAGCAAACAAAAACTGATCCAGAAAAAAAATGCATTAACTATAAGGAAAAATACTGCAGCAAGTCTAGACCTCGTGTGTGTTTTAATACTCAGTCTCATTGACTGGTTACATACAACCAATAAGGCATCAGAGAATGGCATCCGAGAAAGCAGCATAGCTGCTGGTGACAAAATAAAGTTATCTAGTATTTGCACAAGACCCAAATCAACTTACCCCAGTAAACCAGCATTTCCTGGCATTGATGACATTCCGACACCTGCATCCCCAGCATCTCCTGAATTTGTCTATAAAAGAAAATAGCATGGGAGAACATCAATAAATAATATCAAAGTGAAAAACCAGTTGGTTTTCTAAAATTTCCTCTAAACCTCACATATTTTACATTACATAATTGTCCACGAAGAAAATGATTAATATGAATTACCATAAAAAGAGGGATTGAAATTGGCAACCCCTTTTTTACAAACCGTGCCCTCCTCCATGAGTAATTTTCCAATGGATTTGTGCATGGATGGGGCTGTGGTCTGTAAAAGGAGGTACCAATTTCACCTTCGTTAAAAGAATGTAACAAGGTTGAACCACTAAGACAATTAAAACATTCAATTTTCAGTTAGACATGGTATCTTATGAGCTATCTTTTCTTCCCCACCACTAAAACAAGCAATACAAATTTGCAGGCTGTCATGCAAATCCAAAATTGCTTCTGCTATACCTAGATACAGACATGACAGTAAAAAACACATGAAGCAGAACACATGAAGAATTTTAGCATGCACCTTCTCATAGGTTTGCTTCACTATCTGTAGAAACTGATCAACTGCTTGAAATGCCTTTGATCGAACATCACTGATTCAAAAATGGAAAAGAAAATATTCAAAAAAAAACAGAGTAAACCTCCCTATACTTATTGAAATGTCTTGGTAATGTCACTGTACATTTATTAAGTTGTACAATTGTATAAACATACAAAATATAGGGAAGATTTTGTAAGGCATAAGCATTTTGAGAGCTGTTAAGGTTCACTGGAAGTTAAGCATCCTTCTCATATACATATAGAAATACAGAGAAATATCAGTGTAAACCATCTACAGCATACTTGTCAGGATCAATGATAAGAACAACAACATTTGGGAGGATCCTAGTTGAAATCTCAGTGATGTCATAATAAGAACTGGTTGCGCATAAAGCCATAATACCTGCCAGAATACAACATTTAAGTCCACTGAAGAATTGACAGATAGGGAAAAGTGAAGAACAAGAAAACAGTGAGTCCTTCAAAAAAGAAGCTGGTAAAAAAGTAATGTATGAAACAGAAATTTCTGATACCTGCTGCTCGGGCAGGTGAGAAACTATCCCGTAATGCACGAACAGTAAATGCATTAATCAGAACTCTTTTCCTTGTCTGTGTTTAGATAAGAATGTTAACAGCACGTCTACACACTTTCATAAAATGACAATAGGATGCGTATGGAAAAGTAGATTTGGCAACTCAATTCACTAACCCCTTCATTCAGGTGGCTTGCAATGTTCCCTAATAATATAGTAGTGTTTGTTCTAATTGCAGGTTCTTCATCAACCTGCAAGACAGAAATTCAACAGACAAACAGCTTTAGTGTTGAACTTTTCAATCAGTCACATGTAGAACACATATACAAACATAAGTATGCAGGTGATAACTTTTAATTCAGAAGAGTCATACCTGTAACTTTGAAAGATACTTCAACAACGACCCTGAAATGGTACGTTGAGAAAGCTATACATAAACAGACAAACATGTTAGATAATAACAGATATAGAACTGAACTAACCACCATGTGCCAAGATTCTGAACCAGAGACGCTTACATACTGACTAACACACAACTCACACAACAAAGTAGGGATCCTTGACAGCAAGTATTCTAGAACCATGAAATTGCACTAACCTTAGGAGCGAGAAAAAGCATCGACTTTAGAGTCAGTTCCCGAAGAAAAGCAGATGTATCAGAGAAACCGGTAGCGACGTGGGGATAAACCTAATTCAAAGATCACATGCAAATTTGCAACTTAGATACTAGTACTAAAGCGCAGACTACTAGGATAGCAACAAAAACGTAATGTTTGATCACTGAAATATAGTTAATCATTGACTTCTTACTTGTTCATCAACAATTTGTGCTGACAATGATTCTCCAAACTGATCAACATGTTGCAAAAGACTAACTCGAATAGCTCGGTCATTGGAAGCAAACAGTTTCACAATGGTTGGCAGCACCTAAATAGCAATAATTATATGAAGTCAGTTACACACATTAATTAAAAAAATAGTAGAAACCTAGGAAATTAAAATTAAGAAAGAGCAACGATTCAAGACAAGTTTAAATCAAAGCGAAAATTCATATGTATAAGGTCAACACAGAGAGTGCAGAACCACTGACCTTCACACTAAATTCTTCAGTTGACAGCCAGGAACCCATTTTTAATAATGCAGTCAAAGCAGGTGCAGTAGCTGAACCAAATTCAAGGGCAGAAGCTAATAAAGGAAGTAACTGTAGAAACCAGGAGTTAATATTATAAGTTGGCACTCAAAGTTCACTATATATTTCAACTAAACGAATCAAAAGTACCTTCTTCAGCACAATTTGATGAGGTAGCTGCTCTGCCAAATTTGGAAGCTTGCGGAAGAAAGTATCTTTCTCAACACTATCCTTCAAATTTAGAATTTCCATGAAGTGTATTGTATCCACCAACTTATTTTGAAAATAGGCTGTGAATCATTTTGTTGCAACACTCAGTAGAATAGAAGAAACTAAGCTAAGAAAAATAAAGATACCACAATATGAAGAACATGACAGGTAGAAAGGAAATGACACCCAAGTATAACGCAAACAGGAAAAGAACACAGGATATGTATAAGATGACCAAAAGCATGCAAGTTCTCAATCATCATTCCAGAAAGGGCTCACGTCTCTACCATCTCCAACATTCAGTTAAGATTGGGAGCTTCAAGACCTGTGAGACCCATGGCCTATACTCGGTGTAAGATTTATCACAGTCAAGCTAACTTCTTCACGTAGTTACAAATTCATAAGTGTGTTTTATATTTTCTTTGTGATCAATTGTACAAACTAGGAGTAGAAGGCTAAATTTTATAGTAGAAGGCTAACACGGACTAATATTGCACTAATTACAGATACTACCATCATTTTCTAGACTATAATTTGCATCTCAAAGCCATAGAATCATAGGCACAATCCAGTCAGCAAACTAATAGGTACTACATAATAGAGTATACAATTGCTGATCAATCCTCAAACAATGAAGCAGAAAAGAATTCTTAAAACTACAGTTCTCTTAGATATATTCAGATAATTCAAGTTAAGAAGGAAAGATCACCGCTGTTTTCAATAAGCTTCGATGTATTCAACCTACGAGAAGGCATGGAACTCAGGAGCCGCTGATAATCTGGAAGCAGAGACTGTGAAGCAAGGAAATACAGAGATGAAAATAAAAATGAATCTTTAAAAATATCAAGTCCAAGGAAATTAGACAAATTGTAGACCTATATCAAGATAAATATGTACAAGAGAAGCTAAAAAGACTAACTGCCAAGGCTCACCTTTGGAATAGAAGCAGTGTTTCGCAGCTCCTCTGTTTTACTTAACTTCAGACCAGAGAAGAGCTCGTAGATAAGACACCCTATCAAGTTTATAATAAAACTTAGATTCTCAAAGGAAGCCTATTTAACTTGAAGAATCTAAATTTGCATAATAACTTGAACAGCACAAATTAATCAGCATTACAACAAAATGGATCAGCGGTCACTAAAAATACTATCAAAGCCAATACAACAACATTGACAGTAGAAAAGTGTTTCCCAAGACCTTCAAATCTACCAGCTGACTTAAGACTAGAGATACAGTAGCTCTCCACCCACAAAAGATTCCGAAAAGGAATACATCTCAGTTTCAGGACAGCAAAGATTTGACAACAAAAAAGCCAGAAAAAGATCCACTTACTTTCCACCTTTACCCCCATAAACTCTACTCCTTTTCAACTAAACAACTCAAAATTTTCATTTTAAAACAAGTTTCTGAACACAACTTTAGCCTTTTTCTCTGTAAATATCAGGATAAATAATGATGCAGAGAACACCCAGTTCAACCTTATATCCAGAACGACCCATACTACAAACCTCCAAACAATAAAAGTTAGACGCAACAGAATTCGAGATTAATTGTTCTCACATAGGACAGTTTAAATGTCATTTCTACATATCTTCAAAGAATGAATTTAGCTGGATCATCAAAATATCCTTTACAAATCAACCTTGACATAACAAATCCATAATCATGTTCAATAACAGACTACTAATCAACTACAGACTTACCCAAGCCCCAAGAGTCAATGGCCCATGGAGGCGACTTTCTGACTGCCACCCAATCAGACTTCAACAACTCCACCGGTTTGTATTGTGATCCAACAAGCCAGGCATATTGCTGAAATTAAACAATAATTGGTGAGAGTCATAAAGCAAATGTGACTATTTCTAAGCACTTTGTAACAAAAATTATTAGATCATTCGAGTGATGAATCAAAAGTAAGCTCCCAAACCAAGGCCAACACAATTCAAGAAAGGAAACAGCAGTCTATAAAGTATCGGATCACAATTGAAAACTAGGCTTACCAGCATTGGTCCAGTAGCCGCCTCGTTGCTGCCATCAAACTCGGACAGAACATCAAAGGCATGTAGCTTCCAGTCCAATGTTTGAGTTACAACTACACTGGCCACACAAACATTGGCATGGACCAGTTTACAATCGTTGTTTAAGAAACTAACAGCTTTAGCAATCTGGTGCAGGCCCCACGCGTAGTATTCATCCCTGAGATCAAGACGTAAGCAAAGTTACAGCACGGCAGATGATATGCAGTAAACAAATTATGACGCTCAAGTAACCTTTGGATGTTCTGCAAACTGAGTTCCTTGATCTTCTCGGAGAGAGGCATAACAGGCTCGGTGACAATGTAGATAGTGTGCTTGGTGGTAGAGGCATCCACGGTTTCGGTTTCGGTACTGTGGAGAAATGACAAGATGTTGGGATGTCTGACCTGAAATGAAAGCAAGGACAAGTCAGTAGGAGAAAGAGAGCAAAAGAGAGGGAAGGAAGGAGGGGGACAAGTAAGTTACAGTGCGGAGACGCTTGACACCGTTGCGTGCAGCGGCCAAATGGCCATCCTGAGCGCTACTTCCGCTTATGGAGAATATGGAGACCTGAGACCCGTCGTCCTGATTTTCCAATTCGAACTTTGTTCAGATTCTAATTCATTTGTTTACGAAATTAAAACTGAGAGAGAAGACAACCGACCTTGGAGGTGCCCCTGCAGTGAGTCCAAGAGCCCCAGGCGGAGGGATAGGGCTCTCCGATGTTGTATGGCAGATCCTTGGGTCCACTCCCAGATCCACCCACCACTCGATTCAAGAATTTCAACATCCCGTCTTCTCCTTGTTCCTCTTTTGCGCTCTGTCAGATCCACAACTCTTGGCTTCTCATACTCCCTCCGATTCTTGTGTTTAAGTTCCTTCTTTTTTCTTTTTTTCTTTTCAAATCTCCGAATAATCGAAAATGGGTTGGATCCTGCTTTTGTCCACGTTATTAATTTAATCTCCGTTTACTCGGGTCTGGTCAGCTTCATCAGATGTTTTAGTTATTTTGTTAATCAAAAATTATTAAAATATTCATATATGTGATTTACTCATTATAAATTTGAAAGACTCATGTTTGACATATTTACATCATCTATTGATTTAATCTATTTTGATTCATTAACGATCATCAATTTAGCTGAAAATTTATATAAATGATTTACTTATATAGATCTATAAACTGAACGGTTTGAGATCTGAGTATAATAAACCATTAAAGGAAAAAATCTCTAACTAGTCTTCAACAAATCCCCTTCTTGTGAAAGTGTGCTTATAAACACATCTTAAAATCTTTTGAACATTTGCAACATATTGAATTCATGTTCTTAATGGTTTGAATGACTAAATACTTTACGACTATCAAATATTATAAAGCAATTTTTCACCAAAGAAAAAAATTGTAAAGCAATTGAAACAGTTGCTTCGGATGTTAGGATGTTTTCTATTTCCCCATATGCATACCTTAAACAACTTTGTTTTTTGATACATTTATGTACATGTTGTCCCTTTAAATTTCACGCAGTTTAAGTCAAAAAATTTTACTATATCGCACGAGTTTTGATGTTACTGAACTAACATACCCAATTGATGTTTGAAGCCTAATAAGCGTGACACCTACAATCATCATGCCACAACTCTAGCCCCACTCGGGTCACTAGACCACTCGACAAGTGTTAATCAAAGCCGCCCTCAACCTCATGAAATCCGCAAATAACATGAAGGGTTTAGGCTAAGATTAACAAATGCGGCTTCTCCCTACATGTTACACTTTAAAAACCACAATAAACTTCAATCAAATATGAAACAACAAACCTCCTAAATATTTACTAAGTTACAATTATTACAACATATATGGCATGAAAATATACAAATTCGGCACAAACACAAATAGACAATGTACAAATTTGCAATACACAATATACATTCGAAACATATGTGTTTTGGCACACACATGCTTCGGCACCTACAAGAAAACAATGTTAATTCACAAACATATACATACACAAAACAAAAATCCTTTTTAGCATCCCCGGCAACGGCGCCAAAAACTGACGAGGCCATTAGTTGACCTGTGCAATTTAAAAAACCCTATCATTGTAGTAACTGTAAGTAGGGATCGTTCAAGCCGGGGACACTAGGGAAGGATTATATCTACATCAAAACAAGTTAGTAACATTCACAAATATAATATAAACATACAAGTACAATTCTGTCACAACTATACAAGTATAAACATATATACAAAATATTATGGGGAATTTATATGAGTTGGTTCGAAATTTAAAGAAAAGAAGCAAAATATTTACATACATTGGTCAATCAATACTCAAGCATAAAATATGGCAAACACCGATTAGAAAACACATGAGTTTTATGACAGATTAAGTTACTACGTTTATGTTATCATAGATGCAAATTAATTCCAACTTTTATGACTTCTTATGTAACTTAGAACTTACGACGCGCATCATCCTAAGTTTATGTGTCATCTTGTTTAATGCTTACGACGCGCATCACATTAACACAAAATACACTTATCGTTCACGAGTCGTTAGAGACATGATCCTAGGTATGTCGTCACTCATCCTATTAGCATGTAAATCACTTACCCTAGCAAACCTATGCAGCAACTAAAATTGAGAACCCGACGCGGTGAACTCAACCCTAGATTACTACGGCAGATTAAACTCCCCCCTTAGAAACATCCAGGCCTAGACTATCTTCAGGTTCGATTACGTGATCAGGTAAGCAATAAATCAATTCAACATCTACTAAACACAAACATAAACAACTTAAACTAAATCATAATCCTAACATGCAATCTAAATCGTTACACAAATAACATATTCATGTGCAAATCACCAAGAAGAGTTCATAAACATGCTTATTATGCAAAACCAAAAACCAAATCGTATATATATCAATAACAACTGTCTTTACACAGAAAATACATACACAAACCATGAAATTATTCATCCTTAACCTACCTATAAGGTTCGGCAAAGATGAAAAGGGAATCGGTTGAAGAAAGGCAGTCGGCAGCGAAGGGGAACGGCGGCGGCAGCTTGTGTTGTCTTCTGCGTTAAAGGGTTTTTGGGTAGAGTTTGGCTATACTATGTTTTGAGCAATTGAAAGACACTAAACTAAGAGCTATACATGTCTATTTATACAGAAAATTTCGAACAAAACCCTAGGGAATTCGGGAGCTTCAAGGAGACACAACCTTTGTTGGACTTGGAATCCTTCTTGGACTTGGTTTCCTCCTTTCATCTTTGGACAAAGATTTCGACTTGGACCTTGGATTTCTGATTTCTTGGACTCCTCTACATGTTATTGGATCCATGTAGGCCTCTTACACAAGTTCTTGGGCTCATAGGCAGCCGAAATCATGGACAAACTCGGCAAGGACAGACTGGCAGAAACTGCCCAGTTTTGCAGCTTGACCTCTGTCCATTGTTTTGATCATAACTCCTTCATCTGAACTCCAAATGCTGCGATTCAAGAAGATCTGAAAACTAGACTTCTGTAGCTTTCCAATGATATATGGCTTGTCCTGAGATTCCTCCTGGATCTTTAGATATGATTTTCCGAAGTTGATGTAGGGTTTCTGTAAATTTCTGCTCGGATCAAAATCTTATGTTTCGGAGTTTCTTCTTTTCCATGGCTTCTTTTGTTGTCTTCCATGAGTCCAATCTTCATGATTCTTGTTCTCATATGCTCATTTACATGTCATCTACATATTAAACCAAATTCATCAAAAATGACAATGTAAAGGTACGGTGAATCATAAGAGAAATAACCAAGTCTTATCCAAAATCGGTTTTTACAACACTTAAGCACAAATTTCTGTATAAATACATGTTTTAGCCATTGCTCTACAGAAAAACCCTTTTGACTCAATATAAGTAAAAATGACCTTACTAAGGAATAAACAAGGTACAAATGAGGGTAAAAACATATTAAAAACATAGCGTAAAACGCACTTATCAAACTACCCCACACTTACCCTTTGCTAGTCCCTTAGCAAACTGACTCTAAAACAAAAACAAAACCAAATGACTTAAAAACTTCTAATACCCTTAGAAAGATTGTCTCAAGATCTTTATCATGCATAACCTTCAAGTTAGAACATTCGAATGAAAAACATAATTGCAATGCTTCATAAGCATGTATCATAGCATAAACAAGTAAGATATGAGATCATATAGCACAAACATGTATGATAACCTTTCCTCCTTACAATGGCATACTCTCTTCTAATCACTCATCCATGGTATTCACTCAATCATATATGCAAGGGAAAAGATGATAAAATAACAAATAACTTGCATATTTCATTAAATAAAAGCAAATAGAAATTCATGGAAAAAACCTCATATAACAACTATGTGCAATAATGGACCAAAACTATATGTTTAACTCATGAGAAAATCTCTACAAATCAAATTTAGCTATCTTAAGAATCATGAATTAATCTCAATAAAAATGGTTGTAATGGGGCTTGGTTTCATAAGGTAGGAATTTTTAGGATAAATGGTGATTTTAAGACGTCACCAAGACTTTAGCAAATCTCGCTCCTCCTCATGTCTTCACTTCAAGGGTCAAATTTCTTCATGTTGGACCCATTCGTCATTTTTTGACTTCTCCCCATATTGTGAACAGGACAAAGGTCACATAAACACTTTTAGACCTTCAAATATTCACTAACTCCAAATTCACAAAACATTACAACACACCATGAAAGAATTTGTGCCTTGAACTTTTGATCCGAAACTCTTTTATTTTCCGATTTCTTCTTTCTTTTTTTTCTTTTTTTTTCGGAAATTTTTTTCATAATAATTTTTTTTCTTTCGAATATACACATTTCGGCACATATACAATACAAAACATTGGTGTTTAACCCCACACTTGCTTTTTATTACCTTGTTCACCCCACACTTGCTCTTCAGCATCACGCATTACAGCTCCATCAAAAGTACTTTGCCAAGTCTTGATAACAAGGTAAAGGTTTAGCTATTCTAAGCAAAGGAATTCTGTTTAAAGGTGATGAAATAAAAGGCTCAATGTAAGCTCAAAGGGGTTAACTAAGGAGTCCCACGACAGGCACAAAATAGGCATAAGTTTTATTTGGCAATGGTGGTGATCCTAATGAGATTTAATTCAATCATATTCAAAATCAAGACATGTTATGATTATAAAGTTTCGAAAATCACATAAGCAAGTTCTAGAAAATTCTAGAGTCCATTAAAAAGCTATAACACATAGTCATTGAATATGCAAAGAATAATGAGGTTTTAAAAGATAGTGAAATTTCGAAAAAATTTAAGCAAAAATCGGCATATCACTAATGAAAGAAAGTTTTTTAGGCTCAAAAGCTCACATAGGTTATTTTGGAACAATCTAATCAAACATGCATACTTCATTATCAATCAAATCTCAAATATTCATACTAATTCACAATATCCATGAAACTCGCAATTTCTTAAGATAAATGTTAAACCGTCAATCATGCATTCAAAGATATAGTTCATCATAGACTTTTAAGGGTATATCCTAAGACTCGAAAACAAATAAAACATTTTTAAAAACAAAAATTAAATTTCGAAACAATTTTTTTTTATAAAAATTACTGAAAATATTAAAAATTGGAAGAAAATTTCGACATAAATTGAAAAACATAAAAATAACAATATGTTACTATGTAACCTCTACCCCACACTTAGAAAATTACATTGTCCTCAATGTAAAACGAAAATTATGTCATAATTTTCCAAGCTAGCATATAAGTCACATAATAATCAAAATATCAACCATAAAAGTGAAGGGATAAGAAAATGCAAACTCTCGTTGATGGAATTCAATAGCGACATGTTTCACCTTCAAGCTCAACTCAGTTTTTGTGACGTCGACAAGTCTGAAGATGATAAGATGACAAAGATGTTCTTGACTTTTCTCACTCAATCTAAAGTATTGATGAACCATTCATCAGGCTCGTACAACGAAAAAAATGAATCAGATCTTGTGACATATTTGAAAGGAGAAAGAGTTCACGTGATTCGATTTGGCTATGGATTTCTTTATGGATTATCGGGAGCCTTGATTCTGCATGCGAAGTATTTTATCATTTAGAATTTTGGGTTCCTGCAGTTTGCGGGGCACGAAATCCTCAATCGGTACAATTGGAGGGTTAGTTGATCGCTATAAGTATGGGTGAATACTGTAGATATAGCGTGTTAATGATTGACTTTGACGCCGAGTTATTGAGTAGTTTGATGACGAGTTGTTGCTTGACGTCATGAGGTTCGAACCAGGTGATGGTAACAAACTTTGTTCTCGTTTGGGTTAGCTGTTTCCAGCGAGTGGAAAAACGTGGACAAGCCTTTGAGTGGTTATAATCCGGCTTAGGCAACAGGGAATTGTTGCCAAAGGATGTTTTCAGCGCATGACAGAATTTGTTATCTTTTCGTGAAAAACAATAGTGATTTTCATGAGGATTACAGTTGGTGGATCAGTGATAGGCAGTGTTGTATTCCACCTCATAAATGAGATGGAGTACAGTAAGAATTCGGTGATCTAGTTGATCAATGATTCAAGAGAAAATCGTTGTGATCTGCGATAAGACTTCAGATGCTTTAGTTTTGACCCAAGAAGAGTGGTCGGGTGTTAGAAAATAAGAGAGTATTGGAGGTTATCATCCACGTAAGGAGTGCTACGTTGGTTAATTGTGACATGTGACAAGGTTACATGAGTTTGTGGAATATGTTGGGTATCCTTGGGGTTATAATGGATGTCTAATGTCACGTATGTCCATGTTACGTAAATAAGTTTATTTCCTTACATCCTATTTCAATAGCCTTCCGGCTAGTACTAGAAATTGGCTTATAAGGAGGATCGGTAAGGATGTTGATCGTAAAAGGCAAGTGTATAGAGTTATGACAATTCTATTCGTGAGGCGATTCAGAAGAGTTCTCAGAAAGGAGTTGATATTGGAGAACAATATTATTATTTTAAGTGGTACTATCCCCCACTGTGTTAGACTTCGAGTATAGAAATTTCGAGAACGAAACTTTTATAAGGTGGGGAGAATTGTCACATCCCGATCCTAGAATTGTTTTACGGTTAGGTACTTTGGTCTTTTACCATTTAAAGTAACCGTTTAACCGTAAAATGATCATAAAGTAGACTTTTCGTTAAGTCGAGAATTTGAGAAAACTTTCTTCATGAAAGTTGCTGAGGGCATCGTTACGAGTTCGTGGACACGTAGCACGCTCAAATCGGAGTTCGTGTGTGAAAGTTACGGTCTAAAAACGAGTTTCAGAAAACTCTATAAAAAAGGGAAGTTACTGTAGGTAGAAAGTAAAAATCAAAACTTACCGGGACTTTCTCTCTCCTCTCCCCCGATGGAAAACGCCTGCCGGACCTTGAGCGTGCCACAACGCCACCGTCCGGCCACCAATCGCCGCCGCACCGGTCCCAAAAGATCGGCCTCCGAGTTTACTTCATTCTTAGGTAAGTTTTCCGACCTAACTTGCCGTAAATCGGGAGAAATTCTGATTTGTTCATCATGTGTACAGTGATTTGTTCTTGATCGGATTTCTCCCTCCCTAGATTACCAATTGTTGAGTTCTTTATATGATTAGGATGAGTTTTAGGAGTACTATAATCCCCTAGAATTTGATAGCTTGATTCGAAGTGTGTAGGGAGAATTGAGAATTTGAAGTTTAGAAGTGTAAATTTTCGGGTTTTACTGTTCATCACGTAATTGACCTAGTTAGATGCCGAATTTGCTTTCGAGTTGAACTAGAAAGTTGTTCCAAATCACGAGACGAAGCTGCTGGTAAAATTTGGTGGCGATCGGAAGTCATCGGAATTTTGGCCGGAATTTCTGCCGACAGCCGCCATCGGCGGTGGAGCTGGCGGCGGTGCCGCCACTTTTTGGGCAGTTTTTCATGCCCATTAAATAGTATATAATGTGAGGAGTCTATGGTTTAAATTTGGTAATTTTTAGAGGAGTTTTGGTTAGGTTTTGGAATTTTCTAGTTTAGTATTATTGGCGGATAATTAAATATTATTCCGACCATCGATTATTATCGGATAAGATTTAAGAATTATTTTAAGGACTCCTAAGTTATTGGTGAAGGTCGGAGATTTTTAGTTGACAATTTGAGGAATGTGGAGTCGATGAGCGAGCTGGACGCTTTTAAATGTGTATGCATATGCTATTTAATTATTATTCTAGCGTCCAGAAAATTAATATTAATTATGGAACAGGACGCGAAGAGGCTCGTATTGTGGAGACTTGGCTTGAGCGGATTTCAGGTTTTCGTCAGGCTAAGGCCTCAATCTGTGAGTGGACTTTTATTTTAAATATAATGCATGCAACTTTTTTTATATTAAGTTTCTCCTTTATTTATGAGAATTTCCTCCATATTGAGATTTATGGTGATTTTTGGAAAATGAGAATTTAATACTTTTAAAAATAAGTGAGCCGGGGAAGAGGCTCCTACATTTCCCGTGATTTTAAATGATTTTCCCGGAATATGGTTTTTAATTGTTATCACCATTTTGGGTTTTGGAGGGGGATTATTTTTAAAAGGGGAAACTTGACTCTTAGATTTAACGATTTTAAAGTAAAGTTAGAGAACCGGTTTCAGGTTCCTGAAAATATTTTAAATCCAATATATTTGGGGTAAAGTCATGGAAGTTTTGACTTGGTTTTCGATTTATTTTACCACGAGGTTTTTAAAGGATTTTCAAGGATATAGTTATATGTATTGCATGCTAGCATGGACCCTCTCCAGATGGAGATGGTACCCTCTCTGGATAGTAGCTGGTCTGACCCTCTTCGGTGGTAGCTGGTCAGTAGGACCCTCCCGGATAGAGCAGGTCAGGACCCTCTTCGGTGGTAGCTGGTCGGTTGGACCCTCCCTAATAGAGCGGGTCATAGGACCCTCTCCGATTGAGCTGGTCAATAGACTCTCTCGTGGTAGAGCTGGTCGGTTGTTTTCTCGTGGTTGTGGTTAATACCCCACATTTAAATTATGGATTTAAGCAAAGGGATTTATTTTATGATTTATTTATTCATTTCCTATTGGTTGCGTGCATGTGAAGTTTGGAAAATCAAAAGGAAAACATGAAAAAATTTTACCTTTTCATATTTGATTTTCGTCCACTCACGCTAATATTTTTTAAAATGTTTTTCCCTGGGCCCTTCGTTTTCAAATGCTCAGTGTTACAGGGTTCCTGAGAGGAGGTCGCGCGTACCGAAGTCAAGGCATAGCTAATTAATCCGTTGTTGCTCACTTAGTGTTTTAGATATAACTTCCATGTAGACTGCTCTGATTACCCCAACCATGTTAGTGGAATAAGATAGTAAAGCGTAGTTGTGACTTAGGGAGCAGGATGGCTCCAGAAGTTGGGGGTGATTTAAATTATTCATGGAAGTACTTAGTTGGTTTGTAGGAAGGGTTGTCCATTTCAAGGGGGTTTCGGTAAGAAGTACCCTTGAGGTGGTCCCTGCAGGATTTACTTCGGGTTAAAAGAGTTTTAACCAGGGGTGGGTCCTGACAAACGCGTTGATGCATCCACCTGGACCATGAAGTATCTGAACCGTCCACATTCTGGATGGATGGGTCCATAAATATCTCCTTGGATACGCTGGAGAAATAAAACGTTCTGTGATTGTTTTAGCAAAAGAGGGTCTTGGTATAAACTTAGCTAAAGAACAAGCTTTGCAAAATGACTGATGAGCGTCGGAAAAAGTCATCGATGCATCAAGAGAGGACATAGACACCTCACCCGTGTTGATGAGTCGAGGGATGCCTACGGGACCACACATCGGGGGCCTTAGTGCCGGCCGGGTGGTGCCTAAGGTGTCGCACACCTGAGGCCTCAATGTCTTTCGGGAGGTGCCCAACGAATCGCACACCTGGGGCCAGTCGGGGGTTGCCTCTGGTGGGTACGGTGTCGTCATCCTCAATGGTGATGCAGTGCTCTAGTAACTTTCTCTTGGACCAGAAGAAATGATGTCCATGAGAGTTTCTCAGAATTTTAATCATCATATCTCTTCCAGGGTGTCCTAATCAATCATGCCAAAGCATGTAAGAGTCGGAGTCCTAAAATCATGTTTGGCGACTGCATTGGATTCGATAACCCATATCTTAGTGTCATACAGACCACTAGAACGACCCTTTAGTTTCTCAAAGATGCGTTTACGTCCGCATTCATTTGAAGTTATACACAGAAATTCACTTCCATTCTCGCAATGTGTTTCCAAATGAAAACCATTGGCGTGGATGTCCTTGAAGCTCAACAAAGTTCGATTCTTTTTTGAGGCATAGATAGCATCTACAACTTGAATTCAAATACCTTTGGGCAGCAGAAACTCAGCTGAACCCCCGCCTTGTACCACGGGTGATGATCCAATCATGGTAGTCACAGATGTTTGGCACGGGACTAGATGCACAAACAATTGGCTATTCCTCAAGATAGTGTGGGTAGTCCCACAATCTGCAAGACACTCTAGTTCCATACCTACATCATAAGGTAGAGACATAAGCATGTAGTCACACAAGGACTCTGCTCAAAAGATGCAAATCACATAATGCAATCCCGAGTAAAAACAATTTCTCGGACAGTATGACCTCTGCTCACTAAAACTAGCATAACTCTCACGTCGTGATGGCTATGAACAAACCGTAAAAACCGTTGGAAACAAGACTCGGAGAGATTTTCAGTGATATAAGGTTTACGTTCTAATTTATCCAGAGCTGAAAACCACACTCAGATTAAGTTACTGCCCAATAGGTACATATTTACTGGAGGTTTGTTTTTACAGAATTTGTACATGAGAGGATTTGAAAACCTCAAGTGATGTCGTAGGTGGCTCCTAGGTCACTAAGCCTGCGTTCTAATCTCCATTAGATGGACTTAGAACAACATTATCATGTTTTACAATTGAGGATAGTGTCAAATATAATCGAACAAAAGGAGATAAGAACATCGAGAAGTAATAACTTTTATTAATCAATACACCAAATGGCTACAACGAGATCTCAGAAAATAAAAAGGTGTCCAAAAACCACCAACTAACTTCGGCACGGACATCATGCCTTAACATAAGCTTGATAAAGAGACAATGAGAACAACCATAAGCCTAGTGACATCAAAAGTCACCGGTTTCCATGTCGGTGTTTGAATCCTAAAAATCAGCAATCATGAGGTGTTTCCATCATGATCCTCTGTACAATTACTCTCAAAAAACTATTTATATGCCTTTTATGTAGCAATAACATGGGAAGGAGCCCGACATTGCTTAACCTAGTGGTCCAAAGATCCACACCGGAGGCATTTAGGCATTGTGATGGCCTAGCATTGATCGGTTTTGCTTGTTGAACCGGTTTGGGGGGAGCACCGTGGCGGGGCCCGGGGGCAGCATCCTCTCTCTGCCATACATTGGGGCGGCCCTTAGGCTTGCCAAGCTTCCTATTACGGGAGCCACTCCATGAGTTGTCCCCAAGGAGGTATGGTTCATGTCGTGCATATGATTCAGGACGTTCTCATGGTTTGTTATGATGAGCTTTCTCACTATTGGGCCGGTTATAGTTATTTTCTGGAACAGTCATGGTCCCAACAGGTCTTATATTGTTTCGATCCAAGAGCTTGTTATCTTTTTCTTCAGTAAGTAGCTAAGTTATGAGATCACTAAAAATTGTGATCCCCCGCTTATTTTTATACTCCAAGCGATACTGTTTCGTCAACACACTAGCTGATCTTGGAAAAATCAACAATATTTTTTCAATAAGATCTTCCTCAGTCTTCTTCACACCACAGCAGAAGCCAAGCCGTGCATGCATGCACAACATGTCTTTTTGATACTCCCCAATATTGGGTAATCCAAGAGGCACACGTTAACCCATTGCGCCTGTAACTCCGGGAGGAGTGCTACATAGATGTTACCAAACCTCTCCGCTAAAGCATCCCAGAGTACTTGCTGTTGGTCAATATCTTGATACTGCCACCTCAATGTAGTGTCAAGATGACGACGCAGAAACATCAGAGCCTTAGATCTAATCTTTTCATTAGGCGCCTGCTGCGGGGTCGAAGGAGGGACTATGGTGTAGGTGAAGTCCTTGCCAATGAACGTCTGCTTGACATCCATGACCCAACGATGATATTCCTTACCGTCGGCGTTGAGGATATCAAATTCCACATGAGACTTGTCCATATCTCTGCATACAAGAATTCAAGCGATAGTTAGTTTTCCGAGACCACGAGGGTTCGATGCTTTGAATTCAAAATATATTGAACGTTGTCCAACAACGTGGGTGCTCTAAGCGACCACTTTAATCGAAAAATGTAGAATGTTGTCCAACAGCATGGGTGCTCTAAGCTACCACTTTAATCTAATTATCCCAACGTCGGATACCAAATGACGTGGACCCGTAACACGGTTAGTGTCGGGATTTTACCTGCATGCACCAAATACCAAGCATAGAGTGGAGATGAGGAAGGGAGAAACCGATTTTATCCTCCCCGAGTTTAGTCAACTTTGAAACGAGTTTAGAGTTTCAAAGACATACCTTGATGATAGGGTGCGGCTGCAAGCAAAGAAGGGTGAGGCTGGGGGTGCTGCGGCAAGAACCCCCGTGTGCGACCAGAATTAGGGTTTTTTGTTTTCGGTGCGCAGGTGCACATGGGGTGCGTAGGAGATGCACAGGGGTGCGCAGGAGGTGTGCAGCAGTGCCCATAAGATGCGCAGAAGGTGCACAGGGGTGCCCAAAAGGTGTGCACAACGGGTGCGTGCAGCAGAATTATATATTTTTTATTTTGGGTGACGGTTTGCTTTATGTTAGAGACGTGCTGATAATGTGTCTTAAGAGAAAAGAACTGTATTATTAATATGATAAGAACTCTTTATATAAAGAGCTTCATGAATTAGAGTTTAGATAATATAGGAGCCCTTTCTCTATTTAAGCCTACAAACCCGTAGACACATATGCTCAAACATGCTGTATCAAGATTAAGATTAGGGCTTAATATTAATAGATACAACGGGTATTGTGTTACGGCTAAGCAGGATTCTCACTCCCAGACGACACACTCTTCTCGTTTCTTCCTCAGATCGATTCATATTCATACAAGTAGTTGAATGCTCGCTCTCAGAAACCCTAGCTCGTCTCGTCTCTTCTCTGCTTGGTCAGTCTCTAAATTAGCGCAGCCCAGCTAGAGAGAGACCTGGTTCAATTAGTCAACACTCTGTACTAGAAGAGAAGAGAAGAGAAAGCCTCAAACCTGCTCCCTTCCAATCTCCAAATCCAGAAACAGAAATAGAAACGGGGGTTGAATAATGGGGAGGGCGTCAGTACTGATATACATCACCGTAGCGTTCCTAGTGCTGCTGCTCATCTCCCAGTCCCCCAAGAAATCCGGCAACCACCGCCACCGCCGCCTCAAGCTCCGCTCCAACTTCACATTCGCCCATCCCCGCAACCCCATCCCCTTCGACCCTCTCGTCGCCGACATCGAGCGCCGCCGCGAGGACCGCAAGTGGGAGAAGGAGCACCTGGATCACGCCCCCGCCGCCGAGTCGCAGCCGGAATGGGAGGATTTCATGGACGCGGAGGACTACTTGAACGACGAGGACAAGTTCAATGTCACCAACAGGCTGGTCTTGTTGTTCCCCAAGGTCGATGTCGAACCCGTCGATGGCTTTATCACCGAGCACGAGTTGACTCTCTGGAACTTGAAGCAGGCTCAGCGGGAAGTTCTGCACAGGACTCAAAGGGATATGGAGCTTCATGATAAGAATCACGATGGCTTTGTTTCCTTTCAAGACTACCAACCCCCTAGCTGGGTTCAGAATGCAGGTAGATGCTATTATCTCAATGCATTCTGATTCAAGGTGTGATCTTGAATGCGTTATCACAAAGGAACTTACCTTGTTGTGTGCCATCATCTATCAGATAACAACTCATTTGGCTATGATATGGGCTGGTGGAAAGAGGAGCACTTTAATGCATCTGATGCAGATGGAGATGGTCTTCTTAATCTCACCGAGTTCAATGAGTGAGTTCTCCTTGTTTCTAAGTTGCCTTTTACATCTATCTTTGTACATACCTATCTTGATGCCTTTTCTCTTTTAATTATTTTCTAGCTTCCTGCACCCGGCAGACAGCAAGAACCCAAAGCTACTTCAGTGGCTGTGCAAGGAGGAAGTAAGGTATGGAATTCTAGCTTTGTAGTATCCATTTGATCCATGTGTGCTCAGTCTACACTATAAGTTTGCAGGGACCTGGCATTGAAAGTAACTTGGTTGAAAAGTCTTTTGCTTCAACTCTCAAACTTTTGTGTTTGATTCATTTTTCTAGTAAAGTTCAGCGTATCTGTCAGTTGAATTGATGCCATTCTAACATGGTTTCCTAGCTTGTCTAATTGGTTGCTCATTCCTTTGCTTCCTCAGAGAGAGGGATACAGACAAAGATGGAAAGGTCAACTTCAAAGAATTCTTTCATGGCCTCTTTGATTTGGTGAGGAACTATGATGAAGAACATCACAATTCTACACATCAGTCTGATGATTTGATGGAGGCCCCTGCTAAAACTTTGTTTGCACAGCTTGACAAAGTTGGTGACGGGTAACTGCTATCATCGTTGTAATTTTTTTAGCTACTCCAGGATATTCTTTTCACTATTATTTACTTGGGTTTGTCTTGTTTTATTCATAGATACTTGTCAGAGGCTGAGTTACTTCCCATTATTGGAAAAATACATCCATCAGAACATTACTATGCGAAACAACAAGCAGATTACATCATATCACAGGTATTCATTTCAATGAAAAGTATCTTATTTCTTGGGTTTAACGGATCTGTCAATTGGTGCTTGCTGTGTCATTTAGATGTATACTGATGATTCATATATGCACATATATTCTTATTGTTAAATTGACATCCTTCTAAGTTTTACTTCACGAGTATGCGATAGGGACTTATCAAACCCTTAATGACTTTTCTTTAGACCATGCAAAGCGGAAGCTGTAAGGAAGCTCCAGTTTTGTGCTCAGGTCTGCAAAGCGGGTTTGGGGGATTTGGGATAACCAGAGTTCTTTTTGTTTTTTTAACCTAAGGGCATAATGAACTGCTAGCGGTTTTGGATTCGAGAAGATATAGGTGCTTCTTCCTTTTTGTTTTTTGGTTTGCTTCCCTTGTCTTCATTCTGCCCGTAGATTTCTAAATTATGAGATGGGATTACCAGCTATCACTCATGCATATTTTGAAAAACCAGTTTGAGAAATACGCATGGTGTAATCCAGTATTTAGGACAGCCTAAGTCCTATATGTTTTTCAGACTAAAAAATTTTCCGATTAGCGGACAGGACAAAGGAAGAATAAAAGAAACCTTTACATAGTGACGGTAACAGATGTTCTACTGTAAAGATGTGGTCTGCATAGGTAAAGCTTAGAAGGCTATAAAAAATGGGTAGATGATGTATAATGGTATAGTCCTCTTGTGTGAGGAAGAAAGAGTTCTATTGGTACTTGGTAGTGATTATGATTATCATTGTATTCACTGATAAGGAACTTGCAATGAGTTTTTTTTGTGATATGCTTGCTGCCATGTATGAATTGCTAACTCTAGGATGAACTTCGATAAATTCCAAAGATTGATTTTGTTGTTGTATCACTTTGCAGGCAGATACGGATAAAGATGGACGGCTGTCACTGAGCGAGATGATAGAGAACCCATATGTATTTTACAGCGCTATTTTCAATGATGAAGACGACGAGGATTATGGGTTCCATGACGAGTTCCGTTAATATCAAACTACCATGGCTGCTTCTTGTGCCTTAATTCTTTTAGTTGCATATTTCCAGGCTATCCAATTACTGCCACAAGTGAGATAGGATTCAAAATGTTTGTTTTGGTGTCGATTTTTTTGTTTGTTTCCTAGATATATATGTATATGGAATGAATAAGAACCAAAGAAGAGGTTGATATTTGATACTCTAGCAAGACCAATCCAAAATGCTCTTCATCTGATGAAACGAGTTTGACAGAAGCTTTTCATTTACTTGTCAGTACTCAGCGGTATTGTGATTGTGATTTGTTAGCAGTTGAATAGAGTCTAATTTTGATGATCTTTTAATCAAAGACGAATGTGTGAATTTATGAATGTGAGCAAAAGACTGTTGTTTATCAAAGTAGAGAATGATATGATTGATACATAAAAAGGAGTGAATAAACCCTAAACAAAATGCCTGAAATTCATTGTTCATCGTCGGAGGGTGGAGAAGGGTCAAGGCGAGCGGCGTCCTTGGCCCAACGCATCAGCTTTTCAACCTCATCAACAGCGTCATCGTCGACGGGGGCGACGATTGAAAGAGAAGAGGAGGATGAGGACAAAGGCATTGAGGCCTTGAGAGCAGCGAATCTGGCGGACAGGTCATCTCCAAGGACTGCTTTGAGTTCCGCCGCTTCAATGGCACTGGAATTGGATTTGGAATTAGAACTAGCAGGAGCAGCTTTAGGAGGAGGAGACTTGGACTTGTTGCTGGCTTTGAGGGCCTGGAAGCGCCGTTCGACGTCGGAAAGGTGCGATATGTGAGAGTCTACGCAGAGACTGAGCAGCACATCGTCCTGTGCTGCTCGGAGCAACTCCTCCACTTGATCCTCCTCTTCCGATTTCCTCGTCTTCTTCCTACTCATCTCTCTGCTTTCTCTTGTTATTTGCCCAGCTTCGGTTTTATTGACTAAATCCGCCACGTGCCTGCTGGCTTTGCCTAGGGCCGTGCATAGTAAATAAAACAAGTTAAATTTTGTGGGGCAAAAGAGAGATTATTTAAAAGGCGGTTGGTCTGGGTCCATGTATCTCTGTGAATAATTAGTTTGGGGGATACAGAGAGAAGAGAGAGAGAGGAATGAACCCACCCGCATACAGTAACGCCCCGCAGCCGCACCACCACCAGCAAGGAATGAACAGAATTCGCCGGTGACCACGTGGCAGGTCACGTGACACTGACATTAGGGTTTCTGAGGCCGCAGCAGCCTTGCACCGACTTCGACATGGCCTATTTCCACTCCTACGCCCACGTCGGCATCCACGAAGAGATGATCAAGGTCTCTCTCTGCTCTCTGCTCTCTTTCAAGTTCGTTATTTCTTTTGGGTTTTGATTTAATTGAGTGAGTGAGTGTGTCATTTTACAGGATCGTGTACGCACTGAAACTTATAGGGCAGCTATTATGCACCACCGGAGTTCTATAGCCGGAAAAGTATGCAATGCAAATCTTTTCTGTTTTTTTTAATTTAAACTTTGATAGTAATATAAAATGTTGATGGAGTTGCTTGGTAATTCAGGTGGTAGTCGATGTTGGCTGGGCACGGGAATCCTCTCTATCTTTTGTGCTCAGGCTGGTGCCAAACGTGTAAGCTCTTTACTTCATCATGTTGCATTCAACACTTGTTACCTCTTCTTATGTTTGTCAGTTAGGATTAGCCTTTTCCCCATCTTGGAATTATATTTCTGTCTGTAAGATTTTGTCTAATGCTATGTCTTGCAGGTCTATGCTGTTGATGCTAGTGACATTGCTGTGCAGGTAATTGCTTGTACCAGTTTATGCTTCTTTATATAACTGTATACATATTATGTAAAAAAACCAAAGTTCAATCTCATGAAAATGCACCACATAAGTTATGGATTTGACGTTGGGTTTGTTATTTCGATTCAACTTCTTCTTTTGTAAGCAGGCAAATGAAGTTGTAAAAGCAAACAATCTATCTGATACGATCATCATACTACATGGGCGAGTTGAGGTAGGTTTGTATGACCCTTTTACTTATTAGTGAGCTCATCAGTCCGGCAGGCTTTGATATCTGTTTAATTTTGTTCTTAACAATTTACACGAAATCAGTTGGTTATTTTCTCTGCCCTGTGACTTTGTGCTGATCGTTTTTGTCTTTTTTATATTGCTGTCTGTGATGTGGGGAACGGGGTCCTATAGAGAATATTTCTACTCATCTAGGATCAAATTGAGTAGATCAGTATTGACAAGTAGTCAGAATGGGAGTAAAGTGGATGGTGGGGGAGGTTCTGATTTGCATCTCATTATGAAAAAATAAATAATGAAAATAATAATGTTTATTGTATTTTCCTAAGGACTTTCCTTTCTCTTGCACCAACTTTTTATCTGAACCAATCAATCTTACTTCCAACACTTAAATGTCTGCAGGATGTTCATATTGATGAGGAGGTTGATGTTATAATTTCAGTGGATGGGCTATATGCTTCTGTATGAGGTAGATTTTAAAAGTTTGTATATGATATTCCTAAATTAGTAAATGGATTGTAATATTGCTGCTCTTCTATACCTATACCTCTGGAATACATGCATGGGCATATATGGTTTTCAAATTATTTTTTTGACATGCATACTTTTCAACACAGAGTATGCTCGGAAGTGTCATTACAGCTAGAGATCGCTGGCTAAAGCCCGGAGGTCTTATACTTCCTTCAAATGCAACGGTAGTTTTCTTTATCTGTTTGGTCTTTCAATTGTTTCGACCTGTACATTTCTAGTTATAAGATCTATTACATAATCGCTGCTTTAATTTACTGAATTGACAATCATCCCAACGTTATATGTCGTTACCTTTTGTATTATGAATTTAAGTATGCAGCTTTGTCAAGGAAGTTTTTGTATGCTGATTTTGTTGTTGAATGTTTGCAGTTGTACATAGCACCTATCACACATGCTGATAGATACAGTGAAGGCATTGATTTCTGGCACAATGTTTATGGAATTGATAGTGAGTACACATCTTGCTTACATGTTAATCTTGTGTAGAAAACTTTGGAATTTCGTGGATTCTTTTTGTTGGGTCTGTAAAGATGATGCTTCTTTGGAATTTGTAAAGGGTTTTGTAAGTTAATATCCTTTTCTTCTTGCATCCTTGTTTGTGAAAGCAGATCTATTGATTATGATTGCCCATCCAATATATATCTTTGCCCGTAGATACTGAATGAGGTTGTCAATTCAATAGTTTAAACCCTATTCAGATTCTACCAGCATCTGTTGCTTTATGGATGGGAGTGACACCTATTCCCATAGGCTTATAGTTGATTTAAAAGTTAGGCAGGAAGCACAACACATGATCTAGGTTGAGTAGCAGGCTTGTCATATTCATTTAGACGTGTTCTACTTGTAGTCTAAGAATTTTTGATACGCTTAGCAGTCTAACTTGTCTACAATAGGAAAATATTTGGATCTTTCCTTGGCAAAAATTGAATATGATGCTTTGGATTATTGGGAAGATTATGTTCGCTCTGTTATCCATGGTTTATAGCTTGTGGCATCAGAGTTAATAGTTAGTTGATTTGTGTATCCTTCTTTCATGTGTACTGTTTGAGGACCTATCAAGAGGTGGCGTCCATAGGTTGCGGGACTGAGTTTAGCCTTTCCAGTTTGGACAGATGATGCTTAAACTTTGGCCTATTGATACTCAAATGTTGAATGAAACTTCTTGCTGCCTGTTACTGCTACTTCTCTAATACATGTATGCCGTACTTGATGTCTTGCATTTTTCTTCTGCTTATTTTGTTACAGTGTCTGCCATGTTACCATTGGCAAAGCAATGTGCGTTTGAAGAGCCATGTGTTGAGACAATCACGGGTGAGAATGTTTTAACATGGCCACATGTGGTGAGTGTTCTAAATTGAGGCATATTCCAGTCATTTGTGTTCATAGTTCTCCATACGTGTGATTTCTTGAAAATGATTTACTTTCCTGTGTCTTTTATTTGTGTTGTCGCAATGACTATTTTGCTTCTCTCTGGAGAGCTCTAAATACTCGTGCTCACAGCAAAGAATTGCTATTGAATCAAAAGATAATTTATTGATTCCCAAATTGATGTGGTATAGTAACTTGTGTTTTGACCTAGAGTCCATGCATCAGTGTCAATTGTTTTGGTGGTTGTCAAGCCTTTTGCTTGATAATTAAATCTCTTTACGTGAGGATTAAGTTTCCATATGATCTAAAGCATCTGCTATTACTGATTTGGGTGTAGGTTAAGCATGTGGACTGCCATAAAATTTTTCAACAAGCTATAAGTTCAAATCAATGATGCGAGGTCTCTTTCTCTCTGGCCACCTAATAATTCATTTTTTTTTTCATATTATTGTTTCACATTTTTCCCATCAAGAAGGTTTAATGGGGTTCTTTCAATTAAAAATCCTGATTCATGCTCATGGTTTTTTGGGTGTTTTTATAGGATCCTTTTTTTCCTTTTGTTGTTGCAGTAGTGTTTCTAACTATTCCCTAATCAACAGCTGTGGCCTTAGTAAGCAATTGAGTTTTTTTTGCATTTTGGTTTGACGTTGAATTTAATGGACCTGCAATACCTCTCACAAATAGTCATGCACCATCCCAACTTCCTAACAATCATACAGTGGAGGGTCAGCAGAGGAGGAAACGGGCAAATCCCAGTGATGCATTGGCGCTCTAGACGGCACCTGAGGACCCCCCAACACATTGGCAACAGGTATGTATCATTTAGTTTTTATTTTTCCTGTGGCCTTAGTAAGCAATTGAGTTTTTTTTGAACAAGAAGTAAGCAATTGAGTTTGATGGTGTTCCCTTAACCCCACATGCATACGGCATACCTGTTGGACTAGCCACCTAGCATAGGGGCTACAATGCTTACACATTTGCTAAAATAAATGATATTTTGTTTTCACCAGTATCCAGAGGTGAAAATAAATGTTATTTTGTTTTCACCACATGCATACGGCATACCTGTTGGACTAGCCACCTAGCATAGGGTCTACAATGCTTACACATTTGCAAAAATAAATGATATTTTGTTTTCACCAGTATCCAGAGGATCATTCAGTCTATTTACAGCCTAAATATGTTCTTTTGTAGTTATCCCTTCCTCACACTTACATATGTGATATGATATATCCTGTCAGCATCGTTAGGTTTGTCTAATAAATTGCTATTACAGACGGTGCTATACTTTTATGATCCAATAGATGTGGAGCAAGATCAAGTATTTGAAGGTTCTGTTACATTATCACAAAGCAAAGAAAATCGCCGGTTCATGAATATCCATCTCGAATATGCGTGAGGCTTGGTTTACAGTCTTGAAGATATTGCCTCTTTATCATTGGTCAATTTACAGATTGCTTAATTTTCTCATATTTTTTTTGGTCAGATTAATTTTCTCATATTAATCATTGCTCTTGCAGCTCTGGTGGAAGATCCTTTGTCAAAGAGTCAGTGATGAGGTGATTCTACTTTACTTTCTGTGCGGTTAGCTGAAGAGAAGCATGGGAAACTCATTATTTTGGTCTGCCTTTCTCTTTTCTTGAAGCTCCCAACTCTCCGCAGACCTTGATTCTTTATAGATACTTCTGGGTGACCTTGCAATAACTTTTCCTTGCAAAGCCCTGAAGCAGAGGCTGCTTATTAGAGACATGGATGAATTAGCTTTTAGGAAAAATTTGATGTTAGCTGTGTTTGTGTTTATGCTTCAAGAATATTAATGCAGAGTAGACTTGGTATATTTGTTGAGGTTATGTTACCATTCAGACAGATATGAGCTGTGACAAAGGGATCATATACTTGTATCGTTTTGAAGTCTTGTGCGGTTTATAGTTTAGGAGTTGTGTACTGACGGGAGAACTAATTAAAAATTTTTTAGTGTCATTCTGTAACAAATTACAACTGTACACTTTGTTCTACTCTTCATAATAAGATTTATTTTGATTGACATGGCTCTTTGTTCTATTCTTCCCCTTTTATGCATTAGATGTAAGACGATTACAAAGGAGGGTCAGGTATATATGATATGCTACTACATTGGTTTTCTTGATACCCCTGCTCTCCTGCAGGACCTCGATTCTTTTAGGGTTTAGGGTAATACCCCAACTTAGGACCTTGATCTAGGGTTTAGGGTGAGCTTGGAAGAAAAGGCTACGTTATTAATTCTAAAAATTTGGTGGGCCAAGGAAAATTAGGTTAGGAAATCCTCATCTTGCAAGGAATGAAGGAGCCGAATCCTGAAGGGAAGCGGAAAAGTAAACATACATACTAGGGATTGATCAGGTCGTATATATTGGACGAACAATGTATTCGACTGCATCGATCCGAAGGTCTCCTCGCTCTCGCTTGCTGATTGTGCAGTTGTCCTTCGATTACAAAGATGTTAGGCTGAAAGAGAGCGACTTGGATCTGCTTATAGGCCCCCATTACTTGAACGACTGCATCATTAAGCAAGGGAATCTGTTATGATTGACTGGTTGTGTAATCTACTCAGAAATTACTCAAATTAGTATCTCGGTTGGGATATAATTGCAACCTGCTTTAACAAAACCAGTGCTCACCAGTCGAATGCACCATCAATTCTATAAAGATGCAAAACCATTACTGATAAAGGAAAGCATTGATCTTTATATTCACATCAACTACATAATCATCTTGTGTACAATAAATATGGATTAGAAATATTTACAAGCTTGCTATCCCAGCAGTTGGTGGTAACAAAATGCCTTGTTTGCCTAGCAAGTCAAAAACTGATGCAGGTTATCATGCAAACCCATCTGTCCGTTCCATATGAGGAGCCCTGCCTCAGTATTCATATATTTAAGCTAAGAAATATGCTTCTAGACAAGGCTTTGAGCAAGCACAAAAAATACTAAAGCTGCAAACATGAGTGAATGCCCTGGTTCTGTTCTAGACCATAAATAAGTATCTGAGATCCTCAACTGTCAGACGAGTTCCAGAGCCTCCGCCATTGTCTTCACCAAAAGCAGATGCAACCATTTTTCTCTTCTCATCCTGCAAAAGCAAAGCATAAAGACAGACTTTTCATTCATAAAAGGACAACAAACAGATCACTTGGTATGTTAGGATTTGGGAGTATGATCATATCACTAAGCTCTCCTCTTAATATTAGAGTTGGTACCTGTAGAGCTAATATCCTGTCCTCTACTGTATCCTTAATAGTAAGTCGAGTTACAGTAACCGGCCGGGTTTGTCCAATTCTGTGTGCCCTATCAACAGCTTGATCCTCAGTCGTCGGATTCCACCAAAGATCCAAAAGAATAACATGACATGCAGAAACCATGTTTAGACCAAGGTTTCCTGCCTTGAGTGACATAAGCATAACAGTGACCTGCAACAGTTAAAATCTTGAATTTAATTGCCAGATTGAGGCAGTAAGAAGTTTACCACTGTGCTGAAAATATCTCATAGCAAAGTAGTACAGTTTGACATTTGCAGTTAAACATAAGTATGATAATTATGTTCAGGTTTCTAACATGCCCATTTAAGAGCAAGAAAAAGAATGATGATGGGAAGGAACACATGTCAACCAGTCATGAACACCTTCAGCAGTTATCAAATGAAGGACAAATACCTCAGGATCAGTGTTGAATTCTTTGACAGCCCTGTCTCTTGACGTTAGAGTCATTGTGCCATCAAGTCTTTTATATTGTATACAGTACTCGTTCATTGCATTCTCAACTAAATCCAACATCTTAGTCCATTGAGAGAAAATGATTGCTTTCATTGGTCCATCATTTGGTGAGTTTGAAAATACAGTTGTGCGCTTCACAACATTGATCCCTGAATCTGGATTTTCATTTTTCAAAGAGTCTCTACTGCATTCTGCAGCATTATATTGCTTCAAATTGGGGATGTTTGACTTGCAGTGTGACTGTATTATCTCAATAACAGCTCTGACTTTAGATGAAGTGTACTCATTCTGTACCACTACTGGTTTCTCAATCAGCTGAAAATTCGTTGCACCGCCATCAAGATCCTTAGAGAGGCAACTTATTAGAGTGGATTCAGAGAAAACAACATCAGGACCGACTTGTTTTTTGCATTCAATAGCAGGGCACATACTGTCATCACTAGTCATAGATTCTGACACACACTGATAGCAAAAAACATGGCGACACATCGTAACAACAGGGTTCTCAAGTACGTCCTGCCAAGATCATCGAATACCAGACGAATTAGATACGATCCCATGTTCCGACACTTTTCTTTTACTACTCTGATATTGCAAAAAACAGTAACAAGGGAAAGCAACTGTTTAAAGTTAAAAGTATTGTTGTAATAAAAACTTTTTACTGATATGAATTCCTTTGCATCTATCTATAGTGGTAAACCCAGTAAAAATAAATCTAGAAAGCTCACATTGCATACACGACAAATGGTCTCGGATTCCAGGGCATTCAATAGATCAATAAGCATCTCCCTAGATAGTGTACTTGCCATAGCCACGGAATCTTTCCCAACACAGTCAGTGTCATATCCTTTAACAAGCAGTGGGTGATCACAAGCCTGCCGAAGGCGCAAAAGCATCAAAAGGATATTTGCATAGTTTTGATTTACTGTGCCAGCAGCAGCATATGCCTGCAAGAAATAATAGAGTTCAGCATCAGAATATCTATACTGCAAATAATCTATACAGCAGGCTGGTTGTAACATGGAATTTAATCTGTAACATATCTCAATAGATATGTCAACACAATCAAACTTGCAACCAGTATTTCAAGCTTGTTACTGAAAGATTTGAGTTACATGAAAAATACAAAAGGATATTATTTAATTATGTTGTGTCCTGCTTCAATAAAATATTATTGTTAGATGCCAATGCTATGCCATAAACATGTATAGATAGAAACTCTTGAACTTGTTAACACAACCGATACAACTGAGGTTGTTTTGGAAAAGGTGCCTGATCAATAAAGTTTCAGTTAGAGCATTTGCTCACTAGTCTTTACTACAACCTCACTTGAATCATAAAAAAACTAAAATCTGTTGTCCTACTTTCCTTGTAGCTTAATTACTCTCAGCTTTTGGGATACTTGTTCTGAGGTGATACTCGGTTTTTCTTCTTAGCTACTGTTATTGTCCACTTTCAACAGGTCACTAAGTAATCTATCAAAGAGAAATAAAAATTTCCATCTTCTCTCTTAGGCACGCAACACAAAAACTCAGAATATAAGCAGATTCTAAGAGGCAACACACCTTGAATTGAGAGCGTGAATCAGTTAGATACAACTGAGGTTGTTTTGGAAAAGGTGCCTGATCAATAAAGTTTCAGTTAGAGCATTTGCTCACTAGTCTTTACTACAACCTCACTTGAATCATAAAAAAACTAAAATCTGTTGTCCTACTTTCCTTGTAGCTTAATTACTCTCAGCTTTTGGGATACTTGTTCTGAGGTGATACTCGGTTTATCTTCTTAGCTACTGTTATTGTCCACATTCAACAGGTCACTAAGTAATCTATCAAAGAGAAATAAAAATTTCCATCTTCTCTCTTAGGCACGCAACACAAAAACTCAGAATATAAGCAGATTCTAAGAGGCAACACACCTTGAATTGAGAGCGTGAATCAGCTTCTAATTTGGTATAAAAGGCCCTCTCCTCAGACGAGAACTCCACTTTACTCAGATTAATTGTTTTCGGCGGTAGATTAATTATAGGTTGCCCATCAATCATTGTTCCTGCAGACCAAAAGAAATGATGGTCAACAATAAAGAATACAATCCATATTCAAAGGAAGAACATTCACTCTTTCACGGCATTAGCGCAATAACATTACAATTTTGAAGAGATCTTAATATATATATATATAGAGAGAGAGAGAGAGAGAATAATGGTCTGCTTTTACAACCACCATGATCCTCATTCTCTGATATTGAATTCCAAAATCTAACAGGTACTGATCACCTATTACAACAAGCGAAATCACATATAGCCAGAGAGTCGAACAAATTGGAGTCAAGTTATATTATGCATATTAGTGTGGGCAATATTGGAAAGCATCTATCCAATCTTGTGTTTAGGGATTACCAATCCAGCATACCAAATAGCAAGGACAAAGCATTCACCTTTTGTTCGGCGTAGCATAATAGCTCTCAGAACAGCTTGGAGTTTCTTGTAACCTTGGAGTGAATTTCTGGATATTGGAACCTTAATGGTACTGTAAAATGATTTATACACAGCATATGGATCATACTTCAGAAATCTGAAGTAACTGTATAAATCATCAATTGTATTTTGTATTGGTGTACCAGATAGACACCATCTTGTTTTGGCTCGAAGGCTACAGCAGGCTCTAGCCACTTGAGTTCTGTGATTCTTAATGGTTTGCGCTTCATCTAGTATCACCCTAGACCAACCGACCCTTGCAAGTGGCCCAGAACCACATTCAAAAGAAGAGCTGTCAAATCCTTTCCTACCTTTCTTTCCCTTCTTACTAACACTAGAAGCCTTTTTTCTCTTCTTGTTGATAGAAAAATCACAAGATAAACCATACTTTCCTTCATTTCTCTCATCCGCCTCATCCTCATCAACTAAAGGTTGCTTTGGGACTTCATTAGTTACAATAGCATAAGTCGTCATAACCACATCATAGCCAGCAAGTTCTTCAGGATTTCTTGTTCTGCAGCCTCCATGATAAACAAGTACAGACAATTTCGCTTCCTCAGCAACCTTCTCATCCAGCTCCCTAGCCCACTGTCGAAGAACACTTGCCGGACAAACAACCAAAGTACCAGCTGCTGGCCTCTTCTTATTGAATGGCTGTGCAGAGGTACTAGCTTCTCGAGTTGATTTAAGATCAGATTCTTCAGTATTATTGACTTTATCCGAACCACAACTGACATGGTCCTCATCGTCATCATCCAAATTCAAAGCTTCAGTTTTATTATTGTCCAAGTGTTCAGGTTTTGACTTGGACTGCAGAGACCTCTGCATTTGTATAAGTGCAATCATCGAGATTGTCTTACCAAGGCCCTGTAAAGGATAAGCATTATGAATCAAAGGTACCTTCCAAATAAACTTTTATCCAAATATCAAAGGATAGGCAAGAGGTACAGGTCATATGACTATTCTTGAGAAACCTGATCATCAGCTAAGATTCCACCTAGGCAATGCAAGCTTCTCGTCTCCTTCTGAAGCATCCATGCCAAAGCAATTTTCTGTAGAACTGATTTAAGTTCAAAGACATGCAAGGTGAAAAATGACAAAACCAATTATAAATAAACAAAGAGGATCACCTGATGACGTAGAAGAGAGACCGACAAAAGACCATCAGGTAAAGCAGCTTCAACTTTTGGTTGATTAAGATCCTGCAGAACCAAACTACTTTTTAGCACTTCAAAAAATACCATGGGCATGCAGCTTAAGGGGGATGCTATTAGCACTCCCAGGATATTAATTAGCACCACCCTGATCTCACTCTGAATATTCAAAGATCAACTACACAGTGCAAACTTTCTGGGGTGCCAAAAATCTAGTATGCGTATTTTACATAATTGGAGCAGACCATGTTCATAATTGATAGAGCCCACAATCAGCTCTGACCTTTTCTTAGCCAACAAAAAGATCTCTAATCACAAACGAGGCCTGAAACCAATAAGTCACAAATGATAGCAAGGAATACATAATAGTCCAATAAAGGTCATGTCTATTAAGCTCCCCAATGAGCTCCTACGTTAAAAAATTTGGGAAAAGTTAGAAAATATGCTCGAATCATTCTCCTAAAATATCAAAACCTCTTGAAGCTCCTATATCCAAAGCAATGGCTATTGGTAAAATACTCAATGTGTTATTCTGTGTTTCATATTTGCGTATATAATTGCTAGGATTAATTACAAAAAAACCACCTGAACTATGATGTTCTTTTTATTTTCATACCTAACTATCAAAAACTTGCATTTTCATACCCGAAGTTTCATTCCGTTAGCATTTTCGTCATTTTGATAATTTAATGGTGTTAGTGGTCAAAGTATCAAAATGCTAACGGAATGAAACTTCGGGTATGAAAATGCAAGTTTTTAATAGTTAGGTACGAAAATAGCATCATAGCTAGGGTGGTGTTTTGTAATTAATCCCTAATTGCTAAATCAAAAGTTTATAACTCCCCAAAGCCCACCTGAACTATGATGTTCTTTTTATTTTCATACCCAACTATCAAAAACTTGCATTTTCATACCTGAAGTTTCATTCCGTTAGCATTTTCGTCATTTTGATAATTTATGGTTAGTGGTCAAAGTATCAAAATGCTAACGGAAAGAAACTTCGGGTATGAAAATGCAAGTTTTTGATAGTTAGGTATGAAAATAGCATCATAGCTCGGGTGGTGTTTTGTAATCAATCCCTAATTGCTAAATCAAAAGTTTATAACTCCCCAAAGCCACCTTGTAGTCATCTTTAATGAAAAATGAGAAGCCATGTAAGATTGAAGATGCTTTAATCTATAACAAAGAGAGAGAGATACCTGCAGTGCCGCTTGATATATCAGCCTCTCGTCACTTTCAGCAACCCTTTCTTCACCTCTTCCCTGAGGGTATTGTGGCTCACTTGAACTAGGAATCTGGGAAGTAGCAGGTGACTTTACAAATGGAGGCCTTCTATCATACATGTAATCATCATTCCCCCTGATTGAATGGTTTCGCATAAAGCCCTTGTTGGTGGTGTCACGGAACTGATTGTGGGCCCTTTTATCTACTGCAGGGTTTAGTCCTTGCATAGATAATGGAAGGGTCCTCTTTAGGGCCTGTTGAAATAAAATGAAATGATATTATTATATGTAACATATATAGTAGCAATTTCTAGAATTAACATTTAGTTGCTGACTTACATTTCCATTTTGTGAGAAATATGCAGAACTATCAGCTTGTGAAAACTGCTGATTTGAGGCTCTTATGTCAGCACTTGAACTGGGATGAAACTTTTCTAACACCTGTCTGTGGTGGTTATAATTAGGGGAGATTCCATTATAAACATGTGCTCTTCTAGGAGAAGGCACCTTCCTGGACGTGTTAGCATAGTCTGCAAAATTGATTGATCATGTCATATGATTTATATACAGATGAAATTAAACATGTGAAGGCTCTACAAAATTGATTGATCCTGTCATATGATTTATATACAGATGAAATTAAACATGTGAAGGCTCTACAAACACGAAACCATAGCTAACCTTTACTCCTTGAATTTGAACCAGATGCAGGTGCAGATAACCAAGCAGGATTAGCTCTTCTGCCAACAGGTTCTATCTCTTCTAAATCACTATCAGATGAAATAATCTCTATTAATCCTTCTTGATACATGGACGTTGAAAGTTGATGCTCCCTTTCTTTAATTAGTTTAGAAAGATGGTTCACTGATTGTAGGCCAGTCTGGATTTAAAAAAGTATTGTCAACATCTCATTGTGCAAGTCCACAACCACAGGATGTAAAACTGGAATGGAAATGCCTCACCACATCTGTGCAATGCTCTGGTATTAAACTGCCAATCCATCCACGTAAAACAGCACAACATCTCCAAGTGGACTCAAACAAATCATGAAGGTGATCCACATCATCAAACATCTAAACAAATGACATCCTCTCCTCCAGATACAGCAGATTAAGATGCAGATACAAACTTACTTTAGGAAGGGGCTGCACAACAATGGATGCAAGTTACTTTATGTGAAATGATAGCTTATGTGATGGTTATACACAGTGCCGAAATACTAACAGACTAAACAAGAGCTGTGGAATCAAATCCGAGCAAGTCTAACTAACAAATATAAGGTATCACAGAAGCAATTATATCACGGTTACAATGATCATTGACATTCAGAATAAGATAATCTCAGAATAAAGTAGCGGTAATCAAAAGGCTAAAACTTACTAAACTTATGAAATCGCTTCACCGTCTTCATCCTCTCATCTCCCACTACCATTTTTTTTCACTTAACAATTCAATTACAGCTACAAATTTCGTTACCAGGAACAAAACAATGATCAATTGCAGAAATTGAGCATGCAATCGGTGAAGCAAAAATTAAAAGTAAAAATAAAAATTGAGTCTTGGGTCGAATACAAAGCTGAAGATAGTGAAGGAAAGTTTGAAACTTTAAGACGGAAGATGAAAAGGGTACCGGCAAAGGTGTAATGCCCGATGATTCTTTCTTCACCCACCCAGCAACTGTATAGGGTTTTCGCGAAAGAGGAGAGAGCGTGATATCCAACGGTACCGTTTACCACGACGGAGCAGATCTTCGCACTGAAAATAAAATATAATAAATATTAAGAAGAGCTTTCAGACAAAATGGGACGGAGGCAAGGAGTAGTACTATAGTTTAATATATCGACTGATATGTATTGGGCTGTATCGGATCTGTATCGAGGTTTATAAAACTGTATGAGGCCGTTCTCGGCCACATTGGTGCGATGCCTTTTAAGAATATGTTCTCAAAGGAAAATATACGGTTTTATTAGATCTGATACGGTCCGATATATATCTGAAAATGTAATAGAATTCTATTGAGGGTATGAATTCTCCTTATCTTATTGATAGAATGAAACTCCTTTATATAGGAAAATACATGAGCTTCTTGGACTATTACATGAGTCAATGAGCCTCTTACATGGATATGTGTAAAACTCTATTACAACATGATTTACTACATAAAGCTCGTATACAAGGCATGAACCAAGACACACATATATATCAAATATCCTAGAATAATCCCCCTTGTGTCGCGTGTCTTCATGCCGGTATGGTGCTTACGGTGTTGCCTCATCAAAACCTTGCCAAGTAACAAAAACCCTGTGAGAAAACTAAACCTTGGTCGAAGGAAAAAGAGTACAACGCATTAACTACTCCATTGAGAACTCACCATGTGATGCTCCCCCTGATGTGTACTTCAATCGGATTTTCCTGATGAATGGTGCATTTCAACATGCTTCTCAAGAGTAGATGTGAGTCAAGACTTAAACAAGTCTGCCATGATCAACCACAAATGGGGATCAATGCTCTTAGCGGTGCATGCAATGTTACCTCGTTAAAAACCTTGTCAAGCAAAAACCCAATGGGACAAAAAGCTGTGACTAAGGAAAAAAGAGTGCAACATGGTTGACACAAACAACCACACCCTTCACATTTGATCATGACATGTATATGCTAGACTTTCTTTCAAATTTGCATCTCCCCCTGATCTTAAGATCATTCATAGGGCGCTTTCGGATCCTTAGTGACCACAGAACTGTTTTGATAACCTGACATGTGTATGCTCTTTCAACATGTCTCAAATGTGGCATTGCTCAGTGTCAGCATCTATGTGCACGGTGCCTAGCAGCTGTATGCACAACGCTTGGCAGCTGGCGTGCACAGTGCTCAACAGCTGGGTGCACAGTGCTCAGCAGCAAGTGCACAGCGCTCGGCCTCTGGTGCACAGTGCTCGGATCTGGATGCACAGGTGCACATATAGTGTCTGTCCGCAGTGCACAGGCAGTGCTCAGACAGTGCACAAGCAGCACTCAGGCAGTGCACAGGCAGCGCGCCCGACAACTCGGCCACTAAACCAACCGGTGCCTAGATCATGATTCCGCTTCTGATGCATCTCGATTCATGTATGGCTAGCGATGACATAGGCAACAACCTTTCTCTCATGCCATAGGAATTGAATATGTCAGATACTCTTAGAGTATTCAAGTGATGCCCTTTGCCATATCATTGGCATTGCGTGGGCGCAAAGCTACTTAGCTTTATAACGAATGGAGGTGAGGTTAAGTCTTTCTTTTGATTAAACGGATCACTCTCTCTTGGAGTAAAGACTTTGACTAATCATGGGAGCATATGAAGGTTCCACTCTTCTTCAGAGGACCTAAGCCGATTGATGGAAATACATCATCAATACACAATCGATCGACTTCAATACGAGATTGTGTCTTTCCCAAGATACTTTCCATTCCAACATCGGATATCTAGCATATACTGCGATCAGAATCAATACGCAATGGCATTATTCATCATATCCCATCCGAAATCAAGGAGTCATGTACTATGCGTCCAAAACACTTGGCCAACGCAAGCTCCACTTGATTTGGCTTATGAAGTTTATTTAAGATCTTCATGCATATCTCTGATCCCATAGAGACGTCACTATGATCATATTCATAGGGCTGCATGTACAGTTATTGGGGAAACTACCAAACTGACAAGGTAGTGGAGTGCAATAACATCCATTACGAGAGTACATCTCATCGTAGTCGATACTAGTGCGTGTTTATGAGAAACCTTGCGCCATAAGGGAGTCTGCGACTCTTGTTCTCACTACGTTAATTCACAAAGGTTTACTTGATAGGGTTTACACTTGCGGTATCGGCAACACCTGCCCAAGGACCTATCCCTTTGTCTGGGTCGCATCTTCCCATTTTAGGTCAATACACTTTGTCGACATATCAACAAACGTGTGGTTCGATAAACTCATCATCCCACGTCCTCATGTACACTAGTGTAATCATTGTAGAGATCTCTTTCTATGAATTGGATTTTGACGTTGAGACGTCCCCCAACGATAGTCACAATTCAAACTAACATGAGATGGAGTGAGTATCACTGATCAATGGACCAGTGGTGCCAAACTCGCTTTCTATCTCAGTACGAGTATATATCGAACCCAAGGGCCTCAACCTAACCTTCAGGGAGCCACAAGGCCTAGGACACCATGTTACCACATTATGGCGCCCTCACATCACCACACAAGGTGACGGCATCAAGACCATCTCAATATGGCTGAGCCATGGCATCAAGACCACCTCAATCTGGTCGAGCCATGTCCTCTTGGTAGGACATAATTCCTTACAAACATATGCAGCATTGATCTCGTCACTATAGTTCTATGGGGATCATGTTGAGACTTAGTGGTAACCAACCTCGACATTCACGTCGTTCCCACTTGAACCTTGGTGTTCGTATCTCCTCCTAACGACGGGAATACAGTCTCAAAGTGACAATCCGCAATGTAGCGGTTAAGGAGATCGTCTATCAAGGAGCTTAAGGTGGAGAGCAATAAAATGACTCATATCCAACCTTAGAACATATTCATCTCATGCGATACATTATCATTGGGCACTGTGGCAGTCCAATTCGACACATTGTGGAACTCAAGGCTTGGAGATCCGTTACTATCCCGACGAGTTCAAGGATTACAACTATGTGTCAATCCTAGCACACAGTTACGAGTTGTCGTGTATCAATGCAATGATGGTAAGTCGTGGACGAATTTATACATGTCTGCATGTCCCTCTTTAGGGATGGGTAGTGATCCCATACTTACATAAGCAGCATGTGGTAGACGATGGTGCAACACATGACCAGTGTGTTAGCCCTTCAACCAACACCATAAAAGTGTATACGGTATCCATACGTTGGTTACATCGGTTTACATAATCCCTCTTTGTATTTTCAATAAGAATGACATCTTTTGTGGCATAGCATAAGAGAATCTTTCACCTTACTTAGCTAAAGAACAAGCGTTACACAACGAAAAACATGAGTACTGTGCGGCTGCCGAGGACATCATGTCGGCGCACAAACACAACATACAATCATGGCGTATTTTGTTATTATAGGGGGAATGGACGCCCAAGAATATCAAACAATTCTGGCTCGCATATCTCACCCGGTATGACTCAAATGTCATAGCTTGTCTGAGTCAATGGTCCCAAATATACTAATTGGCGACACCTTAAGACTCATGCTCTTCTCCATGATGCTCTCAATCGGCACTCATGAGAAGTATACACAAAAGTTTTAATCATTCTCATCATGCTAATCGTTGGTGTGTATGTTCATAATACATTTCAATGTTCGATTGCCTCTCTCACCATAAGGAGGACATTTTTGACTTGGATCATCGAGCTAAAGGCATCAAGAATTAATTCAACCATGTCATAAAAGATGGTGAAGATCCGATCAAACTTAGTCACAAAAAAGGATTCACAATTTGCGAAGAGTATGCAGTTTTCGGGCAGTATGACCTATACTCACTAAAATGGCCATAACTCTCTCGTCTGGATGGATATGAATGAACCGCTTAAACCATTGGAAACTAGATTCACATACCTTTCCAACGATATAAAGTGCGCATTCCAGTTTATCTGGAGCTGATCTGGGGGCTCTAACGAAGCTAAGGGACAGTAGGATACAGTCTGCTATGACATGTACGCACTTAAACTGCCATAACTCTTTCGTCGGGACAGGTATGAATGAGCCGCTTAAACTACTGGAAACTAGACTCACGTAGCTTTCTAATGATATAAAATTCGGCTTCTAGTTCATCTGGAGCCGTTCAGAAAACTCTAAAGAAGTTACGATACAATAGCTTCAACTTACTGTGGTCGCAGATTTTGACATGATGAAGCTTTCAACTTTAAAGTGGCATCGCAGGAGTTATCCTCGACCCAAAAGTAAAGCGTACATATGACATTACAAGTCTTAAACATCCATGAAGAATGACATTTGGTAACAGCAACATGGGGGGATCCAAAATCAAGGGAGTAGGTAACCTTTACCGAGGTTAACCACGTCATCCTATGATGAACAATTTGTTGTTAGGTGAAGACTAAACCACGAACATCGGCACACCTTCATATGGCTGTGCATGATCATATCATAGTGTGAATACACTTATCAAACCAACGATTTCATAAAGGCATGCAGCTTTCCAGTGATATATGGTTTGCGTTCTAGTTCATCCAGAGCTGTTCAGAAAGCTCTTCGGAAGTTGCTGTTCAGAAAGTGGCAGATTCACTGTTTTTGTTTTTGGTTGCCCTCATTTGCAGCTTGCATGGCAACATTTGGCAGCGCATTGCACCTACATATATACCATTGCATTAAGCACTTGACAACATTTGGTAGTGCATGAGGAGCCACACATATGTCGGTGTATTGAGCACTCGACAACATTCGGTGGCTGCACAACCGCTGGCGCCCATGGCGCACGGTATGGGCAGTGGGGGGGAGCTCGACAGCTTACCACACGTGCACAACAAGAGGTGCACAGAGCTTCGGCAACTACTGCACATAGCTCCTAGGCAGGTGCACATACAGTGTCTGGCAGCAATGCACGCGTGCACAGGGGCAAGCCCTGGCAGCTTACACGCGCGCAGGGGCAGGTGAACATACGGTGCCCGGCAGCAACGCACAGGTGCACAGGGGCAAGCCCTGACAGTAGCGTGCACGCGCACAGAGGCATGTGCACATACGGTGCCCGGCAGCAGCGCACAACGAGCAGCATGTGGGCTAGTGGTGTCGGTAGCCAAATGCACATATGTTTTAGGATTTTTCATAATAACCTGCAAAGACAAACGTCCCAAGCATAGAATGGGGATGGAGAAGGGAGGAACAGATTTTATCCTCCCCGAGGTTATTGAACGTTGAAATTACTCAAAAAGTAAAGCTTACTTGCTAGTCTGCCAAATAGACTGCATTTATATAAGCTGCTTCACGCTTCCATGCTCAAGTCCATACGCATTCGGCGACCGTTCGCGCAATTCCATCATGAATTGTCACATGTGAAGGCCATGAAAATCATATGGTTAGTTAATCTTGCCATAAAACAGTAGCAAATCATTGAAAAACATCAACCATATGAAGGATTCAAAGAGTAATTAGGAATACAACCCGTTTTTCTCAAGGAAAAGTGATTCCTATACGCGTTGAAGCCATTGGGAGGACCGGTTCATCCACTTTTACTTCGGTTCTGGGGTGTCCTTTTTCCTGAAGGATTCTGACATCCTTGTGCATAACCTCTCCAAATTTCACTGAAATCAGAGTTCCGAAAGTGCCCGAACCGGTTGCTTGAATATTTCAACGGCCGGTTCGGTTCCTTTTCGGCCGGTTCTTGGGGTGAGGCCGGCGGCGTTGGAAGCGTATGAGCAATATCGTCAACTTCTCTGTTGGTGACGAAAGCCAATTCAGAAGTTATTCTGTCGATATTGGCGTTTGAAACCTGAGGCAGATTTTAGAGTTTATTGGTGCGCAGGTGCACAGGAGGTCCACAGGGGGTGAGCGGCGGTGCCCAGGAGGTGCGCAGCGGTGCACTGCGGTGCCCAGGAGGTGCGCAGCAGTGCCCAGGAGGTGCCTAGAAGGTGCGCAGCAGTGCGCACGACAGAATTTTCCCTTTTTCGGTGGCCTACTTGTTTTTTTTGGGTTTAGAGCTAAGTGCATGATAACGTGTTGTAGAATCACATTGAGGGAATGAATTCTCCTTATCTTATTGATAGAATGAAACCCCTTTATATAGGGAAATACATTGGTCTCTTGAGCTATTACATGGGTCAATGAGCCTCTTACATGAATATGTGTAAACCCCTATTACAACATGGTTTACTGCATAAAGCCCGTATACAAGGTATGAACCAAGACACACATATATATCAAATATCCTATAATAGAAAATAATTTTTTAGGACAATATTAACTTTTTATTTTTAATATATCACTGTGTTACTTCTCTTTGCTCAGCCGCACAGGGAGTAGGCCTCATTTGGTCCTTCGATACTCGCCTGCCTAAAACCCGTCCTACCCTCTAGGATTGAAGTCTTACCCGACCCTCCATTAGGGTGGGCTGACCCTATCCTTCTTGAGTAGGGGTAGGGTAAGGGTTGAGCAAATGAAACCAGACTCTACCTACGACCCTACCCTAATGAGCCCTTTAGGGCCGAACCCGGCTCGACCCTAAAAGCTCGCCATTTAGGTCCTAATAATTTATTATTTTTTGTATTCTATTAATATGTTTCTTATTTTTAGATGCAATACAACTAATCTTCTCTTTTTGTAGTTGATTTGCTATCTTTGTTCCTTTAATTTCCTTTTGTTTTGTTGATTAACGATTGTATTTTGATGATGTAGAGCATTTGTTCGTGAAATATATGAGTATAACCACTTAGTTTATAGATAGATGTCTTAAATTTAGTATAATGTGTATGCATGCTAAATATAACCCAAAAATAAGGTTTATTACATAATTTTAAAGCTAAATTGTGAGAAACAAATAACAAGCTCATCTCGGCCATGTTTAGCCCTATTTAAAGGGCTGACCCTACCCGATCCTATTAGCCCTAACGAAATGGGCCACTAGGGCGGGCTAGGGCTTACATATTCAAGCTTTGGCCCTACCCTATCAGGCCCTATTTTTTTACTTTGACCGAACCCTACCATACCCTATCCTACCCTAAGCCATAAATTTAGGGTCCAGCCGGTCCTGGTTTGATCCATGATGAGGCCTAACTGGGAGAGAAAATAGAAAAGTTCGTTGTGTGTCTTCTCCTGGCCGAGCGCCGTCGGCTTTCCACCGTTCTGTTCTGGTCCGGGAGAGGAGGGAAGGCCGAGTCAGTAAAGGCAGCTTAAGACATAGGTTCATTCTACATATGAGGGTTGGTTCAAAATGGGAGACATCTAGATTTGTTTCTTCTAGAGGAGAGCCAAGGACAACGAAGGAGACAGGGTCGCGGTCACCTTGATATCGACAGCGATGCGAGTCATTGTTGTGACGTGGATCGAGGCTTTAGTTAGGAATCAGATCGTATCACATCGAGGCTGGAGTAGTTCTTCTTTTGTCTGGATCTGGAACTCAACAGTCGTCTGGGCAATTAGATGCTTCAAGGCGATGGAAAGCAGCTGACTGGTGGTGCTAGGAGGCATTGGGGGTGGCATTGGTGTGGTTCGACAGCAATGGACGGCAGCGCAAGGATCTCCCCATGCAAAATGGAGGTTGGAATGAGCCTTTGGTTTAAGCTCTTGGTCCTAGTTTGATTGTCATAGTTTGTTTTTTATATTATTTTGCAAATTAGTTTAGTGTTTGGATCTGGTTTTCAGATTTCAAATAAGTCCTTACTCGTTCGAGTTTGTTGGGAGTATGCCATAAATTCGAATCGAGTGTTGATTTTGAATAGCTGGTTCGTTGTTATAAGAACCCAGAATATTGCCGACCTTTGATCGAGCATATTATTAGCCTGTGTTGAGATTGCAAGGAGGAGATCCTGGGTATGGAAATTTTGGGACAGCGTACTTATCCTAGTAATTGCTTCTTATATTGGTCAAGTTAACTCAATCGGTTGCCCATTTCGACGCTCTTTAGATTTATTGACATGTCAGTCTCTCATTTTCGAGGAGAGGATATGTAGTTTGAAACTAGTGGTATTCGATAGTAGTTGTAATTCCTTGTTGGGTACTGTAATTACAATTTTATAGAATGAAATTTTGTTTGATAAAAAAAGAGTGCGGCTATTGAGACCTCCAAATTTGCTCAATATACCTCTCATTCTCTCCACACCTCCAATTTACTTTTAAATACTAACATTTGCTCATTAGACCTCCATTCAAATTTTTAAAATAACCTTGTTTATATATTACTCATTATACCTCTTATTCACTCATTAGACCTCCCATTTGTTATAGAATATATGAGAGCTGAATGTTGTGGTGTGTTATTCATCAAATGAGAGGCCCCTTATATAGGGGTTACATCAAGCCTAGTATGGAAACGTACTATATGTACTTTGTGTAGTACATGTACTATGTGTAGTACATGTACTATGTGTAGTACAACTTTACATATCTGGTAAGTACTACATGTTTCCTATTACATCTAAGGCCCATGGGCTAAGCCCATCTACACGGCATAAGACCAAGTGCACACACGCACATGTCATATTTCCTACAACACTCCCCCTTGTGCCGCGCGTCGATATGCCGGATGGTGCTTACAATGTTGCCTCATTAAAACCTTGCCAAGTAACAAAACCCAGTGGGAAAAATAACCTTGGTCGAAGGGAAAAGAGTACAACGCACCATGCTACTCGATCGAAAGTGTGGCTCCCCCTGATGATGCTATGATGTTGCCTCATTAAAACCTTGCCAAGTAACAAAACCCTGTGGGAAAAAATAACCTTGGTCGAAGGAAAAAGAGTGCAACGCATCATGATACTCAGTCGGAGAGGCTTGATAGTCTTCGCATTCCAATGCTCTTCACATGCTTCTCGAGAGTAGACTTAGGCAAAGCTTTAGTAAACAAATCCGCTACATTTGCCTCTGAACTCACTTGATTCACTTGAATGTTGAGGAGGGCTTGCTGTTGCTGATTATAGAAGAACTTTGGTGAGATGTGCTTCGTATTGTCACCCTTGATATAGCCTTGCTTCATTTGCTCAATACAAGCAGCATTGTCTTCATAAATACAAGTCGGCTTGTCTGTGGTGGAGCACAATCCACTAGTTCCTCTAATGTGTCCAATGATAGATCTGAGCCATACACATTCGCGAACAGCTTCATGTAGCGCTATAATCTCTGCATGGTTAGAGGATGTCGCCACTAAAGTCTGCTTAGTGGACCTCCATGATATCGCCGTATTCCCAATGGTAAAGACATAACCAGTTTGGGAGCGCCCCTTATGTGGATCTGACAAGTATCCAGCATCCGCGAAACCCACCAATACATTGTTAGGTGTTTCGATATATGGGCAGCAGGCGGTGCCAAGAGCATTGGGAGAGTAGTGCTCGGCAGCTATGTGTAAAGCATGGCAGCTATGTGCAACATGCCCGGCAGCTCGGCTCCTAAATCGACCGGCGCCTAGATTCTCAGGGACACTGCACTCATTTGCAGCCCATCTTGAATCTTTGTAAGGAAAGAACAAGCCCAAGTCCATTGTCCCTCTAAGGTATCGAAATATATTCTTGACACCGGTCCAATGACGGTGCGTTGGCGCAGAGCTAAATCTAGCTAACAAGTTCACCGAGAAAGCGATGTCTGGCCGAGTGCACTGAGCCAAATATAATAGCGCACCGATTGCACTAAGGTATGGTACCTCGGCTCCAAGTACTTCCTCGCCATCCTCTTTAGGACGGAATGGATCTTTCTTAACATCCAAACTCCGGACTACCATGGGGGTGCTAACTGGGTGCATTTTGTCCACATTGAAGCGCCTGAGCATCTTGTGAACATATGCACTCTGGTGTATTAAGATTCCAGAGGCTCGGTGCTCTAGCTCAATGCCTAGGCAAAACCGAGTCTTCCCCATGTCTTTCATCTCAAATTCGGACTTCAGATGTGCCGCGGTCTCATTGATCTCATCAAGAGTCCCGATGATGTTCATATCATCCACATAGACGGCTACTATCGCAAATCCGGAACTCGTTTTCTTTATGAACACGCAAGGGCATAACTCATCGTTCTTATATCCCTTCCTAAGCAAGTAGTCACTAAGACGGGTATACCACATCCGCCCGGATTGTTTCAATCCATATAGTGAGCGTTGCAACTTAATGCAATACGCACTCCGTGGTTTAGAGTCACTTGACTTAGGTGCCTGGAAACCATCAGGCAGTTTCATGTATATCTCTGAATCAAGATCCCCATAGAGATATGCAGTAACCACATCCATGAGCTGCATGTCCAGTTTTTCAGACACTACCAAACTGACAAGGTAGCGGAAGGTTATTATGTCCATCACGGGTGAATATGTCTCCTCGTAGTCTATTCCAGGGCGTTGTGAGAAACCTTGCGCCACAAGGCGAGCTTTGTACCTTAGTACCTCGTTCTTCTCATTACGCTTTCTAACAAAGACCCATTTATGTCCTACAGGCTTTACATTTGGCGGGGTTAGCACTACCGGGCCAAATACCTGTCTCTTTGTTAGGGAATTCAATTCCGCCTGGATAGCATCTTTCCATTTGGGCCAATCCGCTCTACGTTCACATTCATTGACGGCCAAAAGGTCTCAAAAAACAGTCGAACTGATCATGGCATAAACACGCCTTATCACATATGCTTGAAAGGAAAAGACAACAAACATGGAGGTAAAACAAACAAGAGCTCAACAACTTTTAAAAGTCGGGTGCATCTAAGTCGGTTTGTTCCCGAAAATCCTCAACCGTAAGGTTGGCATTCGGCACTTTGTCCACTTCCACAGTGACATGACTCTCCACGGTTTCCTTATATTTCTTGTATGCAGCAATTATATCGGCAGGTGCTCGGCATTGCTTCATCCAGTGGTCATGTGATCCACAACGATAGCATATGTTTGCCTTAGCATTTTTCTTGGCGAATTTCTGAACCGGCTTGGGAGCTCGGCCCCTAGGGGCGGGTGCATCATCCTTCTTCCGGGTGTTAGGTTGGCCCTTAGAGCGTTTAAAACCTCTAGTGCCTCTCCTAGTCCGGGTGCCTTTACCAGAGCCTTGCTCACGGTGGTATGGTTCATAATGATCTCGTGCTCTTTGTCTCATGACTTTCCCGCCTCTGGCACTGTTGTAATTAGTTTCAGGAACAACTAGGGTCCCAACAGGCCGAGCAGTGTTTTTAGTCAAGATCTTACAATCCTTTTCCTCAGTTAGCAACAACGTCATAAGAGAGTCAAACGTTGGAGTAAGACCACTCTTATAGTCATGCCTATACTGTTTCATCAAAGTAGATGATGACCTGGGAAAAGTGAGCAATGTTTTCTCTATGAGATCATCCTCGGACTTCTCAACACCACAAAAATGCAGACGAGCACGTAGTGCAAGCATGTCTGTCTGATACTCCTCTACAGATTTGTAATCCATTAGCCTGATGGAAGCCCATTCAGCCTGCAGCTCCGGTAGGAGCGCAACATGAACATTACCAAATCTTGTCTCGAGCTTGTTCCATAGCTCAAGCGGATCGGCTACTTGCTGGTATTGCCACCTCAATGTGGAATCCAGGTGCCAACGGATAAACATAAGCGCCTTGGACTTTGTTTTGTCGTCCGGCAGCTTAACACCCTCATCAAGGGGTTCCGTGGGAGGATCGATGGTGGAGATATAGTCCTTGTCAATAAAAGTCTGCCTCATGTCGAGGACCCAGCGGTGATACTCACGGCCTTGGGCATCAAGGGGATCAAACTGCAAGTGTTTGTCCATTGACTCTGCATACAAGAATTCAAGCATTTAGTTCGAGACCAATTGGATTCGATGCTTAATTCTTAGATCGAACAGCCATGGATACAACACCATGCTGACCTAGAGAGGATATATAGTGCATATGTGCATGTTGGAAGCCGCGTGCACGTGCCCAGGCCCAGCCTCGGCAGCAGTGCTCGGCAGGTGCACAGTAGGTGCACGTGTGGTACCCGGTGGCAGCGTGCGCGTGCACAGGGCCTATCCCTGGCAGCAGCGCTCGGCATCAGCCAAACCGGTGCACATATAGTGCCTGACATCAGTGCACGTGCACAGGGTCGATCCCCGGCACAGTGCACGTCAGTGCACAGGAGGTGCGCATATGGTGCCTGACATCAGTGCACGTGCACAGGGTCGATCCCCGGCACAGTGCACGTCAGTGCACAGGAGGTGCGCATATAGTGCCTGACATCAGTGCACGTGCACAGGGTCGATCCCCGGCACAGTGCACGTCAGTGCACAGGAGGTGCGCATGCGTGTCTGCAGCAGCGTGCACCCGCGCACAGGGGCAGGCCCCGGCAGCAGTGCCCTGCAGTGCACATCATGGCAGACATATGCAATCACTCTATCTAGGGTTTTTAAAACAATATAACAACCTGCAAATTTCAAATGCCCCAAGCATATAGTAACTTTGAACAAGTGTTAAGGTTCAAAGGACATACCTTTGTCGATAAAGCTTCAGAAACCTTTGAAGAATCAACAAGAGATGATGCTTGGTGGCAAGCAAAAAGGGGGGGGGCACCGGGGGGTGGCCGCTTCGCTCTAAGGGGGGGGCCGCTTCGCTCTAAAGGGGGGTGGCCGCTTCGCTCAAAGGTTAGAGCGTGCTGATAACGTGTTATAGAATATATGAGAGCTGAATGTTGTGGTGTGTTATTCATCAAATGAGAGGCCCCTTATATAGGGGTTACATCAAGCCTAGTATGGAAACGTACTATATGTACTTTGTGTAGTACATGTACTATGTGTAGTACATGTACTATGTGTAGTACAACTTTACATATCTGGTAAGTACTACATGTTTCCTATTACATCTAAGGCCCATGGGCTAAGCCCATCTACACGGCATAAGACCAAGTGCACACACGCACATGTCATATTTCCTACAACACCATTCTTTATTTTTTTTCTTTATTGACCATCAAAACTCATTATGTGTATAATAAATAAATAAATATTCATCTAATTATGTTTTACTCAATTACTCTACATATTTTTATTATAATTTCATTTATGAATTTAGGAACATAAATACGTTAAAAATCAAATAACACGAGGTATCGGGTTCAAAGACTTAATTTTTAATAGATAAGAAAATTTCTTACATTAATTAGATATTTTTTTACTTGTGCTGGATTATAATAGTTATTTAATTTTCATAATTGATTTTTTTTCATATTTATTTCTTCTCCTTGTATATGCTTTCACCATGTATAATAATATAAAATTTTATGTCACTTGATTGATATTGATCATAGTTTTAGCTCTTATCAAATGTATAAATGCTTTAATAATAATATGTAGTAGAATTGAAAAAATGAAAATATATATGAAAAATAGTAAAGAATATGATATATTACAGAATTGAAAAGTTTAAAGAGAATAAATATGATTTCTTTTTATGTAATTATTGTCCTTAATAGTTATTATGCAAGAAGATATATTTGTTATTTAATAATTCACAATAAAAAAAGATAAAAGGAGCAAATCTTAAGGCGCCAATAGCCCTAAAAAAATATAAGTTTAGCTTCTGTTATTTTTAATAAATAAAATGGGCCGCAAATGCCCAAAACTGATGCACTCTGAATCGAGTTAGTAGTGAAAACCAGGAGACACGAAAAGAAATGATAACTAAAATGGGCCGCAAATGCCCAAAATTGATGCACTCTGAATCGAGTTAGTAGTGAAAACTAGGAGACACGAAAAGAAATCGGCGGGATCCCAAAATTTTCCCTCTTTGGGATTTCGTCCAAATTTGAACTGAAATTTACAATTTGGGATGCAGTATATAATGCTCTCAGTCTAGGCTAATATTTCCATTTAGGCTAGGCTATTTCTGAAGAGAAGAGAAAGCAATGGGAGGCGGGTCAGTAAAATCCAGGAAGAGGGTGGAGGCTACGGTGGATGACTCCTCCAGACCTTCTCTTGTTCGCGGCAAGGACGGCAGTGCCTTTGCACGCTGGTACTCTTCATCTCTCTTTCATTTTGCTTGTTAACCAACATAGATCTGCTTCTACCTAGTATAGTTGAATAGAGCACCCAGATGGGCAGATCTGTTAGATTAATCGAATTCGTTGTTAACAAATTGCAGCGAGGGGTGCAAAAAAGATATCCCAGTGGCAACCATAAGCTTTCACAGTTGTAGCCTTGATGCCAAAATCAAGAACAATCTGGGTGAGAGTTCATATTAGTTTGTTAGTATGTTTCTCTGCTCAATTTGCTTGTCAGTTGTTGCTTATTTATTCAATTTGGTGTTCAGAGGCTCAAGTCGTGGAAAAGCCTAGCGAGGTCACTAAGACTGCGAGGTATTCCTCATGTTCCAGTTGCTTGTGCTTCTTTTTTGTGGGTGCATCGACTTCTGATATTTGTTTTGTGTGCAGGAAGAAGAAATCGAGTACATCGGAACCAAATGCAAAGAGAGTCAAGAAGAGCAAGGATCCAAATGCACCCAAACGCCCTCTCACTGCCTTCTTCCTATTCATGTGACTCTCAATGCATCTTCTCTACTATTCTTGATTACATGGCGTGCTTCACGTTAATGTCTGGTTTGCATGTTCAGGGCTGATTTTAGGAAATCTTTTAAGGAAGCTAATCCTGATTCTAAGGATGTTAAGAAGGTAACTGTTCTCGAATTCAGCATTTTGTGATTGTATGTCATTATTGGAGTATATGGGAATTCATTTTAATCCTTGTTACTGAGTTTAGGTTGCAAAAGAGGGTGGTGAAAAGTGGAAACTTCTGACTGATGAGGTTAGTGTCTAATACACCTGCTCTTACTTATTGCATCTGGTTTCCTTGGCCTCAAATTTATTATCATTGTCAAACTTGTAAGTTGGCCATCTCATTGCATATCCTATGTGTTCAGGAGAAGAAGCCTTACATTGACAAAGCTGATGAGCTGAAAGCTGAGTTCAAAAAGACCTTGGAGACTGAAGCTGAAGATGGTGATGTACGTCTCACCTTTGTTCATTCTCAAACCAGTTCACCATTCTTTGATGTATCAGAGTTTGTTTTACTTGTTCTTATTTTGAATATATCTTTTGTGGTTATTCAGGGTGATGCTGAAGATGTTTCAGAAAAGGAAGTTCCGGAGAAGGAAGTGGAGGAATTATCTGATGGGGAGTAATATGTTTGGTTTTCTTACGCTTAGTATGTTCTCTATATAGCGGATGAGTAGAATTGCATTTTTGGATGCTTGTAAATTTTTAGGCTGGTCATGACCATGCAGTCTGAATTGGTTAAGGGATTTTACTAAATCATTTATGCAGTCACTTGATTCCTGAATTTCACTTTTCTTTGATTCTTGGCCTGCTTAGCTACTAGTTGGCATTTCTCTGATATCTTTTTGTATGGTAATGGCACTTTTGTTTGTCCTGTGCTTTCATAGAAAATGGTGGAATCATTATGGAAAATGTCTGTTGCATTTCATGTTTATATTATGATGAATTAGTCATGGTCTCTCTACTGGCCCTTTATGCCTCTTGAATCAGATTATTTCTATATTTTGTGGGGAGCTATTCTCTCTATTGATTGGTGCAATGTTATTCTCTGATTTCCTGAAATTTAATGAATACATGCAGGCAATAAAATAGCTTTATATATGGATAATAGTTGGGTAGCTCTTTGCTTATATATCATCATCAAGACGCTCCTATAGTACTGTGAGCAAGTCTTGAGCAAGTGAGTCAGCATTTTACTGGCTCATTTATATTCTGGAGTCTTTCTGTTCTGGTTGTTGCTTTGAGTCTTTCCTCTACAAGGTGGCAGAGGCTTGCCGCATAAGCACAAATTGTGTAGATAAGCAGCTGCAGGAAAAATGTTGAATGGTCTCCCTTGTGGGATCTCTCCACATAACTTATTGGCCCTGAAGCTTGCATGTCTTAGACCTTCAACACCCAATAAGCTTGTTGGGATTTTTCCGGTGAGTCCATTTATGGACAGGTCAAGCCACTGAAGTTTCCCCAACAAACCCAAACTTGTAGGAATAGTGCCTGTTATCTGGTTCCTTGAGATATCAAACCTTTCGAGTTGAATCAGGTTTGAAACTGAATCGGGGATGTGACCAGCAATTCTATTGCTTCCAATGTTGACTGCTTTGAGCTTCAAGCCTTGTCTAAACTCTGGAATACCACCTGAAATTTGATTGTTTGATACATCTAAAACCTCCAAAAAGCTAAAGCGGCTTCCCCTGTTATTCAACATCCTTGAGAGAGATCCAATGAGCTGATTTGAGTGTAAATCAACCAAAGATACGGTGTCTGGCAATTTGATTTCTGAGAGGTCAAACTTGAGTTGGTTGTTTGAGAGCTTGATGCTCTGCAAGCTTGACATGCTGATGAGGTTGAACTTTGAAATCCCATCAGTAAATTGATTATGGGACAAATCTAGGGAGTTCATAGACTCAGGCTTTGTGAAGCTTGGGAGGGTTCCTCTCAATTGACAACCAGCAAGATGAACATCTCTAAGTTGCCGGCTTCTGATCCAATCCGGAACAGTCCCTAGAATGAGATTGTTGTAAGAAAGGTCTATTGACAACAGAGAAGGGAAGCCCCTAGCAGAAATCGCTGGTAAAGGACTTGAGAACCCGTTTCTGGATAAGTTGAGGTACCAAAGGTTCTGTAAATTTGAAATGGATGCTGGAATATGACCGCTAAGTCGATTATCGCTCAAGGAAAGACTAGTAAGGGATTTGAGGCCGCCAACCTGGACCGGAATGATCCCTGTCAGTTGGTTATGATCCAAGGACATGTCCGAAAGGTTTGGCAAATTGAAGAGGGAAATAGGCATTTGACCAGAAAATTGGTTATTGGAGAGGTCAATGAAGGTAAGGTTGTGAAGATGCTGCCCTACAAAGCTTGGAATGAGCCCAGATAACAAATTGAAGCTGAGATCAAGATACTGCAGAGCATGAAAGTTTTGGAAATTGGGTGGAATAGGACCTGTGAGCAAATTTCTTGCTAAGTTGAGTTGGACAAGATTGGTTAGAGTCCCAAGGCTTGGGGGAATGTGGCCCTTGAATCGGTTGCCAGCGAGTGTGAGGCTCTGGAGGAAGGACAAACGGCCTAAACCTGAAGGAATGTAGCCTTGGAGGAAGTTGTCCTCGAGGGCCAACTGGGTGAGGTGGGCAAGATTGGAAAAGGTGTCGGGAATTGGACCTGTGATTTGTTTCATGCCACTGATGACCAATACCTGCAAGAAATTCAAATTGCCCAGAGAAGGGGAGAGAGTACCCTTCATGTACCCAGGCCTCTGCAACTGCAAGACAGTAACCCTCCCAGCTGGGTTACACTCGACACCTTCCCATCCTCCTGCGCAGCAGTCTGTGCCTGTCCATGAAGACAGAATGTCGGTTGTGTCCTCGACGATACTGACCTTGAAGCTCAGAAGGGCAGCTCTATCTGCTTCTGAGCACACACCTGCTGCTGCTCCTTCTTCTTCTTTTCGTGGCGGCAGAGATGAGGACCATGAAGATACGAGCAGAAGAAGCAGTACTAGCCCTCTCAGGGAAGTGAGACTCAGAACAAGTGGCATTTTGGAGTTAAGTTGACAAGAATTTGCAGACAAAATAGATGTCATGCAAGGGAAGGGAAAGGAAGGGAAGGAGCTAAGTTGGGATCTGAGCTAACGAGAGGTAGCTAGATGGAAAAACTAAAGCTGATGACGGAGAAAAAGCAGTGACAGATGGAGAAAGGTTGCAAAGCGAGCGAGGAAGGAAAATGGCAGTAGTGTTCACTTCACGTAGAGAGCAAGGATGAATGATGAAAAATACAAGGAGAGGAAGTGTGTCAGTGACTAGTTATAATGGGGTTGGACTTGTGTGTAAGACCCTCAACACTTTTGTCTCATATTTATAGTGTAACAATGTATGTGATGATACACCGGAGTAGTATAGTGGAGATGAGCCAGAGCTAAACCAAGTTAAAGAGATTCACATGCGAAATCGAATTGTGACCGTTTGATGATCACGAGGATCCCTAGTTCGTTCCCGTTTGAACGTTGGAGCGCTCTTTATTCAAAATCTATCTGCTACCTTTCTTTACTGCTTAAATTTAGCTGCACCCTTTCAAATTCAGTGAATTGCTGCTTTTGCTGCACCTCCCACTGATCCTGGGCCTGGGCCTGCGATCTCTCTAACACAGTCAACATCTGTAACTGTATTGTAAATTAATAGTATGAAAAGGCCTGTAAAATGCTGATCACATATGGTGGGATGAAGAAGAAAAAAAGTTAATTTTTCTGACTCTGGCCTTTTGTTGTGGTCGATGACTTTTTTGGTTTTCAACTGTGCATTGGGAAGACTTTGAATGCCCAATTATTTGTCTTCTTTCAAAAACTTAAATTTAAATCTCTGTTTCTTCTTAGTTCTCCATCACTGATTCAATTCCGAACCAGCTGGAGCTCGATCAATGTATGAAAAGTGGTTGCATCTTGTCAACACAGCACTCACCAGTAATTAGTCTAATGACACTACTTAATGACAAGTAATGTAATGACTAGATGAAAATGGACCTGAGGATCATATAAAATAATAACGCAATCATGTCTTACACACCAATTGATGTTGAACTTATTCATTGCTAACCAGCCAGCCATACGGGGAGGATGGCTCCTTTCTACTTGACGAGGCCCAAGTTTAGAATGCCCCAGGAAGTTTGAGGCCATGATCTTTCTCGGGACTTCATGAGCAAAACCCTGGCCCAAGCAATCCATCCTTGCCAAGACATCCTCTTGTCCCAAGAACTAGCCCATTCCAGCAAAAGCCTGAGCCCAGTCTCAGCTTCTCTCTCAGCCTCTTCGTAGTTCCCCTGTGTGAGATAGACCTGAGCCAACACCACATGCGGCTCTCCGATGAAAGGGTTCTTCTCGATGCAACTCTTCAACAGCGAAGCAGAATCAGAAGCGGAATCACAAACAGCCACCCAGTAGAGGTCCCTGGCGACTATCTGGTCCCCAGCATCCAAAACTCTGGTGCAATTCTCAAACACCGGCGGCACCACCAGCTCCATATCCTCGTCTCGAGACACGTCAATGTCACTGCCACCTCTCTGTCTAACAAACAAGAGCTCCTCCCTGAGGAGAAGAGTGTAGAGCGCACCCATCCTTGAAATGGAGTTCATCCAAAGGCCAGGTTTACCATCGCCAGGCCACAGAGCTCCGTACATGTTCCCGCTGAACTCGAGCCGCCCGTCCGCGTTGTCAAAAAGTTCGTCCTGAAATCCAAACAGCTGGTCGCTGAAATCAGCCATCGTCATCAGCACGAACGTCGCCACGATCCGCCTCGAAACCAACACGTCTTCTCCAGTCTTGATGTGCTTCACTTTGATCCCCTCCGCAGGAACCAAGCTCCGCACTTTCTTCCTCCAGGCACAACTCTCGTCTTGTTCGGATTCGGACTGCTTGAGATGGAGGCGGAGCTCGTCGTCGGTGTAGTGGAAGAGGAGGTCGTCGTGGATGAGGGGCTGCCTGGGGACGATGCAGAAGAGGTGGATCAAGCGCTCGGCAGCGTCACCGACGTGGGAGCGGACAACGTCGCGGCCGGTGGAAGGGTCGAAGATGGCGAGGTTGACGTACGAGTTGGAGTAGGCGGAGTGGAAGAGGCCGCAGAGGCAGACGGAGTCGGGAGCCCTCCATATTTTGAGGATGCGGTAGATGTCGATGAGGTGCTCCAGAAATGTGCCGTGCTTGTGCCAGCACTCACCCGCTCCAACTGACTGCAGCACTCGTACTAGTTTCGGCAGATTCTCGTCGATCGACTCCAGCTCACCACGCAAGAATGGACGGGCCAACTCTAACACCTCTCCCATCTTCTTCTTTGAACGAACGGTGGTGGTTGGGGATCAGTCTTGACTTTTGTACCAACAAACACAAGAGACGTAATGGGAGTAGTCTTCTTTTTGGAGTGAAGCTCCTCTTCTCGCTAAAAGATAATGTGTTATAGTCGATAGGTGGTGACATGACATAAGATACTGTTTGTTGCCTACGTTCCTGCCAAGTTTATCAACCATTTGTTCATCTCGCAAGTTTCGACGTGTGGGAAACTTCCTATACGTACCCTATGACGTAGCTCTTATGAGATTTCCATTTTACCGCTACATTGTTATACTTTACCACCAAGGCACCAACCATGATGCTTGTGATGAATCCGTGGCATCATGATTTTTTTAGCATAAAAAAACATGATGTTATGGATTCACCATAGGCACTCGAAGAGAGTGGTTTCCTAAGGAAGGCACTCGAGGAAGGGGGATCATGTTCCGAGATGGAGCCATATATATGACTACTTGTTTGAACAATTAGCTTTAGAACCAGTAAAAAGTTATTTTTAAAAACTCAATTTGGATCCTGGACTCTATTTTTAAAGATTCAGAAACAATAATATTGAACTTTCACAATTTAAGATGAATGCCAGCATGTCAAATTCAACAGGACTGCAATGAAATTGCCAAAAATAATGTACTGCAAGTAATTGCCTACAATAATGTATTGCTTATCGAAAAGGTTACATATGCCTCATACTAGCCACTCGAATTATTTCCCATGCTCGGGAATCATATCTAGAGCTTTCATGATGAATGAATACGTGAAGGCATCTTCCTCAAGCTTCTCAAATCTGCACCAAACAAACAATAGTTGAAGAAACCTATATTAGTTCAGAACAACGAGCATACTGAACTACTTCAGTTCCAATTTTTGTAATCACAATCACTAGTGAACGTGCAGAACTAGGCTACATGCAGCATACACACACCTTGCCTTTCATAATAGGTTTCATAATGTTAGACATTTGGATACTAGAAGAACAAAATGAGTCTTATATATCCAAAATTGCCACCACAATAATGTTAGAAACCTTGATCCATCAAATTCTAGAACTTAGCACACGAAGCGACTCCAAATATTTAACAGGAAGCTACCTAGGAGGTCACTATTGCCATCAGAAAAGAAAGTCCATCTTAACAATGAAAGGTTGATATAAATCACCTAAAATGTCGTGGTTTCGTTACAGTCATGCATGTGCATACTAAGATATTGTCATATCCAAAAATAATAACAATAAAACAAACATAAAAGAGAAGTGGTAACCAAAGGAATATTTACCTCCCTGACTTTGAAAAATGCCCAGCACCCAGTTCACATTTAAACAAAGGATTAATTATAAAAAACCACCCGAATTATGATGTTTTTTTTTCATTTTCATACATAACTATTAAAAACTTGCATTTACATAACTTAATTTTCATTCCGTTAGCATTATGATACCTTAACCACTAACACTGTTAAAATTTCAAGGACATTTTCGTCATTTCATCAAATGTATCATTTTTACATTTACATTCAAAAATTTTGATAAAATTTCCATGGATATTCGATTTTTCTCAATATATCCGTCGAGATTTTTTAAACCACTTATATTTTCATGATCGTTGATATTTTAGTACTTGATTGTGATTGGTCATTCTTATTGGCTTGTAATTTATCTAATTATAATGAATTTAGTTGTAATGTTTTTTTTTTAACATGTAAGTCCATATATATATATAATATACAGAAGTTCTACTAACTTTTATCACTATATTGTTACAAAAACAAATATTTAATTTACAGTTTTTTTTAATATTTTTTCCTAAAGTAAATTGTTCTATTTGTATTTGATAATCATAAAAAATAAATTATTTTGTTAAAAGTAAATGTAAAAATGATACATTTAATTAAATGACAAAAATGCCTTTAAAATTTAAACGGTGTTAGTAGTCAAGGTATCAAAATGCTAACAAAATGAAACTTCGGGCATGTAAATGCAAGTTTTTGATAGTTAGGTATGAAAATAAAAATAACATCATAGTTCAGGTGGTGTTTTGTAATTAATCCTTAAACAAAAGGAGGTTCTTATCAGTCTTCTTAACTTTGCCACAAATTTAGCAAGTTCCAAGTACATAACACGAGGATCTGTTTCAATAAAATCCAACATTTCAGATGGAATGATATCAGATACAAAATAGGAGAAGAATACATGTGTTAGATATATAATAATTTGCAATCTTCTTGTCCACTATAAGGGGAAGACTTGTCCAAGAAGCCTCATTCTAAGATATCTAAACATTATTGTGCTGAGATACTGAGGATGAGTACTATTATGTTGCAACTGCAATACAAGACCTTGCTTTTCAGTTTTTTTCTTGGCCTTTTCTATTCCTGTTTTTAGAATTTTATGTTCTATCAAATCTATGTAGTCGCCTCCTGTTTAGCTGAGTAATGCATCAAATTATGTCCCTAATTATCATGAGACCTTGGTTTCTTAAATAAGAAAGAGTTGCTTTTACCAGACAGCAAGCAATATGTCTCAAGAGTAAAGGTAATGTATGAGGATGTCTTCTTTTCCCGAAAAAGAAATACTAAATTAAGGAATATCTCCAAAATGTATAATGTGAATGTCAATCATGCCTTCCTTTCTCATAATGAATAAATTTAAGTTTATATAGGCAAAGGAGTTAGGATCTTGTGCGTACCGTTTAGACCAGCAGTAACAAGAACATTTGGATAATTTTGAGCCATAACCTGCATGAAACAATGTCAACACGGCAAAAAAAACTGACTGAAGCTTACAATTCATAACATAATAGAGGTTTGAGGTTAGTTGGTAGAGAACATGAAAATAAGATATCACTATTCTTCTTTTTCTAGTAGAACAGAAATGGGAGACATACTATAAATGTTGCCAAATTATTTACATTCAAGCTAAGGAAAGGGAAAAAGTTTTATTATCCTCACATTATCAACAGGGGAATATGAGTTTATGTAATAGTAGAACTCTTCTCTATACAGGTCTCCCCATTTCTGCAGAAATAGAACTTATTAGTGGATAGGATAGGTGAGTATGAAAGCCTGCAACTCATAAAGACACTATTATCTCATTTGATGAAGTTATATTAATGGTAAAGTAGTCTGGGGTTCAACTCCAGAACCAATTGACAATGAAAAGAGTATTCTAAACCCTTATAAGTTATAAGCCCACAGACAATGATTCATATTCCTGATGTGGGATAAATATCTCAACACGCCCCCGCACGTGTGGCGAATCTTCAAGCCTAACACGTGGACAACATTAGGAATTACGTGGAGTGTTTGTAACCGGTAACGCTGACACACGTGGACGTGGGTAACCCGTTCTGATACCATGATAAAGTAGTATGAGGTTCAACTCCAGAACTAATTGACAATGAAAAAATTTGCCCAAACCCTTATAAGCATACAAGCAATGTCTCATATTCCCGATGTGGGATAGATATCTCAACAATTAATAACGAAAGATACAAATAAAGTTACAGGAACATAGGAAAGGTATAAAAATAACCAACTGTTCCTATATAACATTATTATCTCATTTAATCTGACCTATATGGCTTTTATCATAAGGAAAAAGAAGAGTACCTCCCACTCTGAAGCTGTGAGAGGGATTGTAGGGTCAAGCATCATAGTCAAAACGTCAACAAAAGGAACTCCAGCAACAGCAGCTTTGAACAAATCAGGTCTCATATTAAGAACAGCACCAATGAGCAATCCACCAGCACTCCTTCCATGTATACTTAATTTTTCTTTTCAATCAAATATTCAGCACAGGCAATAAAATCTGTAAGTATTTAGCTTCTTCAGTAACTTCCCATTCTCATACCATTTCCTCCCCATTTCACCACCAACACCACGTATATGAACTATAGCATAAATAAAGCTTTGAAACTGGCATCTATGCAGATCTGTAAACAAGAATACGCAGGAGATTTAAAGATAAAGGATTATACGTGAGGAACAAAACCAAACTTCCCACCAGATGGCCAAGGATATCGCCTGTGCAGTAATTTACATGTCTTACACTAAAAGTGTTGATCAATTATGAATTTACAGCTAGACATACATGCGATGAATAATTAAAACAATTTTAGCAAACCAACTAAACTAAATTCTCCATGGTTTACCTTGTACTAATTCAACAACTTGTCAGTTGTTACAAGTAACACTACAATGCTGTAAAATTTGATGCCAGAAACGTATGCCCAAGCCTCTGAGCTACCCAGACTACCTTTATTAGGATTTTTAACTTTTACTATAATGAAATAAAAATTCTAAGGATTTTCGCAAATATATACAAGAATTCCTAAACCATGAGACGAAAATTCTGCACGACCATAGCAAGAAAATTATTAAGCATTCTAAGGAGATGCCTGGGGTTCAAAAGCATAAGATTTTCTCTTCACACAAGTGCTACAATGACTTCTAGGGCAAAGATGATTCTGATTAGCTTTAAGACCTTCATATGTCATTTCTTAATTACCCACATAGATATCCTCAGTTTTTATTTATGATATCTTTCAATTAGTCTTCTGGATATATTAATTTCAATATAACCACATTTGGAATACAACAACAGCAGTTACAGAACGCCAAAGAAAGAATAAATGACTGTGCATTCTTTAATCTATGAATTCTTTTGTTACCTCGTACGAACCATAGCCATATAGTAGCAATGGATCAGATCCATCAAGCTTTATGATGTCCTTCCTGTAAACAATTGATATTGGAATCTGAGTACCATCTGTAGCAGTAGCCCATTTCCTTTCAGTAACTACTTTGATTCTTCAAAACCTCCCAAAACCTGAGATTGCAATAGATACTGAATTAGAGAATGGTACTGCACTACAGTATAGAAATTCAAGTCTAATTAACAATAAGAAAGGGGCAACAATAGACCGGGTGTCAAATATCTTAGGAGTTAGAACAATGCTGTATAGCCAAATCATTTCCCTAACACTTGTCTTTCAAACTCTCACAACAGATGATCCCATTGTATAATGAATCTCATCACAGTGATAAATATTATGAACAAATATGTAGGTAAAGTAACTTTTAAGCATCTACCAATAATTTAATCAGTTTTCCATAACGACATGATAAGAGTACCGAAATGGAAGTATAAAAATAAGACTAACAATACTACATTATAACTAACGCTTCTGGTAGCCAGAATGCAGTTTCTACTTCCCATAAAATCAAATCATCAAACCAACAATGTAAACAAGACAAAACAGTAAAAACCGAAATGCTACGCACAGTTTCAATCTTCTTCAAAACAGAAATGCCAGTCTTCATATCAATATCATATACAGAGGGAGGATTTTTCATTGAGCTATAAGAATATCGTAAAATGCTGTAACTATATTCTGATTCTGATGGATCTACACAGTATGTGGGATCCGAAAATTTAACAGCTTGACCACCCTGAAGTCTTTTGAGAGGCTGTCCAACATCCGGCTGGTGATAGATAGTGATTTTTGGTAGGCCTTCTTCACACTCATATATAACAAGGTGATCATTAAAAAGATATAGATCCTGAATTTTAACACACAAAATTCCAAATTACAATGTTTTGAAGGCATAGAAATAATGCCTCCTAAGAATAGCTAAGGTCAAATGTCTTTGGGAAAATAAACCAAAGATATTGCCCATTGTGAGCAAAATGGTGGAACGAACATGCACGTGTAAGCAGACAAGATGGCATCTGAAGGTGATAGATAGTGACTTTTGGTGCACACCCTCATGCTCAATTGTTTCACACTGATTACTGAAAATAAGTGTTATCTGAATTTAAACACTTCGAAATATTCTAAACAAAAAAGCAACAAAAAGATTTTGGATGCTAAAAACATTGAAGGTCAAACTACAATATATATATATATATATATATATATATATATATATAAAGAGAGAGAGAGGAGGAGGAGGAGAAATGCATTAACAGTTGACACTTGACAGGATAGCATGGGACCTTGAACACCTCTCACTCAGTCCATCATTAGATGTCTATTTAGAAGTTTAAAATACAAAAGGAAACATAGGAAGTGATATTATGCTGCCTGTGCAAACGCCTTACTAAGGATAAGAATTCAAAATTTGATTTTACCTATCCTTGTGGGGAATTAGAACTGTAGTTTCAGATGTATTTTCCACTGGACAGGCAATAACTTAAGAATTCAAAAACTGATCACTTCTCCTTTTTATAAAAACATGATTTCCTCGATGGTTAACAGATGTATCAATGCCATCTTGAAGAGGAGTCAGAACCACAAGCCCACCTTCAGGCCTCAAAGCATCAAGGTAAAAGTTGAATGTTGTAGTTTTACTTTCAGATGCAACAAACAAGAACCTTTTGCTATCAGAAGCATGAAGTTCAATAGAAAACATGTCGTCTTTTTCATGATAGAGGCAGGAATCAGTTGAATGTTCTGTTCCCAATTTATGCAACCATGCCTGATAAAAAGAAAGCAAGCTGAGTGAAACATGGCATGTCATTAGAAACAAAGGGCTTTAGCAAACCTTGTCAGGGCGGAGAGTGGCATCCATTGTGACATAAGCCAAAGCCTCATCGCCAGCCCATTCTAGATTGTTAGTTACATTGACTAGAGGTTGACCACAGGAGTGCCAGTTTCAGCATCAATGATATAAACTGTATAAATTTCATTTCCTATGGTATCCTCTGCATATGCCACCAATTTGTTATTTGGGCTAACCTGGGAAATTTTGCACATATTTTTGCCGTTAATACAGGAAACAAGCACCAACATATATAGGGAAATGAATAATGCTATAATAGGCCTGAGTTTGAGCCTTGATATTCTCATCCAAGATTACATGCTCAGGAGGAGCATCAGGTCCCATGGGCATGGTGTCATGCACAGAAAGAGGAGCCTTAGTGTTTGGTACTAAGCGTTGACAATGCTGTACATAATCCTGACCTTTCAAGGTCCTTGTATAGTAGTAGTAGTGTCCTTTTCGCTGAGGTGCAGAAATATCATCCTCCTTGATCCTCCCTCTTATCTCACTATAAAGCTCTTGTTCAAATTTCTTAGTTCCTAATGATACTAATTTAAATGCATTATTATTATGATGTTATTGCTATCACAATTGAATCACAGCTATTGCTACAGTAAGTCAAAATGTGAGGGAGATGAATCTAATACCAGACATGTGGATTCAGTGTAGTCATTCTCCTGTTGAAGATAAGAGAGGACGTCGGGGTCGGAGCGAGAATCTTCGCGGAGCCAATACTAGTTGTCCCCTCTCGCGTCGCCGAACAACTCCATCTTATGCTCCACCTTCGCCGCAGGAGGAGTCTCCGCCTGGCTCATCATCGCTGATGACGTCATCGAAGACCGCACGGGAACAACTGGCGACGACACGAGTAGAACTGAGAGTGGCGAGTTTACAAACAGGTTTGCAGAGCTCACTTGTCATCACCATTCTTATATATACAGTACCTCCGCCGACCTTTTTCCTCAGTTTGGCTTACAAGTCGACCAATCTCACCAAAAAAGGGTAACCTACTTGTTTACGCCCACTCTTTATTTGTTCGATCCAATTGCATCTCCCATTTCATGAAGGCCATTTATCACAAGAATTGAAGTCATGATCGAAACTGTACAAGCAAATTCTCAACTCCAAATGGTGACAACTAAAGAACAAAGTGCTAGTTTTGCTGCGTAATAAAGCAATTAGCAACCTAATTCCAGACAGTAAACAAACGAATGTACCGGGAAATTGATTAAGAATTGAATAACAATTAGCAACCTAATACACAACCGAGGAATGTCAAAATGTCAATAGCAGCCCAGCAAAGTACAAGGGCGATCCACAGACAGACATGTTCAGGGCTCCTCTGTTACAGTGCTCTCAACCACCTATACCATTACTTAAATAATTATACAAATGATGCAGCCATTCAACACCAAATGATCATAAGAAATAAGGTACTCCTGTTCTTGGTCCTCTCATCTGGTTGTTCTCCTCTGTTTCAGTGAAGAACTTCACTTCTCTCTCCTGTTTCAAAACACACTAAGATTTAAGTAACACCAACAGAAAAGATTTACGTACTCCACGATATTAACACAAGATAAGACACACTATGAGCTCTCTATCTCTCTTATAACAAATTCACTTGATAAAAGTTATTCTTATGCCATTGCTACATGGAATGTAAAAATATCTCATGAATAGGTCTCACTATAGCAAGATATGTAGTGATTCTTTAACATTTTCAAAAATTATTGATACCCAAGACTAGCTAGCCTGGAAAATTAAAAGTGGTAATAGCCGGTGCTAATGATGGTAGCAGACAGATATCCTAAAAATCATACAAGTGTGAACCAAAAAGTTCTAAATTTTCACCAAATAAAAAAAAGAAGGTAGTAGATGAACTTGTCATGTTTACCATATTCTCGTTAAAACTTAAAATCGAAGCCACATTCCCACAGCGGTAACAGTAATTTGGTGCAGACCAGACCTGCACAATTTCAAAAACCGAACCAATCAATCCATCTATCATCTAAATAGTTTACATCCAACACGTTGATGAAATTTTCAGAATCTCACAGTTACGAGGCCCTTATCTTGAAACATGTACTTAAGACCCTCTTGAACAAGTTGGTGTGCCCGACAAACCAGATCAAGATTATTTATGTGGTTGAACTGCATGAAGCGAGCAAAACTGTTTCTGTTAAGTGAGATCTAAAAGGCAGGGAACAATCTTAGTTAATTGAAATGAAGTTCATTACCTCAGAAGTGACACGGGACCCAAAAAGCCATCCTGCTCCACGCGGACTTACTGCCCATGTTTCAATATCTTCAGGATCACTCCACATGAGATCACAAAATGGACCCTCATGTGGAATTTCACAATTTCGCTCAATCACCCTTATCTGCCAGAAAGTGTGAAAATCATGATGATCACATATCATGGAAATGAATGACTAGCCTAAGCAACCGAATATAATACAATACGATGAGCCTAAAGAATGACATGAATGTTGCAGTCATACGTTTATGAAGAAAAGGTAGTTTGAATATGTAAACATAGCTGAGAAAATAATTCACACCATTGCCAGAAGCCCTTACGCTTAATTTTTTCTTTTTTTATAGGAAAGAAACAGGATTCAGTTAAAATAATGAGAAAAAGGAATGAGCAACTGATAGAACACCAGCATATACAAAGTATAATGTTGTGATATCGGCCAATTAAGTGTGTCAAGGAACCCTAAAAGAACACAGCAAACCAAGAGAAACAACCACAGATAAAAGACACAAAGAACACAGATTTAAGGTGGTTCAGCAAAAAGTTTGCTTACGTCAAAAACACTCTTCTCCACTACATTAATAATGGGTATACAAGAAAGAATAAGAAAACAAAGACTCTCTCTTCTCTTCTCTTCTCTTCCTATCTCTGTCCTCTCTGCCCTATCTCTCACCCTCTAACCAAGAATGGAACACACTTTGCTCTTTTCCTCTATGCTACAAAACCCTAGAGCCGAACCCCTCTTTATATAGGATATTAGAAACCCTAGACCAAATAGGAAATTCTATTCCTATTAGTACACAGAAATCTTCTCTGTAATCACCAAAGATTACAGGTATACTATCATCAATAACGATATCCTTTCATACTCTAAGACAAAATATCTTAGGAAAAACACATGGGCTGGAAACCCAACAATCTCCCCCTCCAGGCTATGTGTCTTGTACAAGGAACAACACAGACCTCTTGTAGCAACCTCCAACGACCCATTCATAAGCTTCCACTTTCCATCACCAATATACTGGTGAAAACCTTGTCTGTCAAGAGCACTTGCTGCTGACAGTATGTTGACACGCAAATCAGGAATGTGCCTCACCACCTTTAATGTCACATGGTAACCAAAATCGTCTCGATGCAAATGTCTCCCATTCCCAAAATCTTGGACCAGCCTCTATTACCCATCTTCAATATCCCAAAGTCACATGCTTCATACGTAGTAAAGAGCTCTAAGTTGGAAGTAACATGAGAACTTGCACCTGTATCCACTAACCAATCATGACCCTTGTCACCAACATACAAACATTCTTGAACAGTGAGAAACTCCCCTAAGATAGCAGCACTAAAGCCATCATCTTCATCGTCTTGATACTTGCTCTTCTTTTTCTCTTGTTTCCACTTTCGACACATACGCTTTATGTGGCCCTTCTCACCACCATAATGACACGTGTCACTAAACCTTGGACCTGAATTCTTATCTCTATTCTTCACAGCAAGGGTTCTTCCGTGCCCATCGTCTATGCCAACAACTTTTCTTCTTGTTTCTTCGTTAATCATGTTATCCTTAACGGTATCCATATACAATACACCATCAGACGCAAAATTACTCAAGGTCACCACGGAGGTCCCTAGCAACATCAATGCTAGCATGATATCCTCCATTCTTGGCTTCCACATCACCCAATCTATGTGGGTGAGTTTGATTATTGTGTCTTTTGCTTCAATCATCCTGACAACATCGACCCTGCCAAATCAAACCTGGATCTGTAGACCACCCAACGCTCTGATACCATTGTTGTGATATCGGCCAATAATTAACCCCAAAAGAACGCAGCAAACCAAGAGAAACAACCACAAATAAAAGACACAAAGAACACAGATTTAAGGTGGTTCAACAAAAAGTTTGTTTACGTCCACCGGCAGGAACACTCTTCTCCACTATATTAATAATGGGTATACAACAAAGACTCTCTCTTCTCTTCCTATCTCTCCCTCTCTGCCCTATCTCTCACCCTCTAACCAAGAATGGAACACACTTTGCTCTTTTCCTCTGTGATATAAAACCCTAGAGTTGAACCCCTCTTTATATAGGATATCAGAAACCCTAAACCAAATAGGAAATTATATTCCTATTAGTACATAAAAATCTTCTCTGTGATCACCAAAGATTACACGCATATACTATCATCAATATCCTTTCCTCATTGGAACACCATAAGACAAAAAATCTTAGGAAAAACACATGGGCTGGAAACCCAACATATAATACTAATAGTAATTTAATTGCAGCAGTTGTGATACTAATGAAGCTTACATACAAACTTGAGAAGAGATTACCTGATCAATTGTCCGAATGTCAGGAGAAAGACCACCATGGACACATAGCACCTGCAATCATCCAAATAAACTTCTATAATAAAAAAGTACTCATGCAAACAATACTTACATAGAGCCACAGACAGAAAACAACATGTTCGTGCATATTTATGGAGAGAAGGTGAGAGAAGTTTACAGTTCCATCTATAATTGCTGATAGCGTCAAATAGTCAAAAACATCTGTACAATAGCGCCATGCATTAGCATTTCCATACTTCCTCTGACATTCATCATAAAAACCATATACCTAGCACACACAGAAAGCATGTATAAGATAGATCAGACAGTTAATTACATTTGATTAGGGAACAAACCACCAAGTAAGGTCCCTTGTCAGAACATAAGGAATAAATCATAAAGATGCCCTGAGCAATTGGAAGGATAACAAAAAAAATCTCTGATAGCACTATCAATAATATAGCATCTCCAGTCAGACGAGAGGCTCCAATGATATTAAACCCTTCTTCTTAGTAGAGGCCCCATGGGATCGTAGAAGTAAATCCCAGATGGGATTGCTACTATCTTCCCAAATAAAGGGATGATAACAAATGACCCACAAAATCTCATATTTTCAGGAGTTTCCTCCACCCAAATTCCTACAAGAGTTCCTACTTCATAATCCCATTATTCATTTATACATTCTGCCTTTCTCCAAATAAACAGATTTACAGAAGCGAAAGGGTTCCTAGCAAAGAAGATATGCAACAGATACCACTAGAAGAAAACAATTAAGAATAACAAAGGGAACTCTAACATGGCAGAGAAGTTAATGTGGAAGCCAATATATGCTACTTATAATATACGAAACAATGACTTAACTGGTGGACTTTATTCCTTTAACCCTTCAAGTCATACCACTCTCCTTCAGATAAAATTTAAACATGATTTCTTACAAAGACGCACGATTTATATACTGAGATGTAATTTCAAATCTCAACACAAAATTTTCCACACAACCCACATTTTACAATTGTATCCATTTAATTATGCCTCTGCGAATGAAAAACTAGTAATTTCTTTGCATTAATACTTGAGTAATGCCTCAAGAAGCTCTCATATCTATCAAGTTTCTAAAACAAAGCAGTACGACTTCATTCTAACCATCTTCCGAAATAGTATACAACCAGTATAAAAGCACACCTGGGTAAGTTGTCTGCTTTCGTGATTACCGCGCAAAAGCGTAATGTTAGCTGGATATCTGAGGGCATAAAAACAATAAAGGAACATTAGTTTCTTGAATAAGCATGTATCTCACCTTGATTGTGAAAACAGAATAAGTTTAAAGGTTCATAACTAGAACAAGAAAGTAACTCCTTATGACATCTAGAAGCTTCCCTTCTCAGTTAACTACAATTGGCATAAGGTATATGTCTTAGGCACAAGTCACTGTTCAAACTTCAAAGCATGATCTCTATAAATTTAGAGTTTAAACCTTTTATAACCACACAGACTTGTATTAAACGACACCACCTTGCAATAATGTGCTCAATATAAAACCCATATTGCAATTAACCCTACAGCATAAGAAGGATCATAATACTAAGCCACAAGAAGGAAAATGTGTTTCTGTATCTGTAGCTATGTATCATTCTTTTCCTCTAGCTACTTGTACAGTAGAAATTGCTACAAAATATAAGTTTCCAAACTCTTTCTTATCATTTGAAATTTATTACTCGAACAAATGATTTGCGAATTTCTAACACAAAATTATTGGATGTGGTAGACTTCTGGGTCTCTGTTGTTACCGAAATGGACATTTTGATATTGAAACAAAACAAAACCTGAATCCATAAAACTATTTATAATATGATATGCAGGATAACGAGAACAAAAAATAAGAAGAATGTGACTGAAACATGTACATGGCAGCAGTTTAACACCCATTGTTCCACCACAACTCCAAGATATAATTATATATACCTCGCCTTAAGAAGCAATAGGATAGTGAAAACTTCAAGACTATTGTAGCCACGATCCACAAAATCACCCTGCCAAGAATTGGAAGAAATCAGGATCAACTTGGGAAACATTTCGATTGATGATACAGTTCAGAGACCCAAACAAAACAGAGAGAATAAAGAAGCATATACCATGAATATGTAATTAGTCTCTGGTACATGGCCTCCGGTCTGGAAAAGTTTCATTAGATCGTGAAACTGACCATGAATATCGCCACAAACAGTAACGGGACTGTTTACAGGCTGCACATTGGACTCCTCAATAAGGATCTCTTTTACCTGTGAAATGTTGCAGTGACAGTTCAGTATCCTCTCAGGAAAACAGAAATTGTCCATGGAATTATTCACAGTCTCTCAATGAGAGATCACTGTAAAACATAGCGGTACAGATAATTACTAATACCAGATAGATAGGAGAATAATTTCGCTTCACAACAGGCATTTCAAGATTCATGAAATCAAACAAACTCTGGTGAAGCTATGGTGAAGGATGGATTTACATGTTCATGTCGCCCATGGCTATGCTACTACTATAACTCAATCAAAAATCATTTCGCTTCGATTTGTGGTGAAATAACACATAATCAATTATGAGAAAAGAAAACAGTAACAACCGAATCGGATGAGGGAGATGATAAATCCCAATCTGGAAGAAAAACCCTAAAAGTAAAGAAAGGTGGAAGAAAAATACGAACGTATTCACATAGAAGTTGAAGCTCATCCTCCAAGAGATGCTGCCCTTCCTTGACCTTTGAGATCCACTGGTCCAAATCCATCTCTTCGCTCTTCTCTTCGTTTACGGTTTTCAGCAACAAACCCAAAAAGAGAGACGACAACTGAAATTCAAAACCAGGGTGCGATGGTGGTCGTATCAATAACAAATTACCAACAAACGGATGAGATCTGCCCTTTTTTTTCATTTTGTTTTTATCAAAGCCCAAAGAAATATTTCTGCTAATGACACTTTTGCCCTACATTCTTTTACTCTATCACTATTCAACAGAGGAGAGGTTTTTTTTGAACGAACGTCTTTAAATTGATGACTAGTTGAGTATTTTTAATTAATTGTTTATTAGATTAATTTTTGATCAAATTTTGATATCTTAACTGTTGAAGTTATAAATTTATATAAGTAGATTAATCATATAAAATTTCAGCTAAACTGGTGATCGTTAAGAACTAGTTGTAAATCAAATCAATAGACGAACTAAATCTGTCAAATATAAACCGTTCAAGTTCATAATTGGTAAATCACACTTATGAATGCTTTAACGATTTTCAATTCAGTTAAAAATTTACAGAATTGATCTACTCATAAATATTTATAAAATGAACGGTTAAAATGTGAATATTAAATCGAAAAGCGGAATAAACCAAAAAGTTCTCAGCTAGTCTTTAACTTAGAGGTGCTCACTATAAGGGCCCCCTTCAACACACAATACTCCTATGTATGAAACTGCCATGTGAAAACGAGAAATATAGAACTTAAACCTCTTGTTACAATGAAGTCGCTAAATAATATTTATAAGAGTTATTTGATGTTATCCAATTTATTAGACTCATTTTAAATTACACCAATCTTTAAGATTGTTTTAAAATACACCTAAATTTATTAATTAAGTTTGTTTAAATAAAATAAACTTATTATTTAGGATAAAAGTAAAACCTATTTTTTCTAGAATTACAGAAGTTGTCATTATTTCTAAGCGTTAATAAAATGGTATCTCATGAAGATATGAACCATAAACCCTAACCCCTAAGCCCTAAACCCTAAACCCTAAGCCATAACCCTTAAACCCTAAGATAAGAGCAGTATTGTACAATTCTATAATGCTAAATGAAATTTGTCACCTAAAGTTTGAGTTTCAATGTTGAAAGTACAGTGTCAAGAGGCATAATTAGAAAGCTCATTTGGGCCGTACATATAGCAGAAATTCATGTTGCCAATTGTAGAAATTCATGTTTTCGATCTTGCAACCATAAACCCAAAGCGTTCCAACAACTTTTGCTTGCTGAAGTGGTTTCCATAATGGAGGGTCATTGCATATATATGCTTTACAAAACTGTTTAAAAAATGAAGAAAACTTCTATTTATGAACTAGATAATACATTTCTTTTTCTCCTAAAAAAGAAGCTAATATCAGTAAAAATGTATCTACCTGCATTAAAAGATTTTCCAAACAAGGAAAATATAATATCCGGAGAAACCAACTCTTTAAATACAGGACCAGTCCCAGTACTCATGTTCTAGAGTCTAAATCAGTTAGGAGATAGCACTGGACAGGGTTATGAATTCTTTTTCTTGTTATCCTCAGGTTTGATGAGCTGGACAGGAGCTGCTGGTATACGAACCCACCATTCTCTAATCCGCCTCACCCGCTTGTCACTACTTTCTTTCCCTTGTAAAAGCCTTCAGAAATACTAGCACGATTATATACCTCAGAGGCACAAATGCAAACGTTGCCGCCATGAAAACCAGCAGTATAACAATCTTGTCCGTTGCCTGGTAGTAAAGCAAGCAGTACACATTTAAATTCAAATAAGAGATTCTTAATACATGTTGAATCTGTTGATGAAACCTCGTGGACATAATCATGACTCAATTAATCTATGGGAAAGCATTCAAAGAACTGACTGGTGCAAGTATTAAGAGCAACATCATCCCTTGTTTCTTTTTCAAGGTGAATAAGCGTGACTCCGACACATACCTGAGGAAAAACTGCAAAAAGGAGGGCTCTTATCTTCAGCAGGATAATATTCCCAGCTCGAAGTAATGCCTCCACTTGAGTGAGCTTCTTGTAAGGTCAGTAGCTGTTCTACTGCATTGTTCTGGGGAGGTGTTATCCTGAATGGTTCTAACAGTTTTCCTCTGTTGAAATTGTTAATATATGCCTTGAACCAGCCATCTGGGGGTACCAGCTATTCGGGCCCACGAAACCTGGTATGCTGGGTTCAGTTGGTTGAACAGTCTCATTCGCGCAACTGTCGCTCGCGCGACTGTCGCTCTCGCGGGGGCAGTTTCAGTCGCGCGCGACTTTCGCCCCTGAAACCCTAGACGTTTAGTATATAAACGTCCTAAACCTAATTGTATCCTACACTCTGTATTCTTCCTCAAGATAATAAAACTGTTCTACTCTGCCGTGGACGTAGCTAACATATCGTTAGTGAACCACGTAAATCTGTGTTCTTTCTTTCATCCGTTACAACAGAAATGCCTGCACCAGAGCATGACGACTGCTACGCATACAAAAATGGAGGGCAATACATAACTGAACCAACCCCTGTACACCATAACTAACAGCTTTATTAAATTACTTCTGCTTATCCAAACAAGTGCAAGTATTCACTTTCAAGAAAAGCGGAAAACAAAATTCAAATACATGTAAATAAAATGCTATATTTAAGAGATTTAAAAGCCAGCGCGCTATTTATTTATACCACAAATGGAAGAGAGCATTTTCCAGTAGGAACACTACAAATAATAAGAAGACTATGGAGAAAGAGATTTAAAAGCCAGCACTCTTTTTATACCGCAAATGTAAGAGAGCATTTTCCAGTAGGAACACTACAAATATTAAGAAGACTATGGAGACCAGGAACTGAACTGTATTAAACGACAAAAGTCAAGTTACCTTATTATAGAGAAGCAGGTCAACACCATAAACACTGTTGACTTGTAAGGCTTTTCCCATGATGCCAAACGTTGAGCACTATTAGCTAATACATTACATGGAAACAGTAACTCCTACAAGTAAGGTATCACCTTTAAATTTAAGAATATGAAGTTAAACATATCAAAGGTTAAAAGAGTTTGCTCTACAAACATTAGATCTCTGGAAAAGAATAAAAATCATGTAATAATAAATTTTGACGAAAAAAAACAGACAAAAAAACCAATGGTTGTGTCTAAGCTATTCGACGCTATCCTGTCTCTCTAATATCGGTACCTCCTAGCAGACTAGCAGAGAAATCACAGAAATGGTCATAATGCAATAGTTATATCAACAACGTGGGTTCACTAGTAGTTAAATGGTTTAATAAAGTTTGTTACTCTTGGTTGAGCAGGAATGACAGTATGGTTATCACCTATTCACAATGAAATCTAGCTATCAGGCTCCCCAGTCCAAAGCAGGCAAAGTACCTTTGTCTTTCCATTATAATGTGGCTTATACATGAAAAGCATACTACTTAGGTTCATTCTTAGAAGGCACTTCTAGACAATTGTGTGCACATTCTTTCTCTCGAATACTGATTGGAAAAATGGTAAGATACATGTTGGCTTGCAAAACCCAATCTCACATGTGAAGTTCAATACTAACCTTCATTATTGCAACATTTGTATCAATCCCATCCACTTTCACTTTGTCCACAGTTACCTGTGCATCTTCAGCCCTTCCAGTGTCCAATAATGACTTTTTGACTGCCATTTCCAAAGGGTTACTTTCACCAGCACAAACTTCTCCAACTATTATTACCTCCCCATCAAGGTTGACTTCCTTTTGCAATAAAAAACGAAGCTGAGTTAGTGCTGTAAGTGAAATTGGAGACAATTTTGACTGCCGTTTTGAATGTGGAGAAACAACGTGTTGGGAAGCACTGGAATTCAAAATAACCAATCGACTAGACAATGTTATCAAAATCGAGTCTCCTCCAGGAAGACTTTCAGCAAGGTTGAAAGCAAGTAAGGTTTTATAATGGGATGAAAAGAATTGGAAGGCTTCTTGAACTGCACGATATCGCCAGATGCCTAAAATATCCCTTGCCAATACTTCTGATTTCTGAATTTCTTTTAGGTTGTTTTTCTGAATGAACCTGTGATCAAGCAAGATTTCAAGACAAATATCCAACCAATAGTCTCGGCGAGAATTGCCTTTTGTTGTGTTTTTAGCTCATTGATACAATCTGGAGAATGGAAAGGGGACAACGCTGTAGCTTTTCTATAAGTTCTTAGAAAGTTAGTCTTTCAAGATTCTATTAGGATTTGTAATAGACTTACGTCTATTAGATTTAAATCTAAAACCATGTTGTATCAGCAGCTCCTATTTACTGAATAGGAGCTGCAAAGGGTTTTCTAACTTGAGGACATATTACACAGAACACCGGGAGCCAAGAGTGATAGAGAGATCTAGCAGAGAGTTGGAGATTAACATAGAGATTTCAATAAGTACTTGTAATCAAGTTGTTATTCTCCATAGTGCTAGTGATATCTCAAGAGAGATTACGTAAGTGGACGTAAACCAGATTTTGGCTGAACCACTATAAAAATTGGTGTGTGTGCTGTGTTCTGTTTTCCAATTTATAATTAAGGGCTCTGATGCAGACGATTGAAACTCAAACCGGACACGAACCAAAGGTAGGGAAGTGATATAAATCCATGCCACCAGAGTTTATGCATATGTGCAACTGTGGGTAAGAAATTCACTACAAGGAAATGGAAATCAGAGAAAATTATAAAGATTATGGATAAACATAATACTTTTCCAGGCTTCTTATGTATTTGTCATATACAAGGAAATAAAGTCGATGATGGCCTGATGTGCTTGTGAGTGCATCATAGAGGTTGTGTACAGTTATTATATCTGCAACAGCAGCACAACCATGAGCTATTCGTGCAAAGGCTTCGGGACCAACTGTTTTTTGTCATCAACCTGAATGGCGAAAGCAAAGAATCACTATTCGTCGTTCACAGAAGTAACAACTGCAGTGGTGGAAGAATTTGAAACTAACCCACCTTGTGCATCAGTATAATGGCTAAATGCATATAAAGAAACAATGAAATTGACAAGGACCTGGACAGCCATATTGGTAGAACTTGAATAAAATAGTAACCAACCATCTTTATCCTCTACTTCTTGGTTACTGCTAGAAGCAGTTTCCTGCAATTGAAGAAGGTTCAGGCAGCGTTGTCAAGCCAAAGTAGAAGATAGAGGAGCTGTACTTCTAACCGAATCTTATGAAACAAAGAAGCTCTATTTCCTCACTTTGTTTAGTTCTTTATTCTCAGCACGATTCCCAGGCAAGCATCATGTCAAATGTCATCTGACGAAACTCCTTATCACTCAAATAATGTGGGCGACTACTCAAGACATGGAGCGCTTGGTATGAGCAAAATTCCAAAAAGTTCCTAGAATAAGTCAGAAGCTCCCTTGCAATTTCAGGTAGCTGTGTGTCAAAATGATGCTGTAATTCTTCAGTACTCAGTAGGGATCCGAAGAATCCTGCAGCAGCATGAAACACATTTAGTAAAAGAGACTGCCATACTGATTAGCACTTGAAATTTTGTTTTGTGTGCTGGGATTTGAATATGTAGCTAATATAGTGCAATGTTGTTAATGATAAAGTAGTCTGGGTTTCAACTCTAAAACCAATTGGTAATTGAGAGAGTAACTCAAACCCTTATAAATCTACAAGCAATGTCTCATATTCCCGATGTGAGATAGATATCTTAACACGCCCCCGCACGTGTGGCGAATCTTTTAAGCCTAACACGTGGACAACAACTTGGGTGGTCGTAGAGTTCGTGTGGCCTTTGGGCTTCACACGTGGACTTGGGTAACCCGCTCTGATACCATGATAAAGTAGTCTGGGGTTCAACTCCAAAACCAATTGGTAATTGAGAGAGTAACTCAAACCCTTATAAATCCACAAGCAATGTCTCATATTCCCGATGTGAGATAGATATCTTAACAGTTAACCAATTGGATAAAATGCATTCACTTGTTTATGTGGAAGTGGAACACACACACTTAAAAAGCCATAATTGAGCTAAAAGGAAAGGTAGTTTGTGAAACCAGAGATTCAATCCAGCAATGAATGTATACATATATAGGTAAGGACCTCCTGAGGACATGAAAAAAGAGCATATTGCTCATCTACATGAAAGGTAACATATTTGAATTAACTATCGTTCGCATGAAATAGTAAAGTAAAACATATACGTTACATTTACTTCAAGTTATAATGACCAGATGCTTCATATCAATAGCTTTAAATTCAGTTTGAAAAGAGTCTAGTGCAGTGACAAGTTAATGCAAATTAACCTCGATTGGATTATTTTCACTTAAAATCTCTTTAGTGTGAGAAATGATAAGTTGTGGAAACGCAGCGTTACCGGAATTGATATCGTTCTCTGAGTAGTGGTTAATTGCATTTGCTCCTCCACTGATATCTTCGTAGCTTGATCTTCCACATGCATTAAGGAAGGTGTTCGGCGTGAAAATGTATTTTTTTCGAACAACCAAGCTTGAGACGTGCCAGTACCTATGGGTCAGATACAACCTTGATCTTCGACGCTCGTTCGCCTTCTGACTTCTCTTCAAACGACTGTCGTACATGCGTTGGTCAGACCTGCACTTAGGTTCTACAGACATAGCTGAAAAAACAATAAGGATTTTCCTCCCCTCCTCGCGAAGCGGACATATCTTACTAGGACCAGAGTGGTTGAGCAGAGCTATAATTCAGGATTGCAGGTCGTTCGCCAAAAGGTTCCTTGACAAACTGTGGATATTTGCTAGAGTTCTCACTCCAACAATGGTTTTGCAGGTATTCGTCTACGGATAGGGCTTTATGAAGAGGTGATGGACTGTTCGCTCACGGATGAGGCTTCGTGAGGTAGAAACGGGTAGTGTCGACGGGTCGGGCTTTGGTGAGTAGCAGCAGGGAATGCCTACGGATAGGGCTTTGGTGGACAAAAAGACTCAATGAATCTTTCTGGTAGAGGTGCTCCGGAGAGGCTTGTTTTGCAGTGTGCAAAAGTTGTATTGAATCGTTGAGATGTCTTTGTCTCTGTATCTTGACCCCTTTATATAGTGAACAATATGGTTTGTTCTTACTTGCGGATCAAGGCATATCAAATCTTCTTCGGATCTTTGGAGGATTCCTTAAGCAACCGTAAATCCTTACCAAACATGGCTTCAAATGGAAAAAGAATCTTTACAATTACTTAGACCACAAGAATCGGTCCAATGTTCTCGAAGAGTCAGCATTCGCCAAGAAATATTATTTTGTCTCAAACATAGCCCTCTAGGTCTTGAAGGAGAAGCCATGCGTCTTGACTGAAAAGACCTATAGTCCCCATGCGTCATTAACACCGGTGAGAGCCACTCACTGACTCAACTAACAAACACCAAACTCACATGTAGGTTTTGACTCTTGAAGCTTCAATGACAATTAGCAGTAGCTAAGCAACCCATATAGTATCACAATTAATCACCAACATGATAATCATGTAATCAAATTGAATACCTTGCCTTCGAAGATGATGAAACACGTTCTGACAAAAACATGTTTTAAGCTCACGTTGACCAACTAGATGCAGATAAGAAACCCCCATGCTTAATTAAACATGGTAGCAAAACCACAGACATTGGTCTTGATGATAATTGATGGCAATGAATCAAGAAAACTTATCCTCAAGGTAGGCACACTTGTACTTCCCTCTAGATGAATAAGAAGAACTTGAACCAACCACTAACTGATTGTTTTATAACTTGATGTTGTTCTTCAACATTATAGCCTCCAAATGAACCAATATTTCAATGAAAAATCCTCTAAGAAAGCTAACAAAACCAACTTCACAAAATACTTTGTCAAAAAGCTGATGAACTTCCTGCTCATGAAGCTGACTTTGGACACGATTTACTCCATGCTCGGATGATGATTCTGATCGGTTCTTGGCTTAAGAATGTAGTACAATATATGTACTTGGATGATTGATAAAGCGAACGGTCAAAGAAACCCAGGAAGATGACACAAATGGTCTCCCAAAACAGCCCCAAGAAAACAATTTTCTGGAAATTCAGCTTTTCCTTATTATTTGCTCGACTTGAAGAGCTTGTACCTTTGTCTTCCCGTCGTATTGCTTGATGATTGTTGATTCTAAAATGCTCTACAACATCCCAACTTGATGTATAAACAAAAATCCCAGTGATAGGTACATGTTAAGATGAAAAAACAAGGCCACCAAAACTCATTGCAGTTCAGTTTTTCTGGAATGACCGCTTCAAGATGCCGACTTGGAGACCTCATAACTCACTCCTCAAAGTAGCGAATGACATGATTCTTATTCCCAATTGTAGTCCAATATACTGGCTTCAAGGAAATGTATGGTGAACAAGATTCTAACCCATGGAAGGAGGCGCGAATGGACCACGAAAATGCCCAAAAATAAGCCAAATCTGAAATTTCTAGATTTTCTCTTTGTAGGGGCTGATTTGGTTGGTGATTTCCATAGGCTTTTCTTGTGATTTCTGGACAATTGAGCATCCAAACACGTCCCTTAGCATCAATTGTACATGTCCAAAGTCTTGGATGTTTGATATTAACCTCCCAAAATCTTGGAACTATCGACAAAGTACTTTGAAATACTAAATTTTCTTGAGTCTTTGACAACTTTTTGCTGCTGCGAATATTTTCAAAATAATAGGTCACAAGTGTTGGCCTTGAATTATAATAATCAACCTCAAAAATAGATTGACTAAATAAAGTACAAAACCACAAATTGGTTTTGAAGAACCATAAGGATTGGTTCAAAATGTAAATGAACATTGAAACTCTAAAAGTTTCAAAAAATTCAAAAATTTGCTCCAAAAATTGGCACAGAATATGTATAGTGTAGCCCCCAGTTTAATTAGATGCAACGAATGTAGTGAAAGTAGACCGATCAAAAAATTCAAAAATTTGCTCCAAAAATTGGCACAGAATATGTATAGTGTAGCCCCCAGTTTAATTAGATGCAACGAATGTAGTGAAAGTAGACCGATTAAACTGATCTTGCATGCTTCCGGAATAGGCATTCTTTGTAGATTATGATGTAGAGAATTGAGCTGCATATGCAGAGTTGGAACTTACTTCTTTGCATGCTTGCGCTAATTTGGCTCATGAATGAGAATTACATGCCTCCTTGTGGTGATCAAACACAAATAAACTTGTGTTGTAACTGTGAACGTCATGCCAAACGATATGTCTGGTCTTCTTATACTATTGTTATCAACTCTGTATACATTCTCAAAAGATATCAAAGCGTCCTCTAAACTCCTTCTATCAAATGTCAAAATCTCTATTTTTGTATCAGCTCCATACTCATAATGCACTCACAAAACAACTCAAAAAGTTGTTTGTAATTGACACGACGATATATAGGTCACAGCTTGCAGCCCCCAGTATGGACTTGATTATAAGAAAAGGTTGCTGGTTTTCTTCTTCATTGCGGCAGCGAATGCTATAAGACTAATCACAAATCGATTTTACTCCATGCAAGAAACCCTTAAGAAAGTTGCAGACTCTCTTCCACCATCTTGCTATGAATGTAACATTAAACATACAATGACTTCTTTGAAAATCTTTGTTGTCAACATGAGGTTTGAAGCCCCCTAGTATAGTAGAACTTTCAGCGAATGACTGCTGTAAAGTCTGTGAACCCTAATACTGGTTTCAAGACTATTCTTCACATGAGGTAAATTCATGAAGACACCTTGGACTTTGAATTACTCCTAGCATGATCATGTTGGTGCCTCTTCTTTGAACCTTTTGGTATATATACAACAACACACATTTGCTGCTGCTAGATGGACATCTTCACTACACTTAAGCTTCAATGCTCAGTTCTGCTTCACTGTTTAGGAATGTTTTAGGACACCATTATGCAGAAGACTCTTTTCTTAAATCCACTCCCTGGACTTATGCCACAGTAATTTGGCATAATCAATAGAAATCTTGTCCTTCTGACAACTCATTCTAGTAATCATCTCATCTTAAGTGGGATCATTCTTATGGATATAGCAATCCCTCCTACACACACCACTCAGAACCACCATGTACCAAGTTACACTAATCTACTTACAATATTCAGCGAATGAAGTAGCTCTGCATGATCCCATTATGTTAAAGCGTGCTAATAATCTTCTTGAATTTATAGCCACAAGTCTTCGCTTAATAAAGAAGTAGTTGTTCATCTTCATCTCTTCATGTGTAAGGAACTTAATCATGTCATTGTATTCGCATAACAACTTCATTGGAGGTCATAGGTGTTGGCCTTAAAAATACCAAGATAGTACCAAAACTCTGTGCACAAGAATTCAAAAATATCAAAAATTTCAGAGTAGCTGATTTCTGTCCCTATGTGCCCCTAGTTTTGGTGTCCGAAGTTGGCAAATGAAGGAGATCAAAACTTGATTCAAGCCCCCCATGTATGTAAGCATGAATATAGAGCATTCCTGTGTGCATTCGCCAAGCTATTAGTGTATGCAAGATCGTTCGCCGTAGTCACAAACACAAGACGCAGATTGTCGAGCATTCTGATCTTTCGATACTCAAACTGCCATAACTCCCTACTGGAATGTCAGAATCACGAACCGTAAATTGCATTAGAAACTAGACATCCATACCTTTCCACCAATATGTAGCTTGCTCACTAATTCGCTTAGGATATTTTCAGGTATATCTACAAAGTTACTGTATAGAAGCTGTCACTGAAATTGGTTGAACTGTAACTGTTTAGTTTTGATGTCCATAGTTAGGCGAAGGAGGATAGCGAATCTTGAGTGTCAAGCTCCCTAAGCACATAAGAACATGTATTGAAGACACAAGTATATATTCGTCAGCCAAACAAGACCTTTAATACCCATTCGCCATGCATATATGCATGATGTCACTTTTGCGTTCATCCTGACCTTCTTGTCTTCAAACTGCAATAAATTTTTACTGGAACGTCGGAATCATAAGCCGTAAACTCTGTTGGAAACTAGACATCCAGGGCTTTCCACAAATATGCAATTTGCAGACTAGTTCTTAGTAGATCATCACCAGTGATTCAACGAAGTTGCTGCACGGTAGTATAGGCTGCTGAAAACGTGTCTTCTGACCTTTTGGGACTCCATCTACCATAACTCCTTCTTGGATTGTTGAAATTGCAAGCCATAAATTGTGTTGGAAAGTAGACATCCGGGGCTTTTTGTGCATATGAAGCTTGCCTTCTAACTCTTCCTAGATCTTTCCAGTTTATTCCGTGAAGATGCAACACAGAAACTGCTGCTGCAAATTTGCTGAACTACTCTTGCTTCAAATCTTCTGTATTCTGTTGGCATAATGGCTGTAACCTTTGTAAGTCTATGGGGTGGCCACCAATGCTTCATTCCAAGCCTTGACGTCTTGATATTTGCAGCACTGTGTTCTCTCTTACGAACATTCCCGAACATTGAGCAGAGATGCTTCTTGTCACTAACTTGAAAATTCAGAAATGTCTGCTCAAAGGGTATGATATTTAGCCCCTCATGCATCTTTGTTGTAGCTTGACATAACATGATCATCAATTGCACCTTTACAGATGACTCAGTGTGAAAATCTACCTTGTCACCTACTACCATGTCATGATGCATGTTATGTACAGTTGTAGCCATTAATTGGCTTTCATAAGAAACTACTTGTTTGTTTATATCTTCAAAAATAAGAGAATCATACAAGTCGAACTCCTGCACGAGACTTGCTGATATTGGAGCCAAAAATCAATCTATAATCACCATCGTATTCATCGTAGGTTGTCTCTATATTAAAATAACAATCACCACATATCGATGACTTAACTTCTGCCTCAGACATAGGTATATTCCTGCTATAAACATCATTGAGGACCATTTTTCGGCTTGATATGTGTCCATATATACAGTATCATGCGCGAACGGAATGACTTCGCCTTTAGAGCAGTTTTGTTGGTTGCTGACTTCATTGTTGTGCTCCTCATGAGATTCACCACAAATTGGCAAATCGATTTTTTCTGACTCGTCTAAAGAAAAGATTTCGCCACTAGATTGATCAAAAACCGATTCAACCTCTTTGGCGAGAGTATCTTCGTCAGCTTTAGGTTATACTTCTTAGGATTGTAAAACTTCTTGGTTAGTATTGCAAACATCATGGTTTGCTTCATCTTGCAGCGTTGTTGTTTTCTCATTGGCTGCTTTAACTTCTTTGTTAGGCTGATCTATGGAAGCATTTATCTGATCCGCGGTTGCATTGATTTTATCAATTTGCTCAATGATAGCCTTCAATTTCCGTTTCAACTCGTCGTCCATGATTAACTCACTACAACCAGTTGACTGGTAATCATCCAAAACGTGAAATCGTTTCTTCTACAATCCTGACACGTTATGTCCCATTGGGCGTGCCAAATGTTCGGTGTGAAAATGTATTTTCTTCGAACAACCAAGCTTGAGGCGTGCCAGTACCTATGGGTCTGGTACAACCTTGATCTTTGATGCTTGTTCGCCTTCTGACTTCTCTTCAAACGACTGTCGTACAAGCGTTGGTCATGTCTGCACTTAGGTTCTACAGACATAGCTGAAAAAACAACTAGGATTTTCCTCATCTCCTCGCGAAGCGGACGTATCTTACTCGGACCGGAGTGGTTAAGCAGAGTTATAATTCAGGATTGCTGGTCGTTCGCCAAAGGGTTCCTTGACAAACTGTGGATATTTGCTAGAGTTCTCACTCCAACAATGGTTTTGCGGGTATTCGCCTACGGATAGGGCTTTATGAAGCGGTGATGGACTGTTCGCTCACGGATGAGGCTTGGTGAGGTAGAAAGGGGTAGTGCTGACGGGTCGGGTTTTGGTGAGTAGCAGCGGGAAATGCCTACAGATAGGGCTTTGGTGGACAAAAAGATTCAAGGAATCTTTCTGATAGAGGTGCTCCGGAGAGGCTTATTTTGCAGTGTGTAACAGTTGTATTGAATTGTTGAGATGTCTTTGTCTCTGTATCTTGACCCCTTTATATAGTGAACACTATGATTTGTTCTTACTTGCGGATCAAGACATATCAAATCTTCTTCGGATCTTTGGAGGATTCCTTAAGCAACCACAAATCCTTGCCAAACATGACTTCAAATAAAAAAGAATCTTTACAATTACTTAGACAACAAGAATCGGTCTAATGGGCTTGAAGAGTCAGCATTCGCCAAATAATATTATTTTGGCCCAAACAGAAGGAAAAAAGAATGACTTGGAACAGCGAGAGACGATAGAATTGGTGAAAGAAGAGAGGTGAGGAACGAGCTTGGGAGAATCGGAAGGGGAGTCGTCTTCGCTGGACTTGGTGCTGCTGCTCCGCCGGAAATAAGATATTAGTCTTCTGATGGCTTTTTCTCAAGAAACTATCCAACATTTCCAGTTTCAAATTCTTCATATCTCTCTCCACCAAAAAAACCTTCCAATTATTTGCCAAAAAAACCTAATTCTCATGACCAATTTGCCCTCCATATTATCATTTATGTGGGCCTTGACGGAGCTGATGCGGCCCTATGCGGATTGGGCCTAGGCGGCCAGCACGGGTAAACCTTGTTTCTTTTAAAACGAAATACTTTTTACAGTACTACTACTCGGCTCTCTTCGGTTCTCTCGGAGATGGGTCAAGTTCAAAGCGAGGCGGCCGCCGATGTGGATCCTCAAGGTCACGGCGTCTCCTCCATCAATTCTCTAATTTCCGGTAACCCTTATTCCTCCTCCTCCTCCTCCTAATTAGGATCTCCGTTTTTGTAAGTAATCCTTTTGTTTTCTGTATTTGCTTCCATCACCGCTCTTCCATTTCAACCTAATTGCCCAATAATTTTTGGCAACAGAAAACCTTCAAACATTATATAGTCTAACACAACAGAGTGGTGCTCTCAGATACTGGATTACATGATATAATTGAATTGAGTTCATCATAGTAACCAAAACTTTCCTTTACATTGCTGTGCTCTCAGATACCACTGTTTTATAGGCTACTACATCTTTCATATATTACCATATGGAGTCCTTTAGTTTCTGAAACTTTGTTTTCTTCGTCATCTGCCAGTTTATTATAGCTGATTTTCGTACCTTTGTTATGCATTTACAGAAGCTGCAGCATATGGGAATGATGCAACTGAGGTTGGTTTATTTCATACACTAACGGACTTACCTGTCATTGTTCAAGATGGGTGTGTTGTCTCTGTAGTTCATAAAATTATACTTACCAATTTTAGTTGCTTTGTTAATTGTAGGGCATTATTTCATAAAAATAAATAAATAGAAAAACACTTTTCTCCGCTATGATTGGCAATGAAAGGAACTGAACTATGCAATTTCTGGTTTTCAGTCTCTTGATGCCAAGGCTCAGAAGGCACTGGAGTGCCCTTGCATAGCCGACTTACGAAAGGGCCCTTGTGGGCTCCAGTTTTCAGAGGCTTTTCTGTGTTATCTGAAGAGTACTGTGGCAGAGAAGGTAGTATCCAACTTTGCCAAGATATTAGTTATGAGCTACTTGGTCTTTTCTTTTATTCCCGATCCTTATTGTGCAAATTAGCACACATCTTATATACAGCTCAACTTTACTTGATAGTATGTAATGACATATAACATGTAATATAATATGTCATAACTATAAGCTGTCAACACTAAAGAAGAAAAGGAAAGTATCAGTGTGGACTTGCATTATCTTCTTCTAGTCATTTAATATCAAAATGCATCCACCTGGTTTAATTTTTAATCATGTACGAAACAGACTGGAGATTTGGAGATTCATTAACAAAAATATTGAGTTTGTCTTTCACAATATTTTTCTCTTCCTTCTGCCAAATGACAAGTTCTTGAGTTGATTTTGCCACTTTGGTTGTGCTTAGATGCATGTACTTGCTGATAAATGGTTTGGTTTTAGGTTCAAATATATATTTCAACATTGTTGTACAAAATCACAAAATTTTCCCACAGTACTTGACGTGATTGAGCCTTTTTTTCTTCTCTCTTTCTCTTTTGTAGGGATCAGACTGTGTGCATCCGTTTGTAAGCTTGCAGAATTGTATTAAAGCTAATCCAGATTCCTTTTCTAAGGAAATTTCAGAAGAAGATGAAGTTAAGAAAGATGAAAAGCTGACCCAGGATTACAAATTCATCCCACCCTCATGGTCCAAAGAATCCCCAAATCCAAAATCCAATCTGTAGGAGAAGATCAGAACCAACCACATCTGTTTCTCTCAGGAAACAGAAACCGTGAGTAATATTTACTAATGAAGTTGCCCTGTTACTGAATACCTCCACGGTCCAAATATATTCGATCCAAAAGAAGAATCGGACAGTTGAAGCTAATTACTGAATTAGTCGTGAGAACTGAGAGAGGTTAGAAATCTGGTGCATGATTTCTGTAATGAACAAATTTATGTCCCATTCAATTCCTTTTTGCTGTATTATTATAAGTTCAAAGACATGTGATATGTATAGAACAATAAGAGGCTAAAAAGCCAGTTTGCTATATCTCACCTCAATTGTGATTAACGATAACCCTAAACTAAGTAGTATAGATACGGATACGTGTGTCCGTATCAGATACGATACATGGACACGTCAAATTTTTTTTTTATAGTATATGGACACGTGGTGGACACGTTATTATTTTAAATATTATATATATGCATAATAATAAGAAATAGATGAAATGCAAATAATATAGATTTAAAAATAAAAACTTAGTCAATCCAAATCCAAACAAAGTTTTATAATCAAATTACAATGCAAATAAAAATGAACTAAATGTTCTCATTCATCTCCATCAAGTCATCAACACTATCCACTCCAATGTTTTCAACATCAATATCATCATCATCATCAAACAAAACCGACTCCAATAGTGGTTCATCAAGTGAAAGTTCGACAATATCAAGTCTTCCAACATTGGTGTCCTCCAATGAATCAAATCCATCACCTCCAACATCCCACATTTTAGTTCCACCTTCATTGTAGTTAGGGCTTTGCCTTGCTAAGAGGCGATGATTGGTATGCACAAATACCAAATCTTCTGCTCTTTGTGATGTTATCTTGTTCCTCTTCAAAGAGTGAATGAAATTGTAAGTACTCCAATTTCTTTCAAAAAATGAGGAAGAACAAGGTTGACCTAGAAGCTTGAAGGCAATGCCTTGAAGAATTGGTGCCGAAGATCTATGGACCGCCCACCATGTAATTGGCTCCATTAAAGACCTATCCTTGATTGCATCTCCGCTTCCAAATTCAGCCATACACATAGAAAAATTAGCAAATTCTATGTTAATCTTTCTTCTTTCATCTTCATTGGCAAAGTATCGAATGAGACAACTTTTCCTTTCATTTGTAATCTCTAAATCTTTATGAGGAGCAACACGACTAGGTTATTCATTAAGCCATTCCGCACTGTAGTACCTAATATATAAATTAATATGCATAAGCTTATTTTTCTATTGAATAAATATTAAATATAAATATATTCAACTAGATTTACTTTACTATGGAAAAAATAAAATAAAGCAATTGATGGAAGTAAAAGAAACACTTACTTGGGATTCAAAGAATGTGCCAAGCAATGGAGGGCTGTATTGCTCTTGGTCCAACGAGCCATTAAGACTTTATATACAACATTCCAAAATAAAGATTCTTGATCTGGCTGCTTTCTTTCCTTCCTATAGATAGCCTTCTTCACTTTCTCAATCATGCTATCTCACCACTCATACACCAAATGAAGACAAGGTTTATCTGTATCTGCTCTCCTAATCATTTCATATATAGATTCGGTAAAAGAAAGGATATAGTCAATATCATCCCACAATAACTCATTCAACAACTTTTCCTTCACTGAAGCAGCAGCCCTCCTATAGTCATCTTCTCTATAGTCATCCCACTTTAGACTAATTACCATTTGTTGCAAACCATTCTTGATTGTCTTAAACCTCTTAAGCATAATAACAGTAGAAGCAAACCTTGTTGGGGCAACCGAAAGCAACTTCAAAGGGCAATGATCATTAAACATAACCAATCTCATTCCATGATTCATAATGAAATTTTTAATGAAATTTACATCCTCTGCTACTGGTTGTATCCAAGAACATGCATCATATACATCCATATTACTGGCACCATTAGTAGGTGTGTAAATGTTCTTCAAAGCAAGATTCAAAGTATGAACTACACAAGGTGTCCAAAAGATAGCAAGATACTTACTTGCTATCACATGACCGGCCTTTGAACAAACGGGAGCATTGTCCGTAATTACTTGCACAACATTTTCATGGCCAACTTCCTTGATGGAATCAATAATGAAATTTGCAATCAATTGATGGTCCTTGTATTCTCCTTCACAATTTATTGCTCTCAACATCATTGGACCACGCTCACATGTAGCTATCGCATTGATCAAAGGCCTTCTTTATGCATCAGACCAACCATCACTACATATACTCACACCTTTATCCCTCCATGTCTGCTTGATTGGCTCTAAATGCTTCTCACTATTCCTTCTTTCCTTTACAAGGAGTGTGGTCCTTATAGCATTGTAACCTGGTGGTACATAGCCTGGAAGAGTGGAAGCACTAACATAAGATTGCCGGTAATGTGGATTCCTTGCAAGATTAAATGATAGACCACCAGTGTAGAACATCCTTGCAACCTCACCATCACATTCCTCTCTAGCAGATTTATTTCAGGCTTTTGCAAGAGCACCACCACTTGTTTTCCTCTTCTTTCCCATGTCAGATGTTGTAGGTACTTGCGTATAGGCATGATAAGTACTCATCCCAGAGCTGCTAGCGGTTGTATTCATGTTTTGTTGTCTTGATGATGGTAGAGGAACTTGTCTGGCAGATGCATTTTTCACTCTTTCTTTGCACTCATTCACCAACTTCAACATTTTAGCATATGCATCAGGAGTAACTTTAGAGCAAGGTGCTATTGCCGATATTCCTTCTTTCAGCAAATGACTACGAACTCTGGTATATGACCTGTCGAAGGAGTTCTTGCAAAAAGTGCAATCCCACCTCAAATTACCTCCTCCACCTGTAGGTTTACTAGTCTTCTTCACAAATATCCATAATGGATATTTATCATCTATAGAACTAACATGTGTTGATCCTCCAGTAACAGAGCCTGTGCTAGAACTAACATGTGTTGATCCTCCAGTACTCATGGTTCCTAAAATATAAAAACAAATTCAGGATATTACCAACAGCATATTAAAGTTTAATTACAAAACGTGATACAAGACATCGAAGCAAAAAAATTGTTTTCTTGTAGAAGAATTAACCAAAAGGCCAAGTAATTTCTGATGCATGATGGGTACTGACATGTAGTGCAAGTGACTTGGTGCATGATGGGTACTGACATGTAGTGCAAGTGACACAGTTAGCACTGGCAGAAGAAGGGGCAGCGTCTCCAGAAACCTTGATGAAAACAAGGTTGGAGAAGACATAGAAACACAACGCTGTGAAAAACACAGCCAGTTTCAGAGGGAACATTCTTCTTCCTCCTCCTGGTTCTGGACTTGTGGTAAGAGACCTTCCTATGATGTATCAGAAGAAAGAGGTAGGTGGGGGTGGGATTACAGAAACAACAGATACTGTTGAGATGTATTAAAAATCCAGCTGCATGCAAGACCACGACACTCCACAAGGCTAAGTATCACCATAGCCACCAATCAGTTCAATAACCTGCCTAGTTATAACTCAGCATATCTGTTGATTTATTCCATTGTTTTTCATGTCGTTTTGACATTAATGCATACAAAGGGTACGAAATATACTGAGAACAATTTATGCAAAAGGAACATAATCAAAGCACCTCCTAATCCATGCTAAACAGGGTGATATTCAACATTAAGACTTCTTACAGAAGCAAATTAAGATCACAGAAAATAAGCAAAATGAACCAATGCAGAAAGGATCTGAAAGTAAGCATATGAACCAAGTACAATGTAATAAACCTTCATGACTAGCATTACTCATCTAATGAGTTTATTGCTATAAACAGGCAGTTGGTCTTGCTAAAATTGGTTGGCTGGGTAGAGTTATATATTGGTTGGCTGGATCATCTTGTCTGATCCTACTAGGATGTTGTAGTAGAGCTACTAGAGAAAACATCCAAACTGACAAAATTGCAATTGGAGAAAATAGCCAATCGAAGAACATATTGTCTGGTCTGGTCCTCCGCATCTCTCTCTCTCTCTCAAGAACATCAAGCACAAACTCAATCGAAGAAAATAGCCAGTAAGGAAGTAAGGAAACATACCCAATCGAAGTCGATGACAGAGATGGCTCGAAGACGGCGAAGTCGATGGCGCGGAGTGATGCAGATGCAGCGCGGAGTGATGCAGATGCAGCGCGGAGTGATGCAGATGCAGCGCGAAGTGGAGGAGGGATGCAGATGCAGAGGCAGCAGAGCGGAATGGAGGGATGAAGCGCGGAGCGTTTAACCCTAATTAGTTATTTGTTGCTTAATGTCCAATTTACCCCTCGTATCTTGTTTATTTTCGTGTCCTTCCCAGATACTCACGTATCCAACTAAAATATGCGCGTGTCCGCAACGTGTCCAAATAAGATACGCGTGTCCGATCGTATCTCAGCGTATCCGAGCGTATCGTACGCGTATCCGTATCCGATACGTGATACGGAGCCAAAATGGTGTGTCCGTGCTTCATAGACCCTAAACATCCGTGTATCTGGTTATATAATCTTAGAGTGAACACCAACCAATGAACCAAACCAGAAGGCAAGTAAGGCGAACCAAAAAGAAAGTCCAAGTAAGGAGAGCTACTAGGAAGTGCTCATATGGGAAGGGAGGTCCAAAAACAATTTTGTTGAAAATTGGCCCAATAGCAGAAATCAGAATACAGTTGTTGATTGATAAACCCTCGGAGGCAAGTGAAGGTGAAGAGAATACTTTGTGCTCATGGCTTCTGCTTTGGGCACTTGTTGTTCTTCCCAATTGCTCCCTCGCAAAAGTCTCCCGAATCGTCGTCCAACAGTCTCTCCTGCTTTTGTGTCTCTACCTGTGAGAGTCCGAGCTAGAAGGTCTCTTATAGTGGCGGGTGCGGCGGCGAAGAGTAATTCCAATTCTTCGCCGGCGACGACGAAGAAGAACAGTAAATCAGCAGCCGAAGAAGAAGCCGTTGAAGAGGATCTACCGTGGATTCAGGAGAAGGCGTTGGACCTGGTGGAGTTCACCAGCTCTGTGACGCAGGCCATTCCTGGACCCAGAGTGGGCACCAGCTCTCTCCCTTGGATTTTGGCTGTTCCTCTCGCCTATTTCGGTCTCTCTTTTGTCATTGCCCTCGTCATGACCGTCAAAAAGTTCTCCTCCCCTCGACATAAACGCAAGAGGCTGGTCTGCTCTCTCTCTCCTCCTGCTCTATCTTTTCACTACATTTGATTTATCACTCAAACTTTACTATTGCCGATACAGGTCAATAAAAATGCTATGCTCTGTAAATCAATAGACGAAATGTTTCAGAGTGGCTCTGACCGAATCACGCCTGATGCCTTCAAACAACTTGTGCAGAAGGTGAGCATGTGTTATGCAGGCGATTTATAGTTAAAATTCAGCATACTTGCGTATCATCTAATTGCTGGGAATTGAATATCTGCACATTACTTAGTTGGAAAGTGATCAATAAAGAAAAACACCATTCATTGCATTGGAGTGATTTTGACAACCTGTCTCTAATTTGTATCCAGACAGGTTTTGGCATGGAGGAGGTTTTGCGCAAGTACATTCGTTATACTTTGAATGAAAAACCGTTCAACCCAGACATGGTTTCCAATTTAATTCAGCTCAGGAAAGCTTCTTTGTTGGATGATTCTCAGGTGGCTGAAATCCTAAATGAGATTTCTAGAAGAATTGTGCGGGACAAAGGTAAAGCATTGAATTACTACTGTCATAACTTGTATGATCAAACTGCACAGTACTCCCTTTTCCATATAAAAATAAAGAATCATTTAGGGGGTGATTGTATCCCACCTTTACCTCTGACTGTGAATTACAGAAGATAGAGTAGTGTTTCCCCCTACTACTCCTACTTCTTCTTATGAGTTTTCTATATATCATTCTATGGTCGTCATGTGTTGGTGTTGTGGATATTCTTATTGTTAGTGAGGCAGTACTTATAACTTGATACATATATTGCCACAGTGCATTGTAGTAATTGTAAAAATATATAACATATATAAACATAAAACATATATAACATAAAACATCATAAAAATACATTCATGGCCAAATTGTGCCATATATTGCTGACGGCTGGTTTGCAACTTGCAGGCCCAGTTGTAATGGATATGGCAGGTTATACTGAACGGGGTTTCAAGAGAAAATTAGCCGTTCAAGCCCTTTTTGGAAAGGTGTTCTATCTGTCGGAGGTAAGGGACCAAACCACCAAAAACTTTGGCCAACTGCCTGCACGGTTCAGTTTTATCTTTTCTTTTTCTTTTGTTGTCCAAAATTACCTCAATTCTCATCATAAGACAATATGTCTAGTACCTTCCTTCTCTTATTTATGTTTCCAAACTAGTACTTAATGTTGTCCTGCCTTGGAGAACTTCTTGATTCTACTGGCTTATACCCTTCTCACAAAATGAGATTCACCCCTCAAGTTTAAGTTATTGTGAGATGGGTTCCCCTATTGTATGCAACAATTTTCTCTTGCCTCAAAGGTCAAGCGGGTATTGCGCACATGAAGATTATAGAACTTGTGCCTTATTGCCTTCTTACATTTTCAATAACTTGTGCATTATTTGCCTAATATATGTTTCTGATCTTTTTGAAAAATTTGGCAGCTCCCAGAGTTTTGTTCGAGGGATAGTTCCTTAATTGTCAAAGAAATATTTGGTGTTACAGAGTAGGCCCATTTTCTTAATTTCTTACTCAATTCATTATTGTAGGAAACAGAAATGCTGAACTACAGTTCGTTGGATGACCGCACAAACTTTTAGAATCAATGTTCTCATTACTAATGATAAAAATTATCTTTTCCTTCTCCTATTTGCAGTGAAGATGCAGACAGATTACGGTTGCATACAGCCTCTGAAGCTGGGGATATGGAATCATTAGAAAAGATGGTTGATGATTCAGATTCAGACTAGGTCTTCTTGGTTAAAGGTGCAGCAACATGCTGATGGAATTCAGCTCATAAAACATTAGCCATATCAAAACGTAGCCTTTCTTCTTTGGTCTTTTCTTGGAGCATGTGGGCTTAAATTTTTGTGGGAGCATCTGGTTGAACACCGTCACATTAAGTGTGCATTAACTATGTTTGGTTTATAACTAGAATTTCTGGATATCTGTGGAAGTATTAGTGTTTTTCCTTGGACGTAATATCCAAATAGATCATTTTGCCATGAACACAAGAAACTCTTCTGCCAGGCCGCGGTGCGACTGAGGTACTAGCAGGGGATTTTTTTGACATCGTGGAAGTGATTTGTAATTACCGAGTGAGATAGAAAATCACTGATTCCTATTGATCTGTAGCTGAATACACAATTTGGTCGATTAGGTTAGCTACATGCCGAGTATGATCAAATATTTCTAAAGAGGTTGGTAAAAGATCACTCCAGCAGTTTGCATATCCAGATTCCTGAGTCTGTATCATGCTTGCTCAAAAAAAGTTATAAGAGACAGTTTTGAAGGACTTGCTTGTTTATATCAGTCCTCATACTCACGTTCTCCCATGTGTGTTATACTCACGTTCTCCCATGTGTGTTATACTGTTATACTGTGTTGGGTTAGAGTGTCATTTATCATTTGGACTTGGTTTTTGAAAGGAGGATACTGTTTATTTTATTGCAAATAGAAAGAAATGTTTAAAATAGTGTGATTACAAGAGATAGCTTGGTGACAAGCTTTTCTAGATACATCTAAGAAGTCAGTATGATGTGTCATTGGATTTTTGAAATGAATCCAGAAACGAATCCAGATAACATTCTTGGATTGTTTCTGAATTTTGAGAAAATAAACTGCTAGCACTGTTCTAGAGTATACACGATGGACCCGTCCGCTGTCATCTATAGACAGACAAGACGTTATGGTAGTACCCATGGTGCAATGTCCCGTGTTGCCCTCCTTCGTCACTTCATGCTTTGCAGAAATCTTGAATCATCATTCGGTACTACAGATAATTCAATAGTAGACATAGCATCTCCTGGATCCTAAATACGAAACCCCAAGGGATTAACATCCATATCTCCTGGATTCTAAATACGAAACCCTAACGGGTTAGCATCTATCTGTTGAGCCCACAGAAAGACCTAATAATAAGAAACCCAACCGGTAGCTTTGGGCCTCGCACTTGAGTCCAGCCCACAAATGTTGGGTCTTGATTTGGGTACCCATCTGGGGAAGCTGCACCCCCAAACACAGCCGTGCAGTCACCTCACCGAAGTCCTCTACTACAATCAAAATCTTCTCTGTCAAACTCCTTGTGTGCCATCCAATATTTGGGCCAAAAGTTAGGATGAAGCACCACACCCCTATCACTGATTATAGGTTCTGTCCTTTAAGGATCTCCATCACCTCCGACCTCAACCGTCGCCGTCACAATAACAGATCGAGAACTAACGTCGGTCATGGACAAAATTCTTTTAGCCTCGCTCTACTATGTTTGTGTTGGCGTTGGCGTGGTTGCTTGCTCCCTAAGTTTTCGTTCAAACGGTTTCGATAATAAAGCCCTGTTCTTCTGGGTTTTACAGATAGGGCATTTGAATTTTTCTTTTGGTTTGTTACCACAATGTAGGCCTAAATTTGTGGTTGACGTTGTTGATTTGTTCTCCCTGTAAGGCTATAAAGCCATCAACTCATGTTGCTTTGAACAACAGAAATCTTGAGCATTTCAAATTGCTGTGTTCTATAACTCTGTTCTAACAATTGGTATCAGAGCCCCATCACAGGGGCCTGATTTCTGTGTGTGTGAGAGAAATAGTGAGAGAGTGAAGAAGAATGGCAGAGAGTAGTAGCAGTGGCTTTGTACAGCCGGTCATTCCCAGATTTGACGGTCACTATGACCACTGGGCAATGTTGATGGAGAATTTTCTCCGTTCCAAAGAATACTGGGGTCTCATTGAGAATGGGATCTTATCTGTGGCAACAAGCACAGAACCAACAGAAGCACAACGAAAGGTGATCAAGGAGCAGAGGCTAAAGGATTTAAAGGTAAAGAATTACCTTTTCCAAGCAATTGAGAGGGATATCTTGGAAACAATCCTCAACAGGGACACAGCCAAACACATCTGGGATTCAATGAAGCAAAAATTCCAGGGATCAACTAGGGTTAAAAGGGCACAGCTGCAGGCATTGCATAGAGATTTTGAGACTCTCCACATGAAGGAAGGAGAGACAGTGAATGCCTATTTCTCGCGTACTTTAACCATAGCCAATAAAATGAAGGCTCATGGTGAAAATATGCAAGAAAATATCATCACTGAGAAGATCTTGAGGTCAATGATCTCAAAATTCGATTATGTTGTATGTTCAATTGAGGATCCAATAATTTGGAGATGATGACCATTGACGAGCTTCAGAGTAGTCTTCTTGTCCATGAACAGAGGATGAAAGGACATGGAGAGGAAGAGCAAGCTCTAAAGATCACTTATGAAGATAGAACAGGCAGAGGAAGAGGTAGGGGTACATACAGAGGAGGCCGAGGTAGAGGAAGGGGAAGACAACCTTTCAACAAGAATGTTATCGAGTGTTTCAAGTGTCATAAATTAGGACACTATCAGTATGAATGTCCTGATTGGGAGAAGAAGGTCAATTACACTGAAATAGAGGGAGAAGAAGAACTGCTATTGATGTCTCAGGTTGAGCTTCAACAGGCCAAAAGGGAAGAAGTGTGGTTTCTTGACTCTGGCTGCAGCAATCATATGAGTGGAAATAGGGAGTGGTTTTCAGAGTTGGATGAAGATTTCCGGCAGACTGTAAAGCTTGGCAATGACACCAGAATGGCTGTTGTGGGAAGAGGCAATGTTCGTCTGCAAATAAATGGTTTCTCTCAGGTAATTTCAGATGTCTACTACATTCCTGAGCTTAAGAACAATTTGTTGAGCATAGGACAGCTTCAAGAAAAGGGTGTAGCTATTTCAATTCAACATGGAACGTGCAAAGTATATCATCCCAGGAAAGGGTTAATTATGCAGACAAACATGAGTGGAAATAGAATGTTCTTCTTGTTGGCTACCATGGTACCAAAAGTCTCGACATGTTTTCAAACAATGTCAGAGAATGAGTCTCATCTTTGGCACTGTCGTTTTGGCCATGTAAGTTATAAGGGACTAAGGATGCTTTCATATAGGAAGATGGTAAATGGTCTGCCCTCACTCAAGATTCCAAAGAAGCTATGCACAGAATGCTTAATTGGCAAGCAGCATCGAGATTCCATGCCTAAAGAAAGTTTGTGGAGGGCAGTACATAAGCTTCAACTCGTGCATGCAGATATATGTGGCCCTATCACACCAGCATCGAATAGTAATAAGAGGTACATTCTAAGTTTTATCGATGATTTCACTCGTAAAACTTGGATTTATTTCTTGCATGAGAAGTCAGAAGCTTTTGCTGTGTTTAAGGTTTTTAAAGCTTATGCTGAAAAGGAAGTTGGAACATATATCACCTGTCTGAGGACAGATAGGGGAGGTGAGTTCACCTCGAATGAGTTTGGAGATTTTTGCAAGGTTCATGGAATAAGAAGACAATTAACTGCAGAGTACACACCTCAGCAAAACGGAGTTGCTGAGAGGAAGAACCGAACCATAATGAATATGGTACGCTCCATGTTGACAGAGAAGCAAGTTCCTAAGATGTTTTGGCCAGAAGCTGTGAAATGGAGTGTGCATATCCTCAATAGATGTCCAACTGTGGCTGTGAAAAACAAAACTCCTAAAGAAGCTTGGAGTGGTGTGAAACCAACAGTAGAATATTTTTGAGTGTTCGGATGTCTGGCTCATGCACATGTTCTAGATCAAAAAAGGAGCAAGCTGGATGATAAGAGCAAGAGATGTGTCTTGTTAGGAGTAAGTGACGAGTCAAAAGCCTACAGGCTGTATGATCCATTCTCTAAAAAGATTTTGATCAGCAAGGATGTAATTTTTGAAGAACAAGAAAGTTGGGATTGGGGCAAAAGCAAAGAAGAAAGCAGCCTGGATATTCTGGAATGGGGAGATGAAGAATATGAGAGTGATGCAGAAGAGGAAGCAGAAGATTATGAAGAAGAAAATAGTGGTACAGGGAGCTCAAGTATTAATTCAAGTGAAACCGGATCACCTCCTAATGAGCCACAGGAGAATTCTCCAGTGACTCCAGTTGAAGGGAGGGTTAGAAGAACTCCAGTTTGGATGGCAGATTATGAGTCAGGAGAAGGTTTGTCAAGAGAAGGCTTGAATGCAATGATGATGATAACTGAGAATGATCCACTTACATTTGAGGAGGTTGTCAAAAGCAAGAAATGGAGGGATGCAATGATGGCTGAAATTGAATCTATAGAGAAGAACAAGACATGGGAGTTAACTGATTTACCAGATGGAGTAAAGCCAATTGGGGTTAAGTGGATTTTCAAGACCAAACTCAATGAGAATGGAGAGATAGACAAGTTCAAAGCTAGATTAGTGGCAAAAGGATATGCACAACAATATGGAGTCGATTACACTGAAGTATTTGCTCCAGTGGCAAGACTAGATACAATTCGATTGATATTGGTTGTGGCAGCTCAGTTTGGCCGGAATGTTTTTCAGTTAGACGTGAAGAGTGCATTCCTTCACGGTGAACTAAATGAGGAAGTATTCGTACAGCAACCTGTTGGCTTTGTAAAGAAAGGGGAAGAGGGCAGAGTTTACAAGTTAAGAAAGGCTTTGTATGGCCTTAAGCAAGCACCGAGAGCATGGTTCAGCAAGATAGAAGCTTACTTTGTTCGAGAAGGCTTTGAAAGATGTTCTTGTGAGCACACTTTGTTTACAAAGTCAAGGGAAGAAGGTAAAATTTTAATAGTGAGCCTTTATGTTGATGATTTGATATATACTGGGAATGACAGGAGCATGTGTGATGAGTTCAAGAAATCGATGATGCTGGAATTTGATATGTCTGATTTGGGAAGAATGGGATACTTCCTTGGGATTGAAGTTATGCAGAACTCAAATGGAATTTTCATATGTCAAAAGAGGTATGCTGGTGAAGTTCTAGCAAGGTTTGGCATGGAAAACAGTAATGCAGTGAAAAATCCCATTGTTCCAGGCACAAAGCTAAGCAAAGATGATGCAGGAGACAAAATCGATTCAACTATGTTCAAACAAGTAGTTGGCAGCCTCATGTATCTAACTGCAACTCGACCTGACCTAATGTATGGAGTAAGTCTGATCAGTAGGTTTATGTCATGTCCAACAATGTCTCACTGGCTTGCAGCAAAACGAATATTGAGATATGTGAAAGGAACAACCGAGCTAGGTATTTTCTATAAGAAGGGAGGAAGAACAGATCTTGTGGCATATACAGATAGTGACTTTGCTGGCGATTTGGACGACCGGAGAAGCACTTCTGGTTTTGTGTTCTCATTTGGTTCTGGGGCAGTTTCGTGGTCCTCTAAGAAACAGCCTGTAGTGTCATTATCCACCACTGAGGCTGAATACATCGCAGCTGCGTCTTGTGCTTGTCAGTGTGTTTGGTTCAGAATAGTGTTAGAAAGGATTGGTCTAAAGGAAGAGAAGAGTACTGTGATTCAATGTGACAATAGTTCCACCATTCAATTATCCAAGAATCCAGTTTTTCATGGCAGATGCAAACATATTGATGTAAGATTTCATTTCTTGAGAGATTTGGTGAAAAATGGAACTGTTAAGTTTGGTTACTGCAATTCACAGATTCAAGTAGCAGACATAATGACAAAACCACTGAAATTGGAGCAATTCTTAAGGCTTCGAAGCATGTTGGGAATGATTGAAGCCTCAGAAATAAACTAAGTGTTGATACATCTAGTTTAAGGGAGGGATTGTTGGCGTTGGCGTGGTTGCTTGCTCCTTAAGTTTTCGTTCAAACGGTTTCGATAATAAAGCCGTGTTCTTCTGGGTTTTACAGATAGGGCATTTGAATTTTTCTTTTGGTTTGTTACCACAATGTAGGCCTAAATTTGTGGTTGACGTTGTTGATTTGTTCTCCCTGTAAGGCTATAAAGCCATCAACTCATGTTGCTTTGAACAACAGAAATCTTGAGCATTTCAAATTGCTGTGTTCTATAACTCTGTTCTAACAGTTTGGTCCTACCCGATTCACCATTGCATAGCAAGTGAGATATGTGTTGTAGGATTGGATCCGATTGGTTGATGACAGTCTTCCAAATATGAAGAGGAAAGGAATTCGAGAGACCAAAGATGACTTTCTTGGTAAAGAGGAGGTCGTAGACGACCACCATGCGTGAGATGCCCGCCTTGATAGTTCCCTAGCGCCGCTGCGGCTAGGGTTGAGAGGAGAGAGTCTCATCCCATCAAATTAAAAAAATTTGGACTTGGTTTGGTTATGTGTAGGCTGTGCTTTTGATTTTGGCTTTCATCTATCGTTTAGTTTTGGATTGTTATGATTGGCTCTCCCGTACTTATACATTCTGATTCTGATCCTGTATATTTCTCTCTCTCTAAAAAAAACCCGAACATAACGACCAATCACCATCCGGACGAAGCAAACAAATGACGGATATTTCAAAGACAAACAAGCTTACAAGAAGATGGAGCGCTTTGCTGCTGTCTTCATCAGAAACCAAGTTTAGAAGCACAACCAACATTCAAACGAAATTAAGACGATGATTTCGAGAGCTTGCTGCGGTTCAATTCCAATGGTAAAAACAGGTGCTCGAGGAGGAGGAGTACGATGCGAGGCGGTGGTGGGACCTTTCACGGGGAGAGACCCGAATGTGAAGAAGGCGGGATGGTGAGGCAGAAGGCAGCACAGGGCATCAAGTATGAGGAGGTGAAGGAGACCTTGTCCCGTTTGAATCTCAAGACTGTGTGCGAGGAGGCCCAGTGCCCCAACATCGGCGAGTGCTGGAATGGAGGTGCTGACGGCATTTCCACTGCCACCATCATGGTTCTCGGCGACACCTGCACTCGCGGCTGCCGTTTCTGTGCCGTCAAGACCAGTCTGACCCCTCCCCCTCCCGATCCCATGGAGCCCATCAACACCGCCATGGCTGTTGCCAGCTGGGGTGTCGATTATATTGTTTTAACCAGCGTCGATCGCGATGACCTGCCCGATGGTGGCAGCGGGCATTTTGCCCAGACCGTCAAGGCCCTTGTTTATATGTGGAACCTAATATTTCTCCTTTACCGGGTTACAATTCAAGAAATAACACCAAGTATGGTCAATTATTAAATATGCATCGTTTATTATGCTTGAACTACTGTTTACAGGGCCAAAGGCCAGTCAGACTGGAGAAGCCATTCTGGGTCCTTTGTCAGGGCCCAGTTCATTGTAAGTTTGAGGCAAAGCAAGGGAGTTCATTCCCACATTGGAAAAAGACAAAGTGCAGCCTTTAATGCTACTATAAATACCGGTGAGGACCTCCCGGTAAAGGGAGGAGGACCTTAACTACTCGAGTTTTCTGCTTATCTGACAGTGTCTGACTTAAGCATCGGAGTGGCTTCCCTCGGTAAACCCGGGGACGCCCTTTGACGTGTTTGTTCTTTGCACAGGAAAACTCGGGAGTACAAGGAAGTTCGCTATTTCTGGAACCGTGCAACCCGTTAAAGGGGCCACGAGCATCCCCGGAAACAATTGGTGCTCTCGTTGAGAGCCGAACTCAAGGCCTCCCAAACACGTATTTCGAAGAACGATGGAAATGGCAGGAGAACAAGATCCAACTGGAAGGCTTAATTTCTCAGGGGATGATAACCCAGGGACCTCCGGGACCCAGTTTGGCCAAACAGATTTAGCAGCAGCGTTCGAGCTCTTGAAAAAGGACTTTCTCGCCCAAAAGGAGCAATCTACTCGAGAACATGCTGAGTTGATAACGGTAAGGGAGCAGTTAGCGACTATCCAGGCCGAGCATGGGCTTCTTCAAGCAACCTTAACTCAAAGAGCGAATGCCATGGGGGCGTCAGCCAGACTTGCTGATATCATCACCCCAGAAGGGAATCCTCCGGGTTGTGGAAACCCGCGAACTTTTGACGGTGCATACATACCATCCGCTATTCTCCCAACCACTGCCCACCCTAACCCAAATCCACAAATGATCCATCTCTCCAATCCTTTGTTTAATCACAATCTTACAGGACCTCCTCCACTCCCAGAGCCGTTGTTAAATCAACCCCTTCCCCCAGCAGATGCCCAGACCCAGCTGCTGTTACAGTTGACACAAACTGTGACCCAACTTGAGCAGCGGCTAAACTCGGAAACGGGACCACAACAATATCAACCCTTTATTACCCGTGCGAGCCCATTCTCCGCACGGGTTCAAGCAGACAAAAAGCCACCAGAAGCAAAGCCATTTAAGATTAAGAGATATGCCGGAATGGGGTGCCCGTATGCACACCTTGAGTTGTTCCAGTCTCAGTTAGATTCAACCCGGTTCACAGACGCCCAAGCATGCCATGCTTTCCAGGAAACACTCAGTGAGGAGGCGTTGAGTTGGTTCCTCAAGTTACCGGCTTTGTCAATAGAGACCTATGGTCAGTTGACACAGAGGTTCCTGTCCCGGTTTATCCTGCTGTCAAGTGCCAATCGAAGCACCACTTCGTTATTCAAAGTCCAACAAAGGGATGATGAAAGCTTGAAAATTTTTGTAACCCGTTGGCTGTCCACGACTTCCAAGTGTGGGCACCTGGACGAGTCAGTAGCATCAGAGGCGTTCTTACAGGCGCTCAAACCAACCCGCTTTGTGGTAGAGCTCAGGAAGCAGCGGTTCAGGTGCTACGACGATCTAATTAATGAAGTAACTCGGCAAGCTCAAGCCGAGTACGACACCTTCGGGGAACGCCGGACGAACACCGGGTTCACAAGCCAGCGAGCCGATGGATGGAAAAAGGAAGGGCAGCATAAGAGTGGCCAGGGATACTTCGGCAAAAGTTCAAACAGACCAAGGGAGAAACCAAGAGAGGCTCCATACCTTCGTCATCCAACCCGGGAGGAAAAGAACACTTACATCCCTCGATATGAAGTGTTAACCAACTTGACTGCCTCCTATGAAGAAATTTGGAACCGCCATAGGAATGAAGTTCCCCCGGCTCCAAAAAGAAAGTTTCCCAAAAGGACAGGGCCGGACAACGGGCAACATTGTGCCTATCACAACGAGTCTGGCCACACGACCGACCGGTGCTTTTCTCTTCGGAACGCCATTGAGTACATGATCCAAAACGGCAAACTACAGCAGTATAAATCACCCGCCACAGGTGTCAACCTCATTGAAGTATATGGGGAGATAATGACGATTCACGGGGGTGGCACCCAAGGGGTGTCCGGTCACCGGGCCAAAAGACTCTGCCCAAGAGGCCCGGAGTTTGAGATAATGCAGCTTCGTCAAGAATGCCGCAAGGAGCTGGTTCCTTGGGATACCGTGTCATTTTCTCAGTCTGAAGACACGCTGAAAGTGCATCACAATGATCCCTTCATAATCACTCTTCAGATTGACCACTGGAGAACTCGGAGGGTTCTAATAGACACGGGAGCCGCTGTCAGCGTCATGTTCAGCAGTTGCTATAAGGGATTTAAACGAGGACGAGATAAGCTCTATAGGAACCACGAGCCATTGATCAGTTTTTCAGGAGAGACGACTCAACCGTTGGGGTCTGATCAACTAACGGTTACAGTTGGAACCGGCCACCAGTCCACAAGAATTGTAGTTCCCTTCATAATTGTGGACTGCCCATCCTCCTACAATGCCATACTCGGGAGAGATGCACTCTGGGGCCTACAAAGTTTTATAGCGGGTCACATGCTGCTTATGAAAGTGCCTACACCCGGGGGTTGGGTTACAATTCGTGGAGACCAAGAAGCCGCTGTCAGATGCAACGCGATAGCAACTCAGTCCCAGCACGAGATGTTTTCGGCCGGTTTTTCCTTGTCTCCATTTGATAAACCCGATGACCCCAGGGATGACCCGGATTCTTTGCCCATCAGCAAGACGGCACAAAAGAAGAGCCAGAAGTATCCTGCCAAGTTCCCCCGGCCAGCCCCAATTGAAGCAACAGAATGGATTCATATTTCAGAAGAATACCCGGAGAGGAAGATTTGCATTGGCACAGGCCTTGACCCCGAGGTCAGAAACCGAATGGTTGAGCTGCTAACCCGGAAACAGAAGGTGTTCGCATGGTCATATGCAGACATGCCCGGGATTTCTCCAGACGTTATGACACATTCCCTCAATATTATCCCGGGTGTTAAACCGGTAAGACAGAAGCGTCGTGCATTTTGCGCAGAGAAGTACAAGGCCATTCAAGCAGAAGTTAAACGTCTTAAAGACATCGGGTTCATTGGAGATGCAACATACCCGGATTGGTTGGCCAATGTGGTGATGGTCAAGAAGGCAAACGGAAAGTGGAGGATGTGCGTCGACTACACAGATCTGAATAAGGCTTGCCCGAAGGATAGTTTTCCCCTTCCAAAGATTGATCAACTGGTGGATTCAACCGCGGGCCACCCCCAGTTGAGCTTTATAGATGCATACTCGGGATTTAACCAAGTTCTGATGAATCCCGCGGATCAACAACACACATCTTTTACAACAGACAAAGGGATGTATTATTACAGAGTGATGCCTTTTGGACTCCGGAATGCAGGAGCCACGTTCCAGCGCCTCGTAGTGGGCATGTTTGCAAACCAACTCGGGGATACTATGGAGGTTTATATAGACGATATGCTGGTCAAAAGCCGGGAAACAAGCAAACACCCGGATGACTTGGAGACCGTCATCGACATTGCCTTGAGCAAGGGGATGAGGTTAAACCCGGAGAAGTGTGTGTTCGGTGTTTCAGGAGGAAAGTTTCTCGGGTTCATGGTCAGCGCTCGGGGAATTGAGGCAAACCCCGACAAAATTCAAGCCGTCCTGGCCATGCAACCGCCGAAAACCAGGAATGAAGTTCAGCAACTTACTGGCAGGCTGGTAGCCTTATCCCGGTTTATATCCAGGTTAACAGATAAATGTGCACCCTTCTTCAAAATTCTCAAGAGTCAACACCGCGAACGGATTACATGGCAGGAAGAGCACAATCAAGCTTTTGAAAAGTTGAAGGAATACTTGGCGTCAGTCCCTTCTTTATCCAGACCAAACCCTGGGGATATACTATATCTGTACCTGGCGGTGTCTCAAACAGCTGTCAGTTGTGCCTTGATAAGAAAGCCAGACTCTGAAGAACTGCCGGTTTACTATACTGGGAAAGGATTCAATGATCCTGAAACTCGTTATCCAGATATTGAAAAACTGGCCCTGGCCTTGGTTGTAGCAGCAAGGAAGTTAAGACCCTATTTTCAAGCACATTCCATCCATGTACTCACCAACCAACCGCTACGGCAGGTTCTGCAAAACCCGGCAACTTCGGGCAGACTGGTCAAATGGGCAATTGAGTTGGGGGAGCATGATTTGCACTTTAAACCGCGAACGGCAATCAAAGGGCAAGCAGCAGCAGACTTCATTGCCGAGTTAATCCCAGCAGATTCAACATTTGCTGAAACTCTTCCTACACAAGCTGAACCGGAGAGTTGGCAAATATTTGTAGATGGATCAGTCAATCAGAGACAATGTGGAGCAGGCATTACGTTGGTAGACCCGGAGGGTAATATGTTTGACTATGCCTTACGCTTTAACTTCAAAGCATCAAACAACACGGCTGAGTACGAAGCTCTAATCAAAGGGCTCCAACTCGCTAAAGATATGGGCGCCCGGCATCTCCGCATACTAAGTGATTCACAGCTGGTAGTGCAGCAGGTTAACGGCGGATTTCAGGCAAAGGAAGCACATCTTTCGTCCTATCAAAAGTTAGCGGCTTTCTTGCTGGAGAAATTTGATAGCTTTGAGGTTACTCAGATACCGAGGCAGCGGAATGTGAGAGCAGATACCCTGGCTAGGATTGCAACAGGGGACGATTCCAATACCGAGTTTAAAAGCTTACTGGTCGAGACATTGGAGAAACCAAGCATCTCACTCTCCTTTTCTGAGATTTTCGCGGTAGAGGCAAACCCGCCACCGTCTTGGATGGATGAGTTCATCAACTTCATCCAACATGGAACCCTACCTGAGGACCCGGTAGCGGCCAAACGACTACGAGTTCGAGCGGCTCGGTATAGTATCCATGATGGGAAACTGTACAGACGAGGACAAACTTTTCCTGATTTGAAGTGTATTACACCCGAGGAAGGAGACCGGGTTTTGCAGTCGCTTCATAGCGGGGTATGTGGAAATCACTTTGGAGCCCGTAACCTGGCTTTCAAAACCCTAAGAATGGGATATTACTGGCCTTCTTTGGAACACGATGCCAGAATTGTCGTAGATTCCTGTCTTCAATGTCACCGATTTGCAAGCTTTCCACGTGCACCATCAGTCCCACTATCAGTAATAATTTCTCCATATCCATTTTGCATGTGGGGGATCGATTTCATCGGACCGCTACCCACAGCTCCGGGACAGCTCAAACATGCCATTGTCTCAGTGGACTATAATTCCAAGTGGATAGAAGCTCAACCCCTGGCACGGATCACGACCGCAAATGTTAAGAAATTCCTTTGGAACAATGTCTTTTGCCGGTTTGGAATCCCGGAGACGTTTATCACAGATAACGGGACGCAGTTTGACAACGATGAGTTCCGGGAATTCTTACACTCTAACGGGACAAAGGTCCTATATGCCTCCCCTGCACACCCGCAGACTAATGGACAAACTGAAGCCGTTAACAAGCTCATCAAGCAAGTTCTGAAGAAGAAGCTGGAGGACGCAAAGGGTTTATGGGCTGAGAAACTTCCAGAGGTTTTGTGGGCACTAAGGACAACTCCAACAGAAGCCAATGGGGAGAGCCCATTTCTTATGACTTTTGGATCTGAAGCAGTGATCCCGGTAGAGATGGAAGTCCCGAGTGACCGGGTACAACTGTTTGACAGGGAAACCAACGATGAAGGCATCCGCCTTAACATGGACCTCCTGGAGGAACGCCGGGAGCGTGCACATCTCCGAAATATCAACAAGAAGCAAAAGGTGGCTAAACACTACAATTCCCGGGTTATCAACCGCCCACTCAAACTCGGGGATTGGGTAATGAAGGAGGTTATCCCTAAGCCAACGGGGCTTAAAGCTCCATGGGAGGGTCCATATGAAATCGTTGAAGTCGTGGGCCCGGCAACGTTTTACATCCGGGGTACAGATGGAGTTACGCTTCCGCGACCATGGAACGCCCAACATCTGCATCTCTTCCCCAAATAGGTACCGAGTTATCTATGAATGTCCAATTTTATTGTTTATGATGTTGTATATAAAGCCTTTCAGGCCCACAATGCATGAATTACCCTACCGGGTTATGTTTTATTAAAGAGTTTGTTGAAGTGAATGCAGCCTTTAGCGGCCCTACTTGTATGCCTTAATCGCCAAGCTCCGATAATCTCCGATAATCTCCATGACATGAAATATTGCAAGCCTTTCACGGCCTTATTTCATGGTCAAAACTCGCCAAGCTCCGATAATCTCCGATAATCTCCATGACATGAAATATTGCAAGCCTTTCACGGCCTTATTTCATGGTCAAAACTCGCCAAGCTCCGATAATCTCCGATAATCTCCATGACATGAAATATTGCAAGCCTTTCACGGCCTTATTTCATGGTCAAAACTCGCCAAGCTCCGATAATCTCCGATAAATCTCCATGACATGAAATATTGCAAGCCTTTCACGGCCTTATTTCATGGTCAAAACTCGCCAATCTCCGATAATCTCCATGACATGAAATATTGCAAGCCTTTCACGGCCTTATTTCATGGTCAAAACTCGCCAAGCTCCGATAATCTCCGATAATCTCCATGACATGAAATATTGCAAGCCTTTCACGGCCTTATTTCATGATCAAAACTCGGCAAGCTCCGATAGATCTCTAATAATCTCTGATTACCGTGTTTGTTTGGCAAAGACGCCCTTGGAAGTCCTAACGGACCCGTAAAGCCTTACTGCCCCTACTTTCACTTTATAATGTTAATATGCCAACCCGGCACTACGCGTGAAGTTGTCAACACTTGCAGGTTATGCATCGGGTTGAAAGTCCTTATGAACCCGTAAAGCCCTAGCGGGACTTTTTATTTCCCACAAACCGGCATTATATGTGTGAATTTTATCAACACTTGCAGGTTATGCATCGGGTTGGAATTTCTAACGGATCCATAAAGCCCTAGACCTTTAAAGCCTTAGCAACACTATCTTTATTCACACAGAAAACCGGCGTTATATGTACATTTTTGTACTTATCAGGTTACCGTGTTTTGGCACAGGAAGGATTGCGAGAAGGAAAAATTTTATTACTTCAAAAATATCGATTACAAAAAAGTAGCAAACCGCTACAGGTAGACTAATCTTATAGAAATGAAAAATATCCTAAGGCTCCGTTGACGACCCCCTACCCCGGCCAGTGCTAGAACCGCCACGACCTCCCCGGGGCTGTATAATGAACTGACCCCTACGCAGAGGTGGCCGATTCCTAGGACCACCCACAATCCCACCACGGGAAGCACCTCTCCCGGCTGCTGAAGAACGAACTGGGGGACTCCGAGCCGGGTTCGCAGGAGCCCTAGGGTTCGCAGCCACGGCAGGAGTCGACCGGGAGGTGCCTGCAGCCTCGTCGGGTCTAACATGACCTTGATGACCGTCATAACCCGCCTTGTCCAGCCAGCCTTGGCGAATACCAGCGCTAACTATTTCGGCACGAGCCTCGGCCCTGGCCGACCGCAGCTTCAGGTCAAACTCTGCGCTCGCCAGAAACTCGGAGACCGCTAAGTCCTTGGCCCGGGAAACTGCCTGGAGCAAGTCTCCTTTTTGTTGCTCCAGGGAGGTGACCTGTTGCTGCAGCCCCTGGTTTTGCTCGGTCAGCTGGGCTATCGCGGCGTCTTGAGCACACCGGTCCTCCCGGTGACCTTCGATAACATTCTCCAGTTCAGAGTTCTTGGCCACCAGGTCTGCTATGTGTTCTTCCGCCTCGGCCAACTTCGCACTCGACGCGATCGCTGATGCGCTTGCGAATTCCCGGACCCGAGCCAGGTTTTCTTCGCTTGCCGTCACCTGGTCCCGGGCGGCCCGGAGATCATCCCTGAGGACTCTCTCTCGCTCGGGGATGCCTTCGGTTATGAGCCGGTCAGTCGCCAAGTACGACAACCTGACAGCCTACACAAATAAAACAACGGGTTAGTACAAGGAAACAAAAACAAAAAGATAACGAGTTACAGCAGAAGACTAACTTACCCGCATCAGCTTCTCCTGCGCCCTCCGGGCTACAGTCAACGGGTCCTCGTGCTCCAGGACATAGGAGTCAGCGGCGCAATTCTTCAAATCCGCTACCATCCTTTGGATGGCCGCGTCCGCCATTCCTGCACTCGCCAACTCCTCCATTATCTCAGTAGTGTCCCGCTGCTGTTTTCTCTCCCTCCTCTCCTTCCTCTCCTTCCTTCTCTTCCTCCTTTCGGACCTCCCCGAGCTGGATGCCTCCCGGGTACGCTTGCGAGAAGGCACGGGCTCCACTTCAAGAACCTCGTCACTCCCCTCACTCCCCTCCGGGTTCTCACTACCTATTTCCCTTTCCAACCCTCCGACCTCTTCACCCCCTTCGTCATCCTCCTCGGTAAATTCCTCCTCGCCCGGGAACACAGACGAGGGAACCGCGCTCATCACCGGTTCTTCAGTCTCATCGGCAAACGGTTCTGCAAATACCGGGTTGTCGTCCGCCTCCGAGGGATTCCCTTCAACCTCCTCTCCTTCTGGGTAGACTTCCGGCCCGAGAATCTCAGCCAAGTACGCGGGAACCTCGTTGTAGTAGGAGACGTCAACGTGGAACTGCCGAGTTTCCCCTTGCTCGGCGTCTGGGCGCAGAAAAGCCGCCTTCGATGTCAGATCGATATCGTACGCCAGCCCCTCCGTGCCTTGCGCCCGGATCCCGGCCCATACAGCCTTGTCCTCGAACCCGTCGTATATTCCCGGGTTCTTTCGCTTCGTGAACTCCATCGGGAGAAGAGCTGCAACAAAAGATCTAACCTATTAGACCGGGGCATGTAAACAAAAATTGTAAAGGAAACGAGACAAACCTGGAAGCTCCATCAATCGGCAACGGCTGTACACATACAGCCTGCAAAGCCGGTACGAGCTCCGGTCATCTTGACCTCTGAAGGCCCATAGCATCCTCCGGATCCTCTTCTCCATCACCGGCTCCAGAGGAATGTCGGGGACATCTGCAACACGTACAATATAATTATAACCCGGGAAAGATAAAGGAAAGAAATATCCGCAGAGAAAGGACTTACTCATCAGTGGCTGGAAGTCACCCGGTACTTGAAACGCGTGTCCCGGGTCTTGAAAGTTTCTTATCAAGAAACTCTTTTCCCTCCAGGTCCGGCTCACAGAGGTAGGCAGGTCCTCCACGATCTTCTTGAAGACCCCTTTGGACTTCAGTTGGATGGTCCCACTGAAACCCGCCTTCCGGGAGTACTCGGCCCGGTACATGGCGTGTAACTCGTGGTAACTCGGCATCGGGAAATCCAACAAGCACAGCGACAGCAGAGGACGAGAGCAAAGGCACGAAAAAGTTTTCGATTTCGAAGGTACGACAAAACGGTCACCCTCAACCCCTATTTATACTGTTAAGAGACGTACACTGAAGCGACGTTTGAGAGACGTACATAGAAAGGACGTTTCGGTTTTTCGAGAAAATCGACACGTGTCGCGCATGCCGCGTCCCAAAACCGAAAAACTTTTCTGTTTCCCCCACTTTAAAACCGAAAACTTTTCGTTTTCCCCTACTTCAAACCGAAAACTTTTCGTATTCCCCCACTACAATACGGAGATGTCATTTTCAGTTCCCATAGTCAACGTGTCTGCGGGGCACCCTTGCGTACGGACTTGGGGGACTGGGTACACCGGGTCTGGATGATACCCTTGTAACCCGGTAAAGAAATGGTTTCAAGTCCCCACCCAAGCGTACCCCTTGACTGAGGACTTGGGGGACTTGTTTATATGTGGAACCTAATATTTCTCCTTTACCGGGTTACAATTCAAGAAATAACACCAAGTATGGTCAATTATTAAATATGCATCGTTTATTATGCTTGAACTACTGTTTACAGGGCCAAAGGCCAGTCAGACTGGAGAAGCCATTCTGGGTCCTTTGTCAGGGCCCAGTTCATTGTAAGTTTGAGGCAAAGCAAGGGAGTTCATTCCCACATTGGAAAAAGACAAAGTGCAGCCTTTAATGCTACTATAAATACCGGTGAGGACCTCCCGGTAAAGGGAGGAGGACCTTAACTACTCGAGTTTTCTGCTTATCTGACAGTGTCTGACTTAAGCATCGGAGTGGCTTCCCTCGGTAAACCCGGGGACGCCCTTTGACGTGTTTGTTCTTTGCACAGGAAAACTCGGGAGTACAAGGAAGTTCGCTATTTCTGGAACCGTGCAACCCGTTAAAGGGGCCACGAGCATCCCCGGAAACAGCCCTCAAGGTCACTCTTCATGCTCTCTCTCTCTATCTACTATTACTCATATCAAGGTGGTTCCATTTTCAACTCATGTTTTGTTTTGTCTTGTCTGTCTTGCAGGATCTCAAGCCTGACATCATGGTTGAGTGCTTAACTTCTGACTTTCGGGGTGACTTGACCGCCGTCCACACTCTGCTACACTCCGGCCTTGATGTCTTTGCACACAACATTGAGACTGTCAAACGCCTCCAAAGAATTGTCAGAGATCCTCGCGCTGGGTCAGCATCCTCTTCCCTCTCTTACTTGTCAGATACTTAATTGATTTTGGAACCAAATTTGCTCTCATTGTTTGAACATAGTATGAGGTCTCAAATAAGCTGTTGCATTTTCTAGATTTATGTGAAATATAAACTTACGAACAAAATCGTTAGAACATTTCTGATATCTTTTCAGATTGCTTGTTGCTAGGTCATGCGTGGTCTGTTTAAATTGTCTCCTATTCATGCCCAGGCAATTCATGCAGTTATTAGATGAACTCCTCTGGTTAGAGAAATTAGTGTGATTTAGTTGTCTAAATGTCACTGTATATAGCAATCCAAATTCTGATTTAATCATATTCTTGCTACTGAATTGTTGATTTGTTTGGACAAGGACTCTTTATTCACTTTGAACCTTGGTGTGGAGTATAGCATACCAGGGTTACCCAATCAAATACGGCTCTCTGTATCTGCGCTTCTATTCACGAAACTAAAAATGTATTCGTCACTGTTGTACCTTAAACCTCTGTGAGCTGATAAAGTGGCAACAGTATGAAATATCATGCATTTCTACTGCCTGTAAAATCTCCATTTTTTTTCTAAAGGTTTTGGCCAATTACCTGGCTATCTGGATGGCTAGTAGGATAAATTGAATGAATTGCTTGTCTGGATTGATTCTTTTTGTCAGAAAAGTTATCACCACTGCTACTCAAGATTCTTTTACTTCATCTGCCATGCAGGTACGATCAGAGCTTATCTGTTCTAAACCATGCAAAACAAAGCAAGAAGGGAATGATTACAAAAACTTCTATAATGTTGGGCCTTGGAGAATCAGACGATGAGTTGAAAGAAGCCATGGCTGATTTAAGGGCTATAGAAGTGGACATACTGACACTTGGACAGTATTTACAGGTTAGTAGTACTCTCAGCCGTATGTAATTAGCTTTGAGCTGTTTATATTCGCCATCCGCGACCAAATTCACTGTTTTCAGGGAATCAACGACATCATATTATAGTTTGTGAAAGACATTTGATTTGAAATTATTTATTTGCTGCAGCCAACTCCACTACATTTGACCGTCAAAGAATATGTCACTCCTGAAAAGTTCGATTTCTGGAAGGAATATGGGGAGTCTATTGGATTTCGTTTTGTAGCCAGTGGCCCCTTGGTAAGATCTTAATATGACGGTCTTATTCAGTTTCCTTTCTTTAATGAAAACAGTAACATGGTTTGGCATTACCCAAAATGAGTTTGGTTTTGATACTTCGTTGTGTTACAGATCATTTGAACATAGTTTATTGAGAGATCTCTTAAGTTCCACTTTCTTATTCTTTTTTCCTGTTTTCTCTCAACATAATTTTTTGATAAGAAATCCGTGGTTGTGCATCTTTTCAGGTTCGATCCTCGTATAGGGCAGGGGAGCTGTTTGTTAAGACAATGGTCAGGGAAAGTGCTGGAGCTATTCATTAACACAATGGTTAAGGAAAGAACTGAGAATACAGCAAATTATAGTTGTTATAGTTGCAAGCCAATTGCTGTTTATCAGGAATTCAGGGGTTCAATTTCTCCTCTTGCTACGTAGGCAAATTGAATTTTTTAAAGGTGCTGAGAAGTCTTAGTGGTACAACCTATTAGATGATAACATCCCTTGATATTTGTAGTCAATTAAATCTCTTCCCAACATATTATACTGTATTGGTTGGTTGTTCATGGTACAGTTCTCTGTCGTTTCACTATAATCGGTTATTCAAGTTTTTTGAATCATTTAATTTCAAAATCGTACCTGTAATTTGTAAAATTCTCCCAAATTAAATGTATTAGTCAAAGACCCCTCGGGCGGGTAGCGGTCGGGTTTTAGCGGTTAACGGATTATAACGAGTTGAACCTGTTGGGTTCGTGGGTTACCCGTTGGAACCCGTCAAGGTTTATATATATATGTGTTCTAGAATATTTTATTATGTGTGTCTTGGCCTTATGCAATTAGGATAAGGAATCTATATTCCGTATAGAGATAGATTTACTAGTTATTTAAGGATATAAGTATATCTCTTTCACGATTTTCTATTCGTATTATTCTCATACTTCATCACGTTATCAGCAGTTCTTAAGTTGATAGCAACCATAAACCCTAAAACATAAAACAAAAACCTTTTAAGCACCCTCAGCTCCTCCTCCTCTGATTCCTTCTTGTCGACTCCTTCGCTCGCCGTTTCTTGGCCGCTCATCAGCCGTCTTCGGCTCTGAGATCATCTCGCCCAATTTAAAGACTCATCCGATCCGAGGCCACATTCTTAAGTCATATTCAAATAAATTCTGAAGTAAGTTCAAAGCAAACTTAAACTATTTTCAAGTTTAATAACATCGGGGAGGAAAAATCGGGTTCCTCCCTTCTTCTACACCATTCAATGCTTGGAGTTGTAAAAATTGATGGTTTTTAAAATCTCTAAATCGGGGTCACCTTTTTAGGTCTGCTTCCTTTGTGAGAAGCTCAGATCTGCAAATCCTTGAGAGAAAAATATATTTGGACAAACCACTTAGCATCGTACCTTTTTACGAGGTCTCGAACAATTGCTAACACCTTGGTTTTTCTTGTTTTTGCAGATGGATTCTGCACGGGTTGAATTCGACGTCCTTGATGCCGATGGCACTGAATACCCTAGGTGGGTTTCAGACGTCGAACAGACTTTCATTGGTAGAGATCTCATAGGGACGATTCACCATGATCCCAAAGCTGCTCCGCCTGAGAAAAAGATGCAGTAATAGGCGCTAATGTTTCTACGTCAGCATATGTGCCCGACTCTACGTTGCCAATATATGAAAAAATCAAATCCACTTATACTCTGGACAGCGCTGGCTGGGCGTTTTGGCAACGTTGATGAAATGCTACTGCTAATACTATTGGCTAAATGGGATGACATACGCATACTAGACTACAAAACTGTCACATCCCGGTCCTAGAATCAATTTACGGTCGGTTACTTTTTTTGGTTACTTTAATCTTTAACCGTCTGAAGTAACCGTTTTACAGTAGGTCATAAAGTTGACTTTTTTTTTCTAAGACGTTATTTCGAGAAATTTCCTTCATGAAAGTTGTAGATGACGTTAATACGAACCCGTAGATATCCTATACGTCTTAATCGGAGATCGTATGAAGAAATTATGGTCTAAAAACAGGAAGTTACTGTTTCAGGAAAGTCTATAAAAAGGAAAAATTACCAAAGGTAGAAAGTTAAAATTAGAACTTTCCAAATCGGGTTTTCTCCCCTCCCCCGTCGTGTTTTTCTTGCCGCACCTGTCGAACGCCACAGCGTCACCGTCGCTCCACCTCAGGCCACCACACCGGTCCCAAAAGAACGACATTTGAGTCTACTTCATTTCTAGATAAGTTTTCCGACCTATCTCGCATATTTTGAGAGAAATGTTGAGTTATTTGCCGAGTGTATAGTAGGAGTTCTAGATCGAATTTCTTCCTCAGGCCACCAATTGGTGAGTTCTATATATGGATAGGATGAGTTTTAGGAGTACTACTTATCTCTAAAGTTTGGTGGATTGATTTGGAGTATGAATGGAGATTCGAAGATTTGAATTTTAAAAATTTCAAATTTTTTCTATTTTTGTTCGATTGACCTAGTTAGGCTAGGAATTGGTCTTCGAGTCGAACTAGAAAGTTGTTCGGATTGATGAGAGGAATAAATTCTGAAAATTTAGAATAGATTGGTGGCGGCCAGAGCTTGGCCGGATTTTCCTGCCGTCGGCCACCGTCGATGGCTAACCTGGCGGCGGAGCTGCCACATTTTGAGCAGTTTTTCTTGCTTATTAAATCCTATAAAATAAGAGGGGTCTTTTGAAGTGAAGTTTATATTTTTCGGAGGAGTTTTGAGATTTTTCTTGAGTTATTACTTGTGCGGAGGCAATTTAATTAATTGGACTTCAGTTTGGGTTTCGAAAACGTGTTAAGAAGTGGTCGCGGTATTCCCTACGCTAAAATTGAAGGGCTGGGAGTGAACTTGATGAAGTTGGGCTTAGTTGGACAAGTAGTACGCTTTCCTCGGTTTCGGCCTATTTATTTAATTATATTTTTTAGAGTTTGAAACTCGAGTATTTATGTAAATATATATCTCCTTGAAACAGGACGTGAGTAGACTTCCGCTGAGGGGTCTATGGATCGCCGTCAGACCTAGCAGTATGGTGAGTGGACTTTGTTTTTAAAGCTATGTGTGCTTCAACATTTGTGAAAAATGTGTACATAACGTGACTTTAACTATTTAATTAGCCGGTGTGGTCGGGAAGGTGGGTTGCTCTCATTCCGCAAGCTCCTTTGTTTTTTCAGCTAGAACATTTGTGTTAATGAATTGCTTTGATCATGACCATTGTTTTGAGGGAGGTTGAGAGACCGTTCCTTATGCATGAGATGCATATTTTATTTTTTCTTGGGGAAGAGTCATTTATGACTTTTCTATATTGTTTTGTTTTCTTCACCATGAAGGGTCATCATATATATAAATATGCTAGCTAGCCATCATAGTAGCCCTAAAGGGTTCCGACTCTAGCCTGGGAGGCTCATCGTCATGGTAGAATTTCTCCGTCATGAAGGGTCATCATATTACTTAGTAGCTTTAAAGGTTCCGACCCTAGTCTGAGAGACTCTCCGTTATGGTGAAACCTCTTCCCCTATTTTCTTTAAGTTTTGATTTTCTAGGCCAATGAGATTGGCTTCACTTATGATTTTTATGATAATTTAGGAGTGTATTCCCAATGAGACATGTTTGTATGATTTTTTTTTCGGACGATAAAAAGGGAGAACATTACTAAAGTTATTTTTTACACTTAAATATTATTTTTGTCCACTCACGCTAACGTTTTAAATGTTTCTCCCTTGAGCTCTTAGTTTTAAAATACCCAGATTGCAGTGATCAACTCGGCCATAGCTAGGAGGCAAGACATAGTTACCACTTTCCCATTTTTCTATAGTAGGTTCATGTATACCTACTTGTGTAAATTTTCTTGCTTCATTCTATCGTTTTTAGAGCTCTGACAATTATATGGGGGAATTTTTAATATTGCGGTTGTGTGTTTAATCCCAACTTAATAGTTGAGAAATATTACTCCTAAATGCGCGATGTTATTTGTATTATAGATTGATCATAAGATTTATAGTTGCATGCTGCGGATGTTGTCCATTAGGAGCAGGATGACTCCAAGAGTTGTGGGTGGTTGTTGAGTTATTATAAGTGTTCATTTTTGGTTTATTATAGGTTAAAGGTTGTCAATTTTATGAGGAGGTTATGCCAAATTTTTCAGAGTAACTTTTCCTTAAGGTAGACCCCGCAAGATTTACTCCGGAATAAAGGGGTTAACCTGGGGTGAGTCTTGACAGTTAGTATCAGAGCATTAGGTTATTCGAATCCTTTATACCACTGTCTATGCTTAAGAATATCCAGTGTATATAGAGTGTTGATCCAACCACGACAACTTGGGAACTATGCGCCGTGGATGCAGCCGAGCCCGTAGAGAGAATCCTCCAAACCCTCCTAATCATCCAATGGGATAGAATGAGGGGGCACTTGCCGATGGACCCTTAGAGCAGTTTTTCAGGCGACTCAACACTTTCTCTTCAGAGATCAATTATGTGAAGGCTCGTAGGAATGGAGCCAAGACTTTTTCCCATGTCAATGAGCCAATATATGCCTTTAATTGGTTGGAGGGCATGTAAAAAAATGTTTGTGCAGGTGGAGTGCTCGGAGGAGAAGAAGGTGGTTATAGATGTTCATTTTTTAGAAAGGGAAGCTTGACATTGGTGGTTGGATTTGGACAGAGTCTTGGGCAATGCAGTTCAGGGTATGACATGGGATCAATTTACAACTCACTTTAAGAAGCGTTATATCAACCCAGCCCATATCAACCGTATAAGGGTGAAGTTCCTGAATTTGAAGAAGGATGGTAATATGACTGTGACGACTTTTGAACAACGCTTCAGAGAGTTAGCGTTTTATGTGTCTAACTTGGTGAGAACCGAGGAGGAGAAGATTTATTACTTTGTCAAGGTTCTTGGAGGTATTTATACGAACCAGATGACAACAGTGCCCTGTCAATCATTTCAGCAGGTCATGATGTTTGTCCTTAAAGTTGAGGCTCAGGTGATGGCAGTTAGTCACCCAGCTGGTTTTGATGGTACTGGTCATGTGTCCGCCAGGGGAACGAGTTACACTTCGGGCTCTGGGTCATTTGCTGGTAGTGGATATGGTAGTAGCTCGAGTATCAGATTAGGATCAAGGACCAATTTTAAGAGGTTTGGTAGGAAGAACAATCAGAGCCAGTTTGGTGGACGCCAGTCTAGTCAATTCAGAAGGGGTTCTAGTAGCTAGAGTGAGACGTTTGGTGGTCAGCCATTTCAGGTTGGACAGAGTTAGTATCAGCCAGGAGGATGTTTTCATTATGGCCAGCATGATCATTTTAAGAGGGATTGTCCTCTCCTCACTCAGGAGCTACATTTGCTCCTACTCAGGTCATGGACTAGTCTTCAGCTGGAGCTTCTGGTAGTGGTACTCCTGCTGTGGATCTATTCAGGGGAAACGCTCAGCAGAGCAAAGAAATCAGAGGACGCCATACCACTACTCATGCTAGGGTTCATGCCATGACTCAACAGGAGGGTCGTACTTCCCCTGAGGTCATCATTGGTACGTTGTTAATTTTTGGTCAGCCGCTCTTACTTTAATTGATCCGGGAGCGACACATTCTTTTATGTCAAGTAGATTTTCACTCTTTGCCAATGTGTCATCCTCACCACTCCCAGGTGAGTGGCATGTATCCTTGCCATCAGGGGATAGGATGGAGATAAATTGAGTGTTTAGTGGCTGTAAGGTGTTAGTGGGTGGCCATGGGTTCGAAGCAGATTTAATTCCCTTAAACATAATAGAGTTTGATGTGATCTTGGGCATAGAATTCTTGGGAGCACATAGAGCTATGGTTGATTGCTTTCAAAAGGAGATGGTTTTTTGAAGTCCTGGAATGCCGGAGGGTTCATTTCAGGGAGAAAGAGATGTTCTCCCAAAGATATTTAATTTCAACTATGGCCGCTAGGAAGTTGTTGAGTAAAGGTTGTCAAGCCTACCTAGCGCATGTGGTGGATACTAATATGTGGGAAGTGTGTTTGGTAGATATTTCCATAGTGAAGGAATTCCCTGAAGTGTTTCCAGAGGAGTTGCCTGGTTTGTCACCCGAGATGGAGATTGATTTTACGATTGATTTACTTCTTGGAACCACGCCTATTTCTCAAGCACCATATAGAATGGCCCTTGCGGAATTGAAAGAGTTGAGAACTCAATTAGAGGAGTTGCTTTATAAGGGATTTATTCGACCTATCACATCTCCCTAGGGTGCCCCGGTGTTGTTTGTTAAGAAAAATGATAGTACGATGAGACTTTGTGTGGATTACAGGAAGTTAAATCAAGTTACAGTGAAGAACAACTATCCTTTGCCTCGAATTGATGACTTGTTTGCTCAATTGAGAGGGGCAACCGTCTTTTTAAAGATTGACTTACGGTCAGGATACTATCAGTTGCGGATTCGGGAGGATGACAAAGCAAAAACTGCTTTTCGGTCACGTTATGGCCATTATGAGTTTATGGTGATGGCCTTTGGGCTTACAAATGCACCCGCTACTTTGATGGATCTCATGAATAGGGTGTTTGGTCCATATCTTGACCAGTTTGTGATCGTGTTTATAGATGACATTCTAGTTTACTCTAAGAATTTGAAGGAGCATGCAAAACATTTAAGGTTGGTTTTGCGAATTTTGAGAGAGACTCAGCTGTACGCAAAGCTCATTAAGTGTGAGTTTTGGCTAGATAAATTAGGATTTTTGGGCCATATAGTGCCGGCAGAAGGAGTTAGTGTGGATCCCCAAGATAGAAGTGAAGTTTCTTGGGTCTAGCGGGTTACTATCGCCGTTTTGTGGAAGGTTTTTCCTAGATTGTGGCTCCTCTTACTAGATTGATGAGGAAAGGTGTGAAGTTTGAATGATGTGAAAACTGTGAGCAGAGTTTCCAAGAACTTAAGAGTCGTTTAGTTAGTGCTCTAGTTTTGGCATTACCCGACGATAGTGGAGAATTCATGGTCTATTGAGATGCTTCTAGGCAAGGGTTAGGTGGTGTGTTAATGCAGTATGAGAGAGTTATTGCTTATGCTTCTAGGCAATTGAAGGGTTATGAAGGAAATTATCCCACCCATGACCTAGAGCTTGCGGCGATAGTTTTCACTCTTAAGTTGTGGAGACACTATATTTATGGAGCTAACTGTCAGATTTTCACTGATCACAAGAGCCTTCATTATGTGTTTACTCAGAGAGATTTAAATCTGAGGCAGAGAAGGTGGATGGAGCTACTTGCAGGTTATGATATTACTATTGAGTATCATCCAGAAAAGGCCAATATGGTGGCCGATGCACTTAGCCATAGCCCTTCCGTCTCTTTCACTCATTTGAGAGCGGTTCGGGTTCCGCTTCTCTATGAGTTGCGGGCTACTGGTGTTTAGTTATGGGAAGATGAATTTGAGGTCTTCGTGGCTAGTTTTCAAGTGAGGCCTGTTTTGATTGATAAAGTGCAGGACACACAGTATAATGATCAATCCATAGTGCGGTTGATTGAGCGGACACTTGATGAGACAACGGTCGATTTCTCAGTCAGGAAGGATGGGACACTGATGTTCAAGAATAGACTTTGTGTTTCAAAGAGGAATGATGAACTTAAGCAGGAGATTATGGATGAAGCTCATAGTTCGGCTTATGCAGCACATCCTGGTAATACAAAGATGTATAGGACCTTAAAAGATCATTATTGGTGGCCGAATATGAAGAGAGAAATTGTGGCTTTTTGTGAGTAGATGCTTGATTTGTCAGCAAGTTAAGATTGAGAGGCAGAAGCCTGTAGGTCTGCTTCAGCCTTTGTCTATTCCTATGTGGAAGTGGGATGACATTGCCATGGATTTTGTCTTCAGCTTGCCACGTAACCGTGATGAGCATAATGGTATTTGGGTGGTTATTGATTGATTAACCAAGTTCGCACACTTTCTGCCGGTGAACAAGAAGTATGCCTTGAAAAGATTGGCAGAATTGTATGTGAATGAGATTGTGAGACTTCATGGGCTGCCTAAGACTATAGTGTCTGATTGGGATCCTAGATTCGCCTTGATGGATTGATGGAGAAGAACTTAGCATTGATGGAGTTTGCTTACAACAATAGCTATCATTCTAGCATTGGTATGTCACATTTTGAGGCACTTTACGGGCGACAGTGTCGTACGCCTTTGTGTTGGAATGAAGTAGGTGAAAAAGAGTTGTGTGGTCCTGATTTGGTTCATGAGACAAATGAGAAGATCAAGGTTGTTAGGGACAAGCTCAAGACAGCTCAAAGTAGGCAAAAAAGCTATGCAGATAATCGAAGAAGAGATCTTGAGTTTCAAGTAGGTGATTGAGTGTTCTTGAAACTGTCCCCTTGGAAGGGTGTAGTACGGTTTGGCAAGCGGGGGAAGCTTAGCCCGAAATACATAGGCCCTTATGAGATTATTGAGCGGGTTGGCTCACTTTCTTATCGGTTGGATCTACCCTCCGATTTGGCTAAGATACATAATGTCTTTCATGTGTGCATGCTTCGCAAGTATACTGCTGATCCCTCCCATGTTTTGCAAGAGCAACCGGTCAGTTTGAAAAATGATTTGACTAATAAGGAGTTGTCAGTACAGATCCTTGATTGGAAGGAGCAGGTGCTCAGGAACAAAACTATTTCTCTAGTTAAGGTTCTTTGAAGGAGTCACGAGATAGAGGAAGCGAATTGGAAACCCTAGGCACGAATGAGGCAGCAGTACCCCATCTCTTTGCTTGACAAGTATGTAATTTCGAGGACAATTTTTTATGGGGGGAATTGTCACATCCCGGTCCTATAATCAATTTACGGTCGGTTATTTTTTTTGGTTATTTTAATCTTTAACCGTTTGAAGTAACTGTTTTATCGTAGAAGTTCATAAAATTGACTTTTTCCTAGGTTTTCCTTCATGAAAGTTGTAGAAGACGTTAATACAAACCCGTAGACATCCTATACGTCTTAATCGAAGATCGTATGAAGAAGTGATGATCTAAAAACATGAAGTTATTGTTTCGGGAAAATCTATAAAAAGGAAAAATTACCGAAGGTAGAAAGTTAAAAATCAGAACTTACCAAATCGAGTTCTCCCCTCACCCGTCGAGTTTTTACTGCCGTGCTTGTAGAACGCCACAGCGTCGCCGTTGCTCCACCTTAGGCCGCCACACTGGTCCCAAAAGAACGATCTCTGAGTCTACTTTATTTCTTGGTAAGCTTTCCGACCTATCTCACCGTATATTGAGAGAAATGTCGAGTTGTTTGCCGAGTGTACAGAACGAGTTCTAGATTGAATTTCTCCCTCCTCAGACCATTAATTGGCGAGTTCTATATATGGATAGGATGTGTTTTAGGAGTACTACTCACCCCTAAAGTTTAGTGGATTGATTTGGAGTATAGAGGGAGAATCGAAGATTTGACGTTTTGAAGTTTAAAAATATTGAATTTTTACATTTTTGTTTGATTGACCTAGTTAGGCTAGGAATTGGCATTCGAGAAGAACCAGAAAGTTGTTCGGATTGATGAGAAGAACAAACTGTGAAAATTTGGAGTCTATTGGTGGCGGCCAGAGCTTGGCCGGATTTTTCTGCCGGCGGCCAGAGCTTGGCTGGATTTTTCTACCGGTGGCCGTCACCGATGGCGGAGTTGGCGGCGGAGTTGCCACCTTTTGGGCTGTTTTTCTTGCCTATTAAATCCTATAAAATAAGAGGGTACTTTTAGAGTGAAGTTTATATTTTTCGGAGGAGTTTTGAGATTTTTCGTGAGTTATTACTTGTGCGGAGGCAATTTAATTAATTGGACTTTGGTTTGGGTTTCGAAAATGTGTTAGCCATCATAGTAGCCCTAGAGGGTTCCGACTCTATCCTGAAAGACTCATCGTCATGGTGAAATCTCTCCGCCGTGAAGGGTCTTTATATTACTTAGTAGCCTTCAAGGTTCCGACCATAGTCTGAGAGACTCTCCGTTATGGTGAAACCTTTTTCCCTATTTTCTTTAAGTTTTGATTTTCTAAGCCAATGAGGTTGGCATCACTTAAGATTTTTTTTATGATAATTTGGTAGTGTATTCCCAATGAGGCATGCATGCATGATTTTTTTTTCAGACGATAAAAAAGGAGAACATTACTAAAGTTATTTTTTTACACTTAAATATTATTTTTGTCCACTCACGCTAACGTTTTAAATGTTTCTCCCCTGGGCTCTTTGTTTTAAAATGCCCAGATTATAGTGATCGGCTCGGCCATAGCTAGGAGACAAGACATAGTTACTACTTTTTCATTTTCTATAGTAGGTTCATGCTTATCTAGAATTGAAGTAGACTCAGAGACGCTCCTTTTGGGACCGGCTTCACCACCTGAGGTGGCCTGGATCGGTGGCGGCGACGCCAAGAAGGTCCGGCAGAAAATCTGCCCGATTTTCTGGTTTTTAGGCTATTTATAGCCTTTTTTACATAATTACCCATGTCCGTGACTTCGAACCCTTATAACTTCTTCATACGAACTCCGATTTGAGTGTGCTACATGTCCACGAACTCGTATCGACGTCCTCTACAACTTTAATGAAGAAAGTTTTCCCAAATTCTCAACTTTACGAAAAGTCAACTTTACGGTTATTATACGGTCAAACAATTATTTTAAATGGTTAAACAGCAAAGTAACTAACCGTTAAATAATTTTAGGATCGGGTTGTGACAATTCTCCCCACCTTATAAAAATTCGTTCTCAAAATTTCTATACTCAAAGTCCAACACAGTGGGTGACACTACCATTTAAAATAATCTTATCGTTCTCAAATATCAATTATTTCTGAAAACTCTTTCGAATCGCCTCGCGAATAGATTTGTCAAAAACTCTACACATGCTCCTTAAGATCAACAATCCTTATCGATTCCTCCTTATAAGCCAAATCTCAATAACCGGAAGACTTTCTACACATTATTTAAGAAAATAGACTCATTCACGTAACGTGAACATACATGATACAAGACATCCGATATAACCCTAAGGATACCCAACATATTCCACAAACTCATGTCACATTTCACATTTATCCAACTTAGCACTCCTCCCTACGTGGATAACCTCCAATATTCCATCATTTTCTGACGCCCGACCACTCTCTTCAGGTCTGCACCAACGCATCCGAAATCTTACATCTGATCGCAATGATCTTCCCATGAATCATTGATCAAATCGACTCACCAAATTCTTACTATACTCCAACCCATTACGAGGTGGGATATGACACTGCCTACTAATTATCTACCGACTGTAATCCTTGTGAAAATCACTATTGTTTTCTACGAAAAGATTACATATTCTGTCATGCTCTGAAAACAACCTTTAGTAACAACTCCATGTTTCCTAAGCCAGATTATAATCACACATACGCTTGTCCATTTCTTTCCACTCGCTGGAAAGCAGCTAACCCAAAAGAGGGCAAAGTTCGTTACCGTCACCTGGTTCGAACCTCATGACGTCAAACAATAACTCGTCATCAAACTACTCAATAACTCGGCATCAAAGCCAATTGTTAACCTATATCTTCTACATTCATACATGATTAAAACAATTACCTAACCCTCTAGTCGGACCGATTGAGAATTTGTGCCCTACAAAACTACAGGAGGCATAATCTCTAAATGGCAAAACAACTTAGCCGAAACAAGACTCACGTTAATCCATAAAGAAAACCATAACCAAATCAAAACACATGAACTCTTTCTCCTTTCAAATAGATCACACGATCTGGTTCATGTTTTCCGTTGCATGAGTCTGATAAAGATTAATCTTCTTTCTGCACATGACCGCTAAAATGATCTCACTTGTACACACCCAACAATATCCTAACGATAGGAAGCATAAAATCAGAGTTGCAACTACTGCATCCAGAATATCTGATTCTGTAGACATGAGGACTCAAAAGATTTACTCCTCGAAGAAAGTTTAACGTAAAACTACGTTAAACCCTTTTTAATGTCCACTCTAATAAAACAAGTCTGGATCCCTCACTTCTCAAATAAAACCACAACTCGGCAGCCTCATTTGACGTCTTAGATACAATGACAACTAACTTATAAAGTCTCAAGAAGTTGATAATACTCCGTGTCACTTTGTTGCTCAAGCCAACCACATCAAGCAGTTAGCATATACTTACACGGGGCATCAGCGAGACACCTGACCCACGCGATGAGATGTCACGAGTCTCGTCGTTATCCATGCTAAGTCTTGAGTGACGCACAACTGCATTACAACTCAATTAATAAATTTCATGCTTCAGAACAAATGTCATCCCCGTGACAAACTAGTGAGAACATCAATATCCTCCGCAACTAAAGACTCTTAACATACCACCAATGTTACCAAACTCCCGGTTTACCTTACCACTACCCTGAACCAGACCACACATTATTATTCTTATCACTAACAATACCCAGTCTCACTAAAATTTACAATTCGTGGGCAGAAATACTTAACTCTCATACACCTCTCAGGTGCCACTATTTATCGCAATAAAATTTCTAGTCCGAAAACCCTACCGCACTGCGCATGCGATGAACACCAAATCTCTTTTCATAAGACAAAATAGTTTCCACTAGGGAACTATCATCACCAACTAGGTTTTGCCATCTTCCAAGTCCGATACTTCAGGAAAATATCAAATCGTATGTCCACTCTCAGATCCAGCTCGAGAGGAAATCAAATTCTAACTTCAAACTCGAAAGTCATGTACCTTGCCAACATTTATTAATAGTCTAATTGAAAACGTAACCAGAACCATACGTCAACATCATGATTTGACCAATTGTTGTAATCTAGATCGATGACCACATCCATAAATAACATTGACCTCACAGGTCATCCTTGGATCAGTACGGGATCCCACCCCAATATGATTCCTAAAAAGATCACTACTCCCTTACTTATAACACTTCTTGAGTCAATAAAGAAATCATTTCTCCTGCTTCCGCAGTTCATACTCACTGCAAAGCAGACAACTAATACACAGAACCCCACAATTCTCTCGCTGCATTACAACTTGTGGCTCCAAGATTTGTTACTTAATCGGACCCCAAATCACCTAGGGTCGCCACTTAGTCATCCATCACCTCTGACTTTCACCATGCAGTCAAGTCTGCATTCTCCTCGGGCACCCAACAAACCATCCAAAAACTCTACTCTTTTAAATATGATGTCCGTGCTCGGCAGTTCTTGATACTAACTGAATTCAAACCATGACCAACTTCATACATCCACAGAATAGTTTCAACTAATTACCTTAATATCGGCTGATGGACACATACTCAAAAAGTGATGACCTCTCAGGTCATACAGAGATTAGTATGTGGTCTCACCACACAATCGTACCCATAGGTAACGTCAGCCCTACTGTATGTGGTCTAATGTTTGATCCCTCATATATGTCAAAAAAGGGATCCCTTAATGGAAGGGCTATATATATATAATCCCCTCATTCCAGGATACATCGATGACGAAAAACTCATCGCCGACGAGTCCTGGAAGGAGGGAAGTAGTCTTGGGAGGCTGTGATATTGTACGGGAAGGAGAGAAGTGGCCGTCGACGCCAAATGGTTGGAAATCCAGAAACATCCGTACTATAGCCGAAGTGCGGACGTCCACTTCACATCCTTTATATATATATTGAAAATATTTCTTTTCATTTTTTGAATAATTTTTTTATTTCTTATAATCAAATTTTTACTTCATCAAAAAAAGAAATTTTTACTTATTTTTCTTTTTACAATTTGTTTCCAAACCTGCTAAAATAAGATTGAATATTTTGCTTAATCAAAAAAAAATTTAACATTTTGTTAAACTATTTCCAAATCAGTTATAGAATAAACAAGACCATGTCAATTATGGAAAACAAAAAATTCAAAACGACTTCAACTTAGATTAACTATAAGTACAAGATATGGAAGTTGATGATTCGAGGAGTCCTAAACTAGCCTACTGAATTAGTACTTTACAACATCAGCCCCAAACTAAGTTGTCAAGTCTATTGGTTATTCCTTTCCTCTTTTGCCCACCTTCGCTCTTCTATAAAATTGTCAAGTAGCACATTTTCACTGAGTTACTCCCAATTAGTGTGATCTTGATCCGTAATATATATTGAAAAATTAGTCAAATAAAAATTAAATGAAACTAACAAGATGAAATGATGTGAAATCAATGCAATGACCAAGGAATAGAGGATTTACTTTTCCTACCGAATAACTAATTACGACAACATAACAATACTTCAACTGTTTCAGGTAACAGTGAGCTTCGATTTTGGTCCAATACTTTACCAGCAACACTAAATGTAGACTCAGATGCTATAGTGGAAACATGAATGGTGAGCACGACACAAGCCAAGTGACCAAGTACTGGATAACGAAATTGTTCCAATTTCCACCAAGAAATAACATCAAACTCCTTTTGTCTCCTATCTAATCTTTCTTCATCAAGTTTCTTCTGAAGCTCACTTTTAACACAAACTTGAACCACTTTTTCAAATGTACAATTTCATCATCTCTGAGAGTGGGGGTTACACTTATTAATAGATATTTACAAGCACGCCTATACAATCATATATTCACAATTTCACATATAGAATAAGCAGTGACAAACACAGAGAAACCTAATAACATGAACAAACGAGAACATATTGAACAAACGAGAAATATTGAAGGGTTATATTTCAATCCCATGAAAAGCTGGATTTTTAACAGTTGGAATTCTTCTGCAGCTTTGTCATGACCGGTGTTCTAAAAAAAGGCGTCCAGGACCGCCTAGGCGCTGGGCAGCAGGGCACCGTTCTAATTTTCCCCGAATCAGCCAAGCTGGGCGCTGACGTGAAAATCGGCCGCTTAGGCGGGCTGGGCGATGCTTGGGAGGGCTGGGCGATGCCTAGGAGGCCCTACTAGGCGGGCTGGGCGGCGCCTAGGCGGCCAAATTAGTTTTTTTAATTGTATCCTGGGAGATACGTGCCATCAAGTCTTTTGCACCGATAGAGGAGGCATAATTTGTCTTAAGGAACGTGTGTGAAACACACGACTCAACTTCATCACTTTTCCCGTATCCTTCGTTTGAGTTTGGATTCATGACACGTTTTTGGTGTTCTGCATACTAAGTGTTCCAAGGTACGTGATTTAGCTTTCATAAGTTCCATTTCTCCTTGAATCATGTGTGGTAACTAATATTGTTTATAGTAATTATTTTTATGTTTATCATCTCATTAGTTATAATTATTGATTAATTATAAATTAGATTTATGTATTATATATATATATATATATATATATATATATGCAATATCTAGCCCCCTTTTGTTATATTATCTAACCCAAGATTAACTTCTAAAGTAGTCCAACACTATGTAAGCTAGGTTTATCCTATGTTTGTTTCTGATAGAGGACTAAGCTAAACAATGAAAACTGAAAAGTAAACTACACCAGATGAACAACAATTCAGTTGAAAATTCAAGATCACTGTCAACACCGGACCAACAAATCAAACCATAAGATCCACACCTTAATGCCTGGAACATTATGTTCCAGTTCATCACACATGAACATATTAGAACACATATCAATCAGTGAGGACAAATACATGATATTTAAATTGTTGTCTAAGGAGATGAGAGAGTTTCTGATTTTGGGAGGTGAGGAAGCAGAGAATGAGTTTTGGTTCTCGGAAGAAAAATTCAGCGGGTCTAATTTTAGTGTTAGACAATTAGCTGAATTTTGAGGGGTTTGTGTTAGGTGTGGACGTGGGTTATTGACTATGTAATTTCATTAAAAAGAGTCTCAGACCCTTCCAAACATTGGACAAGTATTATATCCTCATGTAAGCAGTCAAATCCCTATTAATTTGGGAAACAAACGTGCGGTAATAAAATCCGTTTGACGAGATGATATAATCTGAAAATGACAGCCTAAAGTTTGAACTCGGGTGCTAAGGCACCAACAGCACTGCCAGAAGGCAGGCGGCACAACCTTAAGGATAAACCTGGCAATTTAACCCGGTACCCGTTAACCGTCCGCTAACCGTCCGTTAAAAATCCGTCCGCTAACCGTCTGATTACATAACGAGTTAATGGGTTGTCAACCCGTTACAACCCGCCAGTTAGTGGACGGAAACGGGTTGACCGTTGTAACCTATTTAACTCGTTAAGAAATAAAAAAATAATAATAAAAAGGAGAAAACCTTACTAATCCATCTTCTTCTTTTTTTCTTTTAACTTTATTTCATCTAAATTGTTAGAATTTTCATCAGCTAAAAGAAATTTTTTTTGATATTTGATTAAAAAATATATGTAAGAAAGGATGAAAAAATTTCTTAACTGGTCCTAACAGGTAACTCGCGAACCCAACGGGTTCAACCCGCTATAACCTATTAGCTTAACGGATTATAACAGGTTAAACCTGCTAACCATTAAAACCCACTTGCTAACCGTCTAACTCATCTATTTGTCAGGTTGACTTAACGATGGTCGCTACCGTATAAGAGAGAGAGCATGAGCTCTTAACATTTCATTAGTCAATAGTACTCAATACCAGAGGACGATCACGTCACGCCAGCTTTTTGTTAAATAAGAAAAAAAAATAAAAAATAGTGAAAACGGGCTGTCTTTGAGTTTGATCGAGCAACCAACAGGATATGGTGTATGATGACGGCTGATGGGCCATCTGCATCATTTTGCGAAGACTGGGAAATGAAATCAGAAACTGAATTTACTGCGACAGTAACTCTATTACGGTACTGCTTTCTACAACAAAAGAAAACAAAAAAGAAAGTTGAACACAGACGCAGAGTAACCAGAAAGTAGAAAGAGAGAGAGGGAGAGTTGCTTTGAGCGAAGAGGAAGAAGAAAGACAAATTTGAAGGCAAGAAGCATTTCCATCCTACCAATGTAAGCTTTCATTGTCTTTCAACAGCTTTCGTCTCTGATCTATTCTGTTTCCTCCAATATTTTCAATTACATTTTGAAAATCTTTTCGATTCTAGAGATCTGGAGTGAACAAGAGGAGGATAGGGGCTAGGAGCATAACCTGGGCAAGACTTGATTTGAATGTCTGGAGAAGAGAGCCAGAGAATTGGGCGAGAAATTTGCTAGGGTTTCTGCTTCATTCATTCATGACTACTAAGCGCGCTTACAAATTACGTATCCTATCCTCCGTTGTTGTAGTTGTTTTATGTAATTATTTGGTTATGATTTAGTTTGAGTTGGGGTGATGATTGATTGAGTTACTATTAGCCTTGACCTGGTGTTGCATCAGAGGAATTCGTTGCCCATACTTCCGCCGTCAATTGCCTTAAGATTGGCCGGAAAACTTCCAGGGTTCTTGTTACCGGCGGAGAAGATCACAAGGTTAATCTGTGGGCCATTGGCAAACCCAATGCCTTACTGGTAATGCCTCTTGCTCGGAGAAGATCACAACCTCCGCATTTTCCTTTTTGCTTGTATATTAATATACTCCTCTCTTCCTTGTAGAGCTTGTCTGGTCACACCAGTGGCATTGATTCCGTCAGCTTTGATTCTTCGGAGGTCTTAGTTGCTGCAGGTGCTGCAAGTGGTACAATTAAGCTTTGGGATTTAGAAGAGGCTAAGAGTATGATAAGTTTTGCTTTCTTTTGTGCCCCCACTACATGTTTTGATTGGTTTCTTCCCCACTACATGTACATGTTTTTATTTCTTGCTTTTGCAATATGTAGTTGTTCGCACCCTTACTGGTCACAGATCCAATTGCATATCTGTTGACTTCCATCCTTTTGGAGAGTTCTTTGCATCTGGCTCCCTCGACACAAATTTAAAAATATGGGATATCAGGAAGAAGGGCTGCATTCACACATATAAAGGCCACACACGAGGAGTCAATGCCATCAGGTTTACCCCTGATGGACGTTGGGTTGTTTCTGGTGGAGAGGACAACACTGTGAAGGTTATAACTGTTCTCTTTATTTTAAGTTACGAACAAGACTTAATTCTATCTTCATGGAACTTAACACATGTCAATTGTCAGGTAATTTGTAAATAGTGGACTAAATCATTCTGTTTCTCTTCTCTTCTCTGACAAGTAATATGTGATATTTAACAGTTGTGGGATCTCACTGCTGGAAAGCTCCTGCATGATTTTAAATGTCATGAGGGACAGATACAATGCATAGACTTTCATCCCCATGAATTCCTCCTCGCAACAGGTTGGTGTTACTATTTCTTTTCTGCTAATTGGCTCTATAGTTTTAATGGCATTATTGGCTCAGTATATCTTTTGTCATCAAAATTGGGCTCTTTCTTTCTGATACTACCTTGAGTGATTATGAAATATATGTTAAAGCTTCATTTTCACATCCTTGAACTGAACATATTCTAAGTTCTATCTTCTATCTTTTATCTTACTTGCAGCTAGTTTACAGCTAGTAGCACTCAATTTTTGGTTTAACATATGCAATTAGGGATTTTAGAAAATCATGACACATTCCTGTGTTCTGCTATGAGGTGAAAAGATGTCTTCGACTCCATAAGGATATGCAAAATAATTAAAGTTGACCTCATTTATTGGAACTCTTTGATTCTCTATTAATGTTTCTTCATTTTCCAAGTTATCAGCACAATCATTCTGAAAATATGGATGAATTTCCACATTAGCTTGTTGCTGGTTCCCACTCTCTAGCATCAATCCAGAAGAGATCTAACTTGCCTTATTTTATTGATGTGTTCTTTATATATTCAAAACATTCTGATATGCCGTAGTATTATGCCTCATCACTTTCTACATACATTCTCAATCCTTTTTGCAAAACGTTTTTATTACTGTTTGTTTAATTGGATCTGTAATATTTTATTTGGCATAAATTTGTTTGCCTTGATATTTCCATACAAATATATTAATCTTAAAGATAAGTTGGTCCATTTTTATTTTCATCTTTGCTTTCAGGTTCGGCAGATAGGACAGTTAAATTTTGGGATCTTGAAACCTTTGAGCTTATTGGCTCAGCTGGACCTGAGGTACTTATTTGTCCCACTGAGCGGTGCTCGTGTCTTTACCTAATTTATCTATCAGCATCTTAATTTTTTTGGGGTTTTACTGCAACTTGAATATCTGTTTAATTTTTGAGCTTTTATCAGACAACTGGAGTACGTTCTTTGACATTTAGTCCTGATGGGAGGGCCCTACTCGGTGGATTGCATGAAAGTTTGAAGGTAAGCTCTTGCTATCCTTTATAAAAATTACAAGCCATAAAATATGTCTATTTACAATTTTATTGTGTAGGTATTCTCGTGGGAACCAATAAGATGCCATGATGCTGTGGATGTGGGATGGTCACGACTGTCAGATCTTAATGTTCATGAGGGTAAACTTCTTGGATGCTCTTACAATCAGAGTTGTGTTGGAGTGTGGGTTGTAGACATCTCGGTATTTCTCAATTCATCTTTGTCCTCACTTTGAAATTTTCTTGTTTGCACCTGGTTGTAGTAGATTTTCATACTGATGTACTTATTGGCAGCACATTGAGCCATACGCAGTTGGTAATGCTTACAGATTGAATGGGAACTCAGAATCAAAACATTTGGCTGGTGGTAATCTCTCTGTACTCCATGAGAACGCTACTAGGTCTTGTTTAGGCCGGCTCTCTGTTTCCCAAAGTTCAGATTCTCTAGTGAAGGAAACAAAGTCACTTGGAAGGTTATCAGTGTCACAAAATTCAGATCCCGCCAAGGAGCCAAAAATTTTGACATGTAGGCAACTTTGAAATCTCTCTATCTTCATTTTTTTAATTTTTATTTGTGTATATTTTTTGCAATTCACATCTTTTTGATCATATTTTTGTTTCTCTGCTCTTTTTACATCGTTAACTTTTAGTTAACTCTGACGTTTAAACTTTTCTATGCATCTTTCTGGATCATGTATAAAGCCACTGGCAGTGTTCCTGGTACAACTCAACGGATCAGTCTGAACTCCAGTCCAAAGACTATTGTTGCTAGTTCAGTGTCAGTTCCTAGCTCAACATCCCTGAAAAGGAACACTGTTAAGACCGGCGCTCAAACCTTGAACAAGTCAGATGTCATACCTGTGATTGTGCCCAGAACTAGTGCGAGGTCAGAGCTGGCAGCCGAGTCCAGAAAAGAAGCCGGTGTTGCTGGCAGAACAATGCCATTCTCTTCACAGTCAAAGATAAATGATTTTCGAAAGTTCTCCAATGCCAGAGAAGAAGTGGATAGGCCAACTGTCTCTATAGTGTCTGAATCTTTTGCTTCTAAGGCTGCCGAGTTAAGCACTACTGTAGATAGGAGTGGTTTCTCAACAACTATAAGCTCAAGCCAATCAATAGACAGTGCTGAAAGAAACATAAAGGATGACAGATGTGTTGGACCTGGGAAGCAGGAAACAAGTTCATTGATGGAGCCATCTGCTAGCTTCCAAAATGAAAGTTGTATGTATCTAATCTTCAATCCTACACTTTCCACTCATTCTTTTCCAGAAAGAGAAACATTCAAGATGTTAAGTTTTTAAAACTACACCTCACAGCCACAATGTTTTTAGTCTCAACTGCAACATAGGATTGTCCCTATTTTTCTTGCATCTACTACTTCATTTGCTAATTGTTTGTTGGGCTGAGAATAACATGTAGAATATGTACATATACCACAGGCATTAGTTAAACATGTAGCATATGGACATGTAAATCTGGCTCCCTAAACCTGCCAAATAAAGTCTAACCCATATGAATCTGAAATATGACATATTTGTTGGCCATGAGAATGTTTGAGTATAGAATTCTAGATCAGGATTTCTATGACTTTATTGCTATACAAGGTGTTGAGTCTCTCCATTGATGGCCAATTGGTTTTGTGTTGGAGGCTACAACTTCAACATGGTATAAGAGCAAGTGACCCATAACCCGTGTGTTCGGCACCTAGCTCAATATGGTACTTTCACATGTTTGACTCGGTCACTTTGATCCTGATGGAGAAGGGGGTGTTGAGAATATAGTTTCCCAATTTTGGAATTTTACACGTTGCAACATTAGGTCATAGCCATGCCCACACATGGGCATTTATTGCATCGACTTCTTGAATTTTTAACGTGAACTTTGTATGTACAATTGTTTTTAGGCGAGTGTGGTGGTAGCTTGGTAGTAATGTCAGTTCATTTAATTTTGTTCCTTGTGTCTCACCAGGGTAGTATTCTTATTGAGGGATTACTGGGATATTTATGAAAGTTTGATTACTTATGCTAATGTTGCTTCTGTCTTTACGTATGTAGCTTCTTTTCTTTCCTCTTATATATTTTTTTCTTTGTATTTAGCTGAAACTCAAGGGCATAAGGTGACGAGAGATGCATACTCTGCTGAAGGTCAAAGAGGAGGTATTGCGCTTTCTCAGTCATGCCTCATTTCTATGACTAGTGTACAGATGTATGACTCAAGCTATATATGGTGTACCCAGGAAGAATGCCGTCAATTGCTGTGAATTGGGAGAGAAGAGATAGATATTCTAACTATGAGGGACCTACCTCCAATACGACCCTGGGATCAGCATCTGCAGTTAGCCCCTTGAATGCAGTATGGCCACATTTCATATTTGTCATGCTTTTTTGATTCCATCCTAACTTTCTCTCATGACACCCATCATATAAATAAGTTAAGAAGATGGTCCATGCTTGCTATTTTCTTTTGAAGGATGGCATCTACCACTTAAATTTAATTGCAAATTCTTTGCCATTTCTCGTAGTACTTCTCCTTCCCCATTAGATAATTTTGAGCACCGATGGGAAACCATTTTGTGGTATGATATTTTTTTAATCTAATTTTTTCGTTCTGCTTGAAATTTAAGCAGAGAGGCTATACTACATCTACAAAAAAAGAAACGGTATCTGTTAGTGATGAGGATGCAACTGCTGATGTTTTGGAGAAACATGACCAATTTGTTAGCTCCATGCAATCTCGTTTGGCCAAGTTACAGGTTATCTTTATTGATATTGGATGATTATGACTTTGTTCTGTGATATCTCACCATGTATCTTGTCCTTCTTTATAGGATGTTGGGCATCTTTTGGACTGATTGCAGCACAGTGCATCAATTGTTGATAATTAGGGTAGTCAATTGTGCTTTGATGAGCTTGTCCCTTATTTGTTGGATTCCGTCTTTTTTTCTTGTAACAAGTTCTAGTTTCTTGTATCAAAGAAGCCCATGAGTTGTATCTGAATAGCTCTTTTTTTCTTTTTTTGGGAGTTGTATTTCATTAGTTCTTTGCTTTTTTAGTATAAGGTTTCTTTGAGCTTTTCCTGTTTGCATAATTTTGGCTACAAAGATGCAAGATCTTTTAAATTGTGTTATTCAAAATGTTTATGGTAGAGATTGTAGAAAATGTTTTTGATGCTAGCATTATGGATCAGAGCAATAGTACACAATGAAAGCAGTATAGGGTTTGTTGTTGGGTTGCTTAGTCGTAACAGTAAAAGTGACCTTTTTAGATTGTTTATGCCTAAATTGCTGAAAATGGTGGGTAATTGTTGCAGGTAGTCTATAGATACTGGCAGAGAAATGATGTTAAGGGGGTAATTGGTGCAATGGAGAAGATGTCAGATCATGCTGTAAGTAATTGGTATTGGTTGATTGATTTTTTTTGTAAACACTGGAAATTAGAATGTGGAACAGATTACCTTTCAGTGTTATTGTTCAGGACTGATTTTTGTTCCCTTGTGTGCTGCTAATCCAGGTCATTGCTGATGTAGTTAGCATTATGGCAGACAAAATTGACATCATCACCCTGGATGTATGCACTTGTCTTCTGCCACTCCTGACTGGCCTTCTAGAAAGCAACATGGATAGGTAAAGAACTGATAGCACTCTTCTTTCTATTTTATCTCTAATTTTGACACTGCTTAGTTAAAACAACAGATAAATGATTCGTGATATAAATTGTTTTTAAGACATCATTGTTCACTTCGCTGCAAATAAATTTCACCTTATGAGTTCAGTAGTGGTCGCCATTATATAACCAACTGATCGTATCTAGGCATTTAGGCATTTCTCTAGAAATGCTGCTCAAGCTGGTTAGAATATTCGGTTCTGTGATCTATTCAACATTATCAGCATCATCATCCGTTGGTGTAGATATTGAAGCCGAGCAAAGGTATATTTTTCAGTTCTTATATTCTTTTTTATCGTCTTTACATTTTTGTATTTAGATTTTAAGCATTAATCTTAGGTACTTATCATCATAGGCTGGAGCGTTGCAACTTGTGTTTTATGGAGCTTGAAAAGGTCAAAGGTTGTTTGCCTGCTCTTACCAGGTGCCTTTTGTAGCTGTGTTTTTTGTTTTGTTTTTAAACTGCACTTTGCTTTGCATTTTACCTCATTTGTCAGAGATGCCAATATCTTTTTGTTCATTCTTTTGCCCATAGAAGAGGAGGATCAATTGCAAAGTCTGCACAAGAGTTGAATCTAGCTCTTCAAGAAGTTTCATGACTGAGGGTACTACATAGTTAATTTATGCCATTTTCGAGGGGGTTTGCATTTTGGAGCAATGAACGCATCTTCTTCAACACCTGTTGATTCGATGTTTTGCCTGGCCCTGGCTTGGCACACTCTTGCTGTACATTAGTGCTAACTACAAGCTGGCTCTAAGTATTCACTAAAGAAACGAGAGGCTAATTGACATGTCAACCTGCATCCTGTTGGGGCAATTGCAAATACCATTCAATTTCTGCTCCGTGGAGAAGAGAACAAACCATTCCTCGCTTTTTACAAGTCCGCTTAGTTAAACTGTAGTTTTTGGTCACACCTTACTGATTTATGTTCGTCTGTGTAAAATATTTATCGAGTGTTGCTTGTGAGATGCACTTTTCAAGCGTTTCTCACCTGCCACACCCAATTGAAGTTACAAAACGGGATGTTTCAATCTTGGATTCCAAGTGAATAATCCTATGGATCTAATGGAAACACGAGTTCCATTTCTCATATGGTTATTTTAGGTCTGTCATTCGGTCGGTTTGAATCGGTAATGGGCATTACCAACTTCAAAATCAAAGTTTTCAGTAATGAAACGTGACTATCAATTACTAACTAAAAACTAGGGTCGGGCATTTAACCGAATGTGTGCAAAAAACCGATCAAGTCGAACTGAAAATTCGGATCGGATAACTGAACCAAAACATATGGGTAAAATAAGTAATAAATTGATCCAAACCGGTTTGAGTCGAATTGGATCTGGTTCAAGCTCTTAAACAAATTGAAAATAACCGAACTGACCTGGCTTATACAATGTGTGTGTATATATATATATATATATATATAATACTATTATTACAGTATACTCTTCCAAACATAATCTCTCTATATAAAAGACAGATCCTCATCTTGACACAATTTCTCATTCAATTCATTTTAAGAGAAATCCGCTGGTGTAGAAAAGATTGGGAGTGCTTTGTATTACTTGTTCTACTTTGAGTTTTTAAAAAGTATGTTCCTCAAGTCAAAAATTTGAAGTTCAACTTTACAGTGAAAACTAGACGAGCCAAAAGTTTTTTAAATATGGGCCAAAACCGAAACCGACCCGAACCGATCTGAAAATTCAAATGAGCCAAATATTCGGGTCAAAGGTTTTAAAATCCAGGTTCGGTTGAAAAAAAAACCTTAAACCGAATAATTCGGATTGGTTTTGGTTTCACCTTAAAACCGACCCTATCATATCCCGGGACTATTTTCGACCCTGAAATACGGCAGTAACCGTTGTGATCCCGGACTAATTAATAACCAATATGTCATCTGACGTATTGACTATCCATTAAGCTGAAACCACAAGACTAATTTAAATAAAAGGACATAAATGAGAGGAGCAGATGAATAAGTAAATAGATATATACAAGTGCGGAACGTAGCATACAACACTTAGACAACAAGATACATGAAGAAAGTCCAAGTGAATGAATTTACAACATGAGACAACGAGCAAAGTACAAGTGGATAGAAGCTCGATAGGTCAGAGTGCAACAAATGTGTCTAAATCAACGATCACGAAGATCAGGAAGCTGAAGTACCATGAAAGATGAATAGCTTCTTGGGGTGATCTCGAAACTTGGATGCTGAACAGCACGCACTGTCAAGCCCTTAGTCACCGATCAATCTCCTTTAAAGCAAGGCTACCAAGTACCTACAAAGTAGAGGTGGACACTCGTCCTCGCTAACCCAACCCGAGATAGGGTTTGAAAACAAAGGTGTAGTTCTCATAGATATATACTACACATAAATTTCACCGGTGATTAAACAATTCGCAAAATATGCAACAACCAAAAACTGTATTTGGTTTTATAAACAGATTTATATAAATTTCCTTTCTTATGTGCCAATGCTAACATAAAAAATGACTGAGCGCTGAAAGTAAAATGCAGCCTGCAAGGTTTCACGGATCTAGGTGGCCGAATCCCGGGTTTGTCTATATAGCAAACCGGGGCCAACTACCTATGCGTCTGAGGACGAATAATAACGAGAATGTCCATTTATAGCGAATATCCAACAAATCACTCATAGTAGCACACCGCACTTACGACTCGCTTAACTCTGTGCGAGACGAGCGTAAGCTGGAAAATAAAATAAACGGGGCATTGCCCCTCCGAAGGTTCGCGGTCACCGACACAGTGGGAAATCATAGTCTAAATACTAGGTCCCGTCACCCTTAGGCCAAGCACCGGAAATAAGGACAACGATACTAGTTTTCGATTCGAATCATCACATATGTGTCTAACCTTGGTTTTCTAAACATTTAAGTGAAGCGATAAAGTAAAGAAAACATATATCGCGAGGCACCGACAATGCACAAACAAATATCATATAACATTTATATTGTAGAGCACTACACAAATTTAAAATGCCACTAACCTAGAAGTTACGGCTCACCCTAGCGGGCGTCTCACCCTACTTGATATGACGAAGCTGAAGTCCACGTGCTCAAAGTCTCAATCCTCAAACTTTGAGTGTAGGCTAAATCCTGAATCCGTTAAAAGACAAGTTAACAACTAAATAAGCCGAAAGTAGAAACGTAACAGTTATTCTATGGTCAACTACCCACTTTCCTAGTCAAACTAGGAAAGTGGGTAGGAAAGGTTAAAGGTTGACTTTAGTGTTGACCAAGACATTGACCAAGTCTACTGAGTTGGTCAAAGTTAACCAAGACTCGGTAAACTCGATAAACTTTCAGTTTATTTTTCCTTGACACTAGAATCTAATTATTTGATACATCGATTCTCGAACTGGGCGAGAATCAAGATTATTATTCATTCGGTATTTACATATTTTCGTCGCCTATTTAATTTATAATTTTCAAAACCAAGTTTAGTAAAATGGGTGTAAACCTTTGGTAAATATAAAACCTTTAAATTAAATAACTGTAGGTGTAAAAATGTAAGTAAATAAATCAGCTATAGTAAAAAGTGAAAGTCAACCCGAACAGTAAAAGTTAACGGTCAACAATAAAGTCAACGGTCAACTAATGAATAGTAAAAGTCAACGGTAAACTGATGAATAGTAAAAATAAAACTGTAAAAATGTAACTCGGGTAAAACTGTAAAATCGTAAAAGTTAAACACTAAATCAATAAAAATGGTAGTTTGTAATATTGAAAACTGACAGGGGTAGTAAGGTAATTTCACCTCATAGTAAAATGGTAAAAGGGTAAATCTGTCGTGGTAAAAATCAGGGTTTTACCCTTGAGTTTCCCGACCGGATGGTTTGACTGGAATCGTAGTTTTCTCGGCCAAACCAAGCTCATCCACCTGCAAAGTCATCTTCTACACCATCCCAAGCAACCTAAAATCAATTAAAACAAAAAAAGGGATCAGGGAGTTACCCAATCGAACCTGAAGCACGACGGCAGTTGCACGACCTTCTCTGGCTTTTCCTCCACTTCCTCGGTGTCGTGGCTCCTCCTAGAGCTGCTTGCTTCCTCCCTGGAGTTGCTGCAGCTGGTTTGGAGATCTGAAACAGCTCGGTGGAGATCCTGCATCCACCTCCTCCTCCTCGGCCAATCTCCTGGCGCAGCGTCTCCGGGCAGCTAAGGCACGGCGAGGTTGGTGATGGTGGCAGTGTGGTGAGATGCGCGGCAGTGTGGTGAGGCTGGGGTGGTCTCCGACCTACTGGGTTCCTGTCGAGATAAAGAGAGAGAGATAGAAGAGGAAAGGAAGAAAGAAGAAGAAAAAAGGATAGGAGAGAAAGAGATAAGGGAGAGAGAGAAAAGAGGGTTTTTATAAAATTTTCAACGGCCAAGATTTATCGATCAAATCTAACGGCCACGATTTACTCCGACTTAAAATAACAGAAAACCTAAAAACATTTTCCGTAAAACATATAATTGAAAATAAAATTTCAAATTAAATCTGTAAAATACGACAAATATGTAGAGTGCCAGAAAAATATTTCGTAAATACTCATCCGCATGTGACGGCGTATGCTCTAATATAAAAATATTACAGTACATTTCGGACGTACCGTAAAGAAATCGAAAATAAACCCTAGATGTGTCGAAAAATTTAATAAGAATGTCAGGGTCTCACAGACTCGAACCAAAGATGCTAAACCCTACCAAAAACTTTCGGTATGTGATAAATCTTACCAAATTTAGTATTTCGGTTTTCGATATTACCAAGTTTTACAACAAATATATATTTAGAATATAACAAAACAATAAGAAATATAAAATTAAATAATCAATATTAAATACTCTCACAATTTAACATTTAGTAACTCCGGTTTTCTCAACTTCCCTCATCTCACCGTACTGAGTTTCTCTTAAAACGTCTGCTCATATTACCTAATAAAAAGATATTGGTCGTTCATTTTTAACGAATGGTTGAGATCTCTTTAACTCTAACTTAAACCAATTTTCTATCTCTCTCACTCTTCAATTTCTTGTCTTTATGTTTCTCTTGAACTTAGGATCTTCAATAGTCCGACGTCCTCGACAGCCCATGTCCGACGTCCTCCATCGATTCGCAAATAAGAAGTCACAACCAGCAAAAACACTTTAGTTGACGAACAAAATTCGTCGGTCTGTTAGACAGTTTCGTCGACTAAAGTGTCGTCGGCTAAAGGTTGTCGGTCTTATTTTCGCCGACGACAATAGTTCCAATTGTCGGCTAAAGGCCAAACTTTAGCCGATGATATAATTCCTTGTCGGCTTAACGTTTAGCCTTTAGCCGATGATATAATTCCTCGTCGGCTTAAAGTTTAGACTTTTGCAGACGAAATTTCGTTTGACAAAACTTCCACCGCTGGTCAAAATGGTTGACCGAACTGGACTTTAGCAGACAAAATTAATTATATGTCGTTGGCTAAAGTATATGAATTCATCGGCTAAAGTATACATGTCATCGACTAAAGTTCATTTTAGCCAACGAGATTATGGATGTCTATTCTCAGAATCTAAAGTTGCTTGTTTTTGAAAAAAAACTTGCTGATTATGGATGTTTATTCTCAGAATCTGCAAATTCCACAATTTTATTTCAACAATATCCAAGTGTTCAAACTAAACCTAAATAACAACTAAACTAATTATCATCTAAATTTATGTTCTGCAAATAAGGAGCACTATCCTCATCTTGCGGATCTTCCTGCAGCTTTGGAGTATCGAAATGGAGCTGGATTTGTAGCATAAGTGGTGGGGGAGGGAGTCCTTGCGTTTGGAGATGTGCAGAAAACACATAATACCAAGAAGACATCTGAGCCTGCTGGGTGGTCGCGTAAGCACGGGTCTGCTAATCTCTTCTCATGTATATATTTTCATCGAAAGCAACTCACAATCAACAATAATATATAACAACTAAATGATATATTATATATATATATATATAATATATATATATATATATATAATATCCCTTCTATTAGAAATTATATATAACTATAATATCTCTTCTATATATAACTATATATATAACTATATATATATATCATATATTTAGCCATGTTTTTCAAATCCTCACACAACATAACATAGTCCCAGCGTTATGTGTCCCATCATTTGAGTAACAATGAAGAAAGTAATATAACTACAATTAACCTGGCAACATCCAATGAGTAATCATTTTTCCTAATTTCTCTAGTCAAAGCAGCTTTAACATCCTTTAATAATACCCTTCTACCTGGGAAGTATTTTGTAAAAATAAGAACTCGCTCCTCCATATACATGTGTAGGGATTATTTCCCCTTTGTTTGAATTCCTACGATGCTAGAAATGTCTTCATAAGACATCTTGAATTTCTTCCCGTTGACTATAAAACTGAGTTTTTACGTCATAAATTTCTAATAGAAGGGATATGTCCTCATCATGTTTGTGAAGATCATCAAAGACGACAATAATTTTGTCTAAAGCAGTCTTTATCAGCTTACCGAACGGTGATTCATTAATAGGAACCGTTGATAGTTTAGGACTTGGTGGACTCTAGAGTTAGTATTAGTAATTTTTTGATGACCCTGTCCGAACACAAAAAATCTCTTACCCCTGAGACAATAAGTCCTTTAAATGAATCACCGTTCGGTAAGCTGATAAAGACTGCTTTAGACAAAATTATTGTCTCTCATGATCTTCACAAACATGACGAGGACATGTCCCTTCTATTAGAAATCTATGACGTAAAAACTCAGTTTTATAGTCAACAGGAAGAAATACAAGATGTCTGATGAAGACATTTCTAGCATCTTAGGAATTCCAAACAAAGGGGAAATAATCCTTACGCATGTATATGGAGGAGCGAGTTCTTATTTTAGGAATTACTTCTCAGGTAGAAGGGTATTATTAAGGGATGCTAAAGCTGCTTTGGCTAGAGAAATTAGAAAAAAGGATTACTCCTTGGATGTTGACAGGTTAATTATAGTTATATTACTTTCTTCATTGCTACTCAAATGATGGGACATATACACGCTGAGACTGTTATGTTGTGTGAGGATTTGAATAACATGGCTAAATATATGTGGGAGGACTGCTTCTCTTTCTTCCTTGTGATTGCATCTCTCATACAACTTCCAATAGCTTGAGTCCAGTTATATTTAGCCATGTTCTTCAAATCCTCACACAACATAACATAGTCCCAGCGTTATGTGTCCCATCATTTTAGTAGCAATGAAGAAAGTAATATAACTACAATTAACCTGGCAACATCCAATGAGTAATCATTTTTCCTAATTTCTCTAGTCAAAGCAGCTTTAACATCCTTTAATAATACCCTTCTACCTTTAAAGTATTTCTTAAAATAAGAACTCGCTCCTCCATATACATGTGTAGGGATTATTTCCCCTTTGTTTGAATTCCTACGATGCTAGAAATGTCTTCATCAGACATCTTGTATTTCTTCCCGTTGACTATAAAACTGAGTTTTTACGTCATAAATTTCTAATAGAAGGGATATGTCCTCATCATGTTTGTGAAGATCATCAGAGACGACAATAATTTTGTTTAAAGCAGTCTTTATCAGCTTACAGAACGGTGATTCATTAATTGGAACCGTTGATAGTTTAGGACTTGGTGGACTCTAGAGTTAGTATTAGTAATTTTTTGATGACCCTGTCCGAACCCAAAAAATCTCTTACCCCTGAGACAATAAGTCCTTTAAATGAATCACCGTTCGGTAAGCTGATAAAGACTGCTTTAGACAAAATTATTGTCTCTCATGATCTTCACAAACATGACGAGGACATGTCCCTTCTATTAGAAATCTATGACGTAAAAACTCAGTTTTATACTTAACAGGAAGAAATACAAGATGTCTGATGAAGACATTTTAGCATCTTAGGAATTCCAAACAAAGGGGAAATAATCCCTACGCATGTATATGGAGGAGCGAGGTCTTATTTTAAGAAATACTTCCCAGGTAGAAGGGTATTATTAAAGGATGTTAAAGCTGCTTTGACTATAGAAATTAGGCAAAATGATTACTCATTGGATGTTGCCAGGTTAATTGTAGTTATATTACTTTCTTCATTGTTACTTAAATGATGAGACATATACACGCTGAGACTGTTATGTTGTGTGAGGATTTGAATAACATGGCTAAATATATGTGGGAGGACTGCTTCTCTTTCTTCCTTGTGATTGCATCTCTCAGACAACTTCCAATAGCTTGAGTCCAGTTATATTTAGCCATGTTCTTCAAATCCTCACACAACATAACATAGTCCCAGCGTTATGTGTCCCATCATTTGAGTAGCAATGAAGAAAGTAATATAACTACAATTAACCTGGCAACATCCAATGAGTAATCATTTTTCCTAATTTCTCTAGTCAAAGCAGCTTTAACATCCTTTAATAATACTCTTCTACCTGGGAAGTATTTCTTAAAATAAGAACTCGCTCCTCCATATACATGTGTAGGGATTATTTCCCCTTTGTTTGAATTCCTACGATGCTAGAAATGTCTTCATCAGACATCTTGTATTTCTTCCCGTTGACTATAAAACTGAGTTTTTACGTCATAAATTTCTAATAGAAGGGATATGTCGTCATCATGTTTGTGAAGATCATCAGAGACGACAATAATTTTGTTTAAAGCAGTCTTTATACGATTACAGAACGGTGATTCATTAATAGGAACCGTTGATAGTTTAGGACTTGGTGGACTCTAGAGTTAGTATTAGTAATTTTTTGATGACCCTGTCCGAACACAAAAAATCTCTTACCCCTGAGACAATAAGTCCTTTAAATGAATCACCGTTCGGAAAGCTGATAAAGACTGCTTTAGACAAAATTATTGTCTCTCATGATCTTCACAAACATGACGAGGACATGTCCTTTCTATTAGAAATCTATGACGTAAAAACTCAGTTTTATACTTAACAGGAAGAAATACAAGATGTCTGATGAAGACATTTTAGCATCTTAGGAATTCCAAACAAAGGTGAAATAATCCCTACGCATGTATATGGAGGAGCGAGGTCTTATTTTAAGAAATACTTCCCAGGTAGAAGGGTATTATTAAAGGATGTTAAAGCTGCTTTGACTAGAGAAATTAGGAAAAATGATTACTCATTGGATGTTGCCAGGTTAATTGTAGTTATATTACTTTCTTCATTGTTACTCAAATGATGGGACATATACACGCTGAGACTGTTATGTTGTGTGAGGATTTGAATAACATGGCTAAATATATGTGGGAGGACTGCTTCTCTTTCTTCCTTGTGATTGCATCTCTCAGACAACTTCCAATAGCTTGAGTCCAGTTATATTTAGCCATGTTCTTCAAATCCTCACACAACATAACATAGTCCCAGCGTTATGTGTCCCATCATTTGAGTAGCAATGAAGAAAGTAATATAACTACAATTAACCTGGCAACATCCAATGAGTAATCATTTTTCCTAATTTCTCTAGTCAAAGCAGCTTTAACATCCTTTAATAATACCCTTCTACCTGGGAAGTATTTCTTAAAATAAGAACTCGCTCCTCCATATACATGTGTAGGGATTATTTCCCCTTTGTTTGAATTCCTACGATGCTAGAAATGTCTTCATCAGACATCTTGTATTTCTTCCCGTTGACTATAAAACTGAGTTTTTACGTCATAAATTTCTAATAGAAGGGATATGTCCTCATCATGTTTGTGAAGATCATCAGAGACGACAATAATTTTGTTTAAAGCAGTCTTTATCAGCTTACAGAACGGTGATTCATTAATAGGAACCGTTGATAGTTTAGGACTTGGTGGACTCTAGAGTTAGTATTAGTAATTTTTTGATGACCCTGTCCGAACACAAAAAATCTCTTACCCCTGAGACAATAAGTCCTTTAAATGAATCAACGTTCGGTAAGCTGATAAAGACTGCTTTAGACAAAATTATTGTCGTCTCTGATGATCTTCACAAACATGATGAGGACATATCCCTTCTATTAGAAATTTATGACGTAAAAACTCAGTTTTATAGTCAACGGGAAGAAATGCAAGATGTCTGATGAAGACATTTCTAGCATCGTAGGAATTCAAACAAAGGGGAAATAATCCCTACACATGTTTATGGAGGAGTGAGTTCTTATTTTAAGAAATACTTCCCAGGTAGAAGGGTATTATTAAGGGATGCTAAAGCTGCTTTGGCTAGAGAAATTAGAAAAAATGATTACTCCTTGGATGTTGACAGGTTAATTATAGTTATATTACTTTCTTCATTGCTACTCAAATGATAGGACATATACACGCTGAGACTGTTATGTTGTGTGAGGATTTGAATAACATGGCTAAATATATGTGGGAGGATTGCTTCTCTTTCTTCCTTGTGATTGCATCTCTCAGACAACTTCCAATAGCTTGAGTCCAGTTATATTTAGCCATGTTCTTCAAATCCTCACACAACATAACATAGTCCCAGCGTTATGTGTCCCATCATTTGAGTAGCAATGAAGAAAGTAATATAACTACAATTAACCTGGCAACATCCAATGAGTAATCATTTTTCCTAATTTCTCTAGTCAAAGCAGCTTTAACATCCTTTAATAATACCCTTCTACCTGGGAAGTATTTCTTAAAAAAAAACTCGCTCCTCCATATACATGTGTAGGGATTATTACCCCTTTGTTTGAATTCCTACGATGCTAGAAATGTCTTCATCAGACATCTTGTATTTCTTCCCGTTGACTATAAAACTGAGTTTTTACGTCATAAATTTCTAATAGAAGGGATATGTCCTCATCATGTTTGTGAAGATCATCAGAGACGACAATAATTTTGTCTAAAGCAGTCTTTATCAGCTTACCGAACGGTGATTCATTAATAGGAACCGTTGATAGTTTAGGACTTGGTGGACTCTAGAGTTAGTATTAGTAATTTTTTGATGACCCTGTCCGAACACAAAAAATCTCTTACCCCTAAGACAATAAGTCCTTTAAATGAATCACCGTTCGGTAAGCTGATAAAGACTGCTTTAGACAAAATTATTGTCTCTCATGATCTTCACAAACATGACGAGGACATGTCCCTTATATTAGAAATCTATGACGTAAAAACTCAGATTTATACTTAACAGGAAGAAATACAAGATGTCTGATGAAGACATTTTAGCATCTTAGGAATTCCAAACAAAGGGGAAATAATCCCTACGCATGTATATGGAGGAGCGAGTTCTTATTTTAAGAAATACTTCCCATGTAGTATGGTATTATTAAGGGATGCTAAAGCTGCTTTGGCTAGAGAAATTAGAAAAAAGGATTACTCCCTGGATGTTGACAGGTTAATTATAGATATATTACTTTCTTCATTGCTACTCAAATGATGGGACATATACACGCTGAGACTGTTATGTTGTGTGAGGATTTGAATAACATGGCTAAATATATGTGGGAGGACTGCTTCTCTTTCTTCCTTGTGATTGCATCTCTCATACAACTTCCAATAGCTTGAGTCCAGTTATATTTAGCCATGTTCTTCAAATCCTCACACAACATAACATAGTCCCAGCGTTATGTGTCCCATAATTTGAGTAGCAATGAAGAAAGTAATATAACTACAATTAACCTGGCAACATCCAATGAGTAATCATTTTTCCTAATTTCTCTAGTCAAAGCAGCTTTAACATCCTTTAATAATACCCTTCTACCTGGGAAGTATTTCTTAAAAAAAAAACTCGCTCCTCCATATACATGTGTAGGGATTATTTCCCCTTTGTTTGAATTCCTACGATGCTAGAAATGTCTTCATCAGACATCTTGTATTTCTTCCCGTTGACTATAAAACTGAGTTTTTACGTCATAAATTTCTAATAGAAGGGATATGTCCTCATCATGTTTGTGAAGATCATCAGAGACGACAATAATTTTGTCTAAAGCAGACATTATCAGCTTACCGAACGGTGATTCATTAATAGGAACCGTTGATAGTTTAGGACTTGGTGGACTCTAGAGTTAGTATTAGTAATTTTTTGATGACCCTGTCCGAACACAAAAAATCTCTTACCCCTGAGACAATAAGTCCTTTAAATGAATCAACGTTCGGTAAGCTGATAAAGACTGCTTTAGACAAAATTATTGTCGTCTCTGATGATCTTCACAAACATGATGAGGACATATCCCTTCTATTAGAAATTTATGACGTAAAAACTCAGATTTATACTTAACAGGAAGAAATACAAGATGTCTGATGAAGACATTTTAGCATCTTAGGAATTCCAAACAAAGGGGAAATAATCCCTACGCATGTATATGGAGGAGCGAGTTCTTATTTTAAGAAATACTTCCCAGGTAGTATGGTATTATTTAGGGATGCTAAAGCTGCTTTGGCTAGAGAAATTAGAAAAAAGGATTACTCCTTGGATGTTGACAGGTTAATTATAGATATATTACTTTCTTCATTGCTACTCAAATGATGGGACATATACACGCTGAGACTGTTATGTTGTGTGAGGATTTGAATAACATGGCTAAATATATGTGGGAGGACTGCTTCTCTTTCTTCCTTGTGATTGCATCTCTCATACAACTTCCAATAGCTTGAGTCCAGTTATATTTAGCCATGTTCTTCAAATCCTCACACAACATAACATAGTCCCAGCGTTATGTGTCCCATAATTTGAGTAGCAATGAAGAAAGTAATATAACTACAATTAACCTGGCAACATCCAATGAGTAATCATTTTTCCTAATTTCTCTAGTCAAAGCAGCTTTAACATCCTTTAATAATACCCTTCTACCTTTAAAGTATTTCTTAAAATAAGAACTCGCTCCTCCATATACATGTGTAGGGATTATTTCCCCTTTGTTTGAATTCCTACGATGCTAGAAATGTCTTAATCAGACATCTTGTATTTCTTCCCGTTGACTATAAAACTGAGTTTTTACGTCATAAATTTCTAATAGAAGGGATATGTCCTCATCATGTTTGTGAAGATCATCAGAGACGACAATAATTTTGTCTAAAGCAGACATTATCAGCTTACCGAACGGTGATTCATTAATAGGAACCGTTGATAGTTTAGGACTTGGTGGACTCTAGAGTTAGTATTAGTAATTTTTTGATGACCCTGTCCGAACACAAAAAATCTCTTACCCCTGAGACAATAAGTCCTTTAAATGAATCACCGTTCGGTAAGCTGATAAAGACTGCTTTAGACAAAATTATTGTCTCTCATGATCTTCACAAACATGACGAGGACATGTCCCTTCTATTAGAAATTTATGACGTAAAAACTCAGTTTTATAGTCAACAGGAAGAAATACAAGATGTCTGATGAAGACATTTCTAGCATCGTAGGAATTCAAACAAAGGGGAAATAATCCCTACACATGTTTATGGAGGAGTGAGTTCTTATTTTAAGAAATACTTCCCAGGTAGAAGGGTATTATTAAGGGATGCTAAAGCTGCTTTGGCTAGAGA